>JAWZYU010000016.1:53736132-54936132 GCA_038380435.1 Ryuthela nishihirai | reverse complement strand
TTCCCCTCTTTCTGAGGCCTTTATGCACACTGTTCATAACCCTATTCGCAAATCTATAATTATCCATACGGGCAACATGGCCAAACCAACGGAGTCTCTCTGTACAATATACTGCTTAAAGGAAGTTGCCGACTTCTTTGACTAACCTCATCATTACTTACAAATTTGAACCACCTAATTCCCAAGATACTGCGTAAGCATCTAGAATCAAAAGCATCTAGTTCCCTGTTATCATGTTTACAAAGTGTCCAAGTTTCACTACCATAACTAACCCTAGAAAGAACCGACTATTATACAGTCTAATTTTAGTCTTTTCGTGTATACGCGTATTTCTCCACACTCTTCATAGATTCATAAAAGTCCCGGAAGCAATCTCTATTCGTCTGTTAATGTCATGCCGCACATCACCAGTGTTTGTTACATAGCTACCAAGATAATTAAACTAAGACACCTACTCAAGACTGCAACCATTCATATTACCTGAACCACAGCCTATCTGATCAATTTTCATCACTCTAGTTTTCTCTCTGTTTATAACCAAACCTGCTCTACTACCAGTCTCATCAACAGCTCGAATAAAAGAGTTCATCTCATCATCATTTCCCAAAAAGGCTAAATTATCAGTATAATATAACTCAGAAATTTTCGCATCTCCAGACCATTTAAGGCCAAAATATTTCCCTTGCAGTGAATTTCGCGTAACGTAATCAATAACCAAACTAAAGAGAAAAGGAGACAAATGCACCTTTTCGAACATCAGAAACAATGCTAAACCAATTGCTAGAAGCCTTACCAAAAATCACATACGACTCAGTATTATCATAGACAGCTTTCATTACGTCAATTAATTTGTCTGGTATGTCATACGATCTCACAGTAAACCACAAATTATGACGATCAACAGAGTTGAAAGCCTTTTTGAAAACAACAACGCTACCATTCAAAGGTTTCTGAAACTCTAGACATTTCTCAAGAATTCGCCTGTGTGAAAATATTTGATCTACACATCCCCCACCACTTCTGAAACCACATTGCTCATCACGCAATTGACTGTCAACCAGATTCTTAATTCTATTAATCACAATCAAGCAAAGAACTTTACCTGGAACAGAAAGTAGGCTAATACCCTTATAGTTATCACAAAAACTGTGATCACCTTTTTTAAAAAAAGGGATAATAATAGCTCTGGTAAAATCCTTAGGAACCATGCCTTTATCATAAAAGGTATTCAAAATTTCAGTCTCCATGTGGTAATCGAAACATTCCCAGCTCTAAGCATTTGCGTAGTAATTTCATCTACCCCTGGAGATTTATGAAGTTCGAGTTTAGAAATAATCAGACAACATTAGTTCGAGTTTAGAAGTTCGAGTTTAGAATTAATCAACAACAGTCCTATAACGTACTCTAAATAACAGAGTACGTTATAGGACCAACATTAAAGCCATCAATCCATCTATCATCATTACAGACAGTGGGGGTAGAACAAACCACATTGTTTAGAACATCACTGAAATGCTCAGCCCACCAAGCCATTATAGAATCCTCACCTACTATATCCTTACCTTGTTTATCCTTCAATCCCTGTATATCTGTATGTTTTATACCACACAAAACATTAACCATCTGGTACAGCTCTCTGCTGTTGTGCTGTCTAACTGCTTCCTCGGCTTTGTCAGACAAACAATCAAGCCAAAGATTGTTATCAGCAACTAACTGATCCTTTACACGTTTATTAAACTCTCTGTAATGCTTTATATTAGGATTAGTAGGGTATTGATTAAGGACATTCCTGCAGTTCTTTCTTTCTGAAATAAGCTCAAACGCATTATCACTCAAACGATTCTGTCTCCTCTGCTCCTTTTTTCCTAAATGAGAACTGTTAGTTTCCAAAATAGCCTGTTTAAAAAGGTGACTATTAAAAATGGTTTTAAACCATGACTGTCATAATGACTAAGTAACCTATCATGGTAAACATTAGCTATAACTAGGTCTTTCAGAGCTATAGTATTAAAAGTAAATTTTCCAACCTTAGCACACTTTTTAAGTTTAAGTTGCAATACACTTTTAACAAGGTAATGTTCAGATACAATTTCAGCTCCCCTATATGCCCCGTATTCCTAACAGAATTAGCACATTTGCTATTAATTAATATATAATCAATCATATTCTTATGCAGCTCACCTGGTGAAACCCATATGTACTTATTGTATGTCGTGGTGTTTGTAATAAATCTTAGTTATTGTCAAACCATTAAGTTTACTTACCTGTAAGAGACGTTTCCCATTGTCATTGCAGCTAGCAATACCAAAAGGGCCTATCAACCCTCCCCAAGGGTCAGAGTCAGTACCAACCTTGGCATTAAAGTCAACTAGAACAAGGGCAATATCTCCTTTTAGACATAATTCAAAATATCCTGAAGTTGTCCGTAAAACCTATCCTTCTGATTCTCATCGGCATCCTCAGTGGGAGCATAACAGCAGATAACATTGAAGTCTTTAATGCTTGTCTGAAATTTTGCTGTAAGAAATCTTTTACTAATGCACTCATATCCTAGAAGAGCATCACTAGCGTGTTCGCTGAGAAGCAGACCCACGTCTTGTTGATACTTATCATCTTCCCTCCCTGAAAAGAGAAATTTAAGATTATTTTTAAGAATCTGACCTTTATCTATCCAACGACTTATAACAAGGTATTATACACTGTAAATATTTGCAGATTTAAACAGCATCGAATGCAGCTGCCTGTTGTGATATATAACTATATGAAACCGTTTGAAATTAAGTTTACTTACCGTTTGAATTATAAATGTAAAGGAATCCGGAAAAATAAAGGAATATGAGAAAAGCTCGTTTCTGTTCTCCGAATGAAATTCATGTATCGCATAAATAATGGCTGCTTTTACCTACTCATACCATAGTGATGTAAATACTCGTTAAGTTCCCTCAAACATATGGCGCCAAAAGTCAGTGATTTCCAAACTTTACCAATCGACAACATGCTATAATCCATTCACAACTCTCGATCGATAACATCTAGACTTTAACATTTGATTTTAAATTCTTGAAAAATGAAAGAGAAAATGTATGTATGTATGTGTGTATGTATATGCCAGTAGACTAAATATGACGTATTCAAACTTTTTTCACAATTTCTCACTTCTAAATCATATTATCAGTTATTACGATAGTAGCTTCCATCAGCATTACCGCAGAATATTTGTACATTTCTATCACTTAGCCTTATTTTTTTTATTATCGCATTATCTTTATGTTATTATTTTCATCTTATTTCATATTCCAGCTTTTCAAACTGAGAAAAAACAAACGGCATCTCCCCCAGGAACAATTTCGAATACATAAAAGGGAATAAGACTTTTTCAAGAGTGATTGATTCCTTCCCCCATAAATGTTTTATATATTTCACCTCTAAGGTTTCAGAGTTCCAAAAATCTAAAAAACATTTTTTATAATTCTTAATTAATTTCAGAAAGTCACAATTGTTAAACAGTGCAATTTATTTATTAAGTGGTTATAATACAATATTTTCTGTTTTCAAGAAGATAATTGCCTCTGTGTGTCATTTTCTCCCAGTCTAATACTGTTTCTTAAAAGCGAACTAATTTGCATACATAAATTATATTTGTATAGATAAATAACATAGGTACTACATCCTTTTTTTGTATTTCAGCAGATAATTGCCGTTGCGTGTTAGTCTTCCATTATAATGCACTTGCTTAAAAGCAACGTATATTTGTATAAATAATAAAGAAATATATCATCACCATCATTATTACTTAGCAGTGAAATTTACATATTTTAGAATATCCCCTTAATGTGCATTGCGATAACTTAAAGAAGTGTTTTCTTTAGTAATCAAAAGAGCTGAGTATCTTAAGTGTTTCAGTATGTGACATGACGTTTTAATACGTATATTAAGCTTTTAAGTTGTCTTTCTTGTAATGTAATTATTTCAATAAATGGAATTCATTTAAAAAATTCGTAATTTTAGTTTGCGACTAATTATTAATGCCATAATCGATACAATTGAGAATAATATGGATACTAGAGGAAGATATTCCATTTCTGTTAGCAGCCACATTATTCCAAGGCGTTTATTGGATATGGATACAGCTCCAATTGTCTCAATCCATTAATAAGCGATTTGAATAGAGCAGATGTAGGTTTAATCTTCAGATTAAGTTTAAAATAATACAAATTTCGCTTAGAGGCATTAGGGAAAAATCATAATGTTAAACCGTCGTGGGAAAAAAATCTCTACTTAAAACGAAAACATACTTTTCTAATGAGTAATGAATTGCATATATATGCACATATACACATTTAAGTAATTTTAGAAAAATATTAAAAAAAGAATAACTATAAATTTTAATGAATATTAAGAACAAACAAAATCGTTTAATTTACGCACCAATAAATGGTAAAAAATAAAACTGAAGAAATGATCCAGATTCATTATATCGATTATTTGCTTTATGAGTTCAAGTTCCTTTGCAACGAACGGTATGAAGTTTATAAGCTATGCATGGACGTCTAGGTGGCGGGGGGGGGGGGGGGGGGGTTATTCCCCATTGAAATTTGGAAGTGTTTTTAACTTATAAAAGAAAGAGGTTTTATATGAAAAATGCCAATGCCTCTCTTTGAAAGATTCTTCCCTCCCCCTTTCATCCTAGAGAAATTTCAGCGGACGGCTTTGGAATAATAGGTTTGACGTGCTGGTTTAAAGTTTATATTATTTGTCTTTTGGACAAATGAAATCTAGTACTTTTAATGAATTCGGTTAGTCTCTAAAGAAAAAGAACAGGCATAGAAGCATTCATGATGTGAGGAAGGATTGGGATAAAGAATTTCTCAGAACATATAGATATATTAAAAATAGATATAAATATGGGTGGGGCTTTATTTTAAACACTCTTCAAAGTACAGTGGGTTAAATATCATTTCGCAAAATGCTTATGAGGACTGTCTTATTCAGCAATCAGTCTTCTTTCAGGATTAAGTTTTATGTTCCATTAAACATTGCCGTGATTTCGCTCTTCAATTTTGACTGGCTACTTATTTTTCATATGATTTATGATACATATCGATGATCTGATATATATTCTATTAATTTATGATGCATATTGATGATATATACATATGGTATCTGTATTATTCATACCAATAACCAATCATTTATATACAAAAAATTTGAGCTGCATTTTCAGGGTGGATTCCAGATCACGATGATGCCAATATCTTAAGCAATGTATGCGACTCTGTTCTTGCATGGTCAGATGGAAAAGAATATATGCATCAGATTTTTACAAGGAACTTGTGTTGTTCCGAATGTATACTATATAATCATTCTTGCCATGAATTACCCATCCAGAACACCTCTGATTTTCACGAAAATTACTTGATAAGCGCAAAGTATGCAGAAGAAATGCAACATGGACCTTAAAAATCAAATGCTTTCTGTCTACCTCGTAACAACGTTCCACAAATGGTATGCCGTGGCAGTTACTTAGGTGTGTCGAGAAAAAAAAAACGAATAATAACCTCCTCAAATCATCATTGATACATAAAATAAACTAATATGAACTTCCCTCTGCAATGTAAAGGAATATGAGAAAAGCTCGTTTCTGTTCTCCGAATGAGATTCATGTATCGCCCAAATAATGTCTGCTTTTACCTTCTCATACCATAGTGATGTAAATACTGGTTAAGTTCCCTCAAACATATGGCGCCAAATGTCAGTGATTTCCTAACTTTACCAATCGACAACATGCTATACTCCATTCTCAACTCTCTATCGATAACATCTATCCCATTTATAAAGTAGGCGACGGCGGCGCCCACAGAAATTTCGGACATACAGAGAGATTTACGTCAGATGCACGGCAGCTAGGAACCCGATATCTCTTAACTCATCACAGCTAGACCTAAATGGGACCGCTACATCAAATTTTGGACAGATCTCTCAAGTATCCACGGAACCACAGTGAACCGAAAAATTATCCTACCGATTATGTCAAACCGCAGATGTGCAAGAAACGGCTGTTATATAAAATATTTTTATTTCGTTTTCTTTGAACACGAGATAATAGTTTCGCGTTGTGGTCTGTCTGTCTGTCCGTCTGTAGACATCGAACTTTTTTGTTTACAGAAATAAATGAAAAATTCTTTTTGTGTTAGATAGGAATTGATAAAATATTATGATTCACACTTTTTAAGTCTTTTGAAAATTATAATTGCGCCCCCTAACTGTGGAAAAATTTGCAAATTCCAAATTTTAAAACAAATATTTCAAACGATATATTTAAGCTAGAAATTTGAATTTTTGGTGGTGGAATGTGAACGCCATGTTGTTTCCATTGCAACAACAAGGAATTGACCTCTTACACTAAGGGGGGGGGGGAGACAATTGTTTTGTTTTAGCAGGTAATTGTTTGCAGAGATAGATGAAAAAATATTTTTAGGGTTAGATAGGAATTGATAACATATTATTATTCACACTTTTTAATTATTACGAAAACTATAATTGCGCCCCTCTAGCTGTGGAAAAATTTGCAAATTCCAAAATTTCAAATTTGCTATTCTTCGTATTTAAGCTACAAATTTTAAATTTTGGTGATGGAATGTGAACGCCATGATATTTCCATTGGCAATAATGAATAGACCTCTTAAACCCAGGATGGGTAAGAAAAGGCGATTTTTCTTTTAGCATATAATTGTTTGTATTTAGAGATAAATGGAAAAAATCTTTATAGGGTTACATAGGAATTGATAACATATTATGATTCGGACTTCCGGAATCTTTCGAGCACTATAATTGCGCCCTCTAATGTTGGAAAAAGACTGAAAATTCTAAAATTTCAAATGAATATTGCAACAATACATTAAAGATGGAAATTTAAAATTTTGGTGATGTAATGTGAATGTCATGAAGTTTCCATTGGAAACATTGAAAATGATAATTAGAATTTTTTTTTATAATTTGAATGGTATTAATGAATTAATATAATTCGCATTTTCGAATACTAGATAGTTTTAATAAATATATCTTTGCAGAACACTGAAATGATCAAACGACAGAACTGTTGTTATCGTGATGATGGTTCACAAATACTATGTATACAATAAATATTTAAAAAATTAGTTGTAGTTTTTAAGAAACATTCCACTGACAAAAACAGTGTACCCATGTTTCTGAGACGTGTAGGCAATACAACTTTTTTATATTTAAGAATTAAAAGACGAATACTTTTATGTTGGTCCGATTAAAAGGTTTAAGGAATGAAACAGTAGATAAAGGAAAAAACACTTCATTGTCTTTGGAAACGAAATTCTCATCTGCGCTAGGGGCGATATGCGTTCTTCTAGTTATTCAGCTAGTTCTCTAAAAGATAAGGTTATTAAATGGATACGTCATCAATCCCACCGAAATTACGTAACCGACGAAATATTTAGTAGCCGTGGCATAACATTCATTTTTAGATTGAAATACGAATTTTTGAAATTTAATTACGAAAATTTATCGTTGTAATATATTTAAATATTCATTAGAAAATTTATAGAAAGAGTCAATTATCTTTGATATAATAAGTGGTTTCGAAGTTAAATAATTTAAATGAATTTTTTAGAATAAAGCGAACGCCTGCTTTCAAAATTAGCATCACGAATATCAAAAATATTCTCTCAAGACTTGGTCTTTCAGATTAATAAGGAAGACTCTCAGCCTGATCACTTTTAGTCAGCTTTGTTTTATCTCTATTTATGACAAGCCTAACCTATTACCAACTTCGTCACCAGCTGTGATAAAGCGTTCATCTCCTGATCTTTTCCAACAGGGCTAAATCATCAACAAAATTTAAGATATATTTTGAGCTCTCTGGATTATCTTAAGTAGGAATCTGCCCTTCAAGAGCCTATTTCTTTTTGTTGTTTGGAACATAAAGGATATAAAATTATCCTAGAGACTACTACTAGTTTGTACATGCCTTCTCACACAAGGATATGACCTACTAAGACCGAAGTAACTGTTGACCACTGCCTAAGTTACGGCTAAAATAATGCCCACACCTTGCCTGCTGTAACAGCAGCTATCTCTTAACCACTATACCAGTAGGTCTGTCCCACTCCAGTTGTAATGTTAAAATAATCACTATAAACTTTATTAATTATCAGACGACTCAATGTTATTACAGAAAGCATCATTAGATAATGAAGTGTTTCAGATATTCCAGAAAACGTTAGAATCAACAATAAATTATGTGGATCAACAGAGTCAAAAATCAATTTAAAAATCAACCAAGCTAACAACTTTCAAGTTTTAGAAACACATCCTTACTCAGGCGAGTGAAAACGTTTGGTCAGTTTAGTCCCAATCATTCTGAAGCCACAGTGTTCTGCTCGAAGTGATTTATCAACCAAATGTGTTTATTCCCATATTCAGTCGGCAACTTGTAGATGCAGGCGTCTCTTGAATCACGAAGATTGCATGTAAAAACGATGTACCAGGACCGGGTCTGAAAAAAATTTAGGGGGCGAAGGGCAAACGACACAATCGAGACGGAAAAATGTAAAGGTGGAGACTGGATTTCCATTGCAGTGTAATATTTTCCCTTCGTTTTATAGGGTTTTAAAATTCTTAATGCAAAAATGCGTGAAATATGCAAAAATTTCATAATTTGTGGCAGCCTACGGGCATTCTGAAGGCAGGAGCGACCATAGATCTGCCCCTGTTCAGTAAAATTTAATCGGTATAGCTCACTAATACATTTCCCGCGAGTTACCACTATTATTAAACTCGCCAATGTAAAGTTTGAGTGCTTCTTGATTCACTTGTCCTATAAAGATGTTTGTATATCATAATATCTGTTCTCCCATAAGACTTGTTTTTCTACTCTTTAGTCTACTGGCTATTAATATCAGTACAGTCGGATTGCTGACCTGAATCCTTCTTGAAGAATCTTCGATTCTCAAGGTTTATTCTCTTGACTAAAGACGTGCAGTGGATAATATTAGATAAGCATTTTTGCTTATTTAAAACTTGAGCATGATTAATTTTATATGTGACCAGCATGATTAATTTTATATGTGACCCGGAAGGTAATTGAAAAACAATTGAACGAAATCAATAGCTGATTTTTTATACCGATCTAAAACCGTTACATCTCAGTTTTTTTTACTACTTCTGACCTTTTTCTTATTTCTGAAAATAGAACTTACTATTACCTGTTATCGGATTATCATAACGAAATTGCGCAAGTGGATGAGTGTATAAAGCAAATTTGATCGTTGAAATATTTCTGTAACCTAGTTTAATAATAACTGAATTAAAATCATATGCAGTAGAAGTATCAGAGGAGATTTTCTGTAAACATGGAACTAATGAACTAGTTACATATATATGACCTATTGCATTCTTTAAACGGAAAAATAAATAATACATAGCATTTCAATGAAATTTAAAATGTTGTTTTAAACAAACAATAATATCATTCCTAAACTGCGTCATCGTCATCGTTAATTTAAATATATTACATATCGCATGTCAATCCTCATTTGGGCTTTTGTTGCATTGGTAGATTTTCCTCTGAGTGGCACGTTTTTGAACACAATGGGCTAAATGGCCAGGTCACAAGACTCCGAGGGCTCAGAGAAGGTTGACGGAAGGAGATTCACTGTGCAGCTGTTAGGAGACAGATGGAAGCCTCCCATCAAGGCCATTCAGTGTGTTCTTTAACACACCCAGAGTATTGCTCTCCCCGCACACGGTGCCAAGGGTTAACGTCTCATCTGACGGACAAAAGCCTTTCGTAGCCCATCGGTGTCCCCTACTACCGAGGGCAGGGTGGGAGTTTTGTGGGAGAAAATCTCGACGCTGGCCCAAGTGGTAGTCGAACTTGGGAACTGCTGATTACGAGCCTAGCGTGCTACCGACTAAGCACCCTCGCCCCTGACTTTTTGTTACTTCATCAGAATTCTTACTGGAAAGAACTTTAGCACAGCGTCTGATACCATTCTTAATATATGAAAGCCTTAAACTTGTGACGAAGACAGGACGTCTGGAATTTTTCCTCCTTCCGTGACTGTGGCAGACGATATTTATCGTACGCTCATTCTTCGTCTGTCGTATACTGTTAAATATAAAATCACTGTCATTCCGTCAACGTGTTATTAAATAATATTTCCGCGGTCTTCATGGAATTTTTTATACATCGAAATATCTAGCTTATGTATTCGGAGAGATTATTAATAATTGTCACGGTGCTGACACACTGGCACGACACTATGCAAACCGAAATTGCATGCACGTCAATCAAAAAGACAGCTAAATATCCACTTTTAGCGGAACTGCAAATGCACACTGGAATCACGAGATATCCTTGAGAAAGGAAAAATAAATATTTTATTCCGTGACATATCGTTATATCAAAGCATTTTTCAATAATAAATTTTCTTTTCCAATGTGTTCTTGGTTTGCTTAATGCGTATTCTTAAAACGTTTCGTTTTTAGCTTTATCCCTAAACCCAAGCAAACATAGACTATGTGTATTAGTTGGTTGTAGGGTTTACATGGTTGGGTTACAAATTCGATACTTCTGAAGAAAGGCCTTGATACATTTCGTAAATTTCGTTTTATTCTATCTTGCTGCATAAATAGCAGCTTGCTCCACTGAAGCTGAATAAAAAAATTAAACAAAATCTGCAAAGCAGCTGCCATTGTTATTGCTTGACTTGCAAAGTTTGGCAAGTTGAATTTCTCTAGCCTATATTATTGGTGCAATACCGCCAAATATAGTCTCAGTTTGCATATAAGTGTTCCTCTCATACCACACTGTTTTGCTTATTTGTTTTTGCTTTTATCTAGCTTTCGCATCACAGGCAAATAGGTCGTATTTAGTACCCAGAGGCCAAATGCGAGGAACAAAGAAAGGAATTTATGCGTAGTCGGCATACCGTTTTCTTGAGAAGAAAATTCCACCCAAGGGACCGTTCCAGAAATCGAATTTTTTTTTTGCATACGAAACCCATCGAAAGGAATTCGAAATGCGTCTCTGCGGTTATTATATCGAGAGCCAATGTCTCGATTGAGATAAGAGAAGTGTTATTACAAAGATCGCATCTTGGTTCTATCTAATACATTTCGCTTTTACTCTGGTCAATATTTGTATATTTGGCTTAACTTAACGTTTCATCGACAAAATACTACGAAAATGCACTGAAATTTAACATATGCCAGGTTTAACGTATGGAGTACTTCTGTTGCCTTTGAAATGAAGGAATTCTAAATGCTACAATCGCTATAATTTGCGTTCGCATAAAATGTTCTTACTGTAGCAATAATTATGGCTTTTTGAGTGAGATTGTAATACATTTAATATATTAATGGTAAATATGTATATATTGAAAGTAACAAAACATAATGAATATGATAAAACACTTAATCTGTTGTTAATCATTGTAGTTTTAAGTTAATTTCATCAATCATTCACTACATTTTTTGAAAATAAATAAACATCTCATTTTGTAGCTTGACAAGTCTACACAACTTAGAGATCAGAGAAGCAAGAGATACCTCGGCAAGAAAAATATTACTCATTTCCCTTGATTCATATATTATATATAGACGATTGTGGAGTGATTGACGGCTGATTGACTGACAGGGTATCACGCTAATTCGGAATAGCATGCAGAAACGATAAAGCTCTGGAAATTTTCACCTAAATTTTCATTCGGGTCGTAGATCTCGGGGAAAATCCGAAATTTGACCTTCAACATGTCTTTCAAGGTCAAACAGATGTCACCTTAAGTTCAAACTTTAATTCACGAGTGATAGAAACATGAAATTGGTATCTGGGGTGTTTCGGATTGTAGATGTCGAAATCTTACGAAATTTCGGATCCAGAGGGCCCTTCGAGGTCAAATGTGAAATTAAGTCCATCGGTGTTAGAAAGCTGAAAAATGGTTCCTGGTGATATTTTGGGTAGTAGATCTAGGAATGTTGTTGAATTTTAGTTGCGATGGGTCCTTTGAGGTCAAAAGGTCAATTTTCATATACCTGTGCTGGAGAGCTAAAATTGGCGAATAGGGCTATTTCTGGCAGTAGAACTCAGAAATGCGAGGGATTTTCAGATCTCGTGAGCAATCAAGGTCAAATAAGGGTCGGAGTGACTGTCTAGAAATCCAGAGATGCCGAAGACACTGATTGATTTCTACTAATATATATTACAATACATTAACGTTTAACAAAGCTTATAGTACAGCACTCATACATAATATACAATTGAAAAAAAAAATCTCCCAACATTCATATGAGCATATATGTATAACTTTCCAATCATCATCTTGCCACCTGCAAGTTCATCTTAAAATATTCCTACATAATGCTATCTGTTTCAACAAAGGCTACAAAAAATTTCTTCTTTTTTTGTCGTAAAATAATAAATTAGTCCATACTGTATTTGATACAAACATTTTTAAATGTCATTTGTGTGCCTTTGGTTGTCAGCCCATCATATTTCCAGTATGAAAAATAATGCTAGAAGCATAATATATCGTCTCTGGGAATATGGGATGTTCATTTTCATGTAAAATAAAAATTTATTTTATTTCGCGCATTTCGCGAACTCTAACAGTAGAAATTCGAATTAAAGAATGATTGGGAAAATACATACGTTAATATTTGATTAGTACCTAAAAAACACAAAAGCAATTTTCCATTATTCACTTTAAAATTAATAGTGTTTTCCCATGCGCTTTAATAGTAAGGATACAAATCATTTGCTACCAAATTAAACGTATTGACCATCTCAGTCTACCTCCAAACTTTCAAGTTTCTACCATCATTAAATCATTTGCAATATTCTTTAAATTTAGGCATTTTCCACATTTTACCACTGCTAGAGGAAGCTATTTAAGCAATTGGTAAATTCGGAAAGTGCGAATCACTAATATCTAATCAATGTTAGTTGCATTGACTAATGTAGTCAGGTCCACTAATCCTATCTCTACTGGTATATATGTTAGTGTACCTGACTATTAAACCAGAGGGCATGCATGTCTGTGTGTTGCATGAGAAAACAGAACAATCCCAATGGAGCATCTCGGCTCTCTCCGTCCTTTTCATAAGAATCTTCAATTTAAGGAAAAATAACTATCCAACTAAAAAAAAAAAAATTAATTATTATAAAATAAAAGTAAATAAAAGATGGACAGGCAGACACTAAAGTACAAGCAATAGATTTTCTTTTTTTTTTGGAAATGAGCTAACAAAAATAAAGACGCCTCTGTGCAGAGTGGCAGAGTGGTATTGCGTTGGTTTCGGTCGAATCCCTCCCGGACTGGCTAGGTTATTTGTTTGCTGGTAGCTCTAATTGAGGCAATGGCCAACAATTACTTTAATCTTAATGGAGCCTCGTATGATTAGGCTTTTGCAAACTAAGAACAGATTTCCGTTCTATGTGTTGCAAACTCTACTATATTATATAATGCGCCATCCAATAATTTAATGACAACATTATTCAAGTATTTTTATATGAATAGATTTAATAAATTTACATATTCAACTAAAAATTTAAATAATGCATAATAAAACATTAAAAAATGAATAATACTGAAATGATTATCATGTGGAAATATCTGCTTTAACTGAAAGCACTATTTTCATTATTCATAATGCCGAAACTACTGAAACTTTTATGAAGAAACGAAGTTCGATTCCACACAAAGCAAAACTTATTAAAAATGCATTTAACTGGAAGGTAATGGCCCAATGCCTGAAAAATTCTCTGCGATCATTTATCGGTATTGTCCAAGTTCATTGTTCACCAAAGACTTTTGGGTTCATTATAAAAGTTCAGCAAATGTAGCTTCGCTTGCTTAATGAGTTCGATTATTTCTTCTCATTTCTACATTCCGACTAACTCGTTCATCAGTGGCCAGTTAACTTTTCTTAAAGCATCAGAACTGGCAAAGAACTTTGTACGCTATCACTCATTTTACACGCAATCCTTTGGATTAGTCCTTAACTTCTCAGATTTCTAGTCTTCTTTTACTGGGTTAAAATTTAATTATTATTATTATTATACAGACAATGCATAGGATAACTTCATGTGCATTAAAAAGAGGAATTGCTTAGCTTATTTACTAATTATTTTGAACTTTCGATTTTTATTTGATCTTATTCAACTTTTTTCATATTTAGTAGAATTTTTTGCTTTTTCTTTTAAATAATACTTGATTCCTAACTCTGCCTATTTTAAAATTTATATCTGCTAATCCCACCTTACCTTCGGTCAGAAAGACCGATGGGCTCAGAAAGACTGCCCTCTATCTGGTGGGACATTAGGCTGGGACACCGTGTGGAGGAGAGCCGTATTCCGTTCTTGTTAAAGAACACGCTGGATGGCCTTAACTTAAGACTATCATCTGTCCAGTCGGTGTCATTTTCTGAATTCTTGGGATCCTTGTGACCATGGATTTAGCCCATTGTGTGCAAAAATTGTCGTTCAGAGATAAAATACTCTCAATTAAAGTAATGCTATTTTTGTCTCCATAAAATCTGACGTTCATTTTTTTCGTATTTAAAAGTCAGAAACTTTATCGGAATTAATTTTTGTCACCTTCTAGTATTTCTTTTTTCTGTTTCATTAGGTGAAAGTTCTTAGCGATTGTAATTATATTTCCACGTTTCCAGAGACTAAATTTACAAAGAATTACATATTCATTTAGTTAGTAAGCCGTCGTGGGTATTAAAAATACTGACGTTTAAAAAAAAAGTTGTGTTTTTAAAAACCAAACCAAACCAGGGGAGGGGCAATTTTTTTCTTTTAACCGAAAATTGTATGTTTTTAGAAAAAAAAATAAAAAAAATATTTTTGGTTTGGATGGGTATTGATGAAATATTACGATTTGTATTTTTTTCGAATCTCTCAAAATATATAATCGCGTCCTGTAACGGTGGAAAAAACCGAAAAATTATAAAAAAAAAAAGCAAGTGATGTAGCTATACTAGATATTTTAAATTTTGTTGGTGGAATGTGACAATTTTGAAGATTTCATTGACAACAATGAGTTAACCCCTTATTCCCAGGATAGGTTGGAAATGTAATCGTTTTGTTTTAAGAGATAATGTCCAACCCAACGCAAGGAAAGTTGTCTTCTAAATTTGATAACGTTGTGAAATTAAGAGTGATTATATACATTCTGAATAAATATAGAGGGAAACTTGTCATTAGCTGGGTGGGATCTGAACCCACGACCACTTAATAACATATCAAGTGCTCTGACCATCGAGATACTGGCAGCCAAACAATTATCTTCTGTTAGTGGCTTTAAGCATTATACTATAGTTAATCATTGGAGATGTATCTGACTGTAATTGAGTCTTCAGTTACAGTCAGATATATTTCCAATGACAAAGTCTGTGGAATAATGTTTAAATCTACTAATAAAGGATAATTGTTTTGCACCCAATAGCTTAATGGTCAGAGCATCTGACCTATGATCAGGAGGTCGTGGGTTCAGATCCCATTCGGATAATGACAATTCTATGTTTATTCAACGTATCACCAACAGGTTCATAACTGTACTTTCCTATTAATTCTATACACATTATGTTTAAATATTCAATGTGTTGTTAAAATTTTTACTTTTGCTGTTCAAGAGCTTCCTTCCAACAAAATTCTAAGCCTCCTCCTATTTTGCTCCATAAAATTCAGAAATTTACTAAGGTGATAAACATAACTCCTGGGAAACTTTCGACATAGCACTTTGCAATGTTTTTGTAAGGAAACGTCTTTGACTAAAGTCCCTTCCCCCAGTCAAATTCTTTTGGAGTACACTCGAGCTGTCGAAATTATCACTTCTGGGTGACGCACTTTGGGAAAAAGATCAGTGCGTTTCAAAAATGATGAATTTCATCTTGGCGAGAAAGCCGTGCCTTCCTCTTTCCTACTCCCTCGAGGTGTGAAGAAGAGGTGCTAGTTCTTAGTTGCTATGGCTACAACCCTGCAAGGTTTCTTTGAATAGCGTACAAATCATATATAGCTAAAATGCTCTAGAAAACACGGGAATGGATTTTGCCAAAAATATTAAACTTCAGATTTCACGTCCTTGATAAGAGGAATGGCGTGCAAACAAAGAACTGGTATCTGTAAGGGGATTTCTGAGGGAGAGCTGCAGGGAATTGCTTGAGTCAATCAATTCAGAAATGTTTTAATATTGCCCAGCAATATTTAGACTATTTCTACTCTTTTCCAGACACCCCCATTGTTCCTCTTGTTCCGTTGTTACCATCGTTACAACATGAAAGGTCCGTTTCCTACTGTCGTTTCGATTTGAACAACAGTCAAAGTTAGTATGACATTCTGGCCCACTAATTGATTTCAGAAAGTATCTTTTCTTGTTCGAGAAGTTGCAAAGGATGACACGTTTGCGCAGGAGTCTAGCAGAAACATATCCTTTATTATCAGATACATCTTTTTCTTCCGCAGCAGAAGTCGAGACATGTGAGACTCTTTCAATCGTGGGACTTCGTAATCAACCAAAAGAGAGACGCCGACAAAATTGACGAAGACATCGATAGCAAAAAAGGGCTTCTAGCTGCTTCTAGTGCGTGTGATGTTAAAAGTTTTTTTTCTTATCTTCCTCCCAAATGAATGAATCTTCTGTGAAACATATTTGGGCTATAGGAAAAAAGAAACTGATTCATCTTAGTTTAAAAAAAAAAATAAAACCGTTAAGAAAAAAGAGCATTTGAAAACAAATTTTGGAATTTCGTGTAAAACAAAATTACTTTTTGTAGATAAGCACATACTGCTTATTTCTTGATACTAGAAAATTTAGTTTTTTTGTTTTTCTTTCGGGATAGTGAAGAAGTACCTTTATCATGCTTTGAACAACAAGACGAAACGAGTGAAGCAATTTATTTTATCAAAGTTAAATATTTGGATGCTACGTAACTGATTGGTGGAGTTGTTGTACACAATGGTCTAAATAGCCAGGTAACAAAGACGCCAAGGTCTAAGAGAAAACAGATAGAAGGCCCCCATCAAGACCGAATAGTATCAGATATATGATTTCTAATTTAATGAGACACTCCATATCGACCTTATGTGATAATTTTCAAACAATGCTGTGTTCAGAAGCAGCTCAAAACTTTTATACTGAATGAGTTAACTTTTTTTCAATATCCGTTTCCTTCCGTGTTTAAAGCACACACTCCTATTAATTGGGCTGATGGTTGTGTGAGCCTTTTATGCTAATCGCATCTTTACTGAACCGTGTGATGCTTCCTGACGGATTTAGACTTTATCGTTTAAAATCAAATGCTTTATTATGGACCTAAGCGATTACGAAATTAACTCTGAAAATTCAGTATTTCCTTTGCGGGAATTTTGAAATTTTAATAAGAATATATTTTTTTATAGGTGGTTGTTGCATGTGTTTAAAGGGAAGTTTCCTAGAAGCTGTCAATTGCAGAAGGAATCCTATATCCAAAGAAGAATTGTGTTCCTAAAAGAACATGTAGCATGACTCTATTCAATGCAGGATCACATACAATGATTCGATGACGACAACCATTCTAGATGCACTTTATTCAATAAAAAATGAACTCCAGTTTACGAGTCTATTGCACGACTAAAAATACGTTTTTTTCGGTCGCGCAAAATTAAACCAAAAGTTTAAATTAATAAACAATTTTATATTTTTGAAATTTTCGCTGTATTATATTTATTTATTTTACATTTAGCATATTCTTTTCACTGTATCAATTATTTTCTTCCTACAATAGGAATATGCATAGCATCTAAGTTAAAATGGGAGGATTAGTAAGGGAGCAGTTATGTGACTGATTAATAATTGACTATGTGTCATGTTGCTAAAGTTCTTATTTACAGCGATAATAATGCACAAATCAAAATAGATTACACAAAGGGTATATTTTCTACATATTGCAAATAGCATCGAAATGTCAGTAGAGACGAACTGGACAAGTAAAACTGCACAATTCATAATCAAAAGAATGAGTTTCACCCTGAAAGGGCGGGGTGACTCAGTCGGTAGCGGGCCACGCTCGTAATCTGTAGTTCCCAGGTTCGAGTCCCAGCTGAGTCAGCGTTCAGATTCATCTCCGCAAAATTCTCCGCCCTGCCCATGGTCAGTAGGTGACACCGATGGACTTGAAAAGGCCTGCCGTCTGTCGGATGGGACGTTGAGCCGTGGCCCCGTGTGTGGGAGAGACATACCCTGCGCACGTTAAAGAACACGCTGCATGGCCTTCACGGGATGCTGGCGTCTGTCTCCCAACAGCTGTTTCAGTGGATCCCCTCCCCCAACCTTCTCTGAGACTTCGGGGTCCCTGTGACCTGGTCATTTAGCCCATGGTGTGCAAAAAAGAGCCGCTCACAGGTAACACAACCCAACCCAAAATCACCCTGAAAATCGGATTCTATTGCAATGAATTCCTAAAAGATGTACAATGAAGTACCACCGTGGTCTGTGTAAAGACTGAATTTAGTAGATAAATAAAATAAAGGTAAGAACATACGCAATGAAATCAGGTGGCTGATCAAATATGCTTTCCTTCCGACGCGCACAAAAATTTGGGACTCGAAAGTTTTCCTGATACTTCAATTGAATCATCTAAGCCCACTACACATCACTCTGAGTTAGCGAATGGCAGAGTGGGACTACAAATCTTGTGCCAGTATTATATTTTATTATAATTATTTTATATTATTATAAAAAAGGTATTAAGTACGTGTATTTAGAATACCGGGGGAGAGGGGAGGGGTAACTCAGTCGATAGTTGGAGGGAGGAATTGAGCTCATTCATTGCACTAGTTCCCAGGTTCGAATCAACTGCGCAATTGTTAACATTCCCTACCGGTAACCTTTCACCCTGCCCACGGTGAGAAAGTGGATACTGATGGGCTTGGAAATGCTTAGGTCCGTCGGATAAGATGTAAGCAGTGGCCTAATATGCAGTAGACTCATCCCTATGCATGCAAAACGACATATGTATATTCTTGAAGGGAAGCTTCCATCTGTTTCCACACAGCTGTCCAGTAGATTCTGGTCCATAACCTTCTCTGAGCTTTTAGTCTACTTATAACTTAGCTATTTAGCCCATTGCGTGCACGAAAGGGCCAGCAGAGTTAAAGCAACAGCCGTACGCTATCTCTAGCCTTGATTTACGAAAATATCCGATATGATTTGCGTATCACTGAAAGATCCATAGATATTCACCAAATAATCTTTTAAGAGAACAAATAAAGAATGATACGAAATTGTGTTTGACACTGTTCCCAAACTATTTGTCATTTTTCAATTTTACTATTTCATTTCCCTTTACAAAAACTTGAGCTTAGAAAAGTATGAAAATATGCTTTGAATGTAGTATATGTTAACGTGTAATTCATTTTGGTAAGGACTGAATGCGGTCTTCGGCTTCAAATCCTCTTTTGATTTATGCAGGCAAAAACTAAAGTTTCCTAAGCAATATTTTGAATTGGAAGATGGATAACTGACTTTAATCTAGAAAACGTTACTTTTTACCTTTTCCACTATCCTTTTTTTTTCAAGTTCATTTCATTCTGCATTTCTGTTTTTTCTTGTGATACCATTTGCAAGCCTAATGCAATGGCAGCGCAATGAATTCATATAGCGGAAGTACTATTTTCATAGTTATCCGTTCTTATATATTTGAATACGACGGTTACAACAGCTAGATACAACGGGTAGAAATTCTTAATTTGGCTGACCTTTAATTTTAAATATATTATCGTGCTGTATAAAAGAAACAAACCCTAAGACAATTTCACGACCCTTCGTTAACCAAAAGCAATCAATTTAATTTATCAAAAAAAATATCAAAAGTTATCAAAAGTTATCAAATAATGGGACATTTATTTAAACAAATGTTGTTATTTTTAAATGATAAATTTTGGAGTTGGTCGTATCAACCTTTCATCCAACACCTTCCACAATTTCAAGTGTATCAGGGGCGGGGGTGGCTCAGTCGGTAGCGCGCCAGGCTCGTAATCTGTAGTTCCCAGGTTCGAGTCCCAGCTGGGTGAGCGTTGAGATTTATCTCCGCAAAATTCCCCGCCCTGCCCACGGTCAGTAGGGGACACCGATGGGCTTGGAAAGGCCGCCGTCCCTCGGATGGGACGTTAAGCCGTGGTCCCGTGTGCGGGAGAGCCATACCCTGTGCACGTTAAAGAACACGCTGGATGGCCTTGACGGGAGGCTACCATCTGTCTCCCAACAGCTGTTCCAGTGGGTCCCCTCCCCCAACCTTCTCTGAGCCTTCGGGGTCCATGTGACCTGGCCATTTAGCCCATGGTGTGCAAAAAAGTGCCGCTCAGAGGTAAAACAACCCAACCCAACCTCAAGTGTATCACAAAATGGCTGCAAAGATCAATCTTCGATATGGATGTTAGCTTGTGTTCGAACCTCACTATCTCCTGGAACATTTTGCATGCACAGTCAAATGCAAAACTGTTAGATCTCGTGCAACTGCCATAAAATTCTATTTCAGCTGACAGGTTCATTTCAGTTGGTTGTAGAAACAATGTTACTCGAGTGGAATTACATTAGAGGTTCTATCGGGATAACCGTTATATTTAAACGCATTAACTATTATAAGGAAGACATTCATTTCAGCCATATTTCACTAGAGATGTTTTAGATACTGAATTATTTATTTTTGCCAGTAGACTTTCATCAGTTTCATGTTACTGATTGCAGGGAGGAATTGTCATGTACTGGAAGTGGAAAGCATGTAAGCTCTGCGTGCTTCATGAAGCATGAGCAGATCAATGCCGTCTGACATAAATATCATCGTGAATCTACTGCATTTTCAGCAGCCCTTTTCCAATTCACAATCGCGCTGTCACGGCAACCAGCTATTCAACCTTATCCGTTGCCTCGGTTGTACGATGGCTATGGTTTAATTATGTGACGCGTCATGCATGAGACGGGTAGAGTAGTTGACTAATGTCTTAAGATAGTGATCTGTAATAGATGATATTGTGATGCATTACAGAAGGAAGGCAGGAAATATAGAACTTAGCTTCTTTTAGGTTTTATTAACTTTTATTAGTGTTCGATTCATTAATCGTAAAACATGCAAATCAAGATTCAAAGAAATGTTTTAATTTGTTTTGAAAATATCTAAAAATGGCAAATCGATGGTGAGATTTGGTATTTTTGCGACTCATATAAATATGACTGAATCTCTGTATTTTTGTATTTATATCGTAATTTATAATTTTGTAAGTTTCTTAAGGCATACTGATAAAAAACAGTTCGTTGCAATTTTGAAAGTTTATGTTTTACTCCAACTTGCATCTAAATAGTTACCATCAATAACTGTAACATAAATTAAAATTATTAAATAATTGCCATCAGTATCTGTAATGCAAATAATTAATAAATACCTATAGTTACTGTCATTATCTGTAATATAAATTATAATTACTAAATGATTAATATATGTCGAAAATTGGTATTACTGCTATTGGTATATTGAATTATACCAAATTTATATTTTCATGCATATTTCTGCACTTATATATTGTAATAAATCAGTTAATTTTTGGAAAGTCAGTTCCGAAATTGGGGCAAACTCAACTCATTGGTAAATGTCCCGAAAGACTTAAAGCAACTGAAGCAACTGCTGAACCAAAATAAATTTTGGCGGAAGTGAGAACCAACTAGAACTTTCTGACACATATTAAATGACATTCTTCTTGAGTCTATTCCTTTCAAGTCTTCATAATATGCTTTCAAATTCTTCATAGTAAATCATAAGTGACATGCGTAGTCAGTTGGTTATGTTCCCACTTCTGCCTAAACCCATTTTTCGTCTATTTCTTTCATCTAAGTGTCTTTTCTCAGCTACATCTGCAGACAAATTTTGTTTGAAACTTATAAAGTTTCGATTTTGCTATCCTGTAACACAGCTAAAGATTAATGTCATCTGACATAAATATCATCGAGAGTCTACTGCATTTTTAACAGCACTTTTCCATTTCACAATAGCACTGTATATTGGGGAAAGGGATTCTAAGTGACGAATTATCATGATACAGAACATATAGTAATAATTGTTTCCGAACTGCTTAGCCCATTGCTTCACTTATGGCACTATATTCTAATTACTTCTTTGGATGAGAAATACAATTATTTCATTCCTATATCCTAATTCCTTATATTGCATCTTAATATCCTCTTTCCTAATTCCTTCTTTGGATGAGAAATACAATTATTTCATTCCTATATTCCTATATAAATAACAGCTATCCAGTTTCTTGTAACCGGTTGACTATTGCTCAAAACTAGTGTTTTAGTATACAACAATCATCTATTATTTTTTCAGTTAGTAGATACGAAAAGCTACTAGTTTATCTGATGATTATGACAGAATACACGATCATGCCATCCAGGAACTCGAACCCAGAACCTAGCAGTTGCAGTGTATTCACAAACAAACGCGACATTTCTGAATCAGCAAGGCTGTAATAAATTATTAAATATTAATTATAATTTAACATTATTTATTATTGATAATAATGGATTATAAATATGAATATAAATCATAGTACTTAAATCTCTAATATTCAATCGGTTTTGGTTTTGGAACTTCTATAACATGCAACGCCTTTTGAAGAACCCCTTAGAAAATGGGAATGATTGTGACTGAGCTGGCATCGGATCAGGCTTATAATTTGATATTTCCATATTCGAGTCCTTATTAATATTGAGCTCTCCTAGGTGATAAAGGGAACATCAATGAGCTTGGAATGACCGACGTCCGTCTAATTGGACGTTAAGCCGTGTCACTGCTTGAAGGAAAGCTATATCTGTGAACTTTAAAGAACATGCTGGAAGGCTTTGACGCTAGACTTCCTTATGTTTCCTAACAGCTGCCATTGGATCCCATTCCCCAACCCGCTTTAAGACCGTGGGATCGTTATGACCTGGTCATTTAGTCTATTTTATGCACAAACGATAAAACAATCAATATCTTCTTCTCTTATGAGGCGGAGGTTGGCTCAGGTCGTAGCACTTGAGCTCGTAATCTGTAGTTACCAGGTTAGAGTGCCGCCTGTGCGAGGGTCACGATTCGTCTCTGATAATCCTCAACACTGCCACTGTGAGAAATGGGACACCGACGGGATTGGAAAGGCCGCCGTCCGTCGGATGGGATGTTAAGTCGTGGCCTCGTGTGTAGAAGAGACCCATATACTATGCACATTATAGGAAACACCGGATGGGCTTGAAGGGAGACTCATCTGTCTCTTGACACCTGTCCAGTGGATCCCATTCTCCAATCTTCTCTGAGCCCTTGGGGTCCTCGCCATTTAGCCCAATGTGTGAAAAATGCCACTCACAGATAAAACAACCCAACAACCGGCTCCTACGCATATGGCAAGCGTATTTAACACATACACACTAGTCCTGATTGCTGTGCTGTGAAACTAAGCTCTGAAAATTGAATTATTCTATACTAAATCCTCAATAGTTAAATAAAAACATACATCAGAGTTTCGCCTACTGTTATACGCTAAGAAATGAACTGAAATTTGGGCGCTTAAAAGTAGGAAAGCTGGACCACCTGGGTAAAGGATGAGCGAAATATGCACACGTAGCTTCCAGTTCTTTTCTATTGATTTTGGAACTCTATTGAGCGGAGAGACCAGTCACAGGAGATATATACCGTCAATGCAATAGTCAGTATTGAAGCCAAAAAATAAGGCACGAACCCCTGTTGAAAACACTGCTTTAAATATTTAGATATTCTGCATTTCAACTCAGTCTGTTTCATCGAAAGTGCAACAACATACCAAAATACGTATGCTCGAATGAAAATTTCACAACGTTATTTTGTTAAGTACGATGGACTGACGCTGTCTGAAATCAGGCAATATCATGAATCATTTCCTTGTTTATTCTGTTTTATTTTGTTTTATATATTTTATTTTGTTTATTCTGTTTTATTCCTTCAACAATATTGAGAGATTAAAAATATATTTTTCTATATTGATTAGAGCAGGACATTCAAACCTACTGCTCACTGCGATATCACTAGTGGCTCATAAACAAATATGTATGAGTTGGGATGGGTTGTTTTACCACCGAGCAGCACTTTTTTGCACGCCATGGGCTAAATAGCCAGGTCATATGGACCCCGAAAGCTTAGAGAAGGTTGGGGGAGGGGACCCACTGGAACAGCTGTTGGGAGACAGATGATAGCCTCCCGTCAAGACCATCCAGCGTGTTCTTTAACGTGCACAGGGAATGGCTATCCCGCACACGGGCCACGGCTTAACGTCCCATCCGACGGACGGCGGCCTTTCCAAGCCCATCGGTGTCCCCTACTGACCTAGGGCAGGGCAGGGAATTTTTGCGGAGATAAATCTCAACACTGACCCAGCTGGGACTCGAACCTGGGAACTACAGATTACGAGCCTGGTGCGCTACCGACTGAACCACACCCGCCCAAATATGTATGAATTTGTGGCTCATAAAGAATACCGAATCTATGTCATCACTTCCGAGTCTTTGACCAAACATTTTTATGTGTATAACTAAACAATTTTTGCCAATTTAAATAAATATATATATATATAATACTTATATTGGTTTTTAATCAATACATTTTTCTTGATTCCTTAAAAATATCGCGGCTTTTTAAATTATATTTTTTTTTATTGGTGGCTCTTGATTAAGTTTGGATTGAACGGGCCTAGATTAGCGCATCGACGAAATAGCCTTTTCACTTTTTCCTAAAAACCATGAGACTTATCATAAAGGGTTTTTAGATATCATCATCGCATAAAATCATAATTATTATATTTGAATCAAGGTCCAGACTCCATGCCCTCAATGACAATCGTTTAGCACAGCGGTTTCCACGGTTTTTTGTTTCAGAAAATATCTAGCAATTTTGCTTTTGTGCTAGTACTAGGTAAATGTGAACTTATAAAACAACATTTTTCTAACAAAAAAATTTTCTAAACGAAGTATATGGATAAAATAGGGAGTACTAGAAAATTGTTATTTTCCTGCGTTTATCATGCTACACTGTTTAGAAAATCCATGTGTGAAGGAATGCTGTTACTAAACTCGCATACCTCTGGCAGAATCTTCGTGTATTACAGTTTGGAAATCTGTGATTTAGTAGATTTGTTAGGTAATTGATGATACTCTAGAAATATTGGTACATATGGGTTGGGTTTACATCTGAGAGGCACTTTTTGGGCACATAATGGACCAATGACCTGATTACAAGGATCCAAGGGGAAATCTATTGGATACTTGTTAGGATATAAATGGTACCTCTCATCAAGGCAATCCAGCGTGTTGTTTAACGTGCATAGGTTATGACTCTCCTACACCTGGGACCATGATGTTAAATCCTATTCGATGGTCAGAGGTGGTGCGCAGTGATTGGGTGGGGGTATAGCGGAGATAAATCTCAATGTTGGGGTAAGTGGGATCCGAATGGGGAATGCAGATTATGAGTCTGGTGCGCTACCGACTGAACCGCCCCTGCCCTACAAGTACATATGGGTAGACAAGGAGAGGCAAGATGTGCACTCTTCATAAATTAGCATTAGTTGTAAAACACCTCTATAGACATCAATGTCTCATCTTGAAAATGCGAAAAATAATCATCTTGGCCTTTTCACTCTAATAAACGTAGCTGTTGATCACATTGGTCAGATATTTACAGCTGATTAAAAGTTCTTCCTTACAGTTCTCTCAATATCTTCTTGTCTTTCATCATTTTTATATTTGGGAAGAATCAATGCATATTATTTCATTAAACATATCATTTGAAATGATTATTTTTTTTTTGCTCTAAAGCTCTAAAGTAAAATAAGTATAAAGATATTAAATGTTATTCCGTGTAATATGTAAACTTTTTATACATCTAAAAGCAAGTTTTAGTGTTTGACAAAATTAAAATAATGTAGCCTTTATTACTAAAGGCTGATAGGCTTCGTTAAAGTTTTATGCTCGATAAACACAATTTATTTTAAAAAGCAATATATGATAATCAAGATCTCAGCCCAAGTGTCCTTTAATAGAGGCAACGCAGAGACTTCAAGATAGCGCAGAGGCAGCATCTCAGGCCATCCTGCATCCCATCCGGCAACAAGTGACTGCCAGTAGAATTTATATGGGTGATTACGGGACGATGCTTTTCTACAGCTTACACACAAGAGAGATACTAATCAGATTCTCAGCTGAATGACACTCAGGAGATGAAGGGCTCAGAGACACCATTCTGCCTTCCTGTACTTACGTGACGCTCATAAAACGAGAACAACCGTCCAGTGGGAAATATTTCTAAGCCGAGTATGCTTCTCTGTATTTCAGTTGCATAGGGACTAAGAAAGGGACGTTTCCTGAAAGCAGAGAACTATTCATAATAATGCAAAATGTACGCAACTGACTCTGAATGTTGGCACATACTCTCCTAAACCCCATCTCTTGATTTACAATAGTTGATGAGGTAGCACAGCATTGCAACACTGAAGGTCCTTGGGAATTTATTGATATCTACTTATTCTAAAACCCGATGAAGCAGAGCTAAAGTAATTACTTTTAAGCAGCTTTCGAGAATCATTAATCAAAAGAATGAAACAAGCACAGAAGTTGCTTTATTCGAAATGCTGAAAATTTATTAATTATATTCTTATCTAATGACCAATTGTTAATCTTTATGAAAAGGCCACCCCCAATGGAAAGTTCTTAGTGAAATTATAAAAGACATATATTAATGACGTACAGGGATATCTGAAAATTTAGCGAAGGATTTCTATATATTGTTGAAGTATTTACATTAATGTATTTTAAGTCCTCATTAGAAGCAGAGGATAAGAGAGAAGAAAGAGAAAATATTGTTCTGAGATTAGTAAATAATTCGTTGAGAAGACATAATTCTATAAGCTTCCTAATTATTTTCTAAAATAATCTTTATTCTTACTTCTCAATGGATGTAAGTATTAGAGGAACGGATTCTTCTCTAAGCTATTCAATTTAGAATTGGCGGTGACTAAATCATGAAGAGTGGCCTGTGATTAATGAAATGCACAACAAAAGTGATAAAAAAGTCTCAATGTAGCATATGCTGTTTTAAAGGTGACAATGTCGAACCTGAAGGATAAATATATAATTAATTTTTAAAGAAACTCTCTTCTTCCAAGTGCCCTAAACGGTAAAAGATACATATACACTGTATAAAGGATACGAATGAGGAACTTGCACGGTATCGTATTAAATCTAAAGGAAGCTACGGTACCGAAAATATTTTTTCGCACGGTAAATCTGTTTTGGTGTTCCATATTTCTATGAACTTAATGCGAATCCGGTGTGTCATTTCATCATTGGGTCCCGGTGTCCGAGAAGTTAGTCCGCATGACTAATAAAGGACCTTAGTAAGGCATGAATGTTTGTTTTGTCGTTTTGCTGAGGTCACGCCTTCCTCACAGACCTTCTCTATGGCGTATTAAACTAACAGAATCCTGTTAGATTTCTTTGGGGAGCAGCTGCTTGAGGGGAAATTTTTTTTTTTACTTTTTAGAGTGTTTGAAGAAAGACATTTCTTTTTTTTAATTTATGTATTTTGTTTTTCTGTCTATTAGTGGCAACCTTGTCACTAAACCTATCTATCTTTCTTCCGAAAGAGAAAATTTCTGCATTCCCTACGGTACTCAGAAAATCTTAAGCTCACTATTTGATATACGACTCATAAAAATCGACACCTCATTCTTTTTTTTTCTCTCTCCCTTCATTTATTGGATAGAAGAGGGCATATATTTGAAATAGGTCACAGTATTCTCACCGTTACAAGCCTTCATTTGCGATATTTCTCGTTACTATCGACCCCCATTAAAATTCAGTCGTCTTTTTCGGGAGGCAATAATCGTGGGGGCAAAATTTCAAATAGCTTGTGACAATCCCCATATCGCGCAAGCTTACATTTCATATGTAACACGTTGAAAATGTGTTGAAATATGGTTGATCACCATTTGCTGACACGTTATGATCAAAAATCAGTAAGAAGATAGATATAAACAAGGAATAAAACTGCATTAGAAACAATGTTAAATGGCAAAGCTATATTTATAAATATATTTTTAACGTATTACTTACTAACTTATTTACTTTATTTTAACGTATTGCTTACTAACAGATTCTTTTTTAGATAACGAAATGACAATTCCGAAGCATTTAATATATGCACATGGAAAATCTCTACTAAAAACTATTGATTATTCGGGGTTAATGAGAATGTGAGAAAGGAGTGCGTTAGTTACTCGAACACACAGATCACTCCAAACGCATAAAGCTTACAAATCACATCGAGTCGTATTCCTTTGAGGGAACTAACTTACCAAATCACCTGTTTATTGGCTTCAACGAAATGACTCGTTGGACAAAATTGAATAAAAAAAAAGAGTCATTTGAGAAACTATTCTTTTTTAACCTACTATCTATAAAACAACTGCACATATTAAAACAATGTCATATGCTTTACTGTAATGATTTAAAAATTATTAAAATATTGCGTATGCTTTTCCTCTTACTCTCTGTCATGATATTTCTTGACATGAGTAATGGTCAATCGGTCCAAAAAATATATTCCTTTCTTATTTCTAGATGCGCGGGGGTGACTCAGTCGGTAGTTCGTCAGGCTGGTAATCTGCAATTCTCAGGTTCGAGTACCAGCTGGGTCAGCGTTGAGATTTAACTCCGCAAAACTTCACGGTCAGTAGGGGTCACCAACGGACATCGAAAGGCCGCCGTCCGCCGTCCGTCGGATGGCACATTAAACCCTGATTCCGTGTGCGGGAGAGCCATACCCTGTGCACGTTAAAGCACAAGTTAGTTAAAGAACTCGCTGAATGGCCTTGACGGGAGGCTACCATCTATCTCACAAGAGCTATTGCAATGGGTCCCCTCGCCGATTTTCGCTGACCCTATGGGGTCCTTGCGGCCTGTCCATTTAGTCCATTGTGTGCAAAAAGTGCTACTCAGGGGTAAAACAACCCAACCCTATTTCTAGATATCACCATTTCAGAAATAGTAGTATAATATTACTTTTATAATAGCATCCACATTGCAAATATGCAATAAACTTTACGTAAATATTGACTTGAATGAAGAATAGAAGCAAGTAGACAATAAAAGTGTTATAATTATTATATTTTCATCCGTTTGACCTCTTGATGACCCGGTGGCCAACTGGTTAGCGTACTTAGACTGATCAAATGGACACGGTAAGGTACGGACGTTTCTTTCCTCTGCTTTTTTTTCCTCTGAGGTCTTTGACTTCCTCACAGAACTTCATGTCGTATCATACCAATAACTTTGAGTTGGAGGTTGGCTAAGTCTACAAATCATCCGACTCGTAATCTGATGTCCCCAGATTCTAAACTCAATTGGTTCTACGTTAATGATTTTCGTCAATCCCCATTTTTCCCTCGCCGAAAAAGGATATACCACTGGGCTTGGAAAGGCAGTAGTCCGTTGAATGTACCGTAAAGCTGTAGTCCAGTGCGCAGAAGAGCCATATCCTGTGCACATTAAAGGATGCCCTGGATGGTCTTGACTGAAATCTACCATCTATCTCCTAACAACTATCCCCTGGATGGTCTTGGTTGAAATCTACCATCTATCTCCTAACAACTATCCCCTGGATCCTTTCTTCAACCTTCTCTGAGCACTTGGAGATTTTGTAACCTGGCCATTTAGCACAGTGTGTGACTGAAAGTGCTACTAAGTGTTAAAATAATCAAACTGACAGTCCCCGGTGAGCCCTTTGTGACAAACATCTGCTTGTCGGGTAATTTATTTTATTTCGTCCCTTTGGTCATTAGTGTATTTGGTTACTGACAATCCCGGTTAGCCCTCTGTGACAAACATCTGCTGGTCAGGTAATTTGTTTTATTTAGTCCCCTTGGTCGTTAGTGTATTTGGTTACTGATCAACGGGACCTAGGTTCAAGCACTGGCTAAGATATAGATATTTCTTATGTTGTCTTCCTGCTGAGTTTTCGCCTTCCTAACAGACATTTATGGCGAATTAAACTCACAGGCTCCTGTCAGAGCTCTGTGTCAAACAGCTGTTTTAGGGGACATGTGATAAGCAAGCTATTTTATCTGATATCTCTTTTAATTAAAGAATAAATACTGGGAATGAGTTTAAAAAAATCTTATCCTTCAGAGTTGACCATATTTATGTTTCGTAATATACGGATCATAATTAATATTCTTAAAGTTCATTGATAACCTAATTCGCGAGCCTAATTGTTGTGCAGTGGATCAATACTTCGGTAAGACGTTTATTTCTGTTAACGTTTTAAAATCCAAAAATTTTAATTTTTAATTATTTTTCTTTTAACAATTTTGTTCTGAAACAACAATTCCCATTTTTATTTCTTGACTTTTATGTTTTCAAAATGTATTTCACATTAAAATGTTTTTAAGTTTTAATTTCGCTTTTCCTTTTTTCCCTTTTTAAAAATTTTATTTTCCATTATAACAATTTAATTTTTTTCAATTTGTTTTGAATTTTTTAATATGAAGCGTTTTGTTTTTAAAATTTATTTGCTTTTCTTTTTTTTTTTTGTTGTTTTTTCAAAATTTTGTCGGGAATATAAAAACTGAATTTTTTTAATTCTTTGTTGCATATAATAATAACTTCAAATTTTTTCCTCAATTATTATGTCTTGATTTTTTTTGAGCATTAAACATTTTGGTTTTAAAAAATTGCATATGTATTTATTTTGTTTGCTTTAAAAAAAATCAATAAAAAAAAATTTAAATATTTCTTCGATTTATGTTTTCAATTTTTTTGGCATTAAATGTTTTGTTTTATAAATCAGTTTCTTTCTTTTTCATTTCTTAATTTTTATGTTTTTTAATTTTTAGCAGCAGACAATTTTGGCTTTTAAAATTTAATTTTTTTTATTTTCTTTATTTTTAGAAATTCTGTTTCCAGATTATGATAACTTTCAAAATTTCATTTATATCGTTTTCACCCTTCCTTCCAAATGACTTTTTCACATCGAACTTTTTGGAATTTAAAAAATTTAATTTCGTTATCAATAGCTCCACTTTTCGATTTGGAATGTTTTTTCTAATAATTATTTCAGACTTTTGTTTTCTCTGTACGCTTTTAGATTGTTTTAAACTAAACTTTACTTTCTAGTTTTTTTTTATTTTTGGAATATTCAGTTTTTAACCTTTGTTTTCAAATAATAATTTTGGAAAGTATTAATATTTCATCTTTTTGTTCTCCGCGTTTTAAATAATTTTTAAAATGCAACTTTACTTCCTAGATTTTTGATTTTATTTCATTATTCGATTGAAAAAAGTCGCGTTCAAATAATAATTTTCCAAGAATTTCATTTACATTTTTAAACATTTCGTTTCGTATTATTTTTAATACTGTAATATTTCTGAATTCTCTTGTACGTTTTGCTTAAATTAGTCATTTTTTACAGTTTTTTTTGTTTTTTGTTTTTGAAACAAAATTTCAAATAATAAATTTGAATTTCATTTTCTTTCTTTTCACACTTCAGGCTTACATTATTTTTAAGATTTACGTTGTTAGAATTTTTTTGCTTTTCAAATAATAAAAAATTATTTTTTTGTCTTTTAGTTTTTATGTTTTCAAACTTGTACTGTATTGTTCAGTTCCTAAACATATTATAATGTTTTCTGCTTACCATTTTAGATTTCCACCTATCAACACTTCGATTTCCCAAAAAAAGAAATATCTCTTAAATTACGAATATTTCATATTTATCAGCTATTTTTTGTTTCTCATTTTAGCATTTCATTTCAAACGTTTTTAAATTCACTTCTTGTGTTTTCAAAATTTTATTCCTGGCAGCTAAATTTTTATTTGTTTGAAATTTTTTACTTTCATATTTCATATCTTCAGGTTCTAATTTAAATTTCAGGCCACTTATATTTTTTCAATCTACTTTTCTAACAGCTGAAATATAGTCTAAAATTTGTAGTCTTTGCTTTCATAACGAATCAATTTAGGAATCGAGCTTCAAATGTATAATGAACGAATGAAACGATTTTAAAATAACCAACTGTAGAAGTACATATTGTTACTTGTGAAAGTCGATTTTATTCTTCTTGAATATTTTTTGAGAACCTGACATGCGTTCAGGTTACAGTTTTACAAGTGGGATAATGTTATTCACATTTATTTATTTATTTATTTTAATTCGTGCCTCTAAGAAGGGCGACTCACAGTTTGAAATAATATTTGCCGATATAAAGCATTTATATCTCAGCTGCAATATAGTACAATAAGACGTGGTCCTTGAAAACACCGTGCAACGAGAGGCAAGCTGTGAAGAAAAAAATATTATCCGTACATTTGTGAAACACTCATTAGTTATAAAAAAAGATATAATCAGAAATATTAAGTTCGATATTATAAAATATGGTTGTAAATAGAAGTGACACCTGAGGTGTAGTAAAGGGAAAAGTGGTATATTATTAACTGCAGTTAAAATTGCCCATTTAAAAATATTGATATTAGAAAGGCCATTTTATTCTCAGATAGGAAAAATTGAAAACTTTACTACCCAATTTGTACACTATCTTTAAGGATGAAAATCTATATTTAAGGCCAAGTATAAGATTGGGCATCTTATACTTGGTCTAGTGGACAATCGCGTGCGCTCACGCATTTTGTGACCCACAATCAAGACATTGTTTTTTATTAAAGTATAATTATTACTAGAAATATAATACGTATTTTAAACACCAGGTAGCACTTTGGAACAATCAAAAATCTGTAGGAGAGGCAAAGAATTCGAAATGGAAGTTGCAGGACTTGGAATATTTCGAAACTGGGTTGGTTATTTCCAAAAAAAAATACTGTTTGGATTTGGTCGAAGTTGCTTTGGTCGAAGAAAATGGTTCCCTTGAATTTTCGAGATGTACTTCATCCAATATGATCGTCAAAGTGTTTTGTTTACTTCTCAAGACAGAGGTTTTAACGAAGGGGGAAGGAAATTGCTGTTGTATGTTAATAATTACACTCTATTTAATTGAACATAATTTCAACTTAAAACATCACGGGAGCTGGTTATTTGATTCAACATTGACTAACTTCAGCCTTATAAAGAGAGAATTCTGTTTTGTAGGGGCAGACAATGATTCACTTCCGATTCAAAGACATGGGAGACAGATCCCATAGGATTAACAGTTGATTCACCACAGCTGTAACCCCCCCAAAGGGTTATTATCTAGTTATTATTTATATAGTTAACAATGAACTTCCTCACCTTTAGTCAAATGTAAGAGGGTCCCATAGGATTAACACTGATTCACCTCCGAATCACAACCCCACTTATCCCCTACTTATATGTAAGATATTTCTTGAAACCTATTGCCTGCAATATCTATTACATATATATATATATTCAATTCAATTTATTTTACATTTTCGTTTCAATTCGTACGTGGTGTACTTTAAAATCATAATTTCAAACTTATAATAACACAAAATCAATAAAGGAAATTGAAGAAATTTCTCGATGTTTTTGTTCAACTGTAAAAGAAGGTATCACTCTTAGTCTAACGTTGATATCTAATGTAAAGGAAAATTTTCCTGATCCGGCTGGGGTATGAACCCACCACCTCCTCACAACAGGTCAGGTAATCGCTGAGGTAGCGGCCATCGATTGCGATCTCCTCTATTTGATGATATAAACTTTTCTACCACTTATCTGCGACCAATGAAGTTAGTGTCCTCGTTGCTCACAAACATCATCGCGAAGTAGATGACGACAACTTAACATTCCATCCATCGGATGAGATATTAAACCGTTGTTCCATGAACAGGAGACCCATCCCGTGTGCGTGTTGAAGAAGAGCTGGATGGCTATGTCCGCACTTGTACGTTTTACGAGCGCTAGACGCATGCGCAAAGGCATGCCTCAAATCAGCTGAACGGCGCCGTTTTCATTGATGCATGCAGTAGCACACGTGCTTCCACCAGAAGTGGATTTTTGTTCAACATTCCGTGCAACTTCGTAGTTTGTCTGGAAAAGACAAACTACGAAGTTGCACGGTTTTGTTCTGTTTTTGTAATTATTGAGCTTGTGGTTTTTGTTCACCATGTCGTCAGAACAAACATTGTCCTTTATTGAAGATTATAGGTTAAATAATTAATCAGAGACATAAATTATTAAATTAATTTAAATAAATAAAAATTAATTAAATAATTCATCATATTATAGGTTTAAATATTCATTATATACATGAATCAATCACCGGTAGCCAAATACGTAAGTGTGATTACTAATTTCACTTCAGTTGGCATTGCTTCTCTGAAACGAGTATTTTTTTTCAATCTTCGGCTCCACCATTCCCAAAAGCATGTAGAAGTTTGTTCTAGACATTCGCGTAAAGTTCTTAAAAAAAAAAAGTTTTCATTTAATTCCAATTTCTTCATTATTTTTTTTATTATTCATTATTAATTATAATTCCCTCATTATTCATTATTTAAAGTAATCTTTCATCCATATCGATGGCCGGTATTTTTCACATCTTTTTCTCACTTTTTTCAGCACTAAAATTGCAGCACTTATACCCGCTAACATAGCAGCATCAGTTACGTCCATTGCAACTTCACCTCTACACTGTGGAAAATTGAAAAACTATTTGACACACAGGTGTAGACAGTTGAAAGCATGCGTCCAACGCATTCCATCTAAGGCATGCGTTAGACTAGTCAGTGTTGAGAAGCGGAATTGAAAGTTAAAGTGAAGTTGAAGATGAAAGCGCACAAGTGTGGACATAGCCGATGAGCTTGATGGTAGACTTCCATTTGTCTCCTAACAGTTTCCACGGATCACCTTTCGCTTTCCAACACTGAGCCCTTGAGGTCTTTATAATATGGACATTTATTCAAATTCCGGGCACAAAAACTCAGAGGTGAAACAATCGAACTAATTATCCTTTTATATTGAGAAAGGAGCGCGAATTAGGACGACAAAAAATCTTTTTCTGGTATATTGTTGCCTTTCAGTGTTTATCACATTGTAGACAGAACAGCATATTTTGTGAAAGTTATTCCGTTGATCTACCTACCAATCAATGGTAAAAATATTATTTTTCTAAAGCATTAATGTAGTGCAGTGATTTTAAAACAAATATTTAGATTCTTATTTTATCATCGATATACTGTAAATCAAGCGAATACTTTGCTCGCTCTTATACTCTAATTTAGCAAAGTTGCTCATTTCCAAAGAAAAAAAAGATCAATATATATATAACAGCCACCATATATAATATTATGAAGCGACTCTTAAGAAATTGAAAGTGTATTCTGTGAAACGCATCATATTCTAAATCGATGTGCATAGATTCTAACTCCAATTGCACAAGCTTTAATATTTTCTGCTCTGAGACACTAGATCACAAAGGTGACACCGATGGGCTTGAAAAGACAGCCATCCATCGGGTGGGACGTTAAGCTGTGGCCCATGGACACGAGAGCCATATCCTATGGACGTTAAGGAACGTACTGGATGACTTGATGGAGGCTACTCTCTGTCTCCCCCAACCCTCTCTAAGATATTGGAGACCTTTTGATCGGGCAATTTAGCCCATTGTGTGCAAACAAATTGCCGCTCAAAGTTAAAACAATTTGATCCAACCCTAGGACGTTCGGTGCTTTCAGTGATTATGGAGACATAACGCCCTCAAGCAGCTGCTTGTAACATAGAGCTGAGAGGAGATAGTCAGTTCAATATGTCCTAGAGAAGATCTGTAAGGACGGCGAAATCTGAGCAGAGAAACAACAGAAGCAGACAAATATCCATACCTTATCGAGGGCTCAAATTTGGAATCAGTAGTCAAAAATGTTAACCATTCTACATGAAATTTGTCGTGCAACAAGTTCAATTCGTAAAGAAGCAACCTTCTTGCAAGAAACACTATGTGAATGAAACAATTCTGTGCAGAAACGTGGGTTCACATATGAGTGATATTCGACCCCACGCCCCCTAGTTACTTGCCAGGTGCTCTAACTATTATACATACTATCACCAGATTTATCATTCATCAACTTATTTGTGACTTTTAAATTTTGCTGACCTTGTCGTTCATAGCGCAATCTATGATAGGGAAAGGGAACTTATCAATATTGCTAAATATACAGATATTAAATAAAGAAGTCACTCACGCAAAAGAGTTATTAGTGCATTAATCAGTCGTTTATAAATACATAGATTACTCGTTGACATATAATTCAAAAAGAAATTTTGTGGAATTTTATTCTTTTTTCCACAAAATAATTTCTTATATGTAAACAAGTAACCTGTTCATTTATTATTGATTGATAATGTGTGCACGTTTATAACACGTTCGATGCGTCAGCGGTAGGCTAATATTTTTTCATTCGTGAGTGTCATACATTTTCAGATAATTTTGCCCACTGTGGTAAAAGTACAGCTCATGTATAAAACAACTTCACCTACCAAAGAATAACTCTGAGACGATTTTCGTGATATTATTCAAATTTCTCCTCCTGACAGCTAAACGCATTGCTTACAGAATATTAAACCACATAATTTTGCTTTACGCTTTTTATCCATCTTTATACGTTTTTGCTATAATTCTCCGAATGACGGTCTTAAATTGAGCAAAATTTCTCTCTAACGTAACAATCGCTTTACTTCCTTAAATGACATCTTGGGTGAATACTAATTCTGGGCCATTAACTGAATACTTTAACATGTAATATGTCGGGTGCTGAGACGTGCCAGACCTTTCATTGCATACATCACAGATCCTATTCACGCGAGTGAGCGATCAATAACAGAATTCCAGGTAGATGGCTAACTGCCAATGCAGTGGGAGAGTCAATGATGTAAATTATGTGATAGCTGGTAGCTGTTATTTTTTTCCGAAATTGAATTTCTTTAATGTATGTCTATCCATTCGGTTGAAGTATACTATTTAATGACTGATGCTCATCAATGTCAGCATTTTATTCAGTTTTGTTTATTTTATATATTTCATTAATCTATGAAGTATTGTTCCATGTTTCAAAGCATTCTACCAAAAGCTGCAAAACTATTGCTCTTCTCATTAAAATTTAACTGGTGCTTATCGACTACAGCACACTTACTCTTTTTCCGGAACACATTAAGAATGTTCATAATGATGTTACATCGAGATAAAATATTCTACAATAACAAAGCGGAAAGGGATCGTCCATAAATTAAGTTACGACTTCAGATTAGTGATTCGATTTATTGCATCACATCGATGAAGGTTTGGAGGTGGTGTTAAAATGCTAAAATGATACACTTCTTTCTGCGATTACACACTTTTCTTTTCCATTTTCTGATGATATTAATCGCTTCTTTTATATTATCACATGTTATTAACTGCTATTATCGCAACATCCATTTGCAGTCCTGGGAAAAAACCCAATATATTTAAAAAAAAGGAAAATATTACCTAGATGACCAGAATACGGAATGGAGAGGTCCAGCCAAGCGTTATGTGGCATTGGGGTGGGGGATTCTGTTAAGATAGCGTTACGTAATATATGCACGACCCCAAATTTCGTTGGGGCGGGGATGGCTCAGTCGATAGCGCGCCAGGCTCGTAATCTGTAGTTCCCAGGTTCGAGTCACAGCTGGGTCAGAGTTGAGATTTATCTCCGCAAAATTCCCCGCCCTGCCCACGGTCAGTAGGGGATACCGATGGGCTTGGAAAGGCCGTCGTCCGTCGGATGGGACGTTAAGCCGTGACTCCGTGTGTGGGAGAGCCATACCGGTGCACTTTAAAGAACACGCTGGATGGCCTTGACGGGACGCTACCATCTGTCTCCCAACACTGTTCCAGTGGGTCACCTCCCCCTACCTTCTCTGAGCCATCCGAGTTCATGTGGCCTGGCCATTTAGCCCATGGTGTACAAGAAAGTGCCGCTCAGAGATAAAACAACCCAACCCAACCAAAATTTCGTTTATACAAAAAATACCAGAAGATTATGTTGTGTAAGAAAACTAAAAATTTTTATACAGTTATATGTACAACTTTCGTACAATTTATGCTAACGTGCTACATGTTGCTAAAGTTTCGAAAGGGCTCGGTAGAAGGGATGGGAAGCTAAGAGCTCAATTTCGGTGGAATTCTTGTCAAATTTCATACTTAATTCTAATCAATTACATAAGTATTGATAGTTTCATACTTGATTCTAATCAATTACATAAGTATTTACAACAGGAACGATATGCAGTGCAATGTGGTATCCTTTAAATATTCCTAGAAGGACGCATATCGCCTCTGGCGCATATGAGAATCTCGTTTTCAAAGAGAAAAAAGTTTTTCATTTACCTACTGTTCATTCCTTAAAAGCTCTAATTTGAGTTAGTGAATGATGGAAAAAAATGCAAATAGTATTTCATTAGTAATTATGCAACATAAAAGTATTCGACTTTTAATTCTTAAATCTAAAAAGTTGCATTTCCCACACCTCTCTCAGAAAAGTTGTCAGTGCTGTCAATGTAATATTTCTTAGAAATAACCACTAATTTTTTAAATTTCTATTCTATACATATTATTTGTAAACTTCAATTAAAACTTTGCCGTTTAATAATTTAGTGATGTGTAACGATATATATTATTAAAACTACTATTTGAAAAATGCGAATTATAATATTTCATTTGTACCGATAAAAAAACGAGCTTTCTAATTTTCATTTTCATTGTTACCAATGGAAACTTCACGACGTTCAAAAATAGACACAAAAGTTTCATATTTCTATCAATAATACATCGTTGCAATATTCGTTTGAAATTTTGGAATTTCCAATCTTTTTCAACGTTAGAGGATCACACTTATAGTGCTCGAAATATTCTGAAAGTGCTAATCATAATATTTTATCAATTCCTATCTAACTCTAAAAAACAGATTTTTCATTTTAAATTTTAAAAGTGCCGCTCAGAGGAATCATTAAGATTTTTAAGAATTTTAATTTTTAATATATATAAAACAGAATTTTCAAACTTTAAATAATAGTTTGAATTTATTTCTAAATACAAACTATATTTGCTTAAAAAATTCCTTTCCCACCTACCCTGGGTCTAAAAATGTCAATTCATTATTGTCAATGGAAATGCGGCGTTTCACATTCCACCACCAAAATTTAAAATTTGTAGCTTATATACGTCGTTTGCAATATGTGTTTGAAATTTTGGAATTCCAAATTTCCCACTGTTAGAGGGCGCAATTATAGCTTTCGGAAGATTTAAAAAGTGTGAATAATAATATGTTATCAATTCCTATCTAACCCAAAAAAAATATTGCATTGATCTCTAAAAACAAATAATTATCTGCTAAAACTAAAAAGGTGTGTTTTTCCAATCCCTCTGGGCGTAAGGGGTTATCTCATTGTTGGAAATGGGAACTTCGTGACTTTCGCATTCCACCTGCAAAATTGCAAAATCCTAGCATAAATACATTGTTTGCAATATCCGTTTGGGATTTTGGAATTTTCAACTTTTTCCACCACTAGTGGGCATAATTTAAGCTTTAGAGAGAATCGGAAAGTGCATATTTCTTTGAAAAAAATTATTAATTTTCTTTGAAAACGAGATAAAATCATTAAATCTGCAGGATCTTCTGAATCGGTTTATGATACCTTAATGGATACAGCTTCATACATATTGAAAATATATCTTTAATTGCTATTAGGTATATGAACAAAATCCTGGAATTTCAAGCCTTATTTGGTGCATTTGATGAGATCATTCTGTTAATGAATTCTAATGAAAGGGCAAACAGAGCACTCACTTTAAGAAACAAACTATCCCTGTTGTTGAATAGCCATCGTGTTCAGCAGACGTCGTTCCACTAAAACATATATCTAATTCTTCGTGAGGATTTATAACAGCCCAGAAATTTTCTTCTACCATACTCATATTATTTAGGATTACATTGATGTTAAATACACTATTTTTTATAATAAGTTGATTTGACGATATGAAATGATGCCTAAATATTGTTTTTGGAGTTGATATTAAGGGAAATCATGTCTAAGGACGATAGTTTAAAGAATATCATATCAATATATATTTATAAATAGGATTTTGTTTTTCATTTCTATAAGAGAGTTTCGTAGTTTTCGATCTCTCGTGCTGTATATTACGCGTGAATTAAAATTTCGCAGACTTAATAAATAATCACATTTTTTGTAATTTTTAGTTTAATATTATCAATGGAATAGTAACTAAAGACACGTTATAAAAAATAAAAAAAAATATTTTAGGAACTTTAAAGACATTAGATTTGATGTTACTTCCCCAACAATATATTGCACCTAAGCTTAATGCATTGCAAAAAGATTAAGCGCTTTAGGTATTTATCTAAGATCATATTCTATACAAATAACTAATATTAATACAGTAAAGTAATATTCATATCTTCTAATTAAAATCATTCATTCATCCATTTTACTGAAGTACTATCCTCATTTCACAAAGAACATACAGTTTCTTCTCCTTTCTTGTTATTTAAATTAATTCATGTTTAAAATATGTTAAAATAAAATGTAATAACATCTTTACGTATGCGAAAAATCCTCGAGTAAATAACTTTTACGAACAGCAAACACAATTTCAACTTTTGTTCTTTAAAATTCTTTTTCTAAAAGTGATAAAATTTTTTTCAATTAGCACGGTGTCACACAATTGTGTTAATTCTTCCATTAGCGTTTGAAATGATGTAAAAATAATAACTCATGGTCGACTTCACATAAGCTGCAAGGAAGCAAGAAAAATTATTTGACAATATAGTTAATTCACTCCAGGTAAGTAAAAAAACTATTTACAAATGTATGTCGAAGATTAATAAATAAGAGCGTGAATGATTGAAATTCTAAGATTTATATTAACATAACTGACAGGACGTTTGGCTTGTTAAATCGATAACAGGGCAGCTACGGCCATCTAGTCTTCACTTAGATTTACTCGTGAAACATAATTTGATTTCCATAAAGAAGAAAATTAACAAGTTTGAAAATATTACGAGTCTAAAGGGGCTTCAGCAAATAATGCCTTGTTTTGCTCAAGAAGAATATGCTTATGATTAATTATTATTTTTCCAAATGTCAGCAGATTTTATTGGTCAGCAGCTTATTTTTACGTTCTGAAAATTTAGTTTAAAATATATTCAGTTATAAATTATAAACTTTATAAACTTTTCTAAACGGAATAAAGATACTACTAAAGTTATAATTTGCATATCGTTTGCATTATTTTACATCACATAGTGAATGGGTAACTTTGGTAGGTTCGTTTCACTGCTATATGTTACTTTTAACAGTACTTTAAATTTTAAGATATGCGTAAAATATAATGAATTTAAACAGTGAAAATGTATTTGATTAGATTACTTTTTTTCTAATTTACCTTTCTAAATTGTATTCTAATCTTGAAAGAAACAACTATTCGCTGGAGTTCTTTCACTTATTCTTATATATTGTTTGTGATATTGTTGGAAATACGATGTCCGCTGAAGTAATAATGGAAGAAGAGTAATGATTTGATGAAAAAAAAGGTCAATTTAAGTAATAATATAGGAATATGTTTTACTCAGATGAATATTACAATCGAAGAGAACGTATTTCACGCAAAACAAAAATTCTATACAAAAGCATTCAGCTTAATTTATAAATATACCACAAACTCATTTCAATCGCTTAAAGAACACTGATCTCAGATTGTTAGAATTCAACATACCACACACTACAGCCAGCATTGGCGCCGAGTATGGGGATTTAAGGGGCTTGCGCTCACCTGAAAATTTTATATTATATATCTAAGAAACGAAATAAATATTCGTGGTATACTGTTATTATATCTAAGCCCCCCCCCCACCCCTCAGAATTTAAAAACCCGGCGCCAGTGATTGCCAATATAAGGTCTGAGGTTTCATCAGTCAGAGGCGCGACAGATCTATAATCTGGGGACCACGATGGGTTTAGTAAAGGCGCAGTCCGCTGAATGGTACGTTAGTCCCTGGCGCCGTTGCAAGAGAGCAATACCTGTGCACATTAAAACAGCTTCATGGCCTTAACGAGAGGACTATATCTGATTCCTAACAGCTGTCCAGTGGGTACCTTTCCTCAATTTTCTCTGCACCCTTGGGGTCCTTGTGACCTGGCAATTTAGCACATTGTGTGCAAAATAATTCCGCTGACAGCACAAACAATTACTAGCAAATATTTCTTTTAAACGTTTACCAGAAGCCTACTTTTCCAAAATTCTGTAAAGAATTAGCACATTCTACTGAGACCGTAGAAAGAGTTCTTCCAGAGGCATTATATCGTGTCTAATAATGCGCGTAGAATAGGCTATCATAGGAATTGCGTAATTTTGATCTCGTTACTTTGGTGCCACTAACGGTGGAAAATTACGTTAGTTTTTATTAATATTTGGACCAGTATCATAAAACCGAAATTGTGTATTATTGTAATCAGGATTTAAAATAAAAATGATATATTTATCTGCTAAGTTTATTATTGACGTTAAAAGTTACATATATAATTTAAAAAAAATATTTTGATTGGATGCGACTGAGTAAACGAATATGGTTACTGAAATTCCGTATAATTTTGTGCATTTAATAGTAATATATATATATGCGTCAAATTTTACAGGTATTATCAAGGAATATCGGCGATCCAATTTAAAGTAAAATCAAAGAGCACATACTTTTTTTAACCTTTTCTATAATAAAACATTTTTTAAAGTAGCTTTTTGCTTCGTATTTCAATTTCTTCGGACATTGAAAATAATACCCTCCCAATCTCACCTTTTCGTTTCAATGGAGTTCTAGTTAATAGAATTCGCATCGTGTGAGTCTCGAATGTTAAAATTAGAGGTTCGAGTGATGGAATTTCCATCGTGTCAAGTTCGTAATGTGATAAATTCGAGGTTCGAGGTTATAAAATTCGCATCATGTCAAGCTCTTAATGTGATAATTCGAAGTTATAGAATTCGTATTGTATCATATCTGGAAGAGTATCATCTGGCGTGAAGAGTATCACTGGCATGCTGAGGAACAAATCTGCGCCATGGGGATGATTTCCATTATCCCTTCCTGAAAAAATAAACTTAAAATTATTTTCAAGGTATGTCCTTTACCCATCCATCTGGAGGCATTCAAATCCAGATTATCATGATTATAGCTCTTAAATATCGTGAGGACATCAAAAGAATAATCTCTGTGCAGAGTCTCACACTCGAAGTACAGGTGGAGAGAAAATCAGGATTATTCACCAACTTATGAAATGTATCCTGGGCATCTATTCTCTCGTGGCCGTCAATCTGCAAACAAACAGAAAACATGGCGGCAGATTTTCCCTTCACAGAAGTCACCAGTGCCGCAAGTTCAGTATCCATAAACAAGCTCAGACCTACGATTTCATTCAGGTTGTTATATATGGCAGCACTACAACTCTATGTGGTCGAACACTCCTAAGCAGAGTAGGAAAAAAAAAGAAAATTTAAATTGACTAGTAGTTCAGATCAATAGGTTCACTGATCCGACAGCCCTACAGTTCAGTTCTCTTCAACAAGAGAATCCCACACTTTCTTTTTGGAAAGTACTAACGGCCTGCACCACGAGGAGGCGATGTCGGATTTTAGGAACTATGCCTGGACGGTTCTCTATGTCATCACATGGAATTGGTGTATAACTCTCCATCCAGTTACGCCTAGCTACTATTTACAGACCACGGACTATCATAAACTACGGAGGTCTAAACGAAATGCGTAATTTACCTAGTTCCCCATATGCCTCAAACATGACCAACAGCAACTGCAGCCAAATTCTAATTAGGTTCTATTTTGCATTGTCCACCCACATAATTCTTTATCTTCCCGTTTTCTCTTGATCATTTAGGTACACTATTCATAACAGAGAGTAAATTTTAGTTCTTCATATGAGCAACATGGTCAAAATAACATAATCTCTCCCGCAAAACATAATCTTTAAAAGCGGTTTTGACTTTTTTCATTTAATATCTTCAATATGGAAATACCGTAAACGCCTAATGCCCAAAATACCATATAGGCAACTCGAACAACAAGCATCAAATTTCTTATTATATTTAGCTTTTAAAGGATCTAAGTTTCATTATTGTAGAAAACTTTAGAAAGGTCCAAATTTCTATTCGTCCTAATTTTAGTGTTTAGGTATATATGTTTATTTTTCCATACTTTTTTCTGACTCATAAAAGTCCTAGCAACAATGCCTGTTCTCACAAATTACCAGTATTATTAGACTATTCATGAAATAATTATACTGAGAAACTTGTTCAAAAGCACAACAATTAAAGAGAACTGGAGCACCACAGGCATGACCAATTTCATCATTTTAATTTCTCTCCATTTATCAACAAATCTACTTCTTTATTGGTCCGATCAACAATTCTAAAAAAGACGTTCATCTCATGAGCATCATCAACTTCCTTCGAGCTACTAATTATCATTTCGGATGTTAATAGATATTTACTTTCAGTTTCGAGGCTTTCGAATGCGGAGGATAATAGGAACATTTTTATTTCTAAAGCATGACTGTTTGAAGTTCAAGTTTTATCTATAGAGTTAATAGGAAATCGCTCTTTTTTTTCAGCTATCTATACTATTAACTTTTCCAGAATAGTTATATAATGTAAAATATCTGTGTATGGCTGGAACACATATGGGAACAGAGCAGGGCATGACTGGAATTCATCGTCACTCTTTGCAGAGGATATCGGGAAACGACTCTGCTAGCAAGAAGAAACTATGCTTATTACACTAATGTTATTCTCTTGCTCCGCCTTGTGCTTTACGGCGCTTTCACGTTAGTTACGTCGACATTTACCGCTTCGACAACGACATTTGAGCGTGCAGAGAACTGAGCAACTGGCCTCCTGCGAAGTAATACAGAGACGAATGCACAGAGCGTCGAGTGGTAATCGCGCGAAGGATTCGCAAAGTGTCATCAGTAGAGCATGGAATCGCTATCTGAACAACGGCAGTCTCCAGAGGAGCGCAGTTGGTGGCCATCCAAAAGCAAAAACTGTCGCCCAGTATCATCACATGACAGTTTCTGGAAGAAGGAAAAAAGATAAATGTGTTTATTACTAGGTAACAGCTCTCGGTGTATCAGAAGAGAAAAAATGCGTGGTGATATCTGAAGAGAATGAAATGTGAATGTGTGTGATAGAAAAAAAAAGTGGCATCGATTTTAAAACCACAAAATCAAAGTTTTTTTTTCTTTAAAATAACAATGAAAGAAATAGGTTTATTAATTTTTTTTAAATGATGTAATTCAGATTACCGAAATCAAATAAAACGTTACATATATATGTATATATCGAACTGCAAAATCTGATTAAAATGGGCAAAAAATACTTGGTGACGATATGGTATGAATGATAGAACTAACACAATAGATTTATATATATATAAAGAATATCATGAAGAAATATTTAAGGAAAATATTCAATCTGACATGCTGTAAATTTTAGTCATTCTGTAGAGCACCCAACAATTCTTCATTCGCGCAATAAGGACCTCTCAAGTTGTGGAACAAGCAAAAATATATTAAAAGCTGTGTCGATATTTTCCTATCCAATAAACACACTTTGTGGAATATGTTAATCGAGGAAAGTATTTTGAGTGACACCTGATCGATTGTATTTCAAGTTGTCCATCAGTCGCTCTCTGACATGCGGTTGACCATAAACTAGTCTAGATACGCTCCTGCATTGAGATGTAGTACTTGCACTGTTTGCCCATAAAGAAGTTCATCTAAAATACTTTACGCAAACTTTCTTACATACAGGTAGTTCCCGCAAAAATGAGGTAAATGGTTCCGGAAAACCATTCGTTAAACAAAAATAAACGTCTCATAATAATGTAATGGAAATTTATCCGTTCCTGACATACAGAAAAGTAGAAAAAAAATCTAGAAACAAATCGAAGTAAGAGCATATTTATTTATATTAAGAATATTGTAGATACATTAAAAGTTATTAAATGAGTATCTGTTGTGGATTTATAGGAATTAAACTCAGGAGTTTGCATTTTTTTGTAGCATGATATGGATCAGTAGAGCTGGCACACACAAACAAATGCCCTTTAAACAATTTCATCCGAAGGAAAAAAAATTAAAAAATAAAATATATTATTTTCCATCTGGCTATATACTAAAATTAATGGTGTTTCAGTACTAGGAAAGAAGAAATTTTGAATAACATCATACAACTATCTACAACGGCATTGAAGTCGAATGTTCAGCAGCTCATATCTGGAATCTATCCTTCACATATTGCTTTGAAGAGACAACTTCAATTTTGGCGTTAAAATGGAATTTAGATTAATAATTATTATTTTATTTTTATTTTTATTTATAACTTATGACAAGCAAAAAGTAATGAAGCTAAACATTTGTCCATCCCAACTATTGCCCTACAGCAAACATAACATTTTAATCCAAAACACAGCAAATATAATATTTTTTTTTACCCAGCACATAAAAAATTATGATATTTTTTTCTACCCTTGACCCAAAATATATAACATTTTTCTATCCATCCTTCAACAAACATAATATTTTATATCCACCCCCTCAACAAACATAATGTTTTAATATCCATCGCCCAACACACATAATATTTGTCTATACGTCCCGTAACAAACATAATATTCTATATTCGGCCCACAAAAAATATCAATATTTTCTATCGTATTCGATTCAGAAAAAAAGGTTGTGCACCCCTGCACTAGGGGATCCAATAGCAGCAGAAACTGATCTGTTAAAGTAGAAGCTCAGAGTCGTTCGTTACACCTTCCTTTTCCTTTTACGCAGTTTTATTGGTAGCATGCTCCTTGCTGGTAAGTGCCACTGCAAACCCTCATGTTCCTCTCAGAGTTTAAATCCTTCCTCTCAGAGTTTAAATCGTTCCTCTCAGACATGCCTTTAGCTTGCTCCAAGAGCGTGAACGCTTCATTTCATCCCTTAGTCGTAAGATTACTCTTCGCAGGACTCTTTAGAATCAAGTATCTGAAATGAATATCTGCTTTTCCAGTTCCATAAGCTCATCGTCCCCCAATTCATCGGAATGAAAATAGAGACATCATAGAGAAATGGTATAGAAATAGAGAAATTATGGCTTTGAAATAATTAGTTATAGTAGGAATTCGCTAAATGATATTTCGTTAAGAGAGAACTACATGTGTCTTATTTTTAAAATTAAGCTATTCTATATCTGGGACAATCTCACACGTTATCTTTGGAATAAAGCGCGTTGCAACAATTCTCACGAGTACACAGCAAAGTGTTCTATGAAACTAGAAGAGCCCACACTGCCTCAGGCGAATATGGAGGCAAGATTTCAAAGAGATAGAAGATTTCCTTTTCCGGCTTTTGCATCTTTAAGAGCTGCAGTTCTGACTAATGTATAAATGGGAAAATGCGAATAGTAATATTTACTAATACTTATAAAATACAAAAGCAATTTCTCATTAATCCCTTAAAATTAAAAACTTGCCTTTTCACACACTCTTTTGAAAAACGAGGGCAGATTGTTATTGTCAGTCCACCACCGAAATTTCAATTCACTAGTTTAAATATATCATTTTGAATATTCGTTTGAAGTTTATCATCTTCCCCACTTAACATCCTCTAAGGACGGAAAATTAAAATTCCTGAGGATTTTAAAAATATGAACGATAATGTTTCAAAACTATCGCTCAAAAAATATTTTTTCAATTATCTCTTAAAACAGTCGTGTTTTACCAGACCTCTATAGGTAAGGTGATAAATTATTGTAATCAATGAAAACCGTATGAAGAGCCTTACACTGCACTGCAAATAATATTTCTAGCTGAAATGCATCGGTTGAAATATTCGTTGAGATTTCGAATGATTTTTTATTTGCGACATATAGGATAGAGAACTATAATAAAACCTACTCCGAGCTTTTGCAGGCTTTCTCAAACAAGGAAATACCATACTAAGACCGAAGTCACTGCTGGCCACTGCTTCAGTTAGAGCTAACACAGCACAGAAAGTTTGCTTTTGCTGGAATAGTCGCTAGCTGTCTAACCACTATGCCAGTTAAGGTTAAATTTGCAAACTTTCCCTTGTTAGAGGGCTCAAATTGAAACTTTTCTCAGATTCAGATATGCGAATTGTAATATTCCATCAATATCTATCCAATAGGAAAATATTTTTTCATTTATCTGTAGAAACAAAAACTAATGAATGTCACCAGACGGACATATTGAAAAATAGAAAAGTAAAAACATAAGCTCGTTTTTTTTTTTCTTAAACGAACTAAAAACAAATCTTTAAACCGAAATGTATTTCAAATTGTGTGCATTAACCAATTTTACTCTCAAGTTGCCGATGCATTGATTTTAAGACCGTTATATGAATCGTTATATGAATAAGGAAGGAAAATGTAAAGTGTACTTGCATTTTCTAAATACAGTGGGTCTCAGTTTAATGTTGTTAATTCGCTCTTAAATAACACAACTTAAATGAAACAACTTTCAAAAAGACGTAATTTCCAATAAGTAAAATATTTATAATTTTTAATGGGTTCCAGAATCTCTGGACTATACTTCACAATAGCCATTTTAAAAGAGTTTTCTACCCAAATTCTATAATTAATACCTGGGCATAAATTTACAGATTGAAATATAAAATATGGAAATATTCTAGCAATAATTAGTAAAAATAAACCTGAAAAGATAAGTAGAAATTATATAAAAAAGACTGCATTTTTCAATAACAGATAGGAAATGCATGATATTTCTAGCCACATATTTGTTCAACGCTCAAAAATCAACCAATTGGCAACTCTGCTTGACTATCTGTATGACAATTAGTTGTACTACGGATTTTTGGAGACGGCATAATATTGTGAATATATTTACCGACATTTGACTCTTTATAAAAGAGTTGAATGATGTATATTTTTCCTGCGTATTTTACACATGCATATTTTGGGCTGGGTTCACTTCTACTTGACACACTCTACATTAAACTAAAGTTATGTCATTGCTTATTTATCGCAATTTTATTTTGCTGCAGTTTCGTGCATTCCTCTTATAAAGAACATTTCGCTTTAAATTCTTATGTCTATTCTGATGTTTAATTTGTATTAAAGATTTGTGCAGGATAAGTTTTTAGCATATAGTTGCATTATTTCTTTTACTTTATATCAGTTGTATCCCGGAATACCCTGAAAATTCAACGTATTGTGTGAAACTGAATTTAGTTAAGTCTAAGTATTTATAAATCAAACATTGCAAGGCACTGTAATATTTATCAAACAATACAATAAGTTGATATTTCGGAAAACGATGTTAATGCATTTTAAATGAAAAGAAATAAAAACACTAACATTAAACAAAATTACAGCAACGATATTAAACAAAGGAAAATAATCTACAGAAAGCAAAATGCTACACTAATAATGTACAATTAGCAAGCAGTAATATTTTATGTTAGAAATTTGAAGAAAAAAAAAAGATGCCATTAAAATTATGTAATTCTAGACATGAATGTCAAGCATTGATAATTAAGAAAAGCACATTTTTTTTAAAATGCAGACAATGAAAACTGTTTTTGCAACACAGCAAATAATTTTAAGTGTAAAGTACATACATAGGTTGTTTGCAGATGAGGTTCTAATTTTACCTAGTAAGCAGCTGCAAGCACTAATCGAAGTGCTAATTAATAAAGTTGAAAGAAATCCACATTGTTCTCCTTTCCCATTTATTTGCTAGAGCGAAAGATGACATTCCTAGTAAGTGAGGGGGAATTGTTGCAAAAGGTTACCATTTTCGCATACTAAGAGAATTGCAATTGCATCTTATTAAGAGACATGATTCTTTTCTCTATGTAGTCGAAATTATTAAGAAAATGTTATTTAATAAGAGTTTCATATGCAGAAAAATCAGAAATTTTAATATCGTCCAATTGTTTGGAATGAAGCGGATATTCACAATTAAGGGAAATGGTTATGACAAAAGAATAACATAGATATTTTGACAAAAAAAGAGTGCTTCGTTTAATTACGATTTTATGAATCTTTAATGATGATGATTCGAAGTTGTCAAATTAGTGCTCACAAAGGGATTCCTTCCAGCCCTATTACGACCTTGTTCTAAATGAGTTAAATTTTTATCAAATGAAACCAAGATTCATGAACAGATCTGTTATTTTTCTGGCAACATCGTTTAATATTCGAAGAGAAAAAAATAAAACCAATATAAATACTCTTAATTTGTTTCAACGTTTTGCGAATTATTTGTTGTTGATGCTGATGTAGGTCGAAAGACTGCAAGTCGAACCAGTACGCACCATCGTTTCCATGTGCGATGGGGTGTTCATAAACTCAAAAGTTATATTGTCCACAGTGATAATCAGGGTTTTCAAAATTAAATCAACGGAAAAAAAAATTCAGTAGAGAAAATAATTATTGGTATCAGTGACTATATTTACTTTGTTATTTGTATTAGTGACTTATTTTAAATAAATCCATTTTTCTTTCAAATTTATATTACAAGAATTTTAAATAAGTTACTTCAACTACGCAGAAACGTTACTTGCCGTCAATCAAACATCTTTCACACGCTTCAATTTCAATTCAACCATTTCTTAATATCACTTCAATTTAACCCTAAATGCCTTTCTTAATCATGTTTTGTCATTTTCAAGTCTTGTTGTGAATTCTTACACCGACATGATCTTCGTGTAATTGATCTGGGCCACTAACTTCTTAATTTTGGTGACTGCGTGGGTAAATATAGTGATAATTGTTATCATTATAATGTATATGGCAGTTGAATTCCGAACGGGCGAAAGAATGGAAGCGCGAACACTTGGTTTTTGTACTTGAGTTCAACGGTAACGTCATTGCGTGGAGAATGTTTTGGTCGCGCCATGATTATGCAGATATTTGACAGATGGTTCCGAATTTGGTCTGCTGGTTCCCGTTGTGTGTGCTTGTGGTGGATTCAAAACACCAGTGCGTATATAAGACCTACTCGATCACAAAATACTCTACTTGAAAATGTTTTTTGCTTCGCGATGATTTTTGCTGATGCTAGAAGGTGAAAACAATCGACCTCGAAAGTTGCAACTGTAGTTTGTCTTTAAACGTTTAAGCAGGGAATTTATAGTATATGAGGAAAAATTAAAATTGAAATTTAAACTCGCCAATTTTTCAAATAGAATCAATAACAATCAAACCATTGTTTCTCACCATTACTTAAAAATATCAAATTTCAGAATGTGATAACAGAAATTATGGATTCGCACATTATAACTGGTTTATTCAAAGTATTAACTGCCGCTTAAAAACAGTGAAGAAATTTTTATGTTTTTTTTTTCTTTAAGACTATTGTAAGTACAAAAATTCATGACCTTGCAAAGGTGCCATGATCACAATTGTATAAATAAGCAAGTGAAATAAAGGAGCACTAGCATTTCAACACTGTTCATAAATGACATATGAAACAGTGGCAGAAATACACACTATAGATCCAACTGCCAAAACACAGAAACTTGTAAAATTACTATCAATTACAATAAATTATAAATTCGTAAAGTTGAAACAAAATTAAACTAATTTAATAATATATATATATAGAAGCGGATTAAACATTTGGAGGCTTCAAGCACAACCTGATTTTGATGGACACCTCCCTCTCTAAAACTTTAAAATAATATCTTTTTTAAGGATGCTAAACTAAAATACGTGGAAGAAAAAAGTAACGCCTTTATTATCGCTATTATTAATTTATATTTTTAACACTTAATAAAACGTTAAAAAAGTCTAGTTTTTCTTTTTCGTTTTTTGAGGTCCCTGCGACACTAAGGCCCCAATCACGGTTTCTTGCGCCTATGCTGTGATCCCCCACTGATTACACCAGCATGTTTCAGACGAAATGCCTATTTAAAACGATCTACAAAACTTTCCCTGCTGAAAATATCGATCGAGTATCTGAGAAGGTAGAATACAGATTAAAACATACTAGCTAAATATTAGAGATTAGACAATCACGTCCTTGTACGTCAAACCTTTTCCAGCTTATTATACATATATAATAATATATTGCATTTTATATTAATTCTAATATTATATTAGACCTCTAACAAAAAGAGCTTTAAAACAAAAAATACATCAAAATTATTAGGTTAATTAAAGATCCTAATTGTTATTCTCCAAAAAAAAGGAAAATTCTTCATTTAAAAATAATTTAATTATAATTCTATTTTTGCACATAAGATGCAAAAGCATTAACATCGTCAGACAACGATAAAATAATATAGAAATCAATGGTTTGATTAAATCATTGGATTTGTTACTAAAACGAATTACATTATGCGAGTATATAAGCGAAGAATATGAGTAAAGAACACGTTCATTGCAGTTCATATATATATCCAATGTGACAAAAATTAAACTTTATAAGAATATAAATGCCTGCATAATGAGACGACGATTCTATAGTAATTAGAACGTGGCGATGTTTCAAGAGGGACATATATCAGCGCCACCTGGAGAATACGCAAAAATGTGCACGAACAAGGTGTTTTGCTAATAGGACAGGTCATATATGCCTAATGGTGGGAGGTATCAGTTGGGTTCCTAGTTGTGGTGAATAGGGATTAATCCCGTTGCTCATGCCCGAAAGTTCTAGGAGCACTGCTATGGCCTACCTTGAAAGTTTTTGAATGGAGCATTACATTATCAATTAAAGCATTCCCCGCCAAATATTTAGCGGAATATAACTAATAATGATAAATTTTTGACATCCGTTTCGGTTCTGTTTTAAACCGTGGAGAACATAGTGTTCTCAATAATAGGCTGTTACGAAGCCAGTTACGAAGAAAAAGCCAAATGAGATAAACTACAGTTTCGAAATATTTATTTTTTTAACATAGATGTAAATGAGAAGTGATTATAAGAAGCAGTCAGGGTAACTAAATTACAACAGAACAAACTTGAAGCTGAAAGTTGAGCGCGGAAAGGAGTGAAAATTGGTAGTTAACATAAATAGGGAAGATGGGAGAATTTTCTTCAAAGTCGTTTTAGTTATTTTTCCATGAGAGCATTTTCGATGTTCGGAATATTGCTCTGACAAGGTTTACTGAACAGATGTTGGGGGAATTAATGAACGGACAGACAACAAGAACATAAGTTTTCATGACACGTCTGGGAAAGAAGGTTCAGCGGACAGCTTTTGGAAACTGATGGAGATTATCGTCAAACCTATACAACAGGCTTTTAAAGTATAAAAATTATAGCTGACATTTACACGGATTCACAGTTAAATCTTATTCGTACATCATCTTTACAAGTTCCGTCGGTAACTTCGTTATATTTTATCTCACTAGTGAATAGAAAATCTCACTAGTGAAAGTAAAATTTAACATTGGCGCAGTTAGAGCTAAAACCTGGAAACAATAATTTAAGATCCTGGAATACCGATTGAAAATCCAAGTACTGTAATAACATGTAGCTCACTCTTTGTAACGATGTGGGTTTGTACATTGATCAATCGAAATAGGATGTTTGGAAATTAAATTTTAAGATACCCTTCATCATAGCTTCAAACATGTTCTGCAGTACTTCATCAACAAGCAGCTCAAATAATTAAAAGTCAATCAGCTTCAAGTTCGCAATCGCATTATTAGTACCTATATTCGACCATACCTAAATAACGAACCAACACATTTGTTTCATTGGCAGATTTTACAGCAGCCATCTTTTCGAATATTCAACATTATTAAATGGCTTAGTTGTAGAACAAAATTCCAACTACCACTAGTCGTAGAGCTGCCAACTGCCAGACATCAATTACATGAGAAATGGGTGTCATGCCATAGTTATGCATTATTACACTTACCCTCAAGTTCTTAAAATACATTATCACGTTTTAGATCGTTCATCAAAAACGGGTGTAGGTCGTTTGGCAGTGATATCCTTATCTCGGCGCAGCCTTGAGCTACCACATCGCTGTCACCAGTGCTATTACAGCGACTTGAGAAGATAAAATCTCCAAATGGTTGGATAACAGGCTGTTGTCAGGCAGGAAAGGAAATTGAAAATGTGTGATTAAGATAGGATATCGTATACGATGATGACACCTTTTTACCGTTGACCCTACTCAGATGAAGTGACGGACGACTTGACTTTGATACTAAATTCTTATCGAAATGAAATAATAAGCCTTCGGAAGTATTAAAATTATCAAATGTGAAGTAGAAATATTAAGAATGCACTTTTTTGTCTTAGAAAATTCTTAACTGTTAATCCTGATGACTCTTTTCGGATTTCCATATCATTTAAAGTGAAAGAAAAAGAAAAATGACATTTTTGGTCTAATAAGTTAAATTTGTGAGAAACTATGTATCCTGACTGAAAACCAGGATCTAATATGGGGAGCGTGTTTTATGGTGAATACATTAACTTAAAATAAGCTTTCTTACTAACTTTAATAATAAAATTACACGTAACATTCAACACTTTATGCATTCCACTGTAATTCAGTATTACGAAAACTATAAAAAATAGATTATACCTTGAATTTTGTGTTAGTTCTGCGATTGATAAATTCATTATTTATACGGCTTCAACATGTCCAACAACCTCCGTCTAAATTCGAAATCTTTTCTAAATGCCGTCAATTATGTTCTGAAACTTATGATAAAACTTATGATTACAACATATGATAAATATGTTACATATGATGGTAGATGAAAGAATCAAAAGAATAGATTAAAATAATTGTCTTCGAGAAAGAGAAATTAATGCCAGAGAAACAATATTTTAGCTCTTTTTTTTTCTTTTTTGTCTCTCTATTTCCTATTTAATAATCATTTTCGATAAAATATTTATTTAGTTCAACTATTAATAATAAATAGCGAAGCTGATTAGGTGAGATAATAAATATATTGTTGCTTTAATTAATCGTTTCTTTATAGGCATCTGAAAAACAAAACTTCCATTTACATGAAAATAATCAAATTTCTTAAAAGAAGATTCATATTTATGTCATCGAAAATTTTAAGCTACGAGTACGAAGTTAACAATGGATGTGCCAATCATTAACCCCAATACAGACTGCTGACATATTGGGTTTTTGGCTATTCATTTAATCAAGAAAGCCTCTCTTTGAGATACTGTAATGTATTCATCCAGTGACTGATGATAAGACGTAATTTCGGTATTGACTGACAAGAACGAACGAAAAGTTGCTTCAAGCAAAAATATTTCTGGAGATTTTTGAAACAGACGATTTCAATGAACAGTCTACGTTAATACTTCGACATGAACAGTTATTGACCTAATCCAGTTTGAAAAATCGAGCTTAGATATCGACCCGAATCAAGTTATTATATAAGAATAATTAAATTTAGATATCGACTCAATGCAGTGTGATTAATCATTGGGTTGGTTGGATTATTTTATACATGAGCTCAATTTTGTTCACACAATGATATGAATAGCAAAGTCACAAGGATCCCAAGGGTTCCGAGAAGTTTCAGGAAGGGGGCTACTGCACAATTTCCAGGAGACAGATGCCTCCCGTCAAAGTCACCCAACGTGTTCTTTAATGTTCTCAGGTAATGACTCTTCTGTACAAAGTTCCACTTCTTAATCAGATAAATGACAACCTTTCTAAGACCGTCTGTGTACTATTTCTCGCCTAGAGCAGAATGGAGGTCAACTGAAATAAATCTTAACCCAGGCACAGTTGGGACTCGAACCTGTAAACTTCAGATTATAATACTCACGCGCTACCGACTGAGCCAACCCTGGCCTTTCTTTGATTAATCAAATTTATATGTAAGCCCAATCTAATTTGACTAATATAGTATAGATATCGGCCTAATGAAGTGATTTAAGCACTCTGTGTGAATAGGTTTCACATTCTCATTGGAAAGACACGAGTAAAATTAATTTATTGAGCTAACAGGAGCGGTTTCAACCTCTCGCGATTGCTCTTGTAATTTGACTCATATAGGCACTGATTTAAATTGCTGACAATGTGGCTTAAGAAGATATATGATAAGATTCATTCAAAGCACACTTTAAAGAATATAAAGAACTCGACTTTTGAACATTTCTGAATTCTGAAGAGCCTCATTTACCTAATTTCTGTGTATGTCTATGATATGGGTCAAAATAGAAAGTGAAACGACTATGAGCATGTGGTTAAAGAAGTTGAAACGTTGGTAACTAATGAAGAGAAATCTATTGTGGTATTAAAGACGATAGAAAACGCTGACTTTAGTTCTTTATCTTGTATTTTTCAATAATTTCTTCGCTAAAGTTTATGTCTGATCAGTATTTCTTTGCTTCTGCCAATTTAGATTTAATTTATGTTCATAAAGAATTTTCTTTTTTAGAAATTACTTTAACTGTAATCGCAAACATGACCTCTCTGACTGCTAACCCATATTTGGAAGTATTTCAAAGGGATATTCATTGAAATTGGCTATTTCAAAAAACTACGAATTACAGTCTAATTATTTCGCTGATAACAGCGGCACAGTTAATGTGTTTTGTTATGGAGAAAAGAAACCCTAGTGGAATACTAGAAATCGCATATAACTTTCCTATTTTGATTCGTGTTATCTGAGGTCTGACCTATCTCACAGATCTTTAACTTTTACATATTTTTTCCAGATTTTTCCTTATTTTAGGTTTTCCCTAGTGCAGATCATCTCTCACAACCGCTCCATTTTTCTGTCAAATATTTCTCTCGAGTGCCTCTTTTTCTCATCGCTTCCTTCACACCATATTTCTAATATATAAATTGGTCTTCTTCTTCTTCTATAAGTGTATTCCTATTTCCATATTTTCCTTTGACATATCCCATCATTGATCCTACTGATATGTCCATATCTTCTTAGGCTCTTTCTTTCTGCACTATCTATAATATCATGTGTTAGTCATAATCCTTTAATTTCTTCATTTATAATTTTGTAATATCTTGTTTGGTAAATCTTCTCCAGGAATCCATTTCGACAGCCCTGTGTTTAAGTAGGTTGGACGTAACGCTCATAATCTGCGATTACTAGTTTCGAGTCCCAACTATTCTAGCGTTTAGATTTATCTCCGTTCTGAACTTGCCCTCGCTGAGAAAGTGATGGGCTTGGAAAGGCTACCGTGGATGGAACATTAAACCTTAGACACTTATGCAGGAGAACTATACCCTATGCAGGTTTAAGAATTTCTATTTATCTCCAAATAGTTGTTCATTGGATTCCCATCCCCAAACTGCTCTGAGCTGTTAGATTCTTCGTGATCATCTCACTCTGTGCAAAAAAGTGCCGCCAGAGATAAACAACCCTATGCGATTGTTCTTATCTTATATAGTAGCTATTATGCCCAAATATATGATACATAGGTAAAATACTACCCCCAATAATTGCTTGAGAACTTATCTTTTAGCTTTTCGTGATGTAGTTTTATCCAGTAAAACTTAAGGCAGCATTCATATTGCTTCCCTTACTTGTCCTTGCTTTCTCTCACTACATAGATGCCCAATTTCCCTGTACGGGTGTAAGATAATTTAACATGTTCACCTTTCTCACCAATTATCAGTCCACATAAGATCATCCTATCGGTTATTTCCAGCTCTCAGTTTTTTTCACACTTTATTTTCATTCTTTCGTTAGATAAACATAGAGAAAGCCAAAGTGAGGAAAACTGGCCAGTCTCATTGGTGATTCAGTTGTTTTGAATAATTGCAACCTTGAGAAAGTGTCTCGGTTTAATTATCTCAGGAACTGTGTAATGAATATTGGTGATGTCTGGTATGTGGAAAATAGGATAGGGATTACCGCTGGAACTTTTAATCTATGAGGAGTGGGGAAAACAGGAGTATACACTTAAAACTAAAATTGGAAGTATAACAGTTTTGTCCTTTCTAAAGTTAAGAATGGTACTGAAACCTGGACGCTTTGTAAATAAGATAACAGGACACTTGATGCCTTTTATTCTAGATGCTTACGAAATATCTTGGGCATTTGATAATTTGTCTTTTTATGTACTGATGAGGTTAGGTGAATGAGTGTGCAACCACCTCTGAGCAGCTTATTGTGGTGAGAGAGAGAGAAACTGGGTTGGTTTGGTTTATGAATAGCTATACAGTAGAGTAACGAATATGGTTATGAAAAGTGTGCCTAAAGACCTTTGAAACATGAAAAGTGCGCCTAACATCCTTTGAAATCGAGAATCCTTTTGAAATTGACTGTAATATAAAAGCTGTGGAAATATAATAAAGATGGAGGTTTGCAGTTAAAAAAAGGAAACTCATTAAAATTATCTGTACTTTTATCATCATTTCATTAGCTTTGAGATCAAAGAGTAAAGAAAAATTTCTTGTAATATTTACTGAACCTAGTAATCATCTGCATTGTCATTATATTTTTGATTCTTAATTATATCATTATTTTAAAATAAATCCTTCACTCTTTGCTGGTCTTTGTTAAACTAGGTATGATGATTTACTTTTGTGTATTTTGTGTGTCTGTGTTCGTAGATGGGAACAAAACTTGCTTTAGAAAAACGTCAGCTATATTGCTGAACACTTGATTGTGTCTCTGTTCTCTGATGAGTTAAACGAATAGGAGAATCATCCGGATCATAAAGTGAAACGTTTTTCGTACTCTTGTTGTTTGCATGTAGGAAATACATGCTCCATTACGGACTCGCCTTTGCTGCTGATCGGTGCAAAAGAGTTTTTTGCAAAAATCGTTTCAATTTCTCTCCTGAGGAGAAGCCGTTTAAATGCGTCGTCTCATCCGATTCGTGTATTTGGAACATCACAGTCTGTTTTCATTTTACGGCGCATAAAGCTCCAAATAGCACAATTCTCTGAACCAACCGCTGTTCCAGTTAATTGGTCTGTCGTTGCGACACACTCAGGGAATAGCGCTGTTCCTGTGATATGGGATACGTCAATCAGGCGGGAATGATAAACGCATTTTCCACAACATGGAGGGAAGTGAATTCACAACACTCCAAGTGTAATTACTAGCTGTAGCACCATTGAATTCTGATCCTACCCTACATACGAATAAAACATTCCTTTTTCTCTCTCTTTCAAAATGTGTCTGACTACTTGTTTGAATTCCCTGCTTTCACAGCCTAACAAAATAAATGTTATTATTTTTATTACAGAGCTTCTAAAGGCATATTATTCAACTATGACAATTAAGATTGATGTTAAACCACCTATTTCACTAATCTGTGTTACCATCAGGTTAACAAATTTATTTTGCAAATTTTTCAAGAATTTTTAGCACTAAAACCAGTATATTTATTTTCATTTGCTAAGTATAATCGGTGATTTCAAGGTTTTTCTCATATTTTAGTTGAAACAAGGTATACAAAATTCTGATATTAACTGGCTATATAATATTTACACTCACGTAGCTTATTTTGCTTAAAAAGCTATTTTAATGATGAAATAACTTTGTTATTATCGATTGAAAGTAGCATGAAATTCGCTAATAACGCCATTGTCTATGGAAACTGAAACATTATATATTGTAGAAATTGTTTTCATGTAGTGGTATACCCAGGGACTAAGTTAACTGTTGAGGGCTTGAATAAAGTAGAAAATCCCCGAAAATCGAATACTAAGACATGTTAACCGCCTCCCCTTTCTATTAGACACACATGTCAGTCCATCCTCTACTTGGGGGATTCTATTATCATGGGTTAGATATGTTTATCGCTGAATAGCATTTCTATCCTATTTTTTTTGCTGCTTTTCGCTCGTCATTTGTCGATTTATTTGTTTGTTTGTCAAAATGGTTGTCCCACCATATCTTTTCAAATCGTTAATCCAACTCGACCAGTTACGTGTAAAATGAAAACTTGCGACACTGGGTTTATCATAAAAAATAATAATAAACTCGCCCTGTGCTTTGGCATCCCCCCCTTTAAAGATAGCGCGAAAATCATACCGACATCGAGGTCACCTAAAACAGTCCTCATAAACGAAATAGAATATAGCATATTAACCAACAGTCAATCACATTGTTCGAAAGATAAACTCTTTGAAATACGAACATTTTTTTATAAATAATAGGAATGGAGTAAATTTCACGTGGAACATTCAACTAATAGTATCTACGCATATATTCATCACCCTTGTCATTAATATTATTGTTAAAATGGAACTGTAGAAAAAAAAATCAGAAACATTTTCTATTAATGCTCGCATTAACCATTTAGTTGTATGCACCGTTCATAAAATACTGTCATATGGATCGTTTTACCACTTGTTTTGAGAAAAAATATGTCACTGGATTTATTCAACCTAAAAGGAAAATATTATATTTTACTTTAATTACTATCCTTTTCTCACTTTGTATTTTCATAAATTTATGATATTTTATGATAAATGGCTAAGTATAATTCTTTAAACGTTCTTTCAAATATCAAATATGCAACTCATTGGAATTAAGTTTTCCCAAGTTGAAGCTGTATGTACATATCCTGCTTCCTTTAAATATTTTATTACATGGACAACATTTTCAGTGTTCCAAACTGCCAAATGCAAATTACTTCACTTGAAATAAGGTATGGAAACGGGATTATTAAACTGTTAGTTTCTAGATGGAAGGCCATGGGTTCCAATAGAAGAGTGGTCCAATAGAAGTTGTTGATGTCTTAATGGAAGGCCATGGGCTCCAAAAGAGGAGTGGTCCAATAGAGGATGTTAATGTCTTAATGGAAGGCCATGGGCTCCAAAAGAGGAGTGGTCCAATAGAAGTTGTTAGTGTCTTAATGGAAGGCCATGGGCTACAACAGAAGAATGGTCCAATAGAAGTTGTTAATGTCTTAATGGAAGGCCATGTGCTCCAATAGAAGTGTGGAAAAATTTTAAGGTTCTTTTAAAGGTGGTGTGAAAAATAATTTATTTTGTGTATGTGCTCATTCAGCTGGCAAAAGTACACACTTGAATATCATTGCGCATTATATGAAGATTTATGATACACATACACAGCCAGCAAATTCCAAAAAAAAAATCCACAAAGAGAGGAACGAACGGTTTGTAGCAAAAGTAAATTTTTCACTATTGTCGCCACTAATTAAAGTAGCAGCATTAAGTTATTGGAATATCCAGTCTTGTCCTGTTAACCAAAGTAAATTTTCGTAAAATTTACATTTGAAATAAAACATCTGAAGGTTTAGTCCAATGTCTCATATGTCAACAAGCATTTTTCGCTCTCCTGAAAAATCAGCTCACACAATGACAGAAGTTTTGCAAGGATAGACTCAACTTCCTATTGTACAGAGATAGTCATTCTTGGGTGTACGGAAGCTATACCTGTACGTGAACACGATAGAAACCAAACTGGCTAGTCATGATGTAAGGACCTCAATTTCTTTTAAGAGATGTCTATGAATTCCTTATTTCAATAACTTTTTAAGTATTGATATCCTAGTGACTTCGCCACTTTATCCATTGTGCAACAAAAAACGGTAGCTTTCATCATGGAACAAACTCTTGGCAAATATTTAAAATGCTTACGCTTCAATATTGCATAGAAGATTACCTTTTTTTTAAAGTAGATCCAAATGCAGTATCTTATTTCTCTATTTAATCATAAGTCATCAGTATTGTTTAATTTTAACAATGTCAAATATTGAATTTGCGTTATTTGAATTGTTTTACGCCTTTTTTTTTCATTTTTGCAGTTTAGTTCGATAAATAAACGGGACACAAAATAAATATTACTGCATCATTTCAACGCTTTCCTATTCCTTTGAACCTGGAAAAGAAATACATTTGATTCCATAGCTTAACTGAAGGCACTTTATAAAACTTTATTCACACCACTGGAAAAGAATATATTGATTTAGATCTGAAAAAGAATTCGACGCCTGCTATTGATTAAAGAATTAAATAAGCAACATTGTTCGTTGGAAAGGAGAAGCCAAAACCTAATGCGGAGGTTCCAAAGGGACGGACGTTGTTTCTGCATTTCAACATTTCAACTATTCCTTCTTGTTTTGGGAAAAGGTTGCCAAGACAACGGAGCTTCACTCACAAAGCTTTTTGTGATGCTTTTGTTTACTCATAGGAAATTCAGTATAATGTCGAGGGAAGGCATTCAGTTGTTGGAAATTAAGCATATTCATGTTAAAAGCGAATTCGATGCCAAAAGCTCAAAAAAGATTTTGCAGAATAAATCAACAACTGTTTCGGTATGTTTAGCTTAGAATTAACTCGATATATTAGTTTTGCATAACGCTTTCAATTTAAAATATATGTGCTTGTTATTTAGAATCTCCTAATTTTTACAGGGATGTACTCGAGTTTGTATTTTTATATTACTGCTGTTTCTGATAAATTTCGCATTTCGAATGTTTTTCAATGTTTTTTTTTTTTCAAGTGTTAAAATCAATACATGAATTTTAAACGATAAACTAATAGTTTAGAGTTATATAACGTATTTTTCATTTTATACTGTTTGCAAAAGGAATTCGATTGCTCAATAATACTGGCTGCTCGTGACTAAGAATTTTGGTGGGCACTTTGACTACTATAGGTAGGATCCGGATGTAAGGTAAAAATGGGTAACATGCCTTATATTCAATTGAACTGTCTAGGAGTGAAAAAACGTTTATCAGGTTTAACAGGCAGAGCGCTCTGGCATGTTTCTAGAGCTTTGCGTGTTCGATTCCAGCCACGTCAGCGACATTTTTTTTTCAGATGTTTTTAATAATTGTTGAAGTCTATTTCTACAAGTAATCTATGTATTTACTACGGATGGATTTTTAATAATAAACGCTTAAACATGGGTTGGGTTGTTTTACTTCTGAGCGGCACTTTTTTGCACACCATGGGCTAAATGGCCAGGTCACATGGACTCCGAAGGTTCAGAGAAAGTTGTGGGAGGGGACCCACTGGAACAGCTGTTGGGAGACAGATGGTAGCCTCCCGTCAAGGCCATCCAGCGTGTTCTTTAACGTGCACAGGGTATGGCTCTCCCACACAAGGGGCCACGGCTTAACGTCCCATCCGACAGACGGCGGCCTTTCCAAGCCCATCGGTGTCCCCTACTGACCGTGGGCAGGGCGGGGAATTTTGCGGAGATAAACCTCAACACTGACCCAGCTGGGACTCGAACCTGGGAACTACAGATTACGAGCCTGGTACGCTACCGACTGAGCCACCCCCGCCCCATGCTTAAACATGATTGCCCTGCTCATTAACATCTAAATCATTAGCGACAATTAGAAAAGTTGCGTCTTCTGAAGTATAGATGGCAAAAGGTTTGCCACATCTCAGTGAAAAATTTATAGATCTTATTCTGGAAGATTTTTGCGTGTGATGATGGTTTAATAGGTAGAGTACCCTGGCATGTATCTAGAGAGTTGCGTGTTCGATTCACGCCGCGTCAGCAATAATTTTTTGCAGACGTTTTTTAACCCGAAAAGGTGTCCCTGTCTTTTCTACTTCAATTTGGTATTTTGCCCCTACCTTGTAATAAGTACCTATATAAATATATATTTTCCTCTCCGCATTAGTGGTATTTTAAAAAGCTAGTTGTGAAAATTATATCTAATATATAGTTGAAATAATAGTAAATCTTAGATATGCACCTGTTGGTGATATGCTGAATAAATATAGATGAAAAACTGTCATTAGCCGGGTGTGATCTGAACCCATGATCCCCTGATAACGTGCAGGTGTTCTGACCGCTGATATACCGGCCGCCAAACAATCATTCTCTATTAGTAGCTTTAATCATTATATCGTATTTAGTCATTATATCATAGTCCTCAGGTACAATTAGATACATTTAGAATGACTAACTATGGTTTCAGAAACATTTGGGAAAGGCACCCACTGAATAGCTGTTAGGAGACAGATAGAAGCCTCCCGTTAAGGCCACCCAGCGTGTTCTTTAACGTGATCATGATATGGCTTTCCTGCACGGTCCACGGTTTTGCGTCCAACCCAATGGATAACTTCTTTTCCAAGCACATCGGTGTCCCCCTTTAAGACTGAGAGCAAGATAGGAGTTAGCGGAGATAGATCTCAACGCTAGCGCACAGAACTGGAACCTCGGACCTGAAGATTACGAGTCTGGAGCACAACTGACTAAGCCAATCCTCGCTACAATTGATGGCTGCTACAAAGCCTACAATTGTCATGTATTAAAGGTGGAAAAGTGCAAGAAATGGTGATCAAAGGTCTTAACTCTGTACCTTGTCATGTATCCTTATCTCAAGACCATGGAAATGCCTCGTGCGGTTTATTTCAATTGATGGATGTTGCATAAAAATATTCAAGTGTTATAGAAACATTTATAATTTACACCAAAATTATTCTGTCTTGATTAAAACTGTGTACAGCTCTAATCGACCCATGTACAAAAAAGTTATTTTTTTCAAATTAACAGAATAGAAACTGGATAGAAAAGCTGTAGTCGTAATCAATTATTTCAGTATTTTTACATCAATTAATGGATAGGTGGCATAATTATCACTCAATCACGTAAAACTGCCTGTTGAAGTGAACATACTTTAATTTTAAGATCAATTGAAAGCATTTACTAAATAGTTTATTAGTTCTAAATTACTGAATTGTTCACTCCTGCTGTAGCACAATGGATATTCAATATTTTATTCAAACATATTTCAATTGTCCAAAAATTAAGCAGAATATAACTTTATTTTCCTTACTTAGCAGATATTTTGTTTCAAATATACATTTAAGCATAAAGACATGCATTATAATATTTTTTTTTATTTTGAAATCTAAATAAAATTGTTTTTTAAATTCGTAACTTTGAAATTAATTTCAATCTTTAACTTCAAATGTAAATAACGGATAGTGCAGAATATGAAAAGAGATGTGAACATTATACAAATTAGATATTGGGATATATTAATAAATGTGATTACTACGTATGCAATGTACTATTTTTTCCTGTACTTAAAATTTTTATGATAACAGAAAAAAATCCAGTAATTATTAAAATGTACCCATGTTATAAACAAATAATACATATTTCAAAACTATGCTATTGATTTTGACAACGAATTGAGACATTAGAAAAATTTGACACATAGTCTATTTCTTTAAAATTTTTCAGGCCTATATTGCGTTTACCGTTTGAACATTTTGTGATTATATTAAAAATAAACATATTAAAATAACCCAATGAATCACTTTACATTAGTTTTATCATTTAAATTTCATTTGCACATTTCTTAATTATTTAAAAATCTTACTTTTCTTAAAGCATCTAATGTGTTCAACAAAATAACAATGTTATTGTAAACAAAACATCTACTATATCAAATACCCTACGAATTATTTAGCGTTTAAGAAAAACTATTTTATTTTTATATAGCTAGACTAAATGCATCTGCACTGCTAAGGAAAATGTTTCAATATCAGAGCCAGAGAGATGTTGCAATGTTTTTATTATTTGCAGATACAAAGGACTCAAAGCAGTTCTTTCGCAGAGAGAGTCTGAGTGCAAGGTTTGGCGAATGGAACTGATTGCTCCTTTTGTAATAAGCACACTCTCTTTCACACTTTCTTCACGTAACTGCAAGTAATCCATCGTCATCACCGTCGCTGTCACTTGAAAAGAATAACACTTCCATCTGCGCACTGCGGCCTGACTCCGTCTTCAGTCTTTAACAGACAGGATGATGATAGAGTTATGACACGTTCGTGTAAACTAACGACTCTTTTTTTGCTTAGACACGTAAGATCCTGAATGCTAGTGTTCCAGCCTTATAAATTATCCAAAGCAGATTTTTCTTTCACGATGTACTACTTAGTTCAAAGTTTGATAGCAACATATCGCGCTCTTTAGAAAGGTAAAACCGTAGTTTCATTTTCTCGTTTTTTGCTTCTTTTTTGGAAAATGTTGCAAATTTTTTCATATTGCAATAAAATTACGAACATTCCGCTGTTACACAAAAAATGTTAACAATTATTGTTCATAATTAATTTTTATTCCTGTTACAAACAGCAGTTTTTTTTTTAATTTGACAACTATTCCTCAGGATAAAAATAGCATTTGTGAATACAGGTAAATTCCAGTATAATGAAATCTAGTGGGTGATTAAAAATGTATTCGTTATACTGAATGCAATAAAAGAGGTGCTATAATATTTACATGCTGCAAAAAATCATTATGAAAAAAATTTACAGTATATTAGAGCTTATTTCTTAAAAAAATCAGAATTTTTTAACTGTCTGTTCCAACAAGTATCTTATCCATGAATTCTTATTGCAACTGTGCAACACATTTGTGCGGAATCTTTTTCCCTGTCATTACGAAACGGCGAAGACTTCATACCATACTGGCTTCTAATAACGAAGGTAAACTAATTAGCGTATTTACCTAAATCATAATAATGATTAAAGCAATAACAATTAAATATTACAATAACTTAAAATCAAAAAGCTATGCAATGCAGTGAGAACGGCCAAAAATGCGTTCTTTGCAACATACAATAGCATGGGGTTCTTAGCGCTGGGAATGGTTAGGTATTTCACAGCTTTTTAAACATTGCAGCGTTTCCATATGCTAAAAATCAAAGTATTTAAAGAAGAAAAAATGTTCTTTGTACATATTAAGAATTTTCTTTTTTAAAATTTCGTTATACTGAATTTGTTTTGTATCAGGATAAATTTGTATATTGTTAAACTGATGTGTTAATTTAATTTAAGTTAATTTCTTTCACAATCTTCTCGGTCCTTACATCCGTTCCGTGGCCGAGTGGTTGGCGCGCTTGTTCTGTTGATCTAAGGGACCTGGGCTAGAATCCCGGGTAAGGCAAGGGTGTTCGTGTCGTTTTTCTGTTGAGGTCCTGCGATCCTCACAGACCTTCTACTATTGCGTATAAACTGACAGGCTTTTGTCAGACCTCTATGACAAGCAGCTGTTTAAAGGAATATTTATTTTTATTTAAAATGATGTTCGTTATACTGATATTGGTTAAAATGATATATATATATATTTGTAAAGATGCATAATAATTAGCCAGGATCGTAACAAAATCCTTAGACTGAATATTTCTTTATTTTGGAGTTTGTTATATCGACGTTTTACTATATTAATGAATGCAGTATATACAGGGAGAGCCAAACGTTTGGACTGTACGTTCGACTTTTAAGACAGAAGATCTTTCGCGATCGACCATAGTACATAAGTCATAATAATGATTTAACACTGCTTCACCAGCTAAGCATAAAACAACAATTTAGCATCAAACATATTAACGTGAGATTGTTAAATTAATTAAAATACAATCTTTTCCACCTAAAACAACTTATAATAAATATCCATAAAAGGTCATTGTTTTCACTAACTTTACTATTGAGAAGAGTAAAGTAAGTATATGCTTGACACCGCACAAATAATAATAAAAATTATAATTATGCTAATTAAAATTTTAACATTAAAATTTGGTTGAATGTTTCGAAATAATAACACTAGACAACAAATTGAAACTTTTTTTATAACATTTTTAAAATAGGATGTTTTTAATTAATTTTGGGGTGCTGAATTCAAACATGGCTGTGAAAAATCTGCACCACGTACAGTTTTTTTAAATTACGGATTGATGTATTTCAAATTTCAGTGAACGCATATCTGGGAAATGAAAATAAATGTGACTATTGTATTTAATTGTAACTTAAAACTAATTAATTAATTACAAGATTACAGTGAAAAAATTAGAAACATCATAGTTATAGATCACTGAATATAAAGTAACAAATGAAATAATATTGAAACGCAAAACAAGAAAACATGGGTGAGGATTCTTTATACTTACAATAAGTTTGTTTTTGTCTTTTATGTGCTGAAGTATTTTCCTTCTTCAAGAACTAGCAGTAGTCACCAATCATTGCTGGGTCCCACTTGCCTTGGTTTCTCCCCTCTATGGTTCGGATATCCTGGTGAAATCTTTCCCCTTGCTCATCATTGACAGCTCCTAAGGTCTTGGGAAAAAGTCGAGATGCGAGTGCAAGAAATTGATCATTAAAGACATTCGGCAGCTAAGATTTTAATAGTTTTTGAGATCTTGAATGAGCTGATGGTAGTTTTCCTCTTTGTTATTCTCCAGAAAACCGTGAACCACAAACATGAAGGATTTCCATGCAGCGCGCTCCATCATATTCAATTTTTCTTCGAAAATAGTATCATTCAGTAGCTTCCTGATCTAAGGACCAACACATATCCCTTTTTTGAGTTTGCATCACTTAGTTTTGGACATTTTTCTTTCAAGTGCAAAAACTCTTTACCAGTTTTGTCCATAGCCTTTAGAAAGTTTTTCATAGGCCCCAGTTTGATATGTAGTGGTGTGAGCAAAACATCAGATGGGTGAACTATAGGTTTGTACCTCACATTACTCTTTCCAGGAATAAAAACATCTCTTTTGGGTCAGTCTTTTGTTTTGTAGTGTTCGTTCTGGCCCTACTCTCCCACAAACACAGAAAACACAAAATTTTGGGAAGCCTCCTTGAAGCCCGAGCATGAGAGATATGACTTTTATATCACCACATATTGTCCACTTCAACTGGTTATATTTTATAACAGTGAGTATTTTTCCATGTTTTCATAAGTTTCCTTCATTCCCACAGCTTGTGTGGAATGGAAGGTATTTGGTTTCCTTTATGTAAAAGGACAACTTTTAAACTGAATTTTGACGAATCAATAAATAGACACCATTCCTTAGGGTCGTGAGTTGCTCCAATTTCTTCCATCAGCCCTGAAATATCTGTGCAGAAACACAATACGTCTTCCATCTCATAATAAGCAGATAAAGCCAAACTTTTTCTTTCTGAACATAGAAACTCTGATACCCTTGGTCAGAAGATTCCACTCTTGAAGTATTGAACCTAAAATCTCAGCTTGTTGTTTGGAAAGTCCTAGGTCTCGAACAAGATCGTTTAGTTCATTTTGCTGAATCAGATGAAACTCTTCTAACTTTTTAGGAGTATGTAGGATTTGGATCTGTATATGCTCAAAGTCTTCTTCTGATGAATGTGAATCCATCTCCTCCCAATTGGTTGTATGTATTGGTATTGGAAAATCTGCTCCATGAGGAACTGGCCTTATGGCTGAAGGCACATTTGGATATTGCATTTTGCTTCTGTTATTTTTTGAAAATCCCGACACTTTAGTTAAACAAAAATAGCAATCATGCAAGTGATTAGTTTGTTCACGCCAAAATCATCAGAACTGCAAAGGGCATGGATTTTATTTTACCTTTCAACCATTCACTCAGGCAAACAAAGCACGAAATGCAGCACACATGTAGAGCCCATGTTTTGTCCTGATCTCCAACATGACATACAAAATACAAGTTATATAGGCTTTCTCACAGTATTTGTCAAAGAATGGCCCTGGGATTTTAAAGTACAATTTCCACACACAAAACAAAACTTATCTGGCACATTAATACATCTGTGACTCTGCCTTTGTGCCATTTAAACGCTAAAATTCACTCTTCAAAATACATCACGTGTTCTTCCTGCATTGAAAACAACAAGAATGGCGTTCTGAGATTAGGTTACATGTTTGCTCCCACTTGCCACTCGCTGTTGCCAGCCACAAAAAGTAAAATATCTAGTAGCCTCCCAGTTGCCTGTAGGTGTTGGTATGGGATGATCTTAATGTTTAAACGGTAAATGCAATTTAGGCCTGAAAAATTATGCCAAATTGAAAAATTATGCCAAACTGACCAATAACATAAAAACGTGACGTGCTGGCCATTTTTAAGGCTAGATCTGAAATCAACACCTGATAAATAGTTAAGGGCAGCTACAATTGTTCATGTTATAAAAATCTTGTAAACCAGTGTAATTTAATAGAAGGAATAAGTAAATATGAATATTTTAACGTTTAACGAAAGACTTGTAAGTTATAATCTTTTCCAATTCGTGTTTATGAAGCATAATGCCAACATCAGCATGGGAATAGTGATAAATTCAGAATTTTTATGATTATACTAGAATTATACGCTTCATTAATTAAAACCATTAAAATTAGCTGGAAATCCGCTCGCAAACACTAAGACGTGCATATAGTAGTGGCCGTGACCCGTGCGTTCACATTAGTGTAAGCTGATAACCAGTTATGGCAGCTATGCCATCGACAAAACAGTTGGATGCTATCAACCAGTCGATCGCGCTCGACTGTTTGGTCATCTCCGCAGTATAAATTGGTAATTTGAAAAAAATTCGCTTCTAAAGACAATGCCTCTTTATTAAAAATACTTTCTGTTAAGTAGCCGAGAAGACTGTGAAAGAAATTGTCAAATCAGTTGTGTCATGTGCTGTTAAAAGTTCTGCTTTTCTACATAATCAGACATTTTTGATTGAAAATGACAGTCCAGTTCCAAATGACAAAACCGAAACAGGCGAAAAATTGATTTCCTTCTTTAAGGTTTCTAAGAATTTTCTTTAATATCTGACTAGGGTAAAATATATTATTAGCCTTTTCATTCGACGGATATAAGTGATCGTCCCACTTGGAATCAAAGTCGGATCTGTTTACTAGTAAATATTTCTCGTTCCCATGTTTGTACTTGCAAAAGAAATGAGGAACTTGTAAATAATATAAGAAACCATTGCTCATACAGTTGTAATCCTCTTACTGTGATTAACTGGGACCAAAAAGAGGTCTCGACAAGCGAATTTCACAGTCGGAGAGCAATGGAGATAAACCGCAATGCCGCCGACTGAATGTAGTGAAAATAGTGTTTAATTCTCATTAAATGTGTGAGAAAATATGTGTTTATGACCATTCCTTTTATAAGAAAACATGTATTAGAAATGAACACAACTGTTAATTAAATTTAATAAAAATTAAATGAAATATTTAGCAAAAAAATAAAAATTATCTTTTTTTTTGGAAATTGCTCAAAAAGTAAAAAATAATGAACACTTATAATCACCGTTATCCATTGCATTTTAATAATAACTTGAAAATTACAGTAAAATTTTTAAATTATAAAATGTTTTCATTGCAACGTGTTCTAAAAAAAACGTCTATAGAATCACAGTTCATTAACTCCGTGAATAGTAAAAAACGTTTTGTATGCCTGATGTGAAGTGGACAGATTCTTGACATTCTTCTGAAGGTGGGAGCCAACATCTTTTTAAAGAAGGAATGAATTTTTCACCTGTTTCGGTTTTATCATTCCATTTAGGATAAACGTATAGGGCTCAATATGAGAGTCAGTTCCTAAACAAGCCTTGAATACTCTGCCAAAGTTAGGTTTCACTCGTCTGAACGAGAAGAAAATTTCTCGCGCCTCAGAAAATCAGGGTTAAGAGAATATTACCGAGATTTTCTCAATGCATCCCAAACGAAAAACCACGAAAATGAGAACCTCAGGGTAAAAAGACAACCAATGTATTTATTTGTACTATAGAACATCACACTTTACAGAGATTTCAAAATATTTCAATATAATTTTACAATGTTGCTACATATTTTATAATGTAAAAAATATCACCTGAAAATTTTAACTTTGCAACCTCACTTTTTCATCTAATGAAAAATTAACCTCTCAACTATTGTGTCCCAAAATAAAATAATAAAAGTTCTGGAGGAACAGTAAACAATTGTAAACCGATCTTAGTTTAAGTCTGTACATGAAGAATTTTTTCCGTTATACTGGTTTTGATCGAAAGACAGTTGCCCTAATTTATTTAATGATTTAACGAGGAAGAAGCTTTATCTATTACATATTTATATCATATATTATATAGTTTGTCATTCAGCCTGTTTCTGTCTGCCTGTCTGCTTTTTCGACAACTCACCCTAAACGATCAAATTTTGCAAACAGCTTCATTTCATTGGAATTCAGTGCACTGTAAAAGTTTGGACCAAGTAAAATAAAGCCCGCACCCCAACAAAAACGGTTTAGTTGAAAGATATGTCCATCGGTAACTTTTCCTATCGTTAACATACTACCCCATTCATAGCATTCATTGAGAACCTACCACTCCATTCATAAGCTACACGACTATATCTTTCTCACAGATTTGTAACACTTCAGAGAATTAAATCCCGATCTATTGTAGCTAGGAACTCGATCTCTAACACTACACAGGAAGATGCAAATATCACATCAAATTTGGCATCGATCGGTCAAATATCTGCGGAATTTCATAAAGTCGGAAACTTCTGTCACTAGTGATGTCCCCTCAGACGTACAAGAAGCGCTTGTCGGTACATCTATTCGAATACTCCTGAAAACTTGTACTTTGAGTAATTTATTATATATTTAATCCGAGCAACGCAATTTTTCTAGTACTTACATAAATGGATTGCATTTTTGGGATGTAATATTGACTGTTCACTAAGAGTGTAAATATATTCATAACAGCAAAAAATATAAATAAATGAAAACATTTAAAAAACACCTATCTTCTTATATGCTCCCTAAAATGTAGAAAATAAACCTTAAGAATATCGATGGTGCAATGAGTCTCTGAATTCGTATACACTTGAATGGAAGATAAGACGTCGATTTACGTACAAAGCAATATTGCCGGTGTCCTATCTTCTTTGAAGTGAATACGAACTCAGTGATTGATTGCCCCATCGATATGCTTGAGGTTTATTTTCTACTTTTAGGGATGCATATAGGAAGATAGGGTATGTTTTAAATTTATTTATATTTTTCTTCATTAAAAACACATACATTCGGAAACTTTCATTTGATATATAATTCATAAACATCGACCACATTTGCCTTCCCCATTTTTGTGGAACCGTTCTTGAGGTAGTCCAAGCCATTGGGGACGTCACAAGCATTAAATTGAGATATGACCAGTTGAGGGGTTATTCCCAGCGAAAATCCTCCCCCACTCTTAACGGGGGGGGGGAATGATAGTAGGCAGATTTCGAAGTTTATGTCTGTTATCATATGAGCTCTATTTGACAACTAACTGGTAACTGTAGGCCATCGAGTTCGGAAGATATAATTGAGCGACGACTTTCGCATTCCACCTTTTTAAGAGGGGGAGAAAGCAAGGTGTGTCCCACGTCACAAACTTTCATTTGATATACAACGTGTTACTTTCGATACTCAAGTTATGGAGATATAGCGAAACAATGGTTTTCATGTTTCCTCTTTTCTAGAGGGGAAGAAAGAACGGCGGGATCGCTTTTTATAACCCGTGACACTCCCCATGTTACAAGCTTTCATTTGATACATAAATCATTAAGGTTTTCCATCACGTTAGAAAGATATGGTGGGACAAATACTTTGACAAACACACAAACCGATAAATGACGAGCGAAAAGCTTTAGGAAGATAGGTAAAAAAAAATCAATAAATTAAAAAACAGTTATCTTCCTATATGAGCTTTAAGAAGTAGAAAATACACTTAGAGCATATCGATGGCGCAATCAGTCACTGAATTCGTATTCTCTTCAAAGCAAGATAGGGCGCCGGCAATCTTGTTGTGAATAGGTAAATCGGCACCCTATCTTCCTTTGAAGTGAATGCAAATTCAGTCACTGATTGCACCATCTATATGCTTTACGTTTATTTTCTACTTTTAGGGCGCATAGAGGAAGATCGGTATTTCTTAATTTATTTATATTTTTTCTTTGTCACTAAAAACACATTCATTCATAAACTTTCATTTTATTTATGGAGTGATAAGCAATAATCATATTTTCCCTCCTTTTCGGAGTCGTATTTCAGGTCCATGATATTGAGGCAAATAAGTTATGATTTGAGATATAACTCGTCAAGATCGAATCTTGAGAAAATCCCTTCCCCATTTATAAGGGGAGCGGGGGGAATGCAGGGGAGAAAATTCGAAATAGTTTACGACGATCATTATATATGAGCTTCCATTTGACACCTAACTCGTAATTAGGCTCCGCATTTGGAAAATATAATAGAACGACTTCCACATTTCCCTTGTTTTAGGTGGGAAGAAACGAAGGAGGGTTAATTTTTACAACTAATATCACTCGCTGTAACACAAGCTTTCATTTGACGTATAGCTTGCTACTTTCAGCACTCGTGTTCTGGATATATAGAGTAACAATAGTTTTCATAATTCCCTTTTTTAGGAAGGGAAAAAAAGCGTGGAGGGTGAATTGAATAACTTATGACATTTCCTGCATCAGATGCTTTCATTTGACTCATAGCTTGCTGCTTTCCACACTCTGAAGATATAGCGGAGCAACCATTTTAACATTTCCCTTTCTTTAGGGTGGAATAATGCATGGGGGTCAGTTTTTATAGCTTATGACACCTGATTAGCCACAAGTTTTCATTTGACTTATAGCTTGTTACTTTCGGTACTTGTATTCTGGAGATATAAAGTAAAAATAGTTTTCATACTTCCATTTTGACAGGGGGGAAAGAAAGCATGAGTCACTTTTTGTTATAGCCTACGACACTCTCCGCGTTACAAACTTTCATTTGACACATAAAATATTAATTTTTATCATCGCGTTCGAAAGTTATGGAGGAACAACTGTTTTGACAAACACATAAACCGACAAATGATGAGCGAAAATAATGCAATAAAAGTAACCCTAACTAGTGTAGCAATTAGAGAACCTGACTTCTAAGCCAGAGGGCATGTCATTGAGTAAGGATTTGTATGTTATACGAGATATATATGTTGTACGAGAAACCACAAAAGCTTACAGGTTATCTTCCTCTTTCGTGTCTTTGTGAAAAAAAATGAGTATAATTTTATAAGATACCGTCATTGATTAGAACTCACTGTTTTAATTAATTATGTATTTTAGTACCATAGTGCCACCTGATAAGTATTTTAACTATATTGCTACCTAATAAGTGTCTTATTCTGTGTAATAAGATATGCTGAAAATAACAAATATTTTAGGAGTTGGATTCTTTACTTTTATACCTTTTTTTAACACAAGATGTGATAATTGGCCAGATCACATGGACCAGAGGGGCACAGAGCTTGGCGGTAGAAAGAGAGAAATTGAACAACTGTTGACAGTAAATATATGAAAGTTTCTCGTCAAAGTCGTCCAGCGTATTCTTTTGCACACGGGGCTACAGCTGCGTCTCACCGACATCCACCCTGTCTCACCGAGGCTAGAGCGATAATTAGCGAATAAAACCTGAACTCTATCACAGCAAGAACTTTAACTTGGGAGCATCAGGTTACGAATCAGAAACGATACCGACTGACTCTACCCGCACTCTCATTAAAATTAACAGTTATTAGATTTCAGGTTTTGGTAATTTAATATGAGTTTATCCAGTTTTAATCCAGAGCTACAAAATGATCTCATACTTGAAAAACATAATCCCAATTCAAAAATTAATTGAAACTAGAATTTTGTCATCGAGACAGAGAGATGATTCTGATGAAGAATGCATCTTTTCATTTCACCGCATTAATGTCCAAATGATTAGAGATTCCGGCATTTTGTTTTCCCTGTAACTTTTCGAAAGTACTGTAGTGTTCAGAATATTTGTCACATTCGGGTTGTTCATTTAAACAGTTTCCATGTACAGTCGCTCAAAAAAAATATCCGAACACCATGGTTGACTACAGAAGTCAGAAAAATATCTGGCAACAATTTTTTTAGAAATTAGTGATCTGGCAACCTTAGTGTACGTCGTGTACGAAGGTTGTCAGATCATTAATTTCTAAAAACATCGTTGTCAGATATTTTTTTTCTGAATTCTGTAATCAATCATAGTGTTCGGATATTTTTGAGCTACTGTATGCGAGTAGTCATGATGTTAGATAACTATGGGATTCACTGTGCTTTTCAATTGAATTAAATGTCACTCAAACAAGCCTTAACCATGATTAACCTATTAGCAGGATAAAACTCCGAATTGTATAGTATATACACCGATCAGCCAAACCATTAAAATAACTACCTAATATGATATAGGTCCTCCTCTCGCCGCCAAAATAGCTCTCACCCGATGAAGCATAAATTCAACAAGACGTTGGTAGGTGTTGCTTGATATTTGGTACCATGACTGCAACAGAAGATCCCGCAGGTACCGTAAATTACGTGGTTAGTGTGATGCTGCTCGTGCCCGTTTCTCCAACTTAAACCACAAATGCTCGATAAGATTCATGTCCAGCGAATTTGGGGGCCATGGCAACAAATGAAATTCATCATCATGGTCTAGGAACCATTCCTGAAACTTCTTCGCACTATGACATGAGGTATTGTCTTGTTGAAAGACGCCATCTCCGCCAGGGAATGCAGTCGCCATAAAAGGGGTGTACTTGGTCAGCCACGATGTTCAGGTAGGTGACAACTGTCAGAGTTTGCTCTACAGGGATAACTGATCCAAGTGTTCCCCAAGAAAATATTGCCCAGACCATCACACTCCCTCCAGCCGCCTGTATCCATCCCACAGTATATCCAGGTGAGAAGGCTTACATGGGTATACGTCGCACACGAGCTCATCCGTCAACATGGTGTAACAATAAACGGTATTCGTCTGACAATGCGACCCTCTTCCAGTCTTCTATGGTCCAATGTCGATGATTACGTGCCTATTGCAAGCGTTGACGACGGTGAACGGCTGTGCATAGGCACACGAATGGGTCTGCGGCTGTGGAGACCCATATCCAAGAGCTTATGATGAACTGTGTGTTCGGACACATTGGGCCCTTTATCACAATTGAAATTATGGGTAATGTCAGCCACAGTAGCCCTCCTGTTGCTGCCTACAAGACGAGATAGCCTACGCTGACCTCTGGCATCAATGAGGTGTGGCCGGCCAACGCCTTGTCGATTGCTCAAAGTGTCATCTATTTCGGACCATATTTGATAGGTACTAATTGATAGGCATAGCGTGAGCAGCCTACCAGCGTCGCTGTTTCGGAGATGCTCTAACCAAGGCGTCTTGCCATAAAGATCTAGCCTTTATCGAAATCAGATAAATCCTTTGCTTTTCCCATGTTGAGAAGAAAAGAAATACTGCCTGCGAGATCTCCGACACTTGGCACGTGGCACTAATTGGCTGCACTCGCGCATCTTTGCATAACGCAGAGGTGGTTTTAATGTATTGTCTGATCGGTGTATACTGTATAGTACTATATATCTATATATATATATAAGTATATATACAGCAGTATCTAAGCCAGGCCTTACGAAAAGTTTTCCTCCGTATTTTTGACAATCCCTCTGTAAAGAAATGAATTAAATCTGATTATAATTATTTACTTTCCGCATGAGCAATAGTACCCAAACATTGTTAACCTGCTACCCGTTTTCGTTGCAGTTTTTTGTGGCTATAAAATGACATCATAATATCATTCTCCAAATATCGGTTTTGTGTAGAAAACGAAATATAAATTCTTTATGAGACCAACGTGTTTGGGGCGGGGGTGGCTCAGTCAGTAGTGCGCCAGGTTCGTAATCTGTAGTTCCCAGGTTCGAGTCCCAGCTGGGTCAGCGTTGAGATTTATCTCCGTAAAATCCCCGCTCTGCCCACGTTCAGTAGGGGACACCGATTGGATTGGGAAGACCGCCGTCCGTCGGATGGGAGGTTAAGCCGTGACCCCGTGTGCGGGAGAGCCATACCCTGTGCACGTTAAAGAACACGTTGGATGGCCTTGACGGGAGGCTACCATCTGTCTCCCAACAGCTGTTCCAGTGGGTCCCCTCTCCCAACCTTCTCTGAGCTTTCGGGGTCCTTGTGACCTGGCCATTTAGCCCATGGTGTGCAAAAAAGTGCCGCTCAGAGGTAAAACAACCCAACCAACGAGGTTAAACGGTATATGGTTAAGTCAGCATGGTTCAAAGACGGAAGGAATATTGTTGAACACTTACATGATATATCCACTGTCTGCAATATGTCCCTTGTGGCAGCGAAAAGGGTTGTGGGACATAATTTGCAGTATGCTTTGGCATAGCATTCGTATAACCTTTCAGCTTGCCTTGTACGAGACCATAATCAACTTGCAGTTTACAGATTCTGAAATAAATATTGTCATGCAAAGGTTTCTGACTCTGTTAGTTACCTTTGTATAGCTCTTTGAATGATTTCGGAGTTGATGCAATGAAATTAATGTCTCACTAGATGGAGCTACCGCTTAACCAGGTTGGACTCAAATAATCGTCTTTTCTGCTAGTATCTTCCTTCTCTCTGTCCCTATTTAGGTATTTGCTGCTGCAACTAGGCTCTTGCTAGCGTTTATTTTCGTTTGTTATTCCAGAAGCATTCTGTTGCGTCTTGTAGCAGTTTACCATCAAACATGTCCTGGCTACCGCAGCTTTTGGTCTACGTGCAATGACTGATAGTCTTTTTCGAAAGCTTCGAGATAAAACACACTTTCCTACAACTAGTGGGTTTTTTGTCAGTTGGGCTTGTGTTATTTCTCTATCGACTACAGAGATTAGATGACACATTAAGTGCCCACTGCTATTTTCACATTTAGCTTGGTCTGGAACCACAGCGGGAATGATATATGGGTGTTAACAAATAGAGCAGTATACAGGTGTTGATGAATAGATCAGTATACAGTTCTGGTTTCTTCTTAAATTAAAAGAAGCAGCACAAAAAAACCTTGGTTAATAAAAAAATAATCAAATTAGTAAAATGAAAGGTATAATAAATATTAAAAAAATAATTTAATATAATTAAAAGGGAAAAAGTACTCTACATAAAGAAAGATGACTAGAAGCTCAATCAGGCTTACCCTGGTTACTCATACAGTAAGGAAACATACACCGAAGAGCCAAAACATTATGACCAGCGCATCTTTATGCAAATCGAAGCAACGGCAGGTAAATTACGGCACTTGTGAAGGTCATGATACCGAAGTCAAAGGTATAAATAACACCTAATACTGAACTCTGTTAATCAGTGTTATTCTTGTTCTTCAGATGGAAAAAGCAGCGAACCTAGGTGAGTTTGACAAAGGCCAAATTGTAATGGCTAGACGACTGGGCTAGAGCATTTCCGAGACTGCAAGGATTGTGGGTGCTCACGGTAAGCCGTGGTTAGTACCTTCCAAAAGTGGTCCGAGGAGGGAAAATCCTCGAACCGCCAGCAAGGTGATCATGGCTCATCAATGCTATAGGTGAGCGAAGGCTTTTCTGTATGATGCGAGCAATAGAAGGAATACTGTGGTGCAACTCGCCCGTAATTTGATTGCTGGTGACGGGAGTAATGTGTCACAACACACAGTATATATAACCCTGATAAAAATAGGGCTGCATAGCCGCAGGAAGCTCCGAGTGTCCATGCTAACATCAGTTCACCATTGAAAGCACTTACAATGGGCATACGAACATCAAATCTGGACCTTTAATGATTGGAAGAAGATTGTCTGGCACGATGAATTTATTTTCCTGTTGCACCACGTGCACAGCCGGGTATGTGTGCGTCGTTTACCTGGGGAAAATGTTGCCACTAGGATGCACAGTGGGACAAAAGTGGAGGAAGTGTAATGCTTTTGGCAATGTTCTGCTGGGATAATCTGATCCAGTCATTCATGTACAGGAAACTGTGACGTCTACCACCTACCTAAACCTCATTGCCGACTAGGTACATCTTTTCATGCCAACGATATATTCCTCTAGTAGTGCTTTTTTTGAAAAGGAAAATGTGCCATGCCACACAGCCCGGATTGTTCGAGAATTGTTCGCGGAACGTAAGGAAGACTTCCAGGTATTGCCCTGGCCTCCAAATTCCCCAGACATCAGTGCAATAGAGCATCTGTGGTTTGTCTTTGAACAGCATATCCGATCTGCGGCGGCTCAACCACGTAACTTAGAAGAATTAAAGGATCTGCTGGTAACGTGTTGGTATCAGATACCACAACACACCATCTTGTAGTGTTCATATCTCGCTGGGTAAGAACAGTTTTAGCGGCACATGGAGGACCAACGTCATATTAAGCATGTGGTCATAATGTTTTGGCTCTTCGGTGTATAAACAGGCATAACCATGCCATCGCGAGAGTTGCCAGACAGCTGCAGTGTGACCGGGAGCTAATGCGATACCACTGCGGCAAATAGACTGCTCATATTAAAGTAATTAGTATTTTAGAAATGGAAGGTTTAAGTTGGGTTGTTGTTTGAGTTGTTTTAACTCAGATCTGCTTTTCTGCATGCAGTGGGCTAAATGAGTACTTCTCAAGCTTAGCGAGGACTCTGAGAAATTTTGGGAAGGGAACTCACCTAACAACTATTACGAGACAGATGTTATTATCTCGTCAAGGTCAGCCATCTTATTTTTAAAAGTGCACAAGAAAGAATTACACACTCAGAGAAATTTTGGGAAGGGAATTCATCTAACAACTCTCAGGAGACAGATGTTATGCTCTCGTCAAGGCCAGCCATCTTATTTTTAAACGTGCACAAGCATGAATTACAGATTTATATTATTACCTATCTTCCTACTGACATTTGTCGGTTGGTCGGTTTGTGGATTTGGCAAAATGTTGTTCTACCATATCTTTAGAACGCGATGGATAAACTTAATGTTTTTTGCGCCAAATGAAAGCTTGTGACGTGGGAAGTGTCATAGGCTATAAAAATGTTGACCCTCGGATTTCTTACCCCTTCAAGAAGTGGAGATGTGAAAAGTATTCTTCAGCTATATCTCCAGATCGCGTAGGCCGAAAGTAACAAACTATTTGTCGAATGAAAGCTTCTGACGCAGGGAATGTCCTAGGCTGTGAAAAATGTACTCCCCGTGCTTTCTTCCCCCATAAAAAGGAGGTAAATGAGAAAATGATTGCTTCCCTATATCTCCTAAAAGCGAGTGCGGAAAGTAACGAGCGATATGTCCAATGAAAGTTTGTGACTCGGGGAGTGTCGTAGGATATCAAAAATGACTTTCCGTGCATTCTTCCCCTAAAGGGGGGTAATGCGAAACTATTGTTCCGTTATATCTCTAGAAAGCGACTGTGAAAGTAACAAGCTATACGTCTAATGAAAGCTTCTGACTCGGGAATGTTGCAGGGTATGAAAATATTCACTCCCCGTGCTTTCTTCTCCTCTAAAAAGGGAGAAAACGGGAAAATATTTATTCCCCTATATCTCCTGAACGCGAGTGTGAAAAGTAACGAGTTATATGTCGATACAGATGTGTCCTCTCGTGTTTTTCAGCCATTTTATTTTTCAACGTACACAAGCATGAGTTACACATTTAGAGAAATCTTTGGAAGGGAACTCACCTAACAACTGTTAGGAGACAAATGCTATCCTCTAGTCAATGCCAGGCATTTTATTTTTAAACGTGCATAGGGCATGAATTACTGCACACAGAACCATGGCTTAACGTCCCATCCGATGGACTGCAGCCTTTCCAAGCCATTAGTGTCCTCTTTCTCGCCGAAGGCAGAGTGGAGGTTACAGGAGATATATCTCAATGTTGGCAGAGTAGAGACTCGAGCCTGGGAACTGCAAATTATGAACCAGCGCACTACCGATTGCGCTATTCCCCACTCCTAAAGTTAGGTAAATTTTAATTAAAATAAAAATACACCAATTTAATTTCTTAAAAAACACAGCACTGAAATATTTTTCACCAATATATTAAAATACATATCACAAATAAAATCAGCCACACGATACCCACACAAGCACAATATTCAGAAAATATCCATAAGATATCTAAGATGGCCACTGCAGAAATATTACAAAGGTTTCATGGACATTTTCTGGATATTCATTTGCCATTTTCGATGTCTCGTAGATGAAAGAATATATATATATAATGGATATATAATGGATATTGCGGTTGTGTAGGTGCTGAAACATTAACAAAAATGTATGGGGAGTAATATTTTTTTTTCAAACATGAAATGTTTAATAGCTCGGTATGCAAGCAAAATTAATTTATTCGTCTATTTTTCAACTTCGCAGCATTACTGATTTAATTTTAATGAATTATGAGTGCTTGATAATAGGAACCTTTCAAGAAAATATAAATGCACAAAGAATTAGTTTTACGATATATGTTAAATGAACTGGAAATTAGAAGCCCTGAAACATATGTTTACAGTGCAAAGTAAAGTATTGTAAACTTTACAATACTTTACGAAGCTAAGTATTCTGATCACCGGGAACTATACATAAACTTCAAACTTCATCCTCGCCCTAAAAACAAATTTTTTTAACTAATGAAATTTCCCATTGGTACAGTCGCTCAAAAAAGTATCCGAACGCCATGGTTGACTACAACATTCAAATAAAATATCTGGCAACAATTTTTTCAGAAATTAGTGATCTGGCATCCTTCGTGTACTGCACACGAAGGATGCCAGATCATTAAATTCTAAAAACATCGTTGCCAGATATTTTTTTTTGAATTTTTTTAATCAACCATAGCGTTCGGATACTTTTTTGAGCGACTGTACATATGTGTATTTACCATAAAACTAAGGAACCGTAAAATACATAAATGCACACAAGAAAAAATTTAACTCATTAATATGAAAGATCACAAACATTAGCTTGTTAAAAATATTGGAAGGAAATTAGTATATTTTCAAATTCCTATATATAAAAATCCTTATTTATCATCTTTATCAGTAATTAGACATAGAAATTAAGTAACATATGCTGCAAACTGTAATAAACAAAGACCTAACAATAAATTGTGAAATTAAAAGAAAATTAAAGAATTCATCTGTGCACTCGTTGGGTGTTTGCGACCAGGAATTGTCTTTGTCCAGCCTTAGTTCAGGCGCTGCATTATTATTCTGGACCACTGGAGAAGTCTTAAAAAGGTTTCAAAAGTTAGTGCATGCAAATGATCCACGTCAATAGTAAATGAATTATTATGTTTGAGAAGGCTCTAATTAGAGATTTATTTTTCTATTCAGTCAATTTCGTGATTAGTACTGCAAAGCTCTTAACGTTTCAGCAGGTGTTGCAGACCATGCCATTAAACCAGGATTCAGATCAGGAGCATGTATTTGCAGTGTCATTGTGATCTAACGCGATACATCTACCACTTCGAAGTGGAATAATTCGCATTATACTATCAAAATTTTGCTTCAGGTAAATGAAACTTACGTGAATATTAAATAAGAAAAATTAATAGCCGTCTTCCACGCCTCTTGATTTCTCGACTATGACTCCTATTTGACTTTGGCGTGATACCGAATCTGAAATTTCTGAACGTTTCTCGGTTTTACGATCCGAAATATCCGTACGCACCAAATCGCATCTTTTCAGCACAGAGAGAATGGCATTTGACCAATGACCGGAAAGTATCAGACATATCCTAAATTTCATAACGTTACTGCGATCTATGCTAAAAATACCCCTAGGCACCAGTTTTTAGCACTGGTAGAACAAAATTTGACCTTTGGCCTCAAAGGACATACCGGATTTAAAATGTCATAACGTTTATGAGATCTACAACCCGAAACACCCCTAGATACCGATTGTTACATTTCTGATATTTACTATTAAATGTTTGATCTCTACGTGACTTCTGTTTGATCTTAAATGACACGTCGGAGGTCAAATTTCGGATATTTTCGAAGATCTATGACCCGAATTACTTATAAATGAAAATTTGTAGAACGCTACCACTTTTGAATCATACCCTCCACATTCATTCACAATCAGCTTCACTGTGTAGCAGATGTTTATAACCACCGATGTTTAGTAAAATTACAAATATTTTAAATGAAATTGTTTCATTTTATTTTCATTTAAGAGAAAGTTTTGCATCCCAATGAAATACATTTTTTTATTTTCTCGTACTGCTAATATTTTTATCTCAAGGATGTATCATTCCACTACAAATAATATACTAAGCAGGCATGTCAAACACGCGGCCCGCCGGGAACTGTTCTGCGGCCCGCCAAGATTGATAACCAATACGTTTATTTAACTTTTGACAACACTGGATTCTTTAATTAAAAATATAAGTACGTACACGGTACATGAATTAAATAAACGTATTTCAGAAAACATTTCCATTTATATATAAGGGAAGCTATTGTGCATAAATATATATGTCGGAGCCAGATCGTAGAATTGCTCATATCATGAAATGCCCGATCATTTCATGAAATAGTGGCATTTCATGATATGGGCAATTCTACGATCGGGCTCCGACATGTATACACATGTCTTGAGGTCATTCAAATGTGCGTACTTTGCGCATGGCAATGAGTCACGAAATGCCAGTAGAGTCGGAAGCTATTCGTTAGCAGTCAGTGAACGAATACTGCGTTCTAGTCTAGTTTGCACATAACAATTTTCATCTGTTTTTTCTTTTGTTTTGCGGCCAGCGATTTAATATATAATACTTAATATGGACCTCGGTGGTTAACGAGTCTGACATGCCTGCTTTAGAGATTATCACTTTGTACTTTCCACATAAAACCTGAAACATCAAAATATTTGCTATGAATTGATAGTACATGCAAAATATGAAGTGTGTCAAACCACTGTAACAACAATAGCCAGTTCAAATGAAGTACTGGATAAAAAAAATACATCGTTAATTCAGAGAAAAAAATTTTTAGTTAACAATCAGGCTTATTTGGTCTCCAATATTACAGTATCGTGGTCAATCTTACCGTGGCTTGATTGCTTGACTAATGATACTAAATTTTACATGCCCCAGTTCTTTCTACGTGAAGCAGCATCTCACGTGCCAAAATATCGCATAATTCTACAAATTAAAAAGTAAAGCAATTCAACCAAACAGCAGTAAAGCGAACTTAAAAATATTCTCTAAATTTAATCTTATCATTTTAGTTTTTTCGAAAGAAATATTTCATTTTTTGTCGGAATATAAAAACATTTTGCACACACCACAAACGTAATATCATTTCATCTATTCACCCGAGTTTCGCAAAGAATGCGATATAATCTAAAAATAACACGGTGAGTACAGATAGTGTAATTAAATCCAGAACGTAATTGTTCTGTAAGGAGCACTGCAGCTTTGGAAAAAGGAAGAAAAACGAAAAAAAAAAAATCCAAGATGATAAAGGACAATGCTAACGTTTATTTTAGCATCTGGGTTGTGACCATTTATCACGAAATTTGAAAATATCTCTTGGAAAAGGAGTAATCGGAATCAACAAGAAAAAAATTATTTCAGACAGAAGGAAACTATATGAAATTCCTAAATAGCGGAAAATCAATTGGTAAAGGTCAAGTTTTCACAGTCGAATTAGTTGAGATTTTTTGTTAGTAACCTAGCATCATTAAGTTCAAATATAACAGTGTTTTCTAAATTTCATATAGCTGTAGACCTTTTTTTTAATTCGGTACGTATTCGCAACACAAAAAGCATAAACACATATAAAAACAATGGAAAAGATACGAATAAATTTCTCTCTGTGTCAGCAAATCTTGGTTCTGACATAGTTGGGACTCGAATCTGGGAACTACAAGTCACGAGCCTGGCATATTATTGACATAGCTAACTTCCACCCCTAATATTTATAGAGTCATTGAAGTTGAAACGTTAATAACAGGCGCTGTAAAAATTTTAAATATATTTTTTTTTTCAAATTTATTATTATTATTAACGAATACTGGAATAATTATAGTGCAAACTGCTAAAATTATATTAATTTTAATTAAAGATTTGTTGTAAAAGTAATTATATGTGTTTAAATTAAATCTTGAGGTGAATGATTTTATGAGCAGTAATCCAACTGTTAAAAATTTTCTGTAAAAGTGATTCCAGATACAGGGAACTTTGTAGGTAATTGGCATTATAAAATATGGAGGTATCTGAGTTCTTCTGGTGATACAGTGCAAAATTTCCAGCAGAAAACAATTAGCATCTGAAATCAGGAGCAGCTCTGCATTGTCACATAGAATCAACGCTTCATTATGTGTCGTGAGAAGGACAACAAATTCAATATTCTATTAGTTGGATTTCACGATATGGAACTTCTGTAATATGCTTCCTTTATATCAATTCAGTTTCATCGATCTCTTTAAATAAAAAACAAGAGAAAAACGCTGCGAGACTCAGTCAGCTTGGAATAAGCATAAATTCAACAGATTTTTAGCAGTTATCTTCATTTATTTCGAAAGACAATTGAATTCTACATTACTAGTAATTGATATGTAATGTCGCATATGTGCAATCTCATGAACGAAATTATTCTAATTATCACAGTGACTAAATTATAATATCGATGTACACCATAGATATAAAATGCTCACTATAATGAATCTGCAGTTGTTGCCTTTGAATTTTATAACACAAAGGATGAATAAATATAATCACTAGTTGCACTGCGCAGATGTAATCGATGTACTTACACCTCACTCAGACTTTTGGATCTCCAATCACACATATTTCTATGCTCTAGATAACTTTCTTTATAAATGAACAGAATACCTGACACCAGCAGCCTTCATCGGGATGAAAATGTCGAACAGAATCCTCTACAGATCACGTCGCGAACGTGGTCCATGAAAGACATATCTGGATACGAGGATTGTCATCGATTTGCTTCTACCGAACTTATGCAATCCGATGAAATGTTACACACGTGTGAGGGGGAAGGTGTGGGTACATTGTGCTTTTAGAAAATGGCGCCTGGGCACTGATCCAGAAATGGAAGTCAGGAAAATTCTGAGAAGCTATTGTGGAACTGTGTTTAAGCAGCGAAAGCCATTTCGATCATGACTCCAGTGGATCTGTTATCATTCTTTATGACATCCCAAAGCACAGCATTTCATCTTGAATCAGTAATATATTGTACGATCATCTTCACAACGTCCACTTAGAGGCAAAGATGTCATTTTATCTCCCACTGAATTGTACTCTTTCCATTGATATTACCATAGTGAGCATAGAATAATAATATCGCCATCGATCAAATACCTGTTTATTACTGTTATCAGAGCTTTGGTCGGAACAAGTACACTACCTTTATCTGATCTCACTCACAATGGGAAAATATACTTCTAAAGAAAAGATTATTAGGTATATTCTAGCAAAATAATTCTGTTTCGGTCTGAGAACTATGGGTACGTTCATGTAAACTTTAGATATTATTCAAATGATTTGGAATTTTGGCCCACATTAGCATTTTTCACTTTTTAACTACTCTATTCTAACAAAGAACAATGCCGCCTGTTCATTCGTGACTATTTAACTAAGCGTTTTATATATTGCTCAATTTTACACGTAACCCTAGTATTAAAATTCTAGTGTTACTTTTCCAGCATGAAGTTTGTAGAACTTAGAATATACCTAGAATGTGGGCGGGGGACACAAAAAAGTTTTCTATTCTACCCTTTGCAGCACTTTTGTTCACATATCTTTCCAGTTTTAAGGTACCACTCCTTCAAGATTTTCCCTTTTAATAATTTATTCTTACGGTAAATCTTTTTTTTCCGACACACTTTCCTCATGCTAAAATGTTTAATTATCTTATCTGTATCTAAACAAATTTTCGTTTGTTCCATGATACCAATGGGATTTTCATTATCATAGTTTCTTTGGAGAACCCCACGGTGGGAAATCTGACACCAATTGTCTTGGAAAGGCCAACGCCCATCTGATGGAATATTAATCAGGGTGCCATGTGCAAGAGAGCTACCTTGGCATATTATACCCCTGCACATATTAAACAACTCGTTGGATGGCCTTGACGGGAGGTCATCTGTAATTTCTTGTACAATATTGTTTTCTTTCAAAATCAAAATATTTTATATTTGTATCAAGTTATAACTGACATGTAAAAGGCTGATTAATACCAGAACGCACTGTTGATTATTCACTGGATATGTTTTAGAAAGAGTAAATATTTTACATGAATTTCCCTTTAACGATTTTCTTGTTTCGAACTTACCACTGACTCATTATAGTTTTTCATGAATTATTCAGGTGCCATAATTTTCATGCATTGAACATTGGTAAAAAAAACAGGCTAGATTCGTATGTGTTATGAAATTGCTTTGCTTCAGTTGTTTGATAATTCTATTTGCTTTGAGACCCCATCCTTAGATGATCCTACTAAAGCCTGCAGTTTACGAGAAATCACGCTTTCGTAAGCAGACTAAGAGACATTCTAAAATAGCTGAAATTAAAATAGTGCATTTGCGTGCAGTGATAGGACACCACATTGTGTCAAAGAAGCAGCAAATCTGTTCATTGTAGCTTTGTGTAGTTGGCCGCAAAGTTTGATGAGATTCTTTTGAAACATCATTGCTGGTATCATGAGACCCCGCAGATGGCCTTCTATACCCGGAGTTGTCTAGCATCCATCAATTTCCGACATGATATTAGTAACTGGAATGGTGCAACGGATCATTAAGGTGAAGCAATCGCAATTTCCCTAATTAAGCATTTCAAGAATAGATTAGTCGTCAAGAAACTATGGAATGGGTCACGAATGCTCGAGATTTGTAGGATAAAAATGCCGATGTAACGAACGCCAGAATAATGAAATTTGTTTCCGACAGTGGACAATATGCTACGCATCTCTATGTAAAAATTTTCATTGTAACCAATACAAGAATAACGAAAATATCAGTTTAACGAGATAAAAATTTATCTCACTAGAAAGGAAAAATATGAATAATATAGCGAAATGTGTCATAAAATAAATTCTTAAAACAATATGTAAAATGCAAATTTTAGCCTCTGTCAATTTGCAATAATTTAAACGCTGTGAAATATCTTACCAATCACAACGTTACGAATCACATGCTATTTATTGTACATCGTCCGCACGTAATTTTGCCGTGACTAGATAACTAGACCTAGATCTAAAAGAATTAAAAGGGGGTGGGGGCAAGCGAAACCAATTGAGCCGAAAAAGGTAAAAGGGAACCAAGAAACGGAATTTCCATTGCAGTGTAACATTTTTCTTTCGTTTTTATGATTAAAAAAAAATGATTGAAAACTTCGTGAAATATGCACACGTTTAATAATTTTTTGCCTCCATTATTCTTACTAGCATTCTGAAGGGAGGAAAGTCCCTTCCCCCATAGATCCGACCCTGCTGCGTGGTACAGATGCTCTCTAGACATGCCAGCATAATACTTTAAAGCGGCGTTGCCACATTATCCTAGCATAAAACGTGATTTTCAAAGGTAGATCTACACGAATTTGATTGTATTACATTGCAAGTAACGGTAGTGTCAGGGAAATGTTCTTTCATTTTCCAATCCATGCGTTTTATTTTACAATTCGAATTATTTTACAATAACAAAAAATTAAGTTATATTTATATTTTTTCGTTGTTATTATTATTATTATTATTATTATTATTATTATTATTATTATTATTATTGTTGTTGTTGTTGTCGTCTTAATTAAGTTCGTTAAATAATTTTGCTTTCTTATCAGCTGGAAATTTGGCGAGTAGTCTTCGTCATTTAGTAATTACATGGAAATATATTGCGAACAAAGGTGTTACAGAGGTGGGACATTATTTAAGAGTTCACGGATAGATGCTTATTGAACAACAGTTAAAAAGTTTCCGACATTTATATGAAGCAAATTCTAATACATAACATTTTTTTTCATAATGATTATTTTACATATGTAACTATCATACAATTTTTTTTTAATTTCATTTCAGTATAACGGATATATTTTGGCCACTCCCAGATTTCGTTACACTGATGTTTTATTGTAGTGTACCACGAAATCTCGTGAAAGTGATCATCAAGATACTATTGAAGGTATTATTGATAAATAGTAGCAAAGATTACTAAAAACAGTAAAGTTAATACATGACATTTAAATGAAAAAACGTGTATCGAGTAGTAGGTGCCAAAAATAATCACTTTTTTTAGTACAGTATGATGGTTTGGTTAATTTATTTTTTTTTAATTATATTTATTAAAAATGTATATTGATTTAATCCACGAAAATTCTCTCTCACCCCTAGATCCTGCCCTGTATGTGCTGGTAAAAAGCTGGGAAACATAGTTACCAGAAACTACAATTCGTGGTATTAAACGGCATTGTTTTGTATTTTGCATTTAAGTTACCGTCTTGCAATAAGAATTAAAAATATTAATATGTTCCTGCTAACTTTTCTGAATTTTTTTCGAATTCCTAGTAGTTTGAAGTTTTGCAAGCTGAATATAAAATATTTGGTCATTTGAAGTAATAAATAACGACAGCATTAAACAGGTTATTAGGAAATAAAATAGCAAGACATAAATGCAACAAAGTGTAATGTACCAGAATTAAAAATAGAAAAGTGGTTTAGTAGCACTATCGTCCTTCCGATAAATTAATAATGCATTTTAACATTTACCTTATAACTGTTTTAATAATTATAAACTTAGACTACACACCAACTTCGCAATTGAAACTATGTCTGATATTACACCATTTCGATTTAGAGATGCTTTATCATCCGACGACCATATTTAACGACCTGTCATACAACTGATTGCGAATCCGAAGCCATAGAATTCTCAACAACAATTCCCAGCAGCACACCTAAGCGTAATGATCTGTCAGCTACACGGACAGTGTGCTTGATAGACCCACGAAACTGACACTACAGATAATGACACTCAGTTGAATGGAAAGCTTCATGGTACGGGAGAGGGGATGTTGGTAAACGAGCAAGTATAGTACCTTCCTAATCACATCTGTTTATTGTTTGTGCCATTTGGAGTTTAAATACAGATCTCCAAATGCGATGACGTACTCTAAAATAGTAAACGAATCATAAAGATGTAGCTTTCTTCATAGAATATAATATCAGTATCATGATCATATACTAAATCAGGAGACTTCCATTGAAATGACTAACCGGCTGACTGAAGATAACAGGATTTTAGATTAGGATAAACTGTTGAAGTTCTGATACTGTAGGAAATTAAATGAGTGAATGTGATTCGCAAACAAAGCAGCATGATGGAGAGAAACAAGGCTGATCCATCTAAAATTTCATTGACATTACAGTCGCTTGGATTATTTTACCTCTTAGCGGCGCTCTTTGCACACGGTTGAATAACTGACCATGCCACAAAGGCCCAAACGACTCAGAGATGATTAGGGAAGAGTATGAGCAAATGTTAGGAGACAGATGAAAGCCTCCCGTCAAAGCAATCCAGCGTGTTCTTTAACGTGACAGAGTATGGAGATTGAGCACTGCTTAACTTACTCTAGAAGGATAGCGACCTTTTCAAGCTTACCAGTGTTTCCTTTTTCACAGAAAGCAGTGTTGGGGTTAGAGGAAAAAAATAACAATACAGACCCAAATAGGACTCGAGCTTGGCAGTATTAGATTACCAGCTAAGAGCCTATCAACAAGGTCAAATACTAAAAGTAGAATTTTTGTCACTTCCATATGTGCAGCAATTGTCATAATTATTTACCTAAAAATGGGAAGTACATTCTTAACGACTGAAGTTACATTTTGGTAAATAAAAAACGTAGCAAGTTTGTATTGAATTAAATAAACTTTGCGAAAATGGCTTGAAAATTATCCTTTACTTTCCTCTCCTAACTAATATTTATTAATATTAATAACCTAAGTAAAAAGAAAACACCTATAATTAAATTAACCGATTCTCTTCAATATAGCTCTAACTATAGACTCAAGACGTCAGAAGGTAGCATTTTAGCATCTTTTTATCAACAATAATAGGAATTAAAACGAAATAAACATAGCTATAATGTTTAAAGTCATCAATATAGAAAATCGTGATTGGGCAGGTTTCTATTCCATTCGGTTCAAAATAATTGTTCCTTGTTACTAATTGATTCCAGATGCTTACGCAGTATCTTGGGCATTAGGTGGTTCAACTTTGTAACTAATGATGAGGTTAGGCAAAGGAGTTTGCAACCTCCTTTAAGCAGCATATTGTGCAGAGAGAGACTCCGTTGGTTTGGCCGTGTTGCCCGTATGAATAATTATAGATTGGCGAATAGGGTTATGAACAGTGTGTCTAAAGGCCTCAGAAGGAAGGGGAGACCTAGGATGCGGTGGGCAGACAATGTCAAACAAGACCTTGTTAGAATTGGTGTGCAATGGCCAGGTGCAGTAGATGTAGCTCAGGATAGACTTGCTTGGAGAACTAAATTGCACGGTCTGGTTGGACCTCCGTAGCCCATGGCTGCTTGATGATGATGATGATGATGATGATGTTACTAATGACGAGGGCCAGATCTAGGTCATCTCCCCTTTGAGAAGGCTAATATGTGTAATGGGGGCCAAAAATTATTAAACTTGTGTGCATATTTCTCGCATTTTTAAACAAAGTTCATAAATGGGTTGGGTTGTTTTACATCTGAGTGGCACTTTTTTGCACACAAGGGGCTAAATAGCCAGATCACAAGGACCCCCGAAGGCTCAGAGAAGGTTGGGGCAGGTGACCCACTGGAACGGCTGTTGGGAGAAAGATTGTAGCCTCCCGTCAATGCCATCCAGCGTGTTCTTTAACGTGAAAAGGGTATGGCTCTCCCGCACATGGAGACACGGGTTAAAGTCCCATCCGACGGACGGCGGCCTTTCCAAGCCCATCGGTGTCCCCTACTGACCGTGGACAAAGCTGCGAATTTTGCGGAGAAAAATCTTAACCCTGGCCCAGCTGGAACTCGAACCTGGGAACTACAGATTACGAGTCTGGTGCAATACCGACTGAGCCAAACAACCCTGAGTGTTTAAAAGCATCTAAAACCGAAGGGGAAATATTACACTGGAATTGGAATCCAGCGTCTTGCCTTTCCTCCCTTTAACCTTTTTCCGATCCGATTGTATCGCTTGCTTCGCCCCCATCCACCCCTTATTTTTTCCTAGATCCTGGCCGGCTACTGACTAACACACTGCTAACTCTTTTCAATCTTATTATTTTTACTTTTAAAATTTTAATTCTTCTTTATATTTTCGTGCTGAAAAAAACTTGATTTTTAGCGTAAGTTTCGAAATAATAATAGCTCATATTTACTGTGGGTGTTACAATTTCTAACTACATCTTTTCATGATAATTAAAAGATACCTGGAAAGTGTTTGACACCTTTTAGTATTTAAGCAAAAAATCTACTTTTATTAAACTACTGCTTTTATTGCACCTAAGTGTAAGTAATGGACACAAATATTTCAGTTTATAACAGCGCCGTATAAGCCACAACGACACATATAGCTTATTAGGGGTTTCGAATGTTCGTCTCAAACCCAACGCATTTTTTCTTATGGTATGAAATAGGAAGAGCAGAAAAATTTAGCAGATGCTCGTAGTCTTCTTTTTTGGGTTTTGGTATCTAAAGGGGAGCACAAAGAAGAAACATCAGATTTTCCGACAACTTTTTCAGATAACTAACAGAAAAATTAAACATAATTCCTTTCTTTCAACTCTAGATATAAAAATATGCAAATATCTATGTGTGTTTTTATGAAGGAATCATTTCTTTTAAATCACGTCATATTACTACGTTCTGAGGATTTTTTTTATTACACATTGCATTATCGGTAGAAATAAAAACTTCTAGACAAAGAGTTTGATGTCTTTACAGATTATGCATTCAACTTCCAATGCAAGGTTTAATAGCTACGTTTCTCAAGAAGAAAGTTCAGCAACTTAACATTTTACTCTTTGATAACGTTAATAGCAGGAAATCATATTTATAGTTTTAATCAAAATTCATCTATTTAAATTGTAATTCATATTCCAATTAATCTATTTACAATATAACTCATATTCCGATTCATGTGTTTACTATACAACTTTTATTCCAAGGCATCATTAGTGGTATTGCTAATACATTGTTTTCATTTTTCTTTGGTATATCTCCACTAAATACCATCCTCCCCTCGGCCAGAAAGGGACACTGATGGGTTGAAAATGCCGCCTTCCGCCGAATGGGATGTTTTGCTGTGTTTCCGTGTGCACCAGATCCATACCCTATTCACGTTGAAAGTTATGGATGATCTTGAGGGGGACTGTGATTGCATAACAGCTGATTCCCTTCCCCCCGCCTTATTTGAAACCTTAGGAGTCTTCTGATCTAGCCATTTAGCCCACTGTGTGTAAAATAGGTGCCGCTCAGAGATGAAACAACACATATACTTTCGTATAACAGCCGTTGGTGTGGTTAAAGTGAGCCAAGGACGTTTTGCAGAGGGATGAAATAAACACTTAACACTTACTGAGTTGATTTCAATGCGTCGGCGTTGCGGTCAAATCATCTTCCGTTTCTCCTCTCCCTTTACAAGGCAGGCACAAAACCAGTTTCGCTGTTATTCGTCAGCAGCTTTTTCAAGTGTAAAGGTCAAAGTTTGGGGCACATGGAAGTGGTGAACGGTTCAAAAGGGTGCATGCGCACTGGGGTATTTCTGACCCAGATATTTCAGTGGTGGGTCCTAGGCTGGTTCATTATGGCTGTAGTATGGGGTAATGTGGCTTTTTCTGTTTGATTATCAAGAAGAAGTTTCCAGGCTGATGGAACGGCGTAAATTTCTTCGTTGATGCTATGTCTTCTATTTTTGTTCATTGTTAGCTGTTCGGCATAATCGAGTTGGAATTCTGTTGGAGGAGCAAAAATAATTTTAGCTTCATTAAATTTCAGTGTTGCATTACCGCGGTAGAAGCTTTTGCCAGTGTTAGTACTCTTTCCGGTTAAGGGTATCTCTTTTGTGTTCTTTTAGCCTTTACCTGAAGGTTCTCTTGATTTTTCCGTAATAATCGCACATTTTAATTTCGTCATTCACTTTGCATTTCGACTGGAATTTGATATATACCACCTGAGGTTGGGATAAAATCTCTGTCATTTTTAATCATTTTCAGAATGGTTTTGTCTGATTTTATTGGGACTTTATAGTTGTATGGTTTCGTAATAGCTTGCAGCGTTCGTATTAGCCACGGTATGTTGGGATAGCTTGTTGTGAAGTTGGGTTTGTTATTTTGAGCTGCTGAGGGTTGGGACGACATTTTCTGTCCGAAGGTAGATTATTTTTCTAATTTTTTTTGATAAACTCAAGTTTATAAACAGCTTCTTTGGCTAAAGAGTGGATGTGTGAAATTTCTTTTTCGAAGTATAGTTTATTCGAGGAATGTCTTTTATTTCTGATGAATACTGTCTACCGTGGTAATGCAAATACCGAAATTTAATGAAGCTAAAATTATTTGTGCTCCACCAACACAATTCGAACTCGATTACGCCAAACAGCTTGCAATATACAAAAATAGAAGACAGCATCAACCTGGAAACTTCTTCATAATCAAAAGGAAAAACCCATATTACCCCATGCTACATCCAGAATGAACCAGCCTAGGGACCCACCACTGAAAAATCTGGGTCAGAAATACACCAGTGCGCATGCACCGCCTTCGGACCATTAACCACTTTAACGTGCCCCAAACTTTGACCTTACACTCGAAAAAAGCTGCTGCCGAATAAGCAGCGAAAACGATCGTGTGCCTCCCGTGGAAAGCAAGAGGAGAACCGGAAGCTGACTTGACCGCAACGCCGACGCATTGAAGTCAACTCTAAGTAAGTCTGTCTCTGCTTTTTCATCCCTCTGCAAAACATACTTTGGACACTTTAACAACACTAACGACCACCTGCTGTAGGTAAAGGTAGGTACATATATAAGATATATGTACCTACCTTTACCTATAGCAATATAGTGAACATTTACGAACTCTTAGTGTGCTTATATTTTTTTCTCGGTTCTTTAACAAACGCAGCATTTTGATAACTGAAACATATGGAATTATATTACCGTTCTGTGATTTTCAAAGACTCCCGATCACTTTTATTATGGTTACTACTTTAAAAATTATTTTACACAATTTGTAACAATGAGTAGCTTGAAAAAATACCACCTTTAAGTTTTGGCATGTTAAATATAGGATGGATGGTTTCTTCCTGGTTGGATTTCCTTGCCACTAGCTCAGGAAATCCAGAGAGTCGTTAGAGAAAACTTCATTCTTATTTACATATTGTTATGCTTTTCTAACAAGATTTCTGTTAATTCCCTTTCTAATAATGAGTTTTTCCTTTCTCCTTTTGTTTAGTTTTGATGTTGTGTGTGCTATTAGCTTGCTACCTAGTTCCAACTCAAAATTTATTATCATTATAAAATAAATATATACCCCCTCAAGCAGCTGCTTGCCACAGAGGTCTGACAGGAGCCTATCATAGTAGACGATCTGTGAGGATGGCAGGATCTCAGCAGAAAAAAGCCATGCTTTGTCCGCGGCTCGAACCCGGGTTCCTTAAACCAACCGCGCTAACCACTCGCCTACGGGATGGCTTATAAAAAAAATATGTACATTATTACAACATTTCTACAAGGAATAAACTAGAATTCGAAGTCAACACTTAGACTTCACACTTAGACTTCAAAAGACATATAAGAAAGTGATAATCTTTTTAATAATATATGGAACTAATAATCTTTTTTTTTTTATATATAGAACTGATAATCTTTGATAAATAAGGCAATATTCTCAAAATTGAAAATCTTCTCTGCAAGATTTCAAACAAGCAATGCTAGATCACGGAAGATCAGTAGAGATCACGGAATGCAGTATGTTCATTTCGTGCAGATGTAGGTTGACTGACATTTATCTGACTAATAAGGGAAGGGGGTTGCTCAGTCGATAGCGCGCCAGGCTCGTAATCTGCAGTTCCCAGGTTCTAGTCCCACCTGGGCTAGCGTTGAATTTATCCCCGCATAACCCCCACCATGTCCTCAGTCAGTAGGGGACACCGATGGGCTTGGAAAGGCCGCCGCCCGTCGGATGGCACATAAAGCCGCTGCGCCGTGTGCGGCAGTGTCATTACCTGCGCTCGTTAAAGAATAAGTTGGATGGCCTAGACGGGAGGCTACCATCTGTCTTGCAACAGCTGTCCAACGGGTCCCCTCCCCTCCCCCCAACCTTCTCGGGTCCTCGTCACCTTCCCATTTTGTGGAAAAAAAATGCCGCTCATAAGTAAAATAGACCAACCCAGCATAACCAATTGTTGTTTTTGTGCAAACTAGTTACGTTAAGTTTGTTATTATTTTAAGAAAAAACATCCATACATAACGAGTATATCCCTGACGGTTGCCTCTCCTTACACTTAACTTTAACAAATGCTATCTGGTCGTTCAATTCTACCGTTCCCATTAGAAACTGATTATCAAACTAACAAATCTAGCCTTTTTTTGTGTTTGAAGACAGTTGAAAAGAGTTTAATCAATTTACATGGGCGAAGACATTGGTGGGAATATTTCGTCCCCTTCTAACTGATTAAAAGAAAGGACAAAAAAAAAAACTACAGAAACGCAAGGACAGTAGATTATACTTTGATTTTCAGATCTCCCTCTTTCCCTTTTCGTTCAGAAAAAGCAATTTATCTGCAGAAGGTACTAATGACTTACACCACGAGAAGTCCTTATCGGACATTACGCTGCTAAACCTTGATGATTCCATGCATCATAAGAACTGCGCATAACTCCTTTTCCAGTTAATGATTTACTATGATTTACAGGCAGCAAAGGCTTATTTCATACACGATGTTAATGAATGACAAAAAACAATTTCTTTTCAGTATATGGTAAATCATAAGACAGTGTAATATTTTGAAAATACAGCCTGAAATAGATTATGTAAGCTTTATAAAATTTACAAAAGCGAAATTTGGGAGATTTGATTACCTGAAAGGAATCCCTCAAACGGGAAATATTTCATTAACGTAGGGTCTGCAGAGGGGAAATTCATACGACTAAAAATAGTGCTACATAAAATTACGTAAACTATTTTGCAAAATATCAGCATTTATAGTAAAGTTAGTTTCTATCTGTATGTAGACGAAATCATTAGAAGCTGCTATACTTATTCTTATGACTTCCATTAAATTTCCACTTGATTCATGATGTTAATAACCACTTTAGGTTTTGAAAAATTCAATAAGTAAGCAAAATCATTCTTAAGAAAAGATCACAAATTATCTTTAAAACCTTATATTTAAACACTTTATTCTCTCAATGAGATCCTTTTGCAGCATTAAGTACGAATTTGACCTCTCGCCTCAAACATTTGCGAAAATATTTTGACATAATGATTACAGCTTGGCAAAAAAAAAAGTCAACTTTTTTTATCAAGTTTAGTTTTTTTTGTAGAACTAATTAGAAAGATAGAAATATTTTTGCCATATTTTCTAGCTTACGGGTTCTTTTTTTTACGATTAGCATATACTGATTAGTTGAAGATGTCAAGGGGAGATAGGCACCATTTGAAGCCCTGACTACTCATTTCGTTTCAGTAATTGATTTTTTTTTGATAAATAGTAATCTCAAAAGATATATCAGGGTGATTTTTTTTAGATGTGACTTGACTACGCTGATAATTTAGGCTTGTTCACGAATGCTGTGCGGGAGATGAATCCCTCTCTTCGTGACGCTGATGAGCAGGTCATATGGAAGTAAGAAGGGTGATCAATATGAATAAGCACAATGAAGAGCCCCGAGTGCGTGACTGCGGCTCCGTTTTTGTCGTCTTTCTCTAACTTATGATTGCAGAGCAAAAATTCCTGTACGAATTTAAATAAACTAGTAATGTGAAGAGTAGGAAACTGAACATTAGTTTCCCAAGTTTAAAGTTGAAAATCCGAAATGGATTGGGTTGGCTTGTTTTACATCTGGGTGACAATTTTCTGCACACATTTGGATAAATTGCCAGTTCAGAAGGACCCCCGAGAACTCAGAGATGGTTGCGGGGAGGCAACGCACTGAATAGATATTAGGAGACAGATGGTACCTCCCGCCAAGGCTATCCAGCGTGTTCTTTAACGTGCATAAGGTACGGCTCTCCTGCACATGGTGACACGACTTGATGTCCCATCCGAAATATGTCCTTTCCAAGCCCATCGGTGTCCCTTACTGACCGAGGGCAGGGTAGGTATTTTTTGCGGAGATAAATATCTACATTGGGCCAGATGGGACTTGAACCTAGGAACTACAGATTACGAGCCTGGCGCGCTACCGACTAACCCATCCCCCAGCCCTCGAGATTCGAAATGAGATAGGACTGCTATACTATCATAATTCATTTTATTTTCTCATTACGAATATCAGGGAATTTACACCGTTTTAAAATATTATTTCACTGTTTCATTTTTCTGTCATTGAAATACATCGTAGTTATCTGATTTTATTGCATATACGGCTTTAAGACTGACCCTTTCAAGGGCAACTATGCTTAATACGGGGCACAGTTCATAAATGATTTTGACACTCTTACTTGTCAGGTAACCAAAAACGTTCGTGCGGTTTTGAGGGTAAAATTAAACCGTACTTAAAAAGTGAATAAAGATATTTTATTCAGAAAAAGTAAGCAACAGCACAATCTATAACCATTTTCCAACGAGATAAGTTTGTAAATGCCACTCCGGTAGAACTTTTGATGTTTAGAAACGAAGAATGCAGCTAACTCCGTTTGCAGTGCTTCTTGGTTTCGAAATTTTCGGTTGTACATATTATTATCCAGTGTCGAGAAAAGTTGGTAGTCGGATGGCGCGATTTCTGGTGAATACGGACGGTGGGGTAGGATTTCACAACAACCAAAGCAAGCAACCATCGCAAAGGACCTTGCGATGAACTTCGCGATGCCTTTGCGACGAACAAGTGAAGGGCTGTTTTTGGAGCAGTGCAATGCTCCGCATAGCTACAAGTTCCGCAGTGATTGTTTGACCAGTGCAAGAAGCTCCTAATGGACGACACCAGCTATAATCCACCAGAAATACAAAAAAAATCTGTTGATGGATCTTGGACTTGGGTGTGTGCGGTACAGGTTCATTGAACGACAACCAATGATATAAAGGTTTGATTTTCCTTTAGACAATCCATTTTTCTTCGCACGTCAACATCCTGTCCAAAAGTGGTTCATTCTTGTGGCGTGGAAGCAGTGACGAGCAGATCGTAAGCGGCTGGAGTTTGTTGTCGGCAGTCAGTTCATGTGGAACCCATTTGCTCAACTACTAGACTTTTCTTAGGTGATGTAAATAAAAACGAATGATTTCGTCACTTACACACTTGAGTGGAACCTTTCTGCAAGCTCTTCACCATTTTTACGTACGGTTAATTTTTACGCACGTTTGACGCGAATCCAACTCGATACTGGCCTTTAGTTCGTTGTCATCAATGACTGCCGATCTCTCACGGGATGCATCTTCAAGTGTCTCATCGTCTCACTCATTGCCCGTTGTCTCATTGTGTTCTCTACAAATTCCGTACACATCTTGTGGGCTGTTTGCGCCACTTTAGTTCAGCAAGTAAGCACGCTGGAATAACTGTATTCGACGCAGACAAGCTTTCGTCACCATTCCCAAATTTACCAAACCGCTTTTCACGCTTACTACACATCAACTGACTCAGCGTGCCACGTGTGTTCGACTGTGTAACGACGCATGCGCACCACTTGTAATTCTGCTGACTTATTTTTCGTTGAAATGATTACATATAAAAACGGCACGAAATAATTTGGTTACCTGATATTTTTAGATGAAAATAGTTTAGGTTAGAAATTTAATCCATCTAAATTTAACGAAATTCATTTTAAAGCAGAAGCATTAGAATTAAAAATCATCAATGGCAGGGAATTTGACAGTGATTCCAAGTGAGAGTTAAATCAAGAAGTCAACTTTCCTCCTAGGGACTAAATAAGGCTAATATTAAAACGAGAAGTGTATATTTTGCCCAATTCGAGGTTTTATTTTATAAAGGTGTGGCTATGATCTAAGAAAAATTCTCTGAATTGAATATTCATAGAGTAAACACTGATTTATAGTTTGATTACAAAAAGTGTTCCAAGGGCTAATAACTCCTTTGCCTGTTACGTGCCAATCCTAACAATGGAACACTAACATAATAGTTTTAAACATTATTGCAGTTTTAAAATACTGGGTTATTAACAAAAATATCCATATTTTAAAGTTTGTATTTTATTAAATAAATAGGTAACAAAAATAATATTGTGTCTAGAATGTGTCAAGAAACTCTCAAAATTACCTCGTCATGACGACGTGCAGTTATTATCAATGTCCTCTCGAGGTCACTAAGATGGCGACAGTTAAGAGAAAGTTCAGCATATGTTATGGTATGCTGAAGACAACCATTTGTGGTTGTGTAATGTAAAAATAAGCAAAAATGTACATCATTTAAAGGAAATAATTGCTACAACTGTTGCAAGTGTTACACCAGACATGTTCAGCCTTGATGAACGACACTGAAAAATAGCATGTATATTTCCCGCACCTATAATGAAGGCCACAATATAGTCTGTTGGACAGAAAGAGAAATTCTAAGAATATGTTGACATTTTGTACACAGAATTGATTTTTACTAATTATTAAATAAAATATAGCACTTTGCAATATGGATATCCCTTTATAATAATCCTTTATAATATTTTTATGCAGGCATATTACAGTAAGCTTATATATAATAGTGAACCTAAAGACACAACTTTAAGGATCACATATAAAGAGACTGTAGTGTTCAGCTATTCTAATTATTAAGGAGAATGAAGCAAAAATATGTAAATCAGAAATATGCATTTTTCTACATGGGGCTATTATATCTATCAACATTATAATGAACATATGTACTGTATATAGCAGTGTTAGCTATATACCCTTTGTAGAATGTCTGAAACTTATAGGCTTTATGATTCCGAATTTAACATCTAACTTTGGTCCTTTGGTCAGAATTTCGACTATGCATTAGTGTAGTCGAAATCCAGTCACCAACAGGAGGAGCTATCTCTGAAAGCAATGCACTCTTATTTTTCCCAGTTTTTGTTCGCAGTTGACAGTTTATTCTTCCCAGTTATTGTAGGCAGTTGGTTAATAATACGATCACACTCCATGTTTTATATACTGCAAGATAAATATTAGAAAAAATGATATAAATCATATTCGGTGGTTGCTGGATAATATTAATTTAGATATTAATAATTGATACATAGGTATAATTTGGAAAAATTACGCATATTTATTTTTTTTGTTGTTTTTTTTACGATTATTAACTGAACTCTGATTCCAAATTATCTCCTCCGAAGAGAGGGGATTGGCTCAGTCAGTAGCCCCCGCCAGGTTCGTAATATGTAATTCCTAGGTTTGAGTCCCACCTGGGCAAGCGATGATATTTACCTCGGCTTAAACACTTTCGGTCAGAAAGGGGATATTGATGTACCGCCGTCCATCGGATGGGGCGTTAAGTCGTAGCCTCGCGTTGAGGAGAGTCAGACCCTGTTCACGTTCGTTTGAGGAGAGTCAGACCTCGTCAGACCTGGATGCCCTAGACGGTAGGTTACCATATGTCTCCTAACAGCTGTACAATGAGTCTCTTCCTCCCAACCTATTCTGAGACCTTGGGGTCATTTTAACATGGCTATTTAGCCCATTGTGTGCAAAAATGTGTCACACAGAGGTAATATTTTCCCAGAACATTATTCAGTATATCTATAAATGGACATCGGTTTAATTTATATACATTGTTGCTGATAAACAAAATTTATTTTTTGATAATGAAAGAACATAATTTCAAATTTCAAATAATGATGTTTTAAACAAAATACCTTGAAGGTGGTGGCCACCGTTCTCTATGCACTGATGCAACCGATTTCTGAAGTTTCCCTCTACACGTTCCAACATGTCCAGCGGAATTCGGGCTATTTCCTGCCGAATAACATTCTTCAGCTGAAGTAGATTTGTGGGGCGATGTTTAAAAACCTCTGCCTTGAGGTATCCCCATAAAAAAAAAAACAAAACAGGGTGTTAGATCGGGCGAGCGCGCAGCCCACGGGATGTCACCTCGAATCGTGATGAGCCGTCCGGGGAACATTGCCCTCAAAACTGTCATCGAAGCTCGGGCTGTGTGAGCCGTGACATCATTCTGTTGGAATCAGACATTTCCTAGGTTCATTTCTGCAAGAGCTGGTTCGAAAACGTTTTGAATCACCTCCACATACCGCTGTGAATTGAGAGTAATTGTTCGACTGTCCTCTTAAAAAAAATAAGGACCAATAATTCCAACTCTCGACAAGGCACACCATACTGTCACCTTATCACTGTGAAGTAGCCTCTCATGGAGCTCTCTAGGGTTGATACCACTCCAATAGCGCGTATTCTGTTTATTGACATATCCGGATAGGTGAAAATGTGCCTCATCACTAAAGAAAACAATTGCGTCAAGGGGAACAGTTTCCAATAATGTTTCGCACGCCGTAATTCGGTTCTGGAAATGATGTGGTGACAATTCTTGCGCAATACACATCTTGTAGAGATGGAAATGAAGATGTTCATGAAGAATTCAACGCATTGATCGATTGGATATTCCTAGTGCGACTGCATGTTTGCGAGCGGAGCGTCTCGGAGATCTCAAAATCGACTGTCGAACTGCCTCACATTTTTTGGTGTCGTAGTCCTGGGCTTTTTTTTTTGCACCACACTCCCGGTTGTCCTAAAGCTCTCTACCCACAAAACAACCGATTTCCGGTCAGGAACCGGACCTCTGGGCTGAATTTCGAAGTGAGTACGGAACGCACGCTGCACCGCCACATAGGAACGGTTGTTCGAAAAATAGGCTTCGACCGCAAACGTACGCTGCTCCTTCGTCCACCTTATGTGTTCTACTGAGGGGTACTAGACAACAACTTCCGAGACTGCTGCGTTCGTCAAACCCATCCTCACTTTTCTACGATCTAACCTCCCTTCACAATGTGCTGTCAGGAAAAGGAAATTTCTGTGCCCCACCCTGTATATATATATATATCGGGCAGTATCCAATTTTTGGAAACAGCGCGTAAAAAAAAATTGTATCAGAATATTATTGTTACATATGCATATTTAAGAAACATAACGAATATTTATTTATTTTTAATTATTTTAACGATTATTGATGTAACACGTGATTGTTATCCTTTTGTAGAAATAAAATAATGATACAAAATGATTCTGAATACCTAATATATTTTTTTGGTCAATATTTCACTGGGACTAATGAAGATCATAGTTCAGAGAAAAAATATCGAAGTTTTCTTGAAATTATCTTAACACAGTTCTCAAATACGACATTTTATTTTCTAACAATACTATATATGGGTCAGTCTACCTAAAAAAAAAAACATAAAATAATACATGTGTACACACAGAAAACCATAACTAGTGAAAAATCAGCTTTTATAGGAATAGGAAAAAAATTGTTGCTCTGACAATAATATTTTGCCTTTATTGACAAAACGTAGAAGATTTGGATGTTTTATTTATCGACAAAGTGTAACATTTTAAATTCAGTGGTATCGTTTAAAACTAGCAACATGTCATTCCACTCGATTTTTCATTGAGGCAATAATATAAAAAAATTGGGAAATTAAAAAAATATCCAATGTTTCCACATTTCAACTTCAGGATTAAGGCGACCCAATCGAATAAGTTTAAAATGTAAGCTATGCGTCCCAGGATCTAGAAAATAAAAATAAAAGGAGTGGGGGATGCGTCCCAGGATCTAGAAAATAAAAATAAAATTAATGGGGGAGGGCAAGTGACTTGATCGAGTCGAAAAAAAGTGAAAAAGGGAGTGGGGGCTGGAAGAAACTGTGATGTGACATTTGCCCCTCCGTTTTAGATGTCTTTAAAATGCATTGAAAATTCATGAAATGTTCATACGTTCATATATTTTCTCTCTATTTCCCTTACTAGCATTCTCAAAGGAAGGAACTTCTCCACCCCTAGATCAGGCCCTGATCCTATAAGAAGATTTTTTTTAATTTTGAAGCACCAGAAGATAGTTAATAAATATTAAAATTTATTTCTCAACGGAATCTACTCGGAAGCTAGATTGAAAATTTAGCACAATCTAAGACGAATGTAGTATTTTCATAACTTTAGGGTCAGAGTATGAGCTAGTTTATAAACTGTAAATTATGTCTTAACATCATTTTAAACGTTGATTATGCTTAGGACCATTTAATCAATAAAGCATGTATATATAAATTTCGAATAAATTCAGCAACAAAGGTGGGTTTGCAGAAACTAACGAGTCTGCAGAAACTAATTAACTGCAATTGTTTTCACGACTGCATTTTTCTAGCCTAGCGGAATTCAATTAGACCAGATAACAAGGGAAGAATAGTGACATACGAAATTCAATATTTCAGACTAGATTAACATTGCAATTTAATGAAACCGTGAATACCTGTTCAAGCAGCGTTACAGCAACTCTTTGGATGTACATTAATAATCACTGGTGCTCAAGAATCGGAGTTGAAATGTTTCCTTTTATAAAGAAATTTTTCTGTCGTTATGAGTTTCGCTCTTACGAAGTGAAGTGGAAATGCGACATGAAATTACAGGAAATTCTACGTATCTAGATAGTAAAAGAGTGGAACTGTTGAAAGTTTCCATAGTTATTAATAAACTTTACCTATACTTCCTACAAATATGCTCCAAGGTCAAAAATTGTTACTAGAATAATTGTATTTTATCAACATTCGGAAAACTATTTCCTACTACATCATTTCCTGGAATAATAGATTTTCCAATTATATCAAATTATTGCACATAAAAGTAGAGTGCAGATATTTACTGCAATAAATCTTACACAAACGGGGAAATACCTTCAATACACATTAAAGGTCTCAAACATGCTATAGGTGGAAAGACTGAACTGTAACGTACATAATGTATTATCTATTTTCTTCGAATTTAAGAGCAAACTGTAGAGTTCAGTTGTTTCGGTAATGAGCATTTTTTATCTTTCAGAACAAGGTAAAAACTTTATTAAATCGTAAAGACCTTAGACTCGGCATACGGTTCGAGAACGACATTACAGTCGAGTGTAAGGTTGGGTTGTTTTACATTTGGGCGGCACTTTTTTGCACACCATGGGCTAAATGGCCAGGTCACATGGACTCCATAGGCTCAGAGAAGGTTGGAGGAAAGGACCCACTGGAACAGATGTTGGGAGACAGATGGTAGCCTCCCGTCAAGGCCATCCAGCGTGTTCTTTAACGTGCACAGGGTATGACTCTCCTGCACACGGAGCCCACGGCTTAACGTCCTAGCCGATGGACGGCGGCCTTTCCAAGCCCATCGATGTCCCTTACTGACAGTGGGCAGGGCGGGGAATTTTGCGAAGATAATTCTCAGCGCTGACCCAGCTGGAACTCGAACCTCGGAACTACAGATTACGAGCCTGGCGCGCTACCGACTGAGCCACCCCCGTCCATCGAGTGTAAGGCGTTATCTAGATATTTCCGTTATCATCATACAGGGCGTTCTTTAACGAACATGTGAAACCGTAGCTGTTTCAGCAGATATGCTCCTTCAGCAGAAAGTAAGGATGTTTCGATTGATTTGATACTGCTTCTCTGCAAGGACAATGAGCAAAGAAATGAAATAAATTTAGCTCTGCAGAAACATGAACACGATCATGTGAACTTTTGAAATTCTTCAACATTTTAGGATTACTTTTTAATTAAAGCTTTATTCAGTTTATTATGGAATATATCTGAATTCAACAAGTTTTTTTATCAAACAAACAATAAATCAAGCAACATGAGCAACTTCCTACATCATTATTGAACATGAAATATTTATTTCATGCGAAATTCAATTTACGGCGAAATAAAATGTATTTAGCATTATAATAAAACAAAATTATTTCTAAATGGTTCATTACCTAAAAAATTAATGCAAATCTGAAAACGAAATAAATATCAGTTTAAAGGGATGATTTATTAATGATATATAGGACTGCGTTTATTAATGACATCTGGATCTGGATGTTAGTGAAAGACTATCAAGCACAGAAAGAGTTTGTTAAAAGTTCAAAGTCGCGTAACTCGGCAAATTCGATGCAGAAGGAAATTTAACACTAAATATATCTCGCAAGCTGCATTATTTACTCCCATGTAATGAAAAAATTACTTTGTTACAAAACAAACTGTATACAAGGATTATTTGAGTAGAAACTTAGTTAGGGTCATTAAGAATAATTTTAAAACCTATCACGAGAAATTGTTGCAAAACTAGAAGAACGCATATCGCCTCTGGCGCATATGAGAATTTCGTTTTCAAAGAGAATGAGGTTTTCTTTACTTACTGTTGCATTCCATCAACATTTTAGTTTGATCTAGCAGATGATGGGGAAAATGAAAATAGCATTTTATTAGTAATTATACAAAATAAAAATATTCGTCTTTTAATTCTTAAATTTAAAATGTTCCATTTAACACACCACTTTCAGAAAAGTGGGTAGATTATTGTTGTCCATGGAATATTTCTTAAAAGTACCACTAATTCTTCAAATTCCTATTCTATACATGTTTTTTGTAAAATTCCATAAGAGCTGTGCCTTTTCATCATTTTAGTCATTTTTAAAGATTATAACTTAGATTTAAGTTATAATTATAATTATTTATTTTAATTATAATTTTAGATATTAAAACTTTCATGAAGTTCGCATTCCACCACCAAAATTTCGTATTTCTATCATTAATACATCGTAGCAATTTTCAAACTTTTTCATCGTTACAGGGCGCTATTATAGTATTCAAAAGATTCCGAAAGTACGATTCATAATTTTTATCAATTCCTATCAAATCTTAAAAAGAAATTCATTTATCTCTAAATACAAAAAATTATCTGCTAAAACAAAAGAATTGTCGTTTCCCATCACACCTGGATCTAAGAGGTCAATTGATTGTTGCCAATGGAAACATCATGGCGTTCATATTCCATCACCAAAATTCAAAATTTCTAGCTTAAATACGTCATTTGAAATATATGTGTGAAATTTTGGAATTGCCAAATGTTTACACCTTTAGATTGCGCAATTATAGTTTTCGGAAGATGTAAAGAGTGTGAATCATAATATTTTATCATTTCCTATCTAACTAAAAAATAATTTTTTATTTATCTCTAAAAACAAACAATTATCTGTTTAAAATAAAAAGATGTGTTTTCCCACCAACTCTGGGTCTAAAGGGTCAATTTTTTGGCATTGCAAACTTCGTAACCTTCATATTCCACCACCAAAATTTCAAATTTCTAGCATAAATACATCGTTTGCAATATTCGTTTGACATTTTCGAAAATTACAATTTTTTCCACAGTTAGAGGGCGTAATTATAGCTTTAGAGATATTCTGAAAATGCACATCGTATTATTTCACCAATTCCTATCAAACACAAGAATAATTTTTAATTTATCTCTGTAAACAAAAACTATGATTACATATGATCAGTGATCATATCTATGATTACATATACAGTTGATGTCTACAGACAGACAGACGATAAAGCGAAACTATTATCTCGTTTTCTTTGAAAACGGGAAACAAAGAGTGAATGGGAAAGAAAAAAATATTTATTTCTATCTGTAAAATATATTTCAGAAGCATTTTCAGATTTCAGCCACTGATTAGCAGGCATTTAAGATAGGTTCTGAAATAGTTATTTTAAGCCATCCAATGACCATTTACCTTTTAGGAAAATAAATCACTTTGAATGGAGTTTTTCTGCAATTGGATATCCTCTGTTATCTTCACCAAAACTGTCACAATATATGTTGAAAAAATATTCATTTTAACACATATTTCCACTGAGCGTTAAGATTGTTCATTTATTCTCCCTGATTGAAACGTTTATCGCATGAGTTGTTATTTGCAGTAAAATGGTTAACCCACGCAGTTTTTGGATAGCGTTCTCATTTTAAACTCAGCAGGCAATTTGCCAGAATTTAGTGCGATATTAAATTGTTGGAGTGATAACAAGAACATGTTGCAGAGGTGAAGTCTTAAAGGAAAATTATTGGTTATTATTCATGTTGAAAATTATAAACACTTGACACATTGACAATTGATACATACATCGGTCATTCATTTCAAATCTTTCAAATTTCTGCGAACTTCTATATTTAATTGTGCGAAAGATGAAATGTTTGTGTATTTTAAGGATTCTTAGTATAGAAATCTGAATACAATCAGAGTGAATATCTACTGATTGAAAAAAATTGACTGACCGGAAAATTTTATATAATCAAACCTTTTCTGTTCATATAAATAAGGCAAATTCTCCATGCACAAGGTGTTGCTTAAAGGCGGTTAATGGCTATATCATCTACTTTCATCGTTATTTATTTGATTAAATAATATCATATAAACACACTGCATTAACATTTGGGATTGGAAGGGAAAAATTCCCTGTCAGAGAGCTTACAAAAAGGACAAAAATGCAAGCAAACCGTCAAGTTTAACAATCACAGTCAACTTTAGAATGTCCCAAAATTATTTTATATACGAATTTTAGTCCACAATTGTATCGCTATATTCTGTTGTATAAGCTAACCCTTACCGGAAATGCTAAACGGGCAAAATAATGAGCTTTCCTAGGCTCTCTATAAAGGCAGTGGGTAGTACTTTGAGTTAATGGATATATCATTTTCAGAAAATGAAACAAAATAACGTGGCAAGAATTATAAGAATTTAAATTCTTTATTATATCTATTATTTCAACGTCTGTTCTAATGAATGAAAAGCTCAGTTATTGCTTCGAAACTATTGCAGTTGACTACTAAAAGATCGTACAATGATAAAATTGGCTCCCTTGAGTTATTACATAAATTACATAAACCTTGAATGGTAAAAAATACCTACTATGGCAAGACGTATTAATTTGTACTATACAACAAGAACACTATTAGAACTCTGAGGAAATTCATAATCCATACCTAGATAGAGAAGTTTCATAATATTCTTACTAGCAAGGGAGTTAGAATTTTCAATCTCAATTCCAGAAATTGAAATTTATTAATGAGTATAAAAATGTATCAAATATCCGTAATGAAATTATCAAACATTTATTGATAGGATTATATCTGGTCGGTTTCATAACCTATAAATTTAAGAGAGGGATTTGTATACCACTCACTTTTTATCATCAATTTCAGTATTTGGTTTGCAGAGCAATAATGTTGAAACTTTAATGTTGAATAACAGAAGTTGACATTCTGTTAGACAGACGACCCAGGTTTAGTTAGTACGTATATTAAATCCAGGTGGAAATTTTGAAATTTTTGAACATTAAAGAAAGTTAAGGCTTCTTTAATGAAACTTATTTTCATTAAATTAATTTTTAGGGCTTTTAAAACTCTGTTCTTTTACTTATTGTTCCTGAATAATATATTGATACGTGTAGCTTCAAGGCATTTACATTTTTAAACATCAAAAACGCCATCTGCAAGTTTTTCTTTAATTTATAGGCACTGTTGTAAGAACGTAGGGGAGGGGTGGCTCAGTCGGTAGTTTCCAAGTTCGAATCCCAGCTGAAGCAGCGTTGATATTTATCTTGGCAAAACTCCCTGCCCTTCCCTCGATTAGTAGGGGATACCGATGGGCGTGGAAAGGTCGCCGTCAGTCGGAAGGCCATGACTTCGTGTGCGGAAATCCATACCCTGTGCACATTAAAGAACACGCTGGATGGATTTGATGGGAGGTTACCATTTATCTCCTAACAGCTGTCTAACGTGTCTCCTCCCACTAACCTTCTCTGAGCCCTCAGGCCACTTATGGCCATTTAGCCCATTGTGTGCAAAAAAAGGGATTCTCGGCGGTAAAACAACCCAGCCAACTGAACCAACCAATTGAATAAAAATATATAAATAAATATATGAAAATAAATGAATTTGTGCATTATTAAATTTTCGTTTTTAATTTTATTATTATTGTGTCTTATTTCGGTTCAAATCTCAATAGATAGATCCATCTCTTGGAACTTGCTGAAGGTAATTACAAAGTAGTAATTATATGACTTCCCCATTTGCAATATACCAATTTTAAGAAAGACTCACACAGATATTTTTTTCTTCTAGTGTAGCTATTCACCATGTTAAAGTATAAGTTATTGACTTAATAAACCAATGGTAATTGTTAATCGTGAAAACAGTTATATTAGTGATTAGTCCACAGAAAGCAATAGATATGTCGTTAAGCTACAACGGAACTAATTACCTAGTCACTAACTGATAAGTAAATAACTAAGGATAAAGTTCATTGCATTATTGTGCTTAACAGAATTAAGAATTTGGTTGATGGAGAACTGGATGATGAAGAGTGTAGATTCAGAAGTCGTAGGGGATATATTGATGAATTACTTTCGCCTAGGGCGATTATTGAGAAATGTTTAGAGTTTGACAAATCTGTCATTACGATCTTTGTAGATTTCAAAAAGGGTTTTGACTCTGTTGAGCGACATAATATGTGGTTGATTGTTAGATCATATGAAATACCTGACAAGTTAGTCAACCTAATGGAAGCTATCTATAATATCACTGAGTCGTGTGTGAGAGTTGATAAAACTCGTAGGAATTGGTTTAGCATTGCTAATGGAGTTCGATAAGGCTACATTTCGTCTCCTTTACTTTTTAGTTTGGGTATTGATTATGTTATTCAGAATTCCTTGTAAGGGAAATATTTTGGCATTAAATGATTTAGAGATTACAGAATATCTGACTCAGATTTTGCGGATGTTTTATTGTTGTTGGCTAATGATACTGATGAAATGAATTCTCTCATTATGACTGTTGATGAGACCAGTAATAGAGTAGGTTTAGTGATAAGCAGAGAGAAACCTAAAGCTATGAAAAGGTACAGGAAGATAGTGCTTCAGTTGCCTTGAACGGCTGCACTCTTGAACAAGTGTTTCAGTGTCGTTATCTCGGGAGCTATGGGGGAGGGTGGCTCAGTCGGTAGCGTGCCAGACTCGTAATCTGTAGTTCCCAGGTTCGAGTCCCAGCTGGGTCAGCGTTAAGTTTTATCTCCGCAAAATTCCCTGCCCTGCCCACGGTCAGTAGGGGACGCCGATGGGCTGGGAAAGGCCGCCGTCTGTCGGATGGAACGTTAAGCCGTGGCCCCGTGTGCGGGAGAGCCATACCCTGTGCACGTTAAAGAACACCCTGGATGGCCTTGACTGGAGGCTATCATCTGTCTCCCAACAGCTGTTCCAGTGGGTCCCCTCCCCCAACCTTCTCTGAGCCTTTGGTGTCCTTGTGACCTGGCCATTTAGCTCATGGTATGCAAAAAAGTGCCGCTCAGAAGTAAAACAACCCAACCCAACCTTGAGATAAAAAAAAGAACAGGGATTGCTGCTTGGACATTTAAGAATTTCTAGAGTGTGTGGAAAAGTAGGCGTGTACACCTAAAAATTACGATTAGGCTGTATAATAGTTTGGGTCTTTCTACGGTTATTTATGCCAGCGAAACGTGAACCCCTTAAAAGCAGGATAACAGGAAACTTGATGTCTTTGATTCTAGATGTATACGAAGTATCTTGGGCATTAGGTGGTTTGACTTTGTAAGTAATGATGGTGTTAGGCAAAGGAGTCGGCAACCTCCTTTAAGCAGCATATTGTGCAGAGAGAGACTCCATTGATTTGGCCATGTTGCCTGTATGTATAATTATAGATTAGCGAACAGTGTTATAAAGGGTGTGCTTAAAGGCTTCAGAAAGAGGAGGAGACCTAAGATCGGTGGGCAGACAATGTCAAACAAGACTTTGCTAGAATTGATCTACAGTGGTCAAATGTAGCAGCTGTGGTTCAAGACAGGCGCGTTTGGAAAACAAAACTTTAATAGACAGGTTTGACTTATGTAGCCTGTGGCTGCTTGAGAATTTTGTGTGTATATATGTATAACCACTATCTCGCCGTGGATCAGAAGAGGAGCCTGACGGGCTTAGAAAGGCCGATGTCCGGCGTCCAGCGAATAGGCTACTTTATTTATTTTTCTGTGTCTAAAATAATGCAAACCTTGGTCATCCATGTTCAGGAGAGTCATAATCTGTGCACGAAAAACAATACGCTGGATGGTCTTGATTGGGCCCTACCATCTGTTCTCTAACACTTCCCAGTAGGCCCCTTTCAATCAACCTTCTCTGAGACCTCGGGGTTCTTGTGGCCTGATCATTTAGCCCATTGTGTGTAGAAATGTGGAGCTCAGATGAAAAACAACTAACCTTTCAAGCTAATAACTTTAAAAAAAAAAAAAAAAAACTTTTAATGGGGCTAGTGCTGTTTCTCAAACAGCATACATAAACATACACAGGAGCATACCCGCTGGATTAGTACTTGGGTACGCTAACCACTAGACCAAGTATCGGCTAAAACTAGCCAAAGAAAAAAATCGATCACACATTTCTGATTCACAGTAATGATCGCATTCTAGGCCGATTTATTTACACATATATCATTCAAATATTCTTTGTAATATCACATTCAAATCGGTTTCATGAACTACAGCTTACATTTCTCAGATTTAACTAAAGATGTATTAATTTTAATTTCCTAATTCTAAGGAATTATGAAAGTTATCAGATGCAATGTCCATATACAATCCATACAAAAACTCAGCAGCCAAATGTATCTTAAATAAGCTATTCACAAAGTAGACCTGGGATATTTCATTCAGTGTTCATAGGCCTTAGGAAACGCCTTGAGCGAGAGGCAAGACCCGAGACAAACAAAGATAAGAGAAATGTCAACATTCATTGATGTCCACATAAAAATTTCAAATCTTACGTCATTGGACATATATTTCAAGAAAAGGCGCTCACGCTCTTGGAGGAGAGAACTTCTCAGTCACTTCGGGCCGTCACTATCTTATACGCAACAGAAAGCATTATTTTTATTGAAAAAACAAAAAAGGATGGAAGTTGAAATTAATTGCATTGTGGGTGTACTACTTCTGTACGTCAATATACGGTTCAGATTTCTGAGTAGTGGCAGATGTGTTTTCTCGATTATCTGACAATTCAATTCTGATTTCACTCGAAATTGCGACTTGGATTACAAAGCGAATTTGATTATAGTTCGTATTATTATTGGTTTGTTTATTTGTTTACCTCTGAGCGGCACTTTGTTACACACTATGGACTAAATGACCAAGCCACAAGGACCCTGAGGCTCAAATAAGTTTGTGGGGTGGAACTGTTGGTCAGCTGTTGGGACACAAAGGGTAGCATCCCGCCAAGGCCGTCTAGCGTATTCTTTAAATGCATATTGGGTACATTAATGTGCACATTGGGTGCATATACGTTCCGCACACGGGGTAACTGCTTAACATCCCATCCGACAAACGGCGGCCTTTCTAAGCCCAATCGGTGTTCTCTATTGAGCGAGGGCAGAACGGGGAATATTGAGGAGATAAATCTCAACCCTGACCCAGAATGGGATTCGAACCTGGGAACTTCAGATAACGAGCCTGACGCCCTACCAACTGAGTCACCTCCGTCCCACCCACTGTACAGATCTTAGGAAACAGATCGCAGCCTCACATTGAGACCATCCAGCGTGATATTTAACATGCCCAGGACATGGTCGGGGCCACAGCTTTACGTCCTATCCGACAGTCCACGGCATTTCCAAGCCCATTGGTGTTCTCTTTCTGACTTAGAGTAGGGCGAGGTTTTATCCATCCATCTGTGCCAACGAGGAGATAAATCTCCTCGTTGGCACAGATGGGTCTCGAACTTGATAACTTCAGATTAAGAGCCTGGCGTGCTACAAACTGAGTCAACCGCAGCTCCAGTTAGCATTATTAATAATGCAAAACATGACAAAACTATTCATTTTACTAAACACTTATTTATATATCGAAAGACATAATCATCACTGAGTAATGTGATCTTTTTTAGATGTTTAGAGTGAACAAACACTGACTTCTATAATAGATACATTTGTAAGAGTAACGTCACATTATACGTATAATATAAATACAACTGGACTGGGATATTTAACTTCTGAGATGTTGAATTTTGTACACTATGGAATATAGTTTCAAATTTCAAAGATCTCAAAATAAAAATCACGGATGGAGAAAATAAAAGAGCCGGACAGCTAATTAAAGTAGATGAGAACCTATCTGAAAGAAATCCACATTTTTGTAACTTGCACAAAGTGTAAAAACCTGCTACAGGTGAGACCTTGTGTTAATGATTGTCTATCAAATAGTGCGTATTACTAAGGCATCCAACATATCACTAAGACATAATGCAAAGAAGTTTATAAAACTGTATCGCTACTGAAGTAGAATCGACAAGTTACGATTCTCGGTTAAGTTACGCATTAAACCAAATTGTATTTTAGCTTTACTGTACATGATTTTGGGTTGTTGGGTTGTTTTACCTCTGAGCGGAACTTTTTTGCACACCATGGGCTAAATGGCAAGATCACAAGAACTCATAAGACTCAGAGAATGTTTGGGAGAGGGGACCCACTGGAATAGCTGTTGTGCGACAGATGGTAGCCTCCCGTCAAAGCCATCCAACGCATTTTTTAACGTGCACAGGGTATGGCTCTCCCGCACACGGGGCCACGGCTTAACGTCCCATCCGACGGACGGCGGCCTTTCCAAGTCCATCGGTGTCCCCTACTGACCGTGGGCAGGGCGGGGAATTTTGCGGAGATAAATCTCAACGCTGACCCAGCTGGGACTCGAACCAGGGAACTACAGATTACGAGCCTGGCGCGCTACCGACCGAGCCACCCCAGCCCCCTGTACACGATAATTAGAAAATTATTTCACAGCTGAATATACGAAAGGTAACAAAATGGGAAGAAAATGAAGATACGCTACTTTTTTTTAGCTTCGATTTGCAAAGTCTAAGGGTTTTTCTTTTTTATGAAAAATGAATAAAAAGCTACAAGTATGATATATATGGAAGTGCTCGAGAACATTTTGGAACCTAAAATTAATAACGACTATCCTGCAAAAAAAAAATCACTTTTCCACAACATGGCTATTGCAAAGAAAATTTTAGCTAAATTAATCAGTCACAGACCGTTAGATGGGTCGTTACTGCCCCCTTAAACATAATCCTCCTTAAATTTTGGGAACAATACACTCTATGTTTTTCTACTGGTTTCATTATTGTTGCAGTTTATACCCACCATTTAACACAATCTATCATGGAACTAGAAGAAACCGATTACTCTGATTACTGGCAAAATAACTCTTGATGTGCTCCACACAGTGTGTGTGTGTGTGTGTGTTTTGGGGGGATTTCTTTGGGATATCTGCCTCCTTTCCCTTGCAGATGTCCACTATGGGCATCCTGGCAGGTTGCCATAGTGGACATCTGCAAGCTTTATATATTTCCTTTGATTATCAGACCATTTATTTTCTTCCATGTCACAAATAAAAAAATTATAAAAGTTTAAAGAAGTAAAGTTATTTTGTAACTAATCTGCATATAAAATATAAACAAAACACAAGTAAAATAAAAATATATATATATATAATTAAAACCGCTCTTAAGGTAATAAAGGTGGTGGGACAGATAAAATTATTTACGTAAAAATTGAAGCTGTTCAATAAAAATAATGTTAAAAATTTAATAGACGATCGTATGTCGCAATAATTATAATAAACATTATTTGAATGCTAATGATTGTTTGTTTTAATCAATACACAAAATGACGAAAAAATAGTTACATTTTATAAATACTTAAAGAATATGCCAATATACGAGTACTGAGACATGAATGAATTCCATCGAATAAATAGAAAACAAATAGTTATTTATTGAAAAATAGCATTTATATAAGATAAAATTTCGAAATTCAAACTGAGTAGTTAGAGATGTAGTTATAGATCTCTAATTACGAATATCATACTGTGCTTAGGAGTTATTTGCAGAAATAATGGATTGGTATTTTGAGTCGAGAAGGAAATGATATAGATAAAAGAAGATCACCCTGTAAATTTCTTCAACGACTTCCTATCATCATCATTCCAAAGACCTCTTTAAAGTAAAAGAAAGATACTCTTTATGGTTACCCGTAGGAAAAAAGAAAAATGATATAAATAAACAATAATAAAAATGTTATGAGTGAGATGTATCATCTGATAGCATATTGTGAGCGAGGTTGAAAACACTGCAGGGATATATAAATTTTGCCCAAATTCCATGTCCAAGCACATCGATAAACTGTGTAGGAAGCATCTAAAAAAATTGCGAGAAATTTTGTGACAATAAAAATTATTAATATGAGTGTTTGAATTATGTGTCCAGTTTTATGTACAGTTAGGATTAATATAAGTTTTTTTAGATTATAACTTTTGTAATTTTTCAATTGATACTTCGCATTAAAATATTATTTCGTATAGAGATTGTGAATTCTAGTTTTGTTTCAAAACAAGTGCAGTTTATTATTATTAACTTCAACTCTCTAAGTAGAAAGGACTGGCATATAACATAAAACAATAATTGGAGACAATATAACTGAAATGATATTTCTTAAAAACAAATTATTTTTCGAATTTTTTAAAAGGCCATATTACTTCTCCATAGTACAAAAATTGAATAAACATTTAAAATTATTTTTATCCGGGTATAATTTTACTATCTTCAATCCCTGTCTTGTGATTTTATTTATTTTGATTGCGAAATACTCAATCAATTCGCATATCCTAAAATAATGAATTGATATAAAATGATGCTATATTAACACATTTTACTTCTACTTAGTAATACTATTTATATGTTGACTGAAAATATTTTGGTTAAACATTGTTATTCATGTGAATTGAGTATTGCAATTAATATTTAAGAACTTATTTAATTGTGATCTTCTTAATGATAACGATAGTTAGTTATTTCTTAAATAGTAGCTTGACTCAGTAAAACAATGTCAAATTTCCATTGATACAAATACAATAATTTAACTTGTGTAATAAACAATTTACTAATAATTTTGTCTTAATAATTTACTTGTGTCAATAATATCAGTTCTCTTTTTTGATGATTTGATTTATATTTTGCATAATTAATAATTCCCAATTTTCGGTATTCTAACACATGGCAAGAAGACGCTCAGTTCAGTCCTTCTTGCAATCAGGACAAATTTATTTAATCTAACAATACAGACTTAAACATCAATCTGGACAAATAGGGAGAAAAAAATATTGATGCTGCTGGCAATTTCGTATTGGATATACTCAGGGCTCGATTAAGTGGGAGAGGGGATGCTACTGATAGCATGATTTTAAACAAAATTAACATATATTTGAACTTGTGAAACATTTTAGATGGCAACAATGCAGTATAAGATCGATGCTATTATTTATTTACTCATTTATTTATGTTTCATTTCTGAAAAAATTAGGTGGGGCTTACAACATTTAAATGCTTGGGTCCCAATTTTAATTAATCTAATCTTGTGTTCAATGCAATAAAGACTAGCAAGAAATATTTAAACCTCTCTAAATTTATTTTTGGGCCCCTAGTAATTTTATTTTTTTTTTATTTTAGTTTTCTCAACCTTTTTGATTTCTGACTTCGAACCAGTGTTTGATGCAACTACATTTTCATCCAGTAGTGTTTGAGAGTTTTAGGCCAAATATCCCTTTTGAGGACGAAAGCACGTTATCGGTATCATCCTTTGGAATCAATTTATCAGGTACAACCTAATGCACGATTGCGAAAAAAAATCATTATGTACGTTTTTGCAGAAAGAACACAAAGAAACGGATATAACCTAGAAGCGCTACTGGTCTTCTCCTGATTTCTCATAAACATATACACAGCGTAACACATGCACGGGATATGCATCATGTCTATTAGTCGGGTACGTTAACCACTAACTAAACTAAAACAGAACTAAAACAGAACTAAAATTGTCTGCCATTAGAGGATATTTTGCACATACTTTCAAACTAGAATTCGTATAGCTCTGGTGGTATAAGCACACCGCATATCGAAAAATATTATTCGAGAAGATGGTGAACTCATCATCATCATCATCCTCAAGCAGCCATGGGCTACGGAGGTCCAACCAGACCGTGCAATTTATTTCTCCAAGCAAGTCTATCCTGAGCTACATCTACTGCATCTGGCCACTGCACACCAATTCTAACAAGGTCTTGTTTGACATTGTCTGCCCACCGCATCCTAGGTCTCCCCTTCTTTCTGAGGCCTTTAGGCACACTGTTCATAACCCTATTCGCCAATCTATAATTATTCATACGGGCAACATGGCCATTATCGTAATATATATAAATATAGCAAGCATTACTCATAACATACCGTAATTTTCGAAAATATATTGAAACCATTTTTACATAAAGCGGAAACCAAACTCACTTGAGATTCAACATCATGGCATGGAATATAATCTTTGGAATCAATATATCACGTACGTTTCAATAATTCTCAATTTAAATAGCGCGAGGTGGTTTATAGTTACACATTACCTATATTTACATAGTAATTATGGAAACGTTTTGGCAATATTTTGAATATGTTACGTTTTTTTTATTTCTAATATGTTTGAAATATATAAATAATCAGTAAAATATGCAAAATGTTTAGAATTTAAAAAATAAATAAATATATGTTTCATGTGAGTTTACCATAAAGAGCTTTCTCTACAGAAAGTTATTGAAAAGATCGCTTTAAGATGATGAGTTGAAATGAATTTCTTTCATTAGTCATGTAATTAATTTTAAAAGTAGCGCTATGTAAACCTAATCTCAGAAACTAGTTTATGGGTTTTACGATACTTCAGTAAGCTTACCTGCTCTGTACGAAAACAAAATTATGCGAATTGTTTTAGTAAATATAATTCAAGGCTAATAAAGATGGTGAAGCTATTTTATACATTCATTAAAATATTGAATATATAGATAAAAATACTCTATGCTGGAAACGTTTACAAAATAATGTACATGGAAAAGATTTTCATCTTCTTGGAATTAAATGTAAGTCAAATTCGTAAGTATGCTAATAATCTCAATCTAAATAGCGTAATTTAAAAATGACAAAAATACATTCATTGAAGAATATTCATAACAATTTAACACTTGTGTCATTTTTATATTATAAGCGAATAATGTTAGAATTGAAAAACATCTATAAAACAGTTTTATAACTGCTCTCGTTTGGATTAAATGAGCAAACTTAGCTTTCTAATAAAATTTTGGTTCCGTTATTTATTTACGAAAATCTGACAGTTTTGATTATACGATTTTGTGTTCCGATGAAGCCAAAAAAAAAGGCAATTAAATTTCTTTTTGTTTTCCCTCTATCAACGAGACCAACCATTCCACGACTTTCAGGTTACATAACGTCGCTGAATGAGCTTCCGCAAATATTTGACGTTCTCTCTCATCTGTTAAAATTCACATAGGTTCCTCAGAAGAAAAAGGTAAGACACATGCTTATTTATCTCCTATTTCAGTTAACAGATAAAGGAACGTCGTTTCGCTAAAAGGCTTACCTTCGCTGTCTTTCTCTTCATCGCATGTGCAGAACAAGACACAGCAAGTGAGAAGAACAAAACTTAACAGCAACTTTAGGCAAAGTGCAACCAACCCCGTTGATGCTGTCATAGCTAGGTCTCCAGTTGGGTCTCTGCGGGGAGACTACAGCTGGCGACTGACTCGCCACTCCGCTACTGCTCCTGACACGCCACAAGCACCACGCGAGACACTGTACTCACAGCTCCTGTAGCCGAAACCGGACTCTGTACACTCCCCACTGTATTCTGTAATTTCTGTGAACACCGGCGCTTCAGAATCCTTCCATCCACATCTTCGATGTATCTGTCGTTCCCACTACGTAAGCGAAGTATATCCTAGCAACTGCAATCCTGGCTGTTCAGTACAATCATTTTAACGCCTTAGCATGTTGCGCCCTCTGTGGCGGGCCACAGAAGTATACACGTGTCAGTCAATTTCTCCGTACCTCCCACTAGTGGCTGGGGCGTGTCTAAGACTACGTATACAGAGAGATGTGAAACAAACAGAATTGTTCCGCTAACTCGTAACATTTTTTATTGTAAACGATGTCATTAAGCTACAAGTATATATAGAATATGTGTTAGTCTCAGGGACTCATTATTTTGACGTATGTGCGTTAAATGCATTGAATCCGTGGTTGATGTGTGGATGGATTTTATTGTTTTAGTGCTAGATAAATATACATATTTGCTCACAGTTCGATAAATAAAGAGCTAAGAGTTGTTTCAGTTACTGAAAAATACACTCTTCTTATAAATTCCAATTTTATAGTTTAATTATTAACAAATTTATTAAACAAATTTACTGTTTACTTGTACCTCAATCACTTCATTGATAATAACTTTAAAGTTTAAGGATTGTATGTTTCCTGCCCAAACCCCAAAATACCAAAATTCAAGTTTCTGATAATCTGTTACGGTCTTTTTGAATTTTGATTATGTTAACTGAAGATAAAATGCTACGTGAATCAACATTATCATTACAGCTAAATGGATTAATTATTTCGGAGAGGTTTGGGTTATTTTACCTATGAGCAGTAGAAATGGGGGAGGGGTTGGCTCAATCGATAGCGTGTCAGGCTCGTAATTCGAAACTCCTAGATTCGAGTCCCCACTGTGCTGGCGTTGAGAATTCCCTTCGTTAACCTCCGTTCTGTCTTCGGGGAGAAAGAGGTTACTGATGGGGTTGGAAAGGCCACCAACAGTCGAATGTGACGTTAAGCCGTGGTACCATGTGCAAAAGAATTATACATTGTGCTTGTTAAAGAACACATTGGGTGAACTTGATGCGAAGTTACACTCTGTATACAGAGAGATATTATCAGGGTCCAGTGTATCTCCTTCCACAGCCTTCTCTGAGCTCTTATGAGTTGACCATTTAGCCCAATGAATGGAAAAAGAATACCGCTCAGAAGAAAAACACCACAATCAACCTCATTTTTTCGTGTTCAGAAAGTAGCACGTTTTCGAACGCAATGGGAAAAATGCCCAAATCACGAAAGATCTTCGCTATTTGTGTACTTTTGGTATAGATTTCCAGTACAGGGAATCACGACTAAAATTCCATCTGGCGGACGGCGGCCTTTTCAAAGCCAATCAGTGTCCTCTTTCTGACAGAGGGAAGAGTTGAGGGTAGAAGGAGTAAATGTCAAAGCTGATACATTTGATATTAGAACTTGAGAACTGCAGATTACGAAACTGAGGGGCTGACAACTAAGCCATACTCGCCGGCAACAACTACCTCGTATTACATGGAGGAAATTTGAAATTACGCATTAGTGTATTTCTGTCTCAACCATAGCCAAATGTGATGATTTTTTTCTGATATTTATTGTTTCTCAGGTGCAATTTGATCAGTTATTTTTTTTAGAAATATTAAGTTGTTTTATTTCTAGAAAATATTTCTCTCAACGTTGGCACAGTGTGACAATATCAAAGTTGTCCGCTATCACCATGTCACAACGTGTACCAGTCTCAACGTTGCCACAGCTGGGAATCGATCCTGGGAACTGGAGGTTATGAACCTCGCGCGAAATTCAAATGGCCTTGATGGGATCGGAAGGGGCGGAGATCAGTCTCAAAGTTAGAATGGTTGGAACTCGAATGTAAAACCGGGCGCGCTACTGACTAAGCCAAAACCGCTCTTATTTATAGGCACTCTCCAATTCAGTTTTTTCATCGAGATAGTATGTGATATTTTCCTGAGTTTTCAAAACAATTTCGCTTTTATTCCTTTTTTGTCTGTGAGTTCATATTGCATAATATGAAAAAAAATTCTTATTTTTATTGTTTTTTTTAATTTTTATTCTTATTACTGAATAACTGATAAATGCTAATTTACTTATAAAATGAACTTTTTACGTAGAAAACTTTTAATATATTTTGGTGTTTAATCGTCATTTAATATTGTTTGTTGAAAGAACTAATTACAAGAAATTAAAGAGCAACTTATGATACCTTCGTGGCTGAATACATCTCGCACAAAACCTCTGGTTAATGTTCAGGACAGCATTTGCTGTTTGAAAAAGGCATTCGGATAATTCAATATAGTGCGATCAAATACACGTTGATTTAAACTTTTAAGATGTTCTAAATACATTTAAGAGAGAGAATGCATTGATTTATTCAGAAATAAATTTTATTTCATAGAAATTCATATATATGGTGTTTTTTCCCTAAAATGGATTATTTTCCCCCATTATTACCAGAGCCATATTTTACTGAAGAAGGAGCGCTTACAAGTAGTGTAATGTTTTTTTCTTGAGGTATGGGAAACCCCAGTCTTGAAACTCAGCCCATGAGGACTCCAATGGATCGCAAAACGAGATTCGGGAAAGACAGCTAGGAGCCATCGGTAAGGCTGCTAGCATTTCTTTATCATGTACAGGATATGAAGCTCTTGCACGCGGATCTACACCTTAACCCCACATCCGACGGGCATTGTCCTTCTAAGCCGACCGTTATCTCCTTTCTCTTCTGAGTCAGAGGACGCAAACGCTGAGATGAATATCGAAATCGGAACAATATGGAATTAAACTCTGAATTTCAAGTCTAAGACGATTGAATTAGCCGGATCATTAATAATTGCTGCACATTGCATTAACATTTGATACTAATGAAATAATTAAATAAAATATGACTTTTTTTTAAATCTTGGACAGTAACGGCGATCAAAAGCTTGAGAAAAAACAAGATACCTGATAGCGTTCAATAAATATGACATTCTACATTAAAACGAGTTTCAGATGATTTAATTGCTAGTATAAATTGTTAATTTCGACTATTGCTAATAAAAGTCGGTTAGATTGGATTGTTCTACCTCTGAGGGGCACTTTTGTGAACCCAATGGGTTAAATGGCCAGTTCAAATGGCCAGATCCCAAATCTCGAAGAAGGTTGTGAATGTGACCCAGTGGCATGAAAGCCTTCCATCAAGGTCATCCAAATTGTTCTTTTAACGTATACAGAGCATAGCTCTCTTGCACACGGTCACGGCACAATGTTTCATTCGATGGAAGGCGATCGTTTCAAACCCATCGATCTCCTCTTTATAACCGAGGGCAGTGTCAAGGTTAACGGAGATAAAACTCAGCACTGACACAATGGGACTAGAATCTGGGAGCTTCAGATTAGGAGCCTGCGTGCTATCAACTGAATCAAACCCCGCCGGATAACTTACAGTTAATTAAGTATTATGGAAACAGTTTGGTTAAGAAAATGGAATATTTTGTTCTCTCAATAGATATTGTGAGGATAATAATTATATAATATTATAATACTGTTAACATAATATAATTAATTATAATAATCAAAAATAAGGCAAAAATTCATATTAAAGTCATTACGATATTTGGTGGTGATGTGCAAGTTCGATATTTTTAAGTCGACTCTAATTGAATTTTAAGCTTGAATTTGGATTTAAAGTATATCTGGCTTATAAAGGAACTAATCTACTTAAACAAATTTTAACCTCAAAGAGACCTAACTGAGATTGAGCATTTACCTGAGTCATTTAGGTTATCGATAATTAATTTTCATCTGGATTTAGATCTCTCTTTATTTCGCCATAAATGGAAATTATGAATACAGTTGCGGGAAAAAACTCAAGACGCTCAGCTCATGTTGATAAGAGATTCTTGAGCCTCACAATATTTGGACTAGCAAGAGGCTGACTTTAATCCAAGACATAAGGTATCACTAACTATAGAATTCTCGAACACTATATATCATTACCACTCTGGGGTAACGCTATTTAAAATGCGATTTATGTTATGTTCTTATTGTTCAACAATTGATCAGTACTCATTTAACTGTCTACTGACTTAATCCCTCTAGTCGCTAAGTATCTATATGAGGTAGGCTGTTTTTCCTCAGAGCAGCACTTTTCTTGCACACAATGGGATAAATGGCCATTTCACGTGAGCTCCAAAGGCTCAAAACTTGGTAGGGGAAGCGATCCTTGGACAACTGTTAGGGAACAAACGGAAATTTCAGTTTAAAACGATCCAGTGTGTGTTTAATGTGCACAAGATATGTTTATCCTGCTTTACAGGGCTTAACATCTCATCCGATGTGGCGACTTACTTTTCAAGCCCATCCGTGTCCTCTTTCTAACAGAAGCAGAGTGAAAGTTAGCTGTTGAAATCTAAACCTAAACGAAATCACAACGGGAACTCGAACCTGCTGTCATCAACTTACAAGACCGTGCTCTAGCGATTGGACCAATCTCTAGCCACACTCATAGAGAACCAAATAATTACGTCCTATTTCAATTGATTTGGAAGTTTTAAATGAAATTTGAACATAACATGTATGGAAAGGTATCTTTACATTTATAACAAAAGACATTTATTTGGTTGTAATAACAGTAAAGCAACTTTATTCGTCTTAAACAAAATACAGTTTGAAGGGACTAACATTAACTACTTTAGTCATCGAACATGGACTACTTTAGTTATTTAAAATAATATATCAGCGAAGGTTGCTCTTTCTCTTCATTCGCCAAATGGCGAATTGTGGTGAAAACAAACATTGTGCTGTGTGAAACCTTTCAATTACCGCATCGTATTTTAGAGACAGCTTCGTTTTCGCACCCCATATTATTTTCGGGCATACAACTTTTTCTTCAACATCTAATTCAATGCGATCCCTGATATACGATACTCTACTATGTACTTTTTGAACTAAGGGAAGTGGAAGGAAGGATCCCTAGTTACGAATATGGTCAGATCCACACACACAATACAAGGTTTTCGAAAGGCTAGATCCACACACAGAATTCGAGGTTTTCGAATGGCTAGATCCACATAGAACTGGGTATGGAAATTTCCGAATACAAGACGGAAAATAGTAATATAAGTCTGAGAAATATTATTAGTTTTTGAAATAACCAGTAACGAAATTTTAAAATCTATCATTTATTTCATTTTAGATTTTCACACATTAAAATATTTTCCTTTATTTTCTTTTCGAAAACTTTTTGTTCCAGTCCTATTTTAAAACTTCTGGTCTGATATGCTACTGTTTTCGGAAAACATAAAATTGTGTGTTATTACCGCAGGAATTGTTTCTTATTAATGAGACAGGATCACATCACTAATATCTATAAAACATGTAAAGCATACAAGCAGAGAGCCTATCATAATGATGAAATGCATTGTGTAATCTTGATTGAATTCTACAATGGCTTTCTCCTGAAGATCTTGATATTATATGCACTCGACAGCGATTGCATTGAAAACAGTATATCCGATAGACTCATGATAAAACATCACATACCTTATCGTGCATAAAAAGAATAATAATACTAGTATTTGGTAATGTAAATACTAAAGTACATAAATAAAAATGCCTAGATTATGGAAACAATGTAGCGCAATAGGTTTCAGTATAAAAAACGATATTTTTCATGTGTGTGTTCCCACAAGCTCCTTTTCTAATGATAAACAATACGGTTGGCAGTTGCGTGTTGGACGTCATGCACGATTGTTTCGTCAAGTAGGCGATGTTCTTTTTTCGTTTGACCTACGGTCATTATAAGGGTTACACTGCTGGGAATTGTTTCGATACAATATGGGGAATGTCTTTTTAACGTAAATTTTCCAATTGGTTTTTCAACGAACGTTTTGTAGGTTATTTTGTTAAAACAGCGAAAAAATTTGAAATTGTTCAAGTAGCTGGTTGTTTATGTGATCTATCTATAAATATTATCTCTATATATCACACGTCTTGAGTACTTAACTTTAGAGCAGCAAATATATTTCTATACATATGGTCTACAAAGTAAAGTTACATATTTCAAAGCTGCTAAAAAACAAAATTAAGAGGGGGGAGGGCAAGTCATAATTTAAAATGAACCAGAACTTCGTTCTGTAATATACATTTCACCCCATTTTAGTGGTCTTTAATAAATTTCTTTAAAAAATAAAAAATAATATATATGATTGCAGGTTGAATATTGTTCCGCCTCCGTTAATACTACCATTCTGAATGGATGGATGGATTTCTTGCGTCACCCCCCTTATATCCAGTGAATATTGGAAGTGTTATGTCTAAGTGGTAGCAGAATTTACATTATATTATTGATCATCAGATTTTGACAAAATATGCCTTGGAATTTAAAGCTCGTCTTATTCAAAAAAGTCCCTTTTTTACCCCAAGTTCATACTTTGTTCACACACAGTGGGTTCACCTTTCGTATTATAAAAATCCCTAGGCTTAGAAAAGGTTGGGGAAAACTCGATAAAGATCAGTGAGCGCAAACGGGAACCTCCAATCAAGTTCGTCTAATTTCTCTTTAAACGCACAGAATAAAAAGATTTCCTGCATACGACCTCAATGCCTAACGCGCCATCTGATGGTAATAGTAGTAATCCGACATAGTTCATACGATTGTCAATAGGCACAGTAATTACAAATTTAAGCTTTATAGTGTCGCTGCTTTCACTATTATTAATTTCTCCCAACGCACGCTAATAATGACATCCACGCAGCTCGACATCGCTTTCATTAACTTCAGGGGAAAATTCAGTTGTCCCAGATTTTCCTTTCGGAACTCAGAAATGAGAATTTTAATAAAGTAAAGCTATGCAAATTATTCAAATATATGTGAACTGATAATGAAACTTTAGCCATTAATTTGGAAACTCAAACTCATGTCATATGTATTCTTCAGTTTCTAACAATATCAATAAAAAATATGATGATTTTCAAAATAGAACATGTAAGGGAAACAGGAAAACAGTCAAATGAGCTCAGTTATAAATTATGCATATTTCTAGATGCTTACTTACTCAAGCCCTGATGAAGAGATAGTTTCCGTATATCTTATTACACCTCTGGGGGAAAATGTGAATCTGGTTTTCACTAAAGCTTTAACTGAAAGTATTAAATTTAATCAGAAATCGTGAATCTTTATTATTTACACATACCTAAGATAGGCAAAGGTAATGAAATTTCCCTGAGTGTAAAATTTTCTTCAAAGATAATAGAATATATAACTTGATATAAATGTATCTAAATTTAGAGCAAAATATTCTGCTGTGGCCAGAGCTGAAACAACCTAACTTCAATAGATTTATTTGAAATTTTCCACTATTTTGAAAAAAGTAACAAGTTCATTATCTTCATTCTCTAAGCAGGTCTAACGTGTCATTTCTTTCATTGAATTCTGCAAGACGCGTAATGTAAGTGTGCTTTCACTGCATCGACACTTTTGTTGCAAGGTAAACACTGCTCGTGGTTAACCACGAGCAGTGTTTTCTGTCACATGGAACGATTGTTAGGATCATTCAAGGGATAATATTCCATAAGGTGAGTGCACGATGGTACCAAGAGCGCAATCGGAAAAACATAAGGCACAAGCTAGCTTTAGCTAAACTAAAAAATATTACTTTTGAACAAAAGAAAAAAGCTTCTCTTTTGCAAAGATATTTCTGTGTACTAAATAATGCAATACTGATTTAAACGAAGAAAATAAATATGTACACAAACATTAAGCAAACATTGTTTGTATTCGAAAATGCAGGAGTTTATACAGCTGGAGAGTGGATGGATGCACTTCGTGACATTTAATTTAATTATACCAGGGGGGGTCCGAAAATTAGTTTACAAGGCACATAATGTCGTTATAATTGTTCCTAGACTGATTGGCTATGTTGCAAGGCGATTGTGTATTCTCAGTTGACAACATTGCTTTGAAAGTCAACACTTTGAACCCCACCTATGGTGATGGCCTTCAATTGGCAGCTCGGCTGGAACAGTGGTTCAAGACCGATGTCTGGGTAATTCTGATTTTGAAAGTAAGGATTAGGTCTCCAGCAGAAATTCATCGTCAGCTGGTCGACGTTTATTGGAAATATGTGATTAGTTCGCAGAGCTTCACAAAGTGGTGCGTACACATCAAAACTGGACGAGTCTACGGACGATTGTGAGAGAAGTTGCAAACCTCACAGCAAGCACATCAGGCAACAAGACACACGTGGAAAACGCAGTGCTCGAAAAGTGAAGAATTATATTGAGTGAATTGTAACACGATTTGAGTCTGTCACATGGAACAATTGTTAGGATCATTGAAAGGACAGGATTCCACAAGGTGTGTGCACGATGGTACCATGAGCGCTATCGGAAAAACATAAAGCACAAAGGTTCGGTTGTGCTCTATCATCCCTACAACACTATCCGTTAATGGCCACGAATTTCTCAAGCGTGTTGTCACTAAAGACAAGCTATGGGATCATCACCATACCCGGAGATGAAACCTGCAAGCATGAAGTGAAAACATCATCGGTCTCCAGGATTGGAGAAGTTGGAGAAGTCTGCTGGCAAATTGATGGCTACTGTGTTTTGGGACAATAAAGGTATGCTCTTGATAGACTTCATGCAACATGGAATAACAGTCAATGCAGCTGCATAGTGTACAATAACGGAACGGTTAAAATCTGCCATTAAACGAAAACGCCTTGGGTTGCTTACAAATGTTAGCTTCTGCACCACAACGCTCGGTGCAAATGCAACTAGACACACCTCTAGCTCTTCCAGTAGTAAATGTTGGAAAACACGGCGCACAGCCTTGATTTGGCACCGAGCGACTACCATCTCTTTCTTGCTCTAAAAGATCATCTTGGTCATTCAAAGTGATGACAACGTGAAGACAGTTGTGATACGGTGGTTAAAATTTCACGACACCGACTTTCCTCAACAGGAAATTGAAAAAGCTTATCTTGCGATAAAATAAATGCCTCAATATTGGCGGAAACTAAGTTTAAAAGTAAAGGGGCAATCATAAATTTGCATGTTCGTTTTTCTGTTAGAAGTAGAGAAGGGGTGTAGCTATGGGGGAATGGAGGGGGAGGTTCCCCCCAAAGTTAACCGCAGTTGGCAAAATTCGAAGTGACTTGATAAAAAAAAGGTGAGTAGCAATATTCTTATTCTTTTATTTTGTAAAATTATGTGAGTTGGCAAAATCGAGGCAATTTGAAAAATCTAGGGCAGTTGGTAAAATTCGAAGTGACTTAGTAAAATTGAGGTGAGATGTAAAACTTGAGAAACTTTCTGTAAGATTATTTGAGTGGCAATATTCGAAGCCACTTGGTATAATACAAATTAATTTTGAAAATTGGGATTGTTTTTCTGAAATTAAGGAGAGTTGGCAAAATCTAGACAACTTGAAAAAATCTTGGAGTCGGCAAAATCTTGCGGAATTGTAAAATTCGACACAACCTGGCAAAATTGGAAGTGACTTGGCAAAATATTGAGGTGAGATATAAAAATTTAGATTTTTTTTGTAAAATTTTGCGAGTTGACAAAATCTAGGGTAGTTGGCAAAATCGAGACAACTTGGAAAAATCTATGGGAGTTGGCAAAATCGAGGTACCTTGGCGAAATCTAGGGTAGTTGGCAAAATTCGAAATCACTTGGTAAAATACAGGTGAGTTGTAAAAATTGGGATTGATTTAGTGAACTTAAGGACAGTTGGAAAGATCGAGCCAACTTTGCACAATCTTGAGGAGTTGGCAAAATTTAGGAAAGATGGAAAAATTTAACATTTTTCTGTAAAATTATGGCCATTTGGCAAAATCGAGGTAAATTGCAATATTCTTGTTGACTCCGCTTCCCACACCACTGAACGAAATCATGAGAACGTTCGTGACAGAGACAGAGTTAAATTTATATACGTATTTTCTCAGTTGGCAATATTTGATCTGCGAGTTGAAAAAAATTTTGTTCTCTCCTCCCATCAACCACAGTCCCTTTGCTACGCCCCTGAGTAGAGATAAATAGTCCAGAATATTATAAACTTTCAATTTTTTTCTCAAAATGCTACCTAGAGACAATGCAAAAATTTAAGCAAAATAATCAAATTGCTCCTGTTTAAATACGTTAGGATTACGTAATTATATGTAAACGTACAGTTTGCCATTTAGTTTGCTATTGTGCCTTCTTTGAATACTTTTCACTTTTTTTTTGAAAAATCACGGAAAACTTTAGCACCATCGTTGAAAGAGTCTTGTGACATCACTTTGTGAAACTGATGACTAAACGAAGTGTCTGCAATATAAAATAATCTAAAGTAGTAAATAATAATAAATTTATCTTTTTAACTTCTGTTTGCACAAGAGGTCTTACTCCTCATTATAATAAGTCATATATAAGTCCTATGAAAAATGGTAGACTTCAACACAGAGATAACACAACACACATTGACTCCTTATCTCCCTATAGATCTAGGCCCCTTACATCTGCAAGTAAGCACGCTAACCATCCCCAACAACAAAATAAAATATTTTTACACGTAGAACAGGAAGTGTTCGATTTCTTGATCAATTGTGCATTTAAAAAATAAAACAATACAATAATATAACAGCATAAACACAAAAAAAATCGAAACATTATAACAAACTTTTTTTAAGCATCACCATTGATAAAGATTGAGCAAAAGCCCGAAAACTACAATTTTATAATGTTTTTAGTCTATGCAATGCCGTCTGGATGTCTCGCCAAACCTAGCGAAATTTGCATGCTAAGTAATGCAAGGACTTAAGTTTGACTTCTTTATAATTTATTGGTCCTAGCCTAATCTAGCTAGCTTATCGCTGTTATCACCTTTCTGCAACTCTTTGAAGGATCCCAGAGATCTTCGTCGTCCCTTGATGGCATTTAAACGAGACTCGGAATCTGTTAATCTCCTCCAGCGTAATCACCGGAACCATCATCATATATATTTTTTTTATCTCGCATCATTTTACTTTAACACTATTATATTGATTTAGGAACACTTTTAATGTTTTTGTTTCGTGGAAAGACAGCTAAACTATACAGGGCAACAAATAATACATACTTGCATATGTTGCGCAGTGTTGAACACGCGTAATGTTACTACTCCTTCGTTTCTGAATGCTTTTGAATTAATACTGATTTGCATTTCTCAGTTGCTTAGAAAGAATCGGAAGAAAAACGCAAAATTTGATTTCATGTGTTGTCATTTGATGACAAATGAAATCGAAATTTGCATTGTTGACTTAAACAACACAAAAGACTCGTCGCTTGAAGCTGTAATTTCAAAATGTCAGTATTTATATTTTAACTGCTGGACAGGCTTTATATTTTCTTAAAAATGACACAATGATAGGTTTGTAGGATAAAAGGTTCATCGGATGACCTGATGTGTTCTAAGTGCATTGTATAAAATATACTGGACGGCCATGACACAATTATTATTATCATTATCTTTTACAACTTTCACTTATCTTTCTTCATCCACATTCTCCTAACTGAGGTAAAATACTCTGAAAACATACCCACAATTTATATAAATAAATATATTTGTGTAATATTAATGGTACTAATATATACAATACAATTTCAGATAATTTTAGTAGTATTATTATTCCAATGGTACATAAATGAAGTGATAGCTATAGATAGACGTTTGGAGCCCACTAATGAAGAATTAACATTGTGCGAGTTATTTCTGGACAGTATATTTTCATCTCATAGTTTATCAAAATGTCCTTTCTCACGCATTGCAATAAATGAATACAATCTCAAGAACAGGTAAGTTCGCTTTAGAGGGCAAACGAGTTACAAATATGGTAGTTTTTGATATGATCTTGTCGTGCATGCATACTTCACCACAGTTTAATGGAATTATGAATTTCTTCATACTTTTCTCATGAACAAAGAACAAAATCTGAGCAATATTTGACAACTTATGTGGCCCAATATGATCTCATTTTTTGCAGGTCTGAGCGAAAATGTACGTATCGCGATATTAATCTAAGATTATTAAAATTGATGTAAGAGACTCGGATTCAAATTCAGTCTGAAAAGATAAAACAGTAGCAACCCATAACCTGATTATTAAAACAGTGTGACTATAATACACATATTCACTTTTGCAAAAGAAAAAAAAATGATTTCTTAAGTTTTGATATCATTTTGGGTGAGCATTGCACTGAAAATATTTCGAAAAAATCAATATTAATAGTGAATTTTGCAAAGTTATTAATTTATTAATTTAATAGTTGAAACATAAATGATCTGCTTATGGATCAACGGACTTGTAGAGAGAAAAATTTGGTATATGAGAAATATGTTTGCAAACAATGTAGGGAAATCCTTTGTGATATCAAAATATCTGATATATATGAAATATGTCCTCTGTTCCTTTTCGGAAAGTGAAAAGTCTCTGCATAATAATACGAAATTCGATCAATGTAAGATTGTCGACAATACTAGAGCAAATTTTCAAAGAAGTAAGTATAGAATCATAGATCAAAATACTGAATAAATATGCATAAGAAACTCGATATTCAATATCTTAGATATGATGTACTTGCAAAATTCTGAAATGCAATCTATCTTATGTTTTATATCTCTCATGAGATAGATTTTTGACATACTACATAAATTTGCATTACACTCGATCTGTGTTCTGTTTAATCGTCTAAAAACGTCCACGGAATACCGTTTATTTTATTAAAACACTGCTTCTTCGTAAATGTCTAGTACTGAAAAGTAGGATGAGACATATTATATTTCTGTGAATCTACAACATATATTTCTTTCGCATAACGAAAAATATAAGTATACGTTTATATTATGTGAAAATATAAAGGCGCGAAAAACATTACGTAAAATATAAAGGAACCAAAAACATTACAAAAAATACATAGACGCGAAAATCATTACCAGGCGCGAAAATATTATTTGAAAATGTTGAAATAATACTACTCTCGATTTCAATAAAGGCACTCTTGTATTGAAACAAACGCATGAATTTTGGATATTTTTTTCTAAAGGATTGCATTTTGTGATATTAGTACTCTCTCTAATATGGGCTTCTGTGATGAAAGTGCCCATTAGTATAGAGGTTAGTAATGAATGTTTTATTTTTTAATATGAATTATGCAATGTTTGGCAAATAGCAAAGAAATGCATTGTGGCATAATACAGCGACTTCCAAACTTATCTGTTGTTGTGGACTGCTTAAATATCACAAATATTTTGTGACTCAATTGTTCTATTTTACTCTAAAGTTAAAATTATAAGTACAGAATGGTTTTAAAAATAGTTATTGAACTGTTTTAGTGTACTACCAAGACGTAAATTAATATCAGGTTCGGACATTATGTTTAGAATGGCATTTGATTTAACATATACAAATGGTTCATTTTTTTTAATTTAAAAATTATAGTCGAAAAATTAACATAAGTTAAATTGCCTTTCTTCGTTTTAAATAAATGAAATTGGGGATTTTTAAATTGAGATCTATAGCTTATTATATCACAAGCATCGCAAGTTGCTAAATTGAAAGGTTTTCTATCAAGTTGCTAAGCGAAATAAATGTCTAAAATGTTTTTCAAATATTACAAAATTCAAACCTCTATAAGAGTTATTCAGCGATATAAAAATGAATTCGGAGCTATTATGGTTCAAAAGCACGTTCTTCTGGGATTATCAAATTTTCTTTAAATAAACAAGCATTTCGTAAATAACATTTATTAATTCAAAATATAAAAGATCTTCCGAATACTTCTTTAGCTGAAAGATGTCGTCAATTTTGCATTCAGTCAAAGCGAGAGACAAAATCACATTCCAGACTCCCTCGATAGCTGTCGAAATATGAGGAAACATTTTAACTGAGTTATCAAATTACTAGCAGATTTACCCTGAGTTGCTCGGATCTGAAATTCCTTAGAATATAGAGTAGATGGCACCCCCACGTCGCAAGCTTTCTTTTGGCATAAAAATCATTACGAACAATCCCCCCCCCAAGTTTAATTTTCTCCTTCTTTTTTTAACGAAGGAAAGAAATGGAATTATTTCGAGGCACCATATGATACTCCCGAAGTCAAAAGTTTCTAAACCAAAAAACGGAATTGCCTCGTTCAGATAATCGAACTTTTCAAATAATTTCGTACCCACCAGAGTTCATCGGACACAATTTGCAAGGCTTATGTAACTTTATAAAAAAAAGAAACAAAATTAAATATGCTCTGAGATCCCCAAAAATTGTATAGATACTACGAAAAAATCATTATTATTATGGGAAAATATTATTCATTACTTAACATATTAAAAATTTTATTAACTAGCATATGAGATATATGTTGTTTAACTTTTACATGTTTTTCAATTTCAGTTAAAGGTTTTAGTTTCTGATACGAATTCTTAGTTTTTTGAAGCTTTTATTTCAACAAAGAGTCTTGAGTTCCATTCGTGCTTTATTAGAAGACATCAATATCCATGGACACTCGCGCTCTTGACCCAACAAACTGAACAACGAGTTTATCATGCGAAATCAGAAAGAAATTGATTTGATGCATTCATTATTTCAAATTTAATGGTGGCAACAGTTATTTTGAATAACTCGACGTTTAATGTTAATTCACGCGAAATCAGTTATTAGTTTAGTTTGATGTATTCATTTTTTTTTTCAAAATTATTAGTGACAACAGTAATTTTGAATAAATTCCAAGCGTTAATGTTAGGTCTTTGGGGATTTTGAGAAATTCTAACCCGACCACCCCAATTTTGGTCGACCTTTGCGAGTTTGCACCTGGCCTATATTCTTTCCCAGGGTGTAGGGATAGTTTGCGCAAAGTTTGGGGTCTCTAGCTCTCCTGTGGGCTGAGTGCATAAACGGGCAACACCCAAACAAACAAACAAACTTCCTTCTTTATGTATTAGATATAGTGAATCACGTGGGATGAAACGTCACAGAGACGAAATCCACTCATTTTACTGGAGAAAATATAGTAGAGAAAAACTAAGTAGTTGAGACGACTTTCATAGCAACGATGGTTGGGTTGCTTTTTCTCTGAGCAGCACTTTTGCACACACAATGGATAAATGGACAGATCATGAAACCCAAGGGCCCACAATAAAGGACCCACTGGACAGCTCTGAGGAGACAGATGGAAGCCTCCTGTCAAAGCCATCCAGTGTGTTCTTTACACTCACAGAGTATGGCTCTCTTGCAAAGGAGGACACCACTTAACGTTTCATCCGAAGGAAGTGGCCTTTCGAAGTCCATGAGTGTCCCGTTTCTGATCGAAGGCAGGGTTGAAATTTAGCATTTATCTCAACAATGCTACAACTGGGACTCGAATATGAGAACTGCAGAGTACGATCCTGACGGTCAACCAGACCCTTGGTAAATAAGATAGCAGGAAACTTTACGCTTTTGATTATAGATGATTACACAGTATTTTGGGCATTAGGTAGTTCACATTTCTAAGTAATGATGAGGTTCGGCAAAGGAGTTGACAACCTCTTTTGAGCCGTATATTGCTCAGAGAGAGACTCTGTTGGTTAGGTCTTGTTGCCCGCATGCATAACTATAGATTGACGAATAGTATTATGAACAGTGTACCTAAAGACTTCAGAGAGAGGGGGGAGACCTAGGATGCGGTGGGCAGACAATGTCAAACAGAACCTTGTTAGAATTGGTCTACAGTAGTGAGATGCAGCTCAGGACAGAAATTATACTATCTAGTTGTACCTCCGTAGCACATGACTGCTTGAGGATGCGATGAATTTAAAGAAAAAGATTCGAGAACTTTTGGAAATACAGTTTGAAGGATTCCCTTTGAAACGTATCCTCTGATGAGGAGACGTCAGTCACCTTAGCTTAACAGTTTTCATTTGAGGTCTTCTGTTATAAAATTATAGTCTCAATACTTCTGTCACTTACATTTTGACTGAAATTATTTTATTTTTGCTTTTTGAAATTCAACTTTTGAACCTTGGCATATTTTGTATGTTATGACAAAAATTATTACAGTAACATTAGCAGTTTTTTGACACAGAACACGAGACATAGCTATGCTTTATTCAGATTTGATAGCTTTGGGAGTTAGTATGTAACAACAATGCCCATTACGATGGAGAATGCACACTGTATATACCTTAGACTGGCCTGGAAAGTTTGTCCTTTGAAGAGTGGTAAAGACATTGCCTCTTTCAGCAGTGCTTTCCTCTTTCCTTGGATTGTCAGTTTAATCTCAGTTCTTTCCATGTGGATAATTTTTGAAAAGAATACCGAAAAAATATATATCTTCTTTTTTGGGTGCACAATATCCAGATACAATTCCAAATCAAAACACATATTTGGTTTATTTAAAACATTTTCGTACCAACACAGGACAGACAAAACGTGAATTAACATTAGAAGGGAAGATTCAATGCTTGAATAATGAATACAAAATAGTCAACTAAAAAAAGTTTTTTTTTTCAGTAATTAATTAACATATTTTTGGAAGGGTTTTCAACGAATGAGTCTTTTCCTCAAAAACCTTAGTATTTTCGCCAAACATGAAAGTAATAAGGTTCGTATATGAGAAAGTAGCTGAAAATTTGGCAACATGTTAAAATTTCGTATAAAAATAGCTGATATTTACACATGAAGAAATGTCTGTAGTTAGAAATCCACTTGGTTTTTAAGAATTGCAAAGAATGCAAATAAAACAAATAACACGCATGCATTCCCTTCCAACGCAATTAGGTGATATTAATTTACCAAGAGAGAGATATATTCAACTACAGGACTCGTGTAATTTTTATCAAACAGAATAAAATTCTTTAAAACCTTGTATGTAAAGAAAACTCTGAAATTAAAACACTAAAACATTGAAAATATATTGAAGTCAGTAAGGTGTTCTGTACAATAAACTTCATTTAATTAAGAAAATTTATTATTATGTCAAGAATTCGTTTTGATGCAGGACTCGTTTAATTAGATATTAATAAATTATGTCAGTAATTTGTGCATGCACTTAAAAAACGCAATGGCCAAATGTTATTTTATGTAACCTATTTTTATTTATTTATTCAATTTATTTTTTATTGTTCAACTTTGTTTACAAAAGATCAATAATTCAATAACCGTGGACTATAGTGTATATATATATATATACAAAGTATATATTATATATACACACTATAGTACATATAGAGGTGATGCACAAATCAACAAAGAGAAATCAAAATGACATATACAACATACTTACATAAACCTAGTGAATTCACTCATTAGATAAAAACACATTTTTATTCCTTAATGTTAAATTGTAGTAAATTATTTTTCATACATCATACATAATCCGTTATCAATTAATATAAGTTCCGAAATGTTTACTTAATTTGCGCATTTTACTTCAAAATATTATAGACCGTTTTTTTATTTCTTCTGAAAAAGTACATATACAAATGTCTTAACAGGATGAGCCGTATGCCTCTCCTACGAAATACAACTTCTATTGTTTTCCGTTAGATTCTTTTTGTCCTGAACGTCAAGCTTTATTGCGGTGGACACATAACGACCAGGTATTAGGAGCTTCATAGCATGAGACAGGGTACATTGGAACCAGAGGACATCTGTGCACCTTTTTAAAGTAGTTTCTTCCCGCACATGGGACCTGAGAGCTTGATGGCTTTTGAAGCCTTTTCATTGCCCCGCTTTTCAACAAGAGCAGGGCGCAAATGGAGTAAATATATATCTTCTGCGACCTGCGAAGTTTGAATCGAATCAGCAGACATTATTCTGCAATCGACTTACCTATTGAAACGACCAATACTCAAACGATATTTAAAGACAATTTGATATTTTTAAGTAGACTAATGGAATCTAGGAAACAAACAAGAAAAAGAAAACGTATAATTATAAAATTCATAAATAGATAATGCTGAAAAATAATCTTAAATTCTGCAATCAATATAGTACTAATATCCCCATTGAAATCAGTACACCTTTTGCAAAAAAAAAGTTGTTGCATGGAAATATTTAAATTGTGCTTGTGACATAAGAGTAACTTAAAAATTAGCAGTTCAAAATTCTTTTAAGGAGATCGTTTAGAATTCGTCTTAAAATTCACCTTTTTTTATTCTAGTAGAGATCAAAGTTTAGGCCGAAGAGCATTAACGTTATCGGTAACGAAGTTTTAACTGCTAAAAAAGGGCATCCTCCCATTACAGTGAAAAGGAGCAAAAATTGGACTTTTACGAGTAGTGGTCTTGTTGCCCATAATAATAGCAAGAACACGACTCTAAATTACCCCTTGCTACAAAAATAAATAAAAATTCCATATATTTATTCTTGACATGATCAGTTACCTAAGTATAAACTTAATGTTTTAAAGTTTTCTGTTTTGGAAGCATTTTGTTTGACCACTTAGACCAGTGGTTCCAAATTAAGAATTTTAAAATTTATAGGGGTTTTGGTTTGTCAAACAAATAAAGGATGAACTGCAACCTTAACGTTTTCAATTAGTTTTATGCAGGAAAATTTTGATTATATTTCCAGTAATTGGTTAGAAAATAATTCTTCATAAAAGGGGCGTGTAAAAAAAAATAATTGGTAAAAGTGGTCGTTGGAATCAAATAGGTTGGAAACTGCTGACTTAGACCAACTAATAATTCTATGCTGGTCTGAAAACTGTTCCAGGTTGGAAAGACAAGCAGCTCCATATTCTGAACAACAGACATATTATAAGGAAGTCGTGATCACGTATATAATCCTACTAAAAAACTTTTTCCTTCAACATTAAGTTTTTATTTCGATTTTAAATAATTCTCTATCTGATCATCAAGGAAACAACAAAGAAAACTGTGTCTGTGTCTGAAGATAGTAATGTGTGGTGAGTGAACTTTCCGTTTAAAAAGTCTATATAATTTATTATTTCAATGTATTATAAATAATAGAGTTAATTGCAATTATGTTGATCATTCCTGGATCGAAGTAAGAATGCCAAATTTCTGAGTATGTAGGATTAAAAGCTAAAATAATGAAATTATTTCTTAAGCTGTGAACTGTTTCTTGGGCGTGTCCATATTTAATCGTTGCCATTATAAAGAGCTAACTTTAACGTCCTTGCGTATTGATGTCGTCTGCTTTTGTGACGTATTGCAAAGCAAAGTGAGTATATAGAAGGTGGCGTCACAAGGCTATGTTTTACCAAGGTCATTCGGTATATATTATTTTTATTATATTTTTTCGGTATATTCATTTCAGATCTTTAAATTGTCTTCAGTCACACTTTTCAAAAAAGGATTATTTAAGATGTTCCCGAATTCTGTATCACAATTACTATTGACATAACAAGGAACTGTACCTAATAAAGTGGCTGCTGAGTGTGTATCTATAACAATAAATATTTCCCTGATAACTAGATAGACTTCAAACACTTAAAAAAAACTGAAAATATTATTTTACAGTTTTCCTGCCAGCACAAATCTATATGTCGTTATGCTTCTTATTAGTTTTGTTTACTTCGTCTCCCCAATGTGACGACAGAATGCCTAACCAATAACCGTCAAGAAACGCTTCCTTGCGGAGTGGTACCACCCTTCCTTCATTCACCCTGTTGCAAAGAAGCAATGATAAGTAAGACGTAAGTTCTTCACAATTGTTGCTGATGCGATACCTTTGAAGTAATATTACATCATAGGAACTGATAAAATTCAACTGTGCACAATTCTAAGAAACGGAGAAGATGGATACATTAATTTGTGCACATTGCAAAGGTAATATTAAAAACAATAATGATATGCTGAAATATTGATTCAATGTATTTAGCCCAAAAATGTTAAATAGCTTACCTTATGAATTAAGAAATTTCTCTAGAAATATTTTCTTGTTGAAAAAAAAAAGTAAAGGTTTTTCTTATGGAGTTTGCAGATATTGAATTTATGTATAACGTGCTAAGGTAAATCATATTGTCAAAATCCTGAAGCTGCTAATTATTTTACATTTGAATTATTATAATATTTGAGGATTCCGATAATATGAAATTTTTCATATGTTTATGTGTACATGTTAATACGTTTAAATTTCTATGTGTCTATTTAAAGGAAAAAACAAATGTATATTTATTTGTAAAATAAAGTTCAAGTTCAAATTCATTAGAAAAAACTCAGCCTTTCGTTCCTCAGTATAAATTGTTTAATAAGTTCAAATCCAGTTTACGATTATCAGTCTTTCACTAATTTCTAAAGCATTACTTTAAATAGTTTATCATTGCTTAATTCCCCGCGAATTTTCCTTAATAAACGGTTCAGAAGGTCGGAAACGTTGCACGATATTGCATATTTTATGGGAGCAGAATTAATTTAATGAATGTAATGGGAGTAATGGACAGGGATTCTAAAGTGACTGAAATTCTTGTCTTCTCGTCTGGATTCAGAGTTGCGACAATCAGTTTCCTTATTAGTAACGATAGAGATACTTCATATAAAAAAGTTCTAAATAACACACAAGAACTCTGTAAATGTATGATGCCTATATCCTTTCATTGTGAATTGACTAAGCTAGGTTAACAAACATATTTTCTTTTCTTTAAGACAAGAGTTTACTTCAGAGTTGCGTATTTGCTATTTGCATTTTCTTTAAGCAAATTGCGAAGTGATGAGTCTTAACAATTGTCGCAGTACCAATTGTAGCATAATTAGCAAAAGTAATAATTTCCGTTGTTCACCAAATAAAAATCAGTTGCAATACATTTTCATTTTTCATTCTTTACTGACAAAACACTGTAGGAATCGTTGCAGTTATCTGTCAAGGCAATTGGATCATTCTGTTAATAATGATTATTATATCTGCAAAATCGCAACATTTATTTCTATGAATTTTGTTTCTCTTTACTGCAGCATGCGAGTTTTGTTTCTTCGTTAATTGAAATCTAACTCTCCCGGTATTTATTTTTTTGTATGCATCTGAAATAAAGAATCGGCCAATACGTAAGTTATCAACAAATATTAAATAAATATTGCACAAAGAAAAATAAATAATCATAACTTTAAACAATGTTGAGTATATTAAATTATTATGTATCTAAATTAATTACAATTTTTAGATCTTTGCCCGTAGGAGTCATAACGTAAAACAAATGAAAAACATGGCACCTGATTTGTCAAATAAATATATATGTTACCGCTAAAGCTCGAAAGCCGTTAATGTGAACATTATCTAGCTAATCTGCAGATTAACTGATTTGTTCCGTTAACGTGCGGAATCAAGAGTTTTCCGCATTTTACCTAGGTAATGTGCACATTAACGGCTTCTGTATCGTTAAAGTTCAAAAGTTTGTTTCTCTCATAGTGGTGAATCTCTTGAATATGAATCTTCGTGTCACGTGATTCACTCGTCCGCATTATAAAAAACGCCCCGGATGAGCGGAGGCCAAGTGAGAACGAATCGGTAAAGTGATTCATTCTTGATAACGAATCACTAAAATGATTCGTTCTCACTTGGCCTGCTCATTTTGGGGGCGTTTTTTATAATTCGGACGACTGATTCATGTTGATAGAGGGATGACCCTGGTTTCAACTCTACTCTCGGACACTAGATAAATAACATTATGTTAATTTAAGCGTACAGAAACGTTCCTGTTGTTCCAGCAAAGATCTTATTTTCACTTTAACGAGTGCCTAGTAGGTAATGTGCAGATTATCTAGGTAATTTGCAGATTACCTAGGTAATTTGAGAAATGAAACAATTTTCCGCACGTTAACGGATCACCCTATTAATCTGCACAATACCTAGATAATCTGTAGAATAACTGATTTCTGCACTTTAGCGGTAACATATATAAGAAATCCATTTTCAAAAATATACCATTTCCTTCATTATCAATCTTCAAATGCTTGTTTCAGTTTTTTAAATTACATGTTTCGTTAAATTAAATTACATTAATGTTTATTGTAAAACTCCATTTTCAAAAATCAGCATAGGACAAAATCCACAATAAACAAATGCTGATGAGGCTGGAATCAATTTATATGCGATATTGAGGGTTTATTACGTAAAGATAATGGGATCGTCTCGAATGAAATTAATAAACATCTACAAACTTGATATAGCTCCTGCGGAATTGCTAGAAACATGTTCTTGCATACATCAGATAAATACTTTGTAATAACCACACAGCTGCTAACTAATCAGCTCGTAGATCTAGTTGTAAGACATCACCCATGTTGGGTAGGTCGTAGTTTACACCGAACGAGAGGCCGTAAAAAAGTTACGAATTTATGTGATGTAATCACTCTTTTTTTTTACAAGCTCCGATCCTCAGGTTTTTCAAATACACTTTGGAAACTTCCATGCTTTATTCATAAATATATGTGTGTATTTAAATGCAGAAATGGTAAGTATAGCGATTAAGATATGTTTCACACAACCAACTACGTGATATCAATTCTCCGTGCAAAGTGCTATCCGAATAAAAAAAAATATATATTTCCCTTACTTTTCTGTCAAGGTGCCAATAGCGTTCCGTTTACCTCAGCCAGGTTGCGTTAGTCTGCCACGGAAACATGATGAAGTATTTCCGCTTCGTTGTTTTTTGGTTTTTCGCTGCGAAACTCCATCCAATGCTTCGTTTGTAGTTCGCAAAGCCACTGTGGAGTTAGAGACGTATCTGGCGACAAAGAAAGGCGATATTTTACGCTGTTCTTTAGCAACGATCACTGACGCTCTCTAATGGTGAAGTGGAGCACGATGTAGAAGTCGCCTGCTCCCGCAGTGTGCCGTGTTTCCCTGCGCTGAAGGGTTACCCTAGAGCCACAACACTAACAGCTGCTCCGGAAAGTACACAGGTAGTTATCTCATTCTGAAAGTGCTTCTTTGTAACACTTTTAAAGAAAACAAGGGCACCATAAGAGATTGAGCGATACATTCTTCTTATTAGGTTTACAGTTTCGTTGCAATCAGAAGACAAATAAAAATCTGTTACTTTTATTTCATCATGCTTTTTTCGAAGTTAATTAGTTTCAAAATCAAATGCAGCATCTCCTGGTAACAATAATGCTTTGGTAATTTTGTCCTCTATCCTAATAATTGTTTTAAACAACCAGGAAAGTTGGAAAAAGTAACAATCACGTGTGAAGTAATATTATAATAAAAATAATATAAACTAAATTATCAAACGGAAATTATACTTGATACGAAATATGCATGTTTCTGTCTGATCATGAAATTATGTATGATTTTAAGCTTTTTTTTACAGTTGTGTTTCCAAAATTGTAAATTAAGAGGCACAACTGTAAAAACTTTTAAAACGTAGTCTCCGTAACTCCAAAACTGCTAAAATTATGTGTACGATTTCACATTTTACTTTTGGCTTCCATTGAATCTTTCTAGTTATTTTTGCAACATATTCGCATTTATCCTAAAAAAAAAAACATTTATACACGAGGGTGGATCATTTAATTCTTAGAGTGATTTTATTCTTTATTTTAATTTTCATCCCCCTAATTTGCAGGTCAGATTAGGGGGATGAAAATTAAAAGTAAGTTTCATCATGTTTCAACTTTATTTCTTTCTCAAAATGTTCCATATTGAAACTATGCATTTACGCCATCGCCTTCCCACCCGTCGAATGCTTCCTGCCAGCCATTTTGTGAAAGTATGAGAAGCACCGTCGTTGTGGTCGCTCAAGCCTCCTAGTCATTTCTAAAGCAAGCCTTTAAACGCTGTTTTCAGCTACGGAGAGAGATGAAAATAGATGGTGAAAGAACGGAGAAGTAAGGAATGTTCTAGTATCTCAGTACCGATGTTGGTGGCAACAGTTCGAACGAAATCAGCAGTATGGGGCCTCTCATTATCGTGGCGAAAAAACCATTATTTTTGTGTGAAGAAGTTAGAGATTTCAATTTCTTTCACGGGTCTCTTAAATGCCAACTTAATCAAGTTTTAACTCAAAATACCAAAAGAAGTAACATTGCCAAGACAAGAATTAACATAAGCAACATAGCCCGTTAATAATACGGCTAATATTTGCATAGATTTATAGAAACAAAGAGGAATCATGTTCGAAATTTACTTCTATTAAACCTAAGGGCTTGATTTTTTGTTAACGCAATATGGAGTGGTGGAAAATTTTGGACCAAGCATTAAAGAATTTGGGGAGTTATCAACTGTTCAAAAGTATCAAATTCAGTCGAAATATGAACTGTTTCAAAACAGTTCATGTTTCAACTTTTAAAAATAAAATCGACACATCTTTTCATGTCACTAATCAGAGAATTTCAGGTGAACATGACAAAATTGTTAGGTTAACCTAAGTTGTTGTACCCTGTTGAATAAAATGGCTATTATTAAAAACTCCTTACTCTTTCTTATTGTTACATTATTAATCCTTATTTTTTGGGTTTGCTTATTTTTACGGGATTCAAACACTTACCCTTACATTGCACTAAGTTATGATGAGATGAAGTTGTTTACCAAATTTCGAGGTGTTAGGTCGTCCGTTTAGAAGGATATTAAACAGACTAACATACTCTCTAAAATATGTAATAGATTACTTACCTCACTATTTATCGCTATTTATTTTGCATCAGGAAAGAGGGCTTAGCCTTTATGTAATATATATAAATGCATATTGAATTACTGTACACAGAAAGTCTATTGGGAGTAATTTGCTAAAATGTCTATTTTGAATTTCATAATTGCCATTTTCTTGTATTTTAACTCTTTCATCATTGAATATGAATTATATTCTACAATCATAGACACCCAAATTGCAACAGCTATAAAGGATTAATGCAGTGACACCAAATCAATACCACACGTTCCAGTATCTTATGCGAAAGATTTCACTGACAACAGCAACTGGAACGGGAAATAGAAGCGGTGCTGTCTCTGCCGAGACCCCAATAAAATCCACTGAAGCAGATAGCAGGTAAGTAGGTGTAAGTTAAACAGTGCGCGTGTGTTTGTTTTGCAAAGGCAATGAATACAAACGCATTATCAACAGTCAGGCCCATACAAATGGGGTCATATTATGGGGATGCATGAGGCAAGTTTTTCTGCTTTTCTTATAGCCGACCATCTCAGTCGTCCAGTGAGCACTATAATACGCTGTTTGGAGCATGGGCGAAGACAGGTGCCATATTGCTCATGGTTCCGCAGACTTACCACACCATGAAAAGATCCCATCATCTGCCAACAACAAACCTCCAATCCCTTGAAACATCTACAGTTATCCAGTGCGACGAGGTGCCTTCAATACATCCACCAGTGTTCACACGGACCATCCAACAATACTTGAATGAAGCTGAATTACAGACATGGGATCCCTTGTCTATGTTGTCTCTGACTGCCAATCACTGTCAGGCACGTCGTCTGTGGTGAATCGAGCCTGTTTTGTGGAAAAGGGAATGACACCATATCGTCTTCTCCGATGAATCATGCTTGTGTTTGGGTGCAGATGATAGGGCCATCAAGGTTTGGCATAGCCACAGCCAGCAGCAGGATCCACCACACATCCAGGAGTACCAAAATGACTGCACACACACTCAAGATGCCTGGTGTGGGATACCATAAAGTATGATTCCAGAACACTTTTAATGTTTATCCAAAAAACTTTGAGAGCTCAAAGATACATTAATGACAATATATTACTCCCTTTTTCTACCTTCCATGTACAGTCCTCCTTGTGCCATTTCTCAGCATGATAACACACGTCCCCATAATAAACACGTTGTCCAGCAGTGTTTATGGGATGTCAACACCGTATCTTCTCCCGCTATGTCCCCGAATGTATTCCCTATACAGCACATATGGGATGTACTGGGTCGACGTCTCTCAGACAGGTTCCACAGACTGCACACATAATGGACCCTCTGCGCCTCGATTTGGAGGGAGAATGGTAGAAATTACTTCAGGACACTATTAGGGACATGTATGCATTGATGACTCAAGATCTGGCTGCATGCATCGCCGCCAACGGAGATCATACGCCGTACTGAGAGTTTATATTGAGGGCCCCTGAACATACCCTTAATATGCACGGAGGAGATTGTGCGATTAATCATTAAAAACTTGCAACGTTCTCTGCCATTCTACCCAGATTCATCGACGATCGGTGCATGCTTCCTGATACTGCATTTTTTGCATCGATGAGTGTATGTTGTTGTTGATGTTGTTGTTGTTATTTATGAATAGTACTCAGAAATTAATTATTTCGTTAATGACATGAATACCCGATGCTTAACTGTATTACTTTTTCACAATGCTATGAGATCACAAATAAAAACGAACTCTGCCCCTTCTACTTACAGTCTTCATCCATACATTTTTGTTTATCTAAGTTCTACGTTATCACGTAACTGAACCCGATTTCCTGCAATACATGGCAAAATAAGATTACTATTATTTAGAAAAGTGCTTCACTGACTACTGTATACCTTTACATCGTGTTTAGTTCTCCATTGACGTACGGTCACTGTTAGCTGGGGACCCCAAGGTAATACTAAAATAATGTGCAGTTGAAGTTTCTAGACTTTTCAGATATCGTAAATATATAAAAATAAATTACCTCTTAAGCAGATGTTGGCCACAGTGGTCTGACATTGTCTCTTAGTTTACACGACATACAGACGGTCGGTGAGGAAGGCGAGACTTCAGCAGAAAGAAAATTAGGGAATAATGCCTTACCCGGGGCTATAACTCAGAAGATAAGTATATATATATGCCCAGCACACTAACAACTTGGTCATCCGGACAGTCTAAGTATTAAAAATATCTAAATATATACATGTATACTGATGAAATAATTCCGTATTATGTCAGTGGGAATCTAACTTCGAAGTTCTCTAATTTCTAAAACATGCACTGAATGAAAAATATGTGACTGAAGATAAATTAAAAATGGTGATCAAATCTATATAAAGGTCGATTTTCAAGAATATTCGTTCAGTATTTAAAGATTTATGTCAGTTAGGATAGTTATACAACAATAGATTCCTTTGTCTTAATAATAGAAAATATATTTCTTTGTCTTATAAAAAAACATTCATAATTGTCTAATAATGAAATAATAATTTCGCAAACTTCTAAATGCATATTTATCTTATTAAATGGTTTGAACAATGCTTATTATTTAAGTTTTAATTAATCCCTAAGGTAAAGACTTATATCGCATTATTGCTGTGAAATATTCTGTTCCATAACTATTTGAATACTGAACGTATATTGATGAAAATCGAGTTTTAAATATATTTGATAGATTTGATTTTGATCATAATTTACATTCAGTTACATTTTTCTATTAAATGCATATTTTAGAGGATACAGGGCTTCAAAGTTAGAATCTTGTTGATATAATATCGACATTATGTAATATTTTGGTAGGACAGTGTATATTTATTATATATTGTTGCCAATGTACACACTTTAACCACCACACACTACCAGGAAATATTAAAATTACTGCATAAACGAATAGTTTATATAGTTTGTTTAAAGTGTGCCATGCTAAAATTTTATCTCCATCTAACGGCGAAAATTAAACTGTTCGAAAATTTGAAAAATACGAATCTTTATTTCTTTTTAGTGACTATTCAATCAATTTTTATCTGATTTTTCAAAGAAACGAGATAATGTTTCCACTTTGCTCTCCATCTGTAGTGTTATGCGACTAAAACGAATTGTCGTTTTAGTCAGTTAGGTACTAGTGAAATACTACAATTCACATTTTTTAAAACCATTGATAATTTAGTTTTAATTTACATAGAGGGGAACTGAATATGGAAAATAAAAAACTTATAATAAATATTGCACGTGTTTTGTTTACGGATGATTTTTGGAATTTCGGTTGTAGAGTGTGAAGAGATATACCAATAGCAGAAAAACTGCCCCCTTTTCACAGAGAAGTGTGAGAAAACCCACTTTTCATCTTAAGGAATAAAAGAACAATATTTTTGTTGTATAAATACTAATAAAATATTTCTATTTTCTTTTCTAATTATCCATTTGTTCGAAACAAAACTTTTAAAGAGTACAAAAGTAGGCAAATAAAAAATTCCATTTTCTTTGAAAACGAGATTAACATATTCGCATATCCGTTATGTGTTCGTCTAGTTATCTCTTAAAACAAAAAAGTTGGATATTTCGAGGCAGACAGATGACAAAATGAAAACAGTACTTCATTTTCATGGAAAACCAGCTAAAAAGATTTGAACAGCAAAAAGCGATATTATAGGGATATTTTTGGGTATTATTTTTTATGTCTCTTCGAATTATTTGTTTAGCTAACTATATGTAATTTATACACCATCCTAAATCGTGGTTCTTTCAACTCTGATATTTCCATAAAACTAATCCTACCGATATCTACGCTTAACCCATATCGAAACATTTCATGTATTTGGGACAGATACCGTGGGTACTTCTTCGGAAGAACGAAAAAAGGATGAAAACGGTGTTATGCAACCAAGTCAGGAAGCAAATATGATCAATAAGTTGCTCACCTTCTCTTATAATTTGTCTTCGCCCTTCTTAAGAAGTAATGGTTTTACTGGTTAGAACTGACAGCTATGTGAAAGCGGGGCACGACATTTTGTTCGTAAGTTCGGTTAGTTCTAAGAATTATCTCATGTAGCAAGTACAGGTATTTCCTACCAAACTGCGCTGCTATCAAATGCATGTCAGCCTAAGTAGTCATTTAGTATTGAAAATCTAAACGAAAATGAAGTGTATTGTAACTTCCTACTGCTTCTTCTTGCTTCGGCGTAAGAAATAATGGATGCTTGTAATGGCTTGGTCATGTAATGTTATAGAGACCGTCGGATGTAATGGCTGAAGAAGATACATCAACACAAAGAACGGAAATGAAAGCTATAGGGCGTGTAAGATGTAGCGATAAACAAAATATAAGGATGGAAATCTAGAATTAATGTGGATGAAACATAATCGCATAAATGTAACAGAGAAAGAAAACCTTCCCCTCACGTGTACTACTTCAGGAATATTTGTTAAATTAAATGTATGTTATTTATAAATTTCAATTCAAAAAGTTGTCTTACATAATGACTCATCACCACTCAACATGTACTAATCAGACTTCTAGTCCATCTTCAGTGTGGGGCGGGGTGGCTCAGTCGGTACCGCGCCAGGCTCGTAATCTGTAGTTCCCAGGTTCGAGTCCCAGCTGAGTCAGTGTTGAGATTTGTCGCCGCAAACCTCCCTGCCCACTGTCAGTAGGAGACACCGATGGGCGTGACACAGACCGCCGTCCGTCAGATGGGACGTTTGGATGTGGTTCCGTGTGCGGGAGAAACATACCCTGTGCACGTTAAAGAACAGGCTGCATGGCCTTGACGGGAGGCTACCATCTGTCTCCCAACAGCTGTTCCAGTGGGTCCCCTCCCCCAACCTTCTCTGAGCCTTCGGGGTCCTGGTGACCTGGCCATTTAGCCCATGGTGTGCAAAAAATGTTCCCCCAACCTTCTCTAACCATCGGGGTCCTTATGACCTAGCCGTTTAGCTTATGGTGTGCAAAAAAGTGCCGCTTAGAGGTAAAACAACCCACCTTCAGTGTTCTAATGAAGATGCTAATGACAAAATAAATTGATTCAATTACACTTAGTTTTCAGTTCTCTCACTGTTTTACGAAATTTGGTAGATTTAATTTTTTTTTTGAGATGGCTTAGATCATTTTCGAAAGACTCATAATCAGTTTCTGTATTATGCTTTTTCTCTACCAGTCTGCCTCCGTAAAAATATAGAACTAACGAGATTAGAACGCCTCCTCCCTTTGAATAGGGCGTTACACGATGACCGTGTAGGAGACATAATCAGACCATCTAAATCAAACTTTGGTTCGTGGTGATGGATTACTGACAAAACCCTTTTTTTTTTTGGTTCCCAGTGAGTATCATTTTTGTCAATTTATTAGACATGTAATCTTTGATGCTAGTATATTTATTTCCCCATTCAGAAAAAAAAACAACAACTTATTTTAGGTTTTAAAAAAATATTTGTATTCATTTAGGAATATAATCTTTCTAAAATAGATATAGATTAGCAATACGAATCGAAATTGAAGAACATTTAATCCATATACACAGTAATAAGTTATCAAACATTTCAACTATATGGTCGACTACGCCTTTTATCATCTGGACTCTCCCAGACTCCAATCCTACTACAGTGGCCCGTTTCAAAGGCTCTGTTGTGCAGTCCCTTGACCTACTCATCGTCGTTTGCACCGTCTGATTATCATGTCTGGGAACTTGTAAGGCCATCAATTTCAACGGTCGTTCGCGGACTTCTGTGTTATCAGTTCTGTGTGCAAGTAACTCAGAGTACTGTCAACTTGCAGCTTACACAAGCAGATGCGAGAATTAAGGAAGCTTAAGAAAGCTGCTGGCGTAATTTACATTATCTCTCGGATGGCATTAGTAATTTGTAATTTTATGTCTCGAAGCCTAAGCATTTATCCCAAAATACCAAAAGAAAGTACCAGTAACGTGTAAATCAATTTAATCTAATCTAAGAGTATAAAGCTAGGTCACAAGGTTCATCACTCTTTAGTGTAGTCATCAGTCTTTAATTTGAGTCTGAGGCCTGAGATTCTAGTTGATATTAAAAAAAAAACAATATACTCTTCAAGCTGCTTCTTTCCACAGTGGTCTAATAGGAGCATGTTAATGTAATACGCGGTATAATATACCTGTGAGGAAGGCGAGATAACAGAAAAGACAACACAAACATTCATCCCAAAAACGGGGTTCGAACCGGTGTCCCTTTGATCAGTAACCAAGCGCGCTAACCACTCGGCCATATCAACTTTTAAATTATCTCCTGCTCTTTGCACCTTGCAGTATAGGAAAGAAAGGGGGCACCGATAGGAATGCAAAGGCATCGTTCATCAGATGGGACATTAGACTCTACTTCTGTGGGCCACAGAATCATAGTTGTGCTTTGTGAAGTAATTTCTACATTAAGATGTGCATTGCCATAAGCAGTCCAGGAAGTATTATCTCCAACCCTTAAGTTTGCTCGCTATTATCTGGCTATTTAATCTATTAGTATTAATGAAAAAGTGCCAAGCATGAATAAAACATTCCAGGCGCACTCATTAGCAATTGTCTATCTTTCATTAGATTCGATGTTGTCGTCATCATGCTTCAACGCATTTTACTGCTTTGACAATGGCAACGTCTGATCAAGTGCAATGGCTCAATCAGCAGCAGCAACTTATAACTGCGACAAATTTACGAAATGGTTACAATGAATTGTATACTCTGTAGGAACTGTGGAAGGCTCGATTGAACTGAAAGCACGTAATAATTAAGTAATCACTAATGACTATACAGGACTAACAATCCCTGTATATAAGGGACAATAAAAGAAAGCATTCGACAATTAGCAACTAAACACCACTATAAGTTGAAAATACAAAAAAAAACAGATACAGTAAGGAAAACAATAATGTAATTATTTATAATAAATTATAATAATGTAATTATTTAACTACACTATTAGAATACTATATTATAATATAATTTGTAAACCGTATTATAAGAAAGTACAAGAAAAACACTATTAATTTTACCTAGCGCTTTATTTATTTAATTATTTATTTATTTTAGAAAATATGATTAATGGTAAAAATGATATTGTACAAGCGACATATGGTATAACTAATTGATATACACTGATGTACAAAAGTTAGGCTATAATGTTATGTCATTAAGAAAATAACTTCAAAGATATAAATCTTCTAAAATAAGCTGACTAAATCAACTCTGACTGAGGATGAATATCTCGAATAATCTCGATCATATTTATTTAAACATTGATTTTTGGTAATAATAATTAGGTATTTAAAAGTTATGGAAACTAGAATATTTAACAATAATGCTATTGCTAAAAAGCGTATGCAAAATTGGCAAATATTTGAAGAATTTCAAAACTTTTAAAATGCACAGTTTTTTTTACCAAATTTTTTTCTTTTAACCAAAAACTCGAAATAATACTTAAATACTTGTTATTTAATTTTGTTAATTAAATTTCGAGATAAATTCTTTCCTGTCATTGCTGATGTGTTAAATATCTGAATTTCCATAGTTTCTAAACGTCAAACTAATATTATTGAAATTCCAAAGTCATATTGATTTCACTGAGACCGTTAATTTGTTTTCGTCACATTTACTATACAAAGCTTATTTTAGAAATAATAGAATTTCGATATTAGCTTTTAATGGAAAGAGCATAATGTCACTTTTGCACTTGAGTGTAGTCACTCTGAAAGAATTCACTTCGCTTTGAAGCTGCAGCTGATAAAGTAAAAAATGTTCGCTTCTTGAAGTTACAATAATAGAATTTCTCAGATGTTATCAGGAGATCGTGGGTTCAGATCCCACCCGTCTACTGACAATTTTTCCTCTATATTTATCTAATAAACTACTACCAGGTGTACATCAGAGGACTTCTATTACTATAACAACAATGCTTATACTCGGCGTGTTGGCTTAAATATTAAAAATAACATGCCGTCTGAGATGGGTTCGCCGTGTGCACTAAACAGGAAGGTGCCATCTGGACCAGAGTTTTCAATTACAGTCAACTACATTTCCAATACTATTCTATGGTACAATGTTTAAAACCATTAATAGAAGATAATTGCTCAGTGGCTGGTAGCTCAGTGGTTACAGCACCTGACTTGTCATCAGGAGGTCGTGGTTTCAGATTCCACCCAACTGATGACAATTATTCTAACTTCGAAATACATCAAAATATATACAATACTACTAATAAATAGCGAAATCTGGAAATGTCAAATATACAGGAATTCTTCTATCGAATATATAACACTATAACTGATATCAGTTTACACAGCACTTCCCTCAAGAATTGTTTTGTAACGAATTTAATGTTTGAAACCATTGGTTTAGTGTCAGTATTTAGTATTTTACTTCTCCATATATCTAATCTAGCTTAATATGTTTCATATCCTTGATCTTAAATAGACTGACCACGCCGATCAGCTAATAAACTCACAATTGTTCTGGGGGTAAGTGACAGAATATTTGAGAAAGTAGATGTTGGAGATGAGTAATTGAAGTCGACGCACCTTTCACTTGCTGCTTTATTGGAAGCCCCCCAGCAATAGCAGTAGGAAAGGCTTTACCTAAAATTAGAAAAAACGATTTTTTTCAGAAGGCTACAATGTCTAAACTAGAGTTTTCCAAATATTTTTGATCGCGACCCAAAATAACAAATGTATTTTACCTGGCGACCCAGTATGTGAGATCCACTCTGATATTTTCTATTCTATTGCACTAAAAAAAAAACCTGTTCGTGATCCACTAAATTAATTTCACGATCCACTAATGGATCGTGACCCGCAATTGGAAAAAATCTGGTAAAGACGATACTAAAGTACTGTAGATTGATGAAATTTAAGCAGAAACTTGTTCACTTGAAGTCCAAATTTGTAGTCTGGACGACCAAGCAAATTCTCGATTTCAAATTCTTCAATTTTTAGATTTTGTCATTTTATTGCATAGGAAATTTCTCTGCTGTTGATAATTGAGGAAATTAAATAGCAGATGATTTTCTGTCTCTGGAGTTGGACAGTGTAGCCAATTTGGGATTTTTTAAAATATATGTTGGGTTTTATTTAAAAGACATTTTCCTGTTCTGAGTTTTGCAATCTTGATCTGCTCTTCTCTTCTGAGTTGATCTGGCATGATTTTGGATATTTTGTCTTCGAAATTCCTTCTATGATTGTACTTATCATCTTTGATAAGAATGGATTTGTTTTGGATTTGTTCTATTTCCATTTTTAATATTTTATTTTTTATTTCTTGTTGGTTAGAGGAGATGTGCAGGTTTCCTTAAATTAATTGTGGTATTTAGGTAGTGTATTTGCTATATCACTGACTGAGATGCCTGCATGGTTAGAGAGCCATTGAATTTCTAAATTATTTGTGTTGATTACAATATTTTTAAGTACATTAAGTTGGATTTTCTTAATCAGTTGTGGGTGGATTCTTTTTCTTGGTTCCTGTTGAAATGCTTAGAGGGCTGATTTACAATCTGTGAGTATGATTACATTTCTTTTTTACTTTGCTTTTATTGTCCAGTTATTACTTCATTGATGGTGATAGTTCTGCCTGGAATATTGAATTTGGTTTAATTTCGAAACTGTATTTTAGATTGTCCATTTCTTAGAAGAATGCCTCCGTTGTGATTTTTAGATATCTGGGTGGATTGATATATTGATATATATTTCTTTATAATTTGGATAGTTTCTTCGACATGTGCTTTGATTAGGGTTTGTATTTCTTCATATGCTGTGATATTTGTTTTGTTATTCCTGGCTGAACACTTATATAAAAGGTATAAACGACATTTCCAAAACCCTTTACCTCCTTCTCGAGAATTCATGAGAGTAAATCGAAATAGCATATTTATCCAGCCAAACTTACATGATGATTTACCAACGACACCAAATTTTGTAGAAAACGAATCAGAATTTCTACATCGAAAAATGCCGGAATGGGATTCATCAGGTTGGTGTTCCAATTTCAGAATCATTTTTATAAAGGCATTTTGTTGTCAAGTTCTCGATTTTGCTCACAACAAAATTTAACCGATGTGCCATATATTTCTATGCAGCCAAAATTAAACTGTAAGCAGATCTGAAAGTATGTTCTTTCATATTTTGGTATTTATAGACTTTTTATGACGTGTAAAACATTTTCACCTGAGAATTCACCCCGTTAATATAATGTGCGATAATGAATCGATTGTCACACGGAAAAGAGCAATATTGGGCAGGAATTACGTTATTATACCATTTTGATAAACACGCAACAGACAGGAAGTTTCCACCCATGTTAGGCCCTATTTTTAAACATATTTTGGACTTTTTGAAGGAATATGAATGATATCATAATTTAACGAGAGATGCTCAAGGAATATAAAAGTGGAGTTTGCTTGCCAAAATTTTGTCAACAGGTTGCTACAGATACCGAAAGTTCGATTTATTTCCCTGAAATTGAAATTTCCTTTCAGTATCTATGAAGTAAATGCCAAACTTGCTTGAGTTGTTCAATTTGAAGCTAGAATATACTGCAGCAATTCAGGTGTTTTGAAAGAACACGAGGAAAAGGTAGGGTGTACAGAAAATTGAACACAAAAATATCAAGAGGAGGTTGATAACTGGAAAGAAGTAACATGAACTCTCCGTATTCAAGAAGTGTTTTCTGAAGATTTCATAAGCGCAGAGAGTGACTATTGACGTACGGGCAAAATAAATAAATAAAAATGAAGTGTGTGCAGAGGCGCAAACTAAATCTGAACTTGAGATCGGGATTCTAAAGTTATGAATGAGGAAGTAATGTGCTTTTTTACACAGTGAGAGGTTTCTTTCGACTTTTCAAGAGTGTAATGTAAACTGAAAGGATTTCGTGAGGTTAAACTTGCAAAGCCAGATGAAATCAATAAACACTTCTTGAAAATAACTTAGTAATTATTTCTTTCTAAAGCGAAGTGATTTGTCATTTTTAAGGAATATTATGGACATTAGTAAAGTTCGCACTCTGTCATAAAACAAATTGTAGGGAAACACCTGTTTTTATATATAGAAATCATGTTTCACATGAGATAAAAAATATCTTTTAATATCGGTTGGGTTATTTTACTTCAGAACAGCATTTTTTGCACACAATGGGCATAAATGGCCATATAACAAGGGCCCTGAGAGCTCAGAGAAGGTTGGGGTAAAGGGACCACTGGGAAGCTGTTAGAAGAAAGAGTGTAGCTTCCATCAAGGTCATCTAGCATGTTCTTTAACTTGCATAGGGTATGGTTCTCCCGAACGTGTGGCCACGGCTTTACGTTCCATCCGATGGACAGCACCCTTTCCAAGACCACTTTCCAAGATCCCCCAGTGTTAGACAGGTAATATTTGGTTCATGAGGGTATTTTGGGTCGTCGATCAGAGAAATATGAAATTTTGGATGCGATAGGTCCTTCAAGGTCAAAAGTTTAATATAAATTTACCAATGTTAGAGGGTTAAAAAATAGTGACTTTGGGTATTTTGAGTCGTAGATATCAGACAGTATGTCAAATTTTTGATGTGTGGGTCCTTTGAAGTCAAAGGTTAAATTTTAATATATCGGTGCTGGAGGTTTAAAAAAAGTTGAATAAAGCTATTTCAGGAAGCAGAGCTCAGAAATAAGAGGAATTTTTAGATCTACTGTGGCAATCAAGGCGAAATATGTGTCTGGTGAGAGACTTGAAATCAAACGGTGCTGAAGGCATACGTTGATTTTTAGACTCGGATTGATTCTAGACTTGATTGAAAGCAACGGTACCGAAGGCATTAATTGTATTTTAGGACTAAACATGCATCTGCTATATCCAAGAACAATAAATCTACAAACACTATTATAACTCAAAAATATTGCACGGTTTTATTTTAAATCTGAAACAAATTAATTGACACTGATACGTTAAGAATATATTTCTCCTTAACTGTCATAGTGATTTAGGAGCTAGCTCCTCTTCCTAAATGTTATATTTCATGAGTTAACTATAAATGTGGCTGTAACGTCGTTCTTAGTAGGACATGTGAGCTGCTTGACCAAATTATTATGAACACCTATCTAATAATTATTCGTATGTATAATGATACTGTTCTTAAATTTTAAGGTTTTCGATTCTCTACAAATGGTTCTCGTTGAAGGTGATTTTAAAGTATTACTTTAGGTCATCTCTCTCAGTTAAAGAACGGCGGCTGCTCTGTTTTGCGAACAGTTCGTACCAACAAAAGGCCTATTCCTTCTTGTCAGAGCTGTTTCCTCTTGGATTTGCCAGGATTGGCGGAGATTTTTTGATATCATCATTTTCCATTCACTTGGAGATGTGATTTTCCACTGAATTTCCTTGATTGAATTTCCGTGATTTTCCACTGAATTTCATCTTCTCCGCAGCGGTTGCTCCTGCCCATCTCGCGTCAATGATGAGCCACCTTTCCAAGTCAGATCAGCCAAATGAAGATCTATGCAAATAAAAATAAACTATATCGGTATGATTATAGTATGTTATGCAATATTATCTGCAGCTTTATTTCTGATTAATAAGTTCCCAATCACTTTCGAAATCATCAACAGCAGTGCTAGGAAATTTCCCTTTTTCAAACCATTAAATATAAGGATAAAAGCAAACGAGTTCTTCGTTTCAGGTTAATTTCACAATTTTGAATAAGCAACGCAGTCTAATAAATTTAGCTTTCAAAATTTCGTTATACAGGCTGTCCGAAAAATAAGCTTGGATTTCGAGAACAAATATATAGGAAAATAATATACAGGGTGCCCGAAAAATAATGGTGGAGTTTCGAGAACCATTACTTAAAAACGTAATATACATATTCAATAAAATAATATTTTAATTGAAACCTTAGCTCATATAGTTTTGAACATAATTATTCCTGTGACCTGCATAAGTCCAATCGGTGTTCCACTTCTTACTATGTATAATTCTTGACAAATCGATTGGCAGGGGTGGTCAAATTCTATGGACCCCAAGGAACCCTGATTTGATACCTTGATTTATTTTTTGTGGGGATATGTATAGAATTATGTAGACCTGAATCATTTAGCAGCCAGAATAAGAGAGGCAACTGAGCAAGCAACAAGAGTTATGTTGCAGCGTGCATGACAAGAAGTGATTGAACCGATTGAACGGAAAATATGCAGGGTAACGATATTGCACAAGTGAAAATTCACTAATTATATTCAAAAATATAAAATATTTGAGGTACGTTTTCAATTAAATGTTATTTTCTTGAATATGCATGCAATTTCCTACATATTTTTCATCGAAAGTCCACCATTATTTTCCCGACACCTTGTATGTATGTATTCATTAAAGTGATATTAAAACTGAAAGCTTGCCTCAAATACTTTCGAACATAACTAGTGAATTTCCACACATTAATTACTCTGTCCAATCGGTATTCCACTTTGTTTTTCCATACACGCTGCAGCATATATCTTGTCACTTCTCAGTTGCTTCTCTTATACTGCTTTCAAATGAATAAGCTCTAGAATTTGTCCATCTAAACAAAATTCTTTACAAAGCCCCACAAGAAAAACTCAAGCGATGTTAAATCAGATCTGTTTGGTGGCCATAGAATTGGTTCACTCCTGACAATCCATCTGTCAGTAAATGCTGCACTAAGCATTTCCGTAAAATCTCTTGAGAAATGTAGCGGTTCTCCGTCTTGGCTGATGGCTGCCGTGAAACTGCTTGAGTGGAGTAATGTACAAGTACGACAATTGATGTGATGTCTTTTGTGTATTTGGGAGTCCTTCCCGAAACCCCATCATTATTTGTCGGACAACCTGTATTTCTGCAACTGTCTTTTAATGTGAGCGACAAAATTCGAAAGAATAGAAAGCAAATTAACTCAAAAAGGAGGGGGAATATTTCTTTTCAAAGTGAGCAGCTTCACGTCGTTGAAAAAAATAAGTCAGAGGATAAAGGCTTAGGCAGTCGTCTATTCCCTGCCTAAGCAACGATCTCATGGCCCAAGAGATAACTGAGAAAATGCATCTTCCAATACGTTTTATGTATTATCTGTTCCTTTGTTTCGTAATAGAGAGAAAATCTGTATTTTACACTACTAATGATATGTCTGTCTCACTCATTGCACATTTAATTGTTTTATTGGCTTGACTATCAATGAGAAATTTAATAAAAATAATATCATCTGTTCAAATTTAAGAAATCGATATCTACTGTTGTTGATTAATGTTAAGGAAAGGCATTTTGTACTACGGTTACACTTCTAATGAAATAAATGCCCGGATTTTGTGCTAATTTTATTATTAACATCGATTATTATATCCATATTATCATTTTTAATATTGGTTTCGTGGTTTTACTTATGAACAGTATTTGTTTGGTACACAATAAGTTAAATGGCTAGGTCACAAGGACCCACTGGAGAGCTGGTACGAGGCAGATGGAAATTAAAATTAAGTCATTCAACGTGTTCTTTAACGTTCACATTGTATGGTTTTCCTATAGACGGAATACGGCTTTACACGGTAGCGGACCGCAACATTTTCAAGCCTATCGGTGTTCCCTTCCAGGACAAGGTGGAGGTTTAGTAGAAATAAATCTCAACACTGGCCCAGATGGGACTCGTCCCTGGGAATTACAGATTACGGCCCTGGCGCGATAATGATTGAGCCTACAATCGCCCCATTTTGATATATTTTGGAAATCAAATTGATTAAAATATAATGAGACTACTAATTTAAAATCGAGTTCAAAAATTTAATTTTCTATATATTTTCGATATATATTCATCCTAAATCAAAGAACTATATGATAATTAAAAAAATATATAATCTCAAGTTAGTCATCTTAATTACCTTTGATTTGATGGGAATGCTATGCAACTTCTAAAACAGATATTCTTTGTAAAGAATTAAAAAAAAATACTTGATTGGAAGATCTTTGTGATTTTTAATGATGGATCTGTTGCTTACCTTGAAAGCAAGCAATCTAACAAATCTGTATTAGACCTTACTTTGAGTCAAAATAAGTGTAGCAATCTTTCTCATTGGGTCGATTTTTCAGATACTCTTGGCGGGTAACACTTGGATTTGCTGATCGAGTCCCGAGTGTGTGTTAGACACTCCTGAGAATGTCAGTCTTACGAATCGGAACATTAAATCACGATATTTTAAAGAAAATAGAATTTCCCTCAACCTAAATGATTATGATACTTATAACTAGTTTATAAAAGAAACAATTGAAGGATATGTCACTACTATATATATAAATGTGCTATTATTTCAAACTGTGAACCGGTTTCTAGCAGATCAATCATCATCCTCATCCTCAAGCAGCAATAGACTACGGAGGTCCAACTAGACTGTGCAGTTTAATTCTCCAAGCATATCTGTCCTGAGCTACATCTGCTGCATACGACCACTGCACACAATTCCAACAAGGTGCTGTTTGACATTGTCCCCACCGCATCCTAGGTCTCCCCCTCTTTTTGAGGCATTTAGGCACACATAGGTGTTAATAACCCTATTAGCTAATCTATAATTATCTATATAGGCAACATGGCCAAACCAACAGAGTCTTTATTTGCACAATATACTGCTCAGAGGAGGTTGCTGACTCCTTTGCCTAATTTCTTCATTTCTTACGAGTTGAACCACCTAATGCTCAAGATACTGCATAAGCATCTCGAATCAAAAGCTTGAAGTTTCCTGTTATCTTGTTTACAAAGCATCCAAATTTCACTACCATAACTACCTCTAGAAAGAACCAAACTATTATACAGTCTAATTTTAGTCTTTAGGTGTATACGCCTATTTCTCCACTCTCCGTAGATTCTTAAAAGTCCAGGCAGCAATCCCTATTCGTCTGTTAATCTCATGCTGCACATCACCAGTATCTGTTACATAGCTGCCAAGATAATTAAATTGTGACACCTGCTCAAGACTTAAACCATTCAGATCAACTGAATCCAAACCTGCCTGACCAATTTTCATCACTTTAGTTTTCTCTCGGTTTATAACCAAACCTACTCTACTACCGGTCTCATCAACAGCTCGAATGAAAGAGTTCATCTCATCAACATCATTTGCCAAAAGGGCTAAATCGTCAGCATAAACTAAATCAGAAATTTTCGTATCTCCAGTCCATTTAAGGCCAAAATCTTTCCCTTGAAGTGAATTTCGCTTAACATAATCAATAACCAAACTAAAGAGAAAAGGAGACAAAATGCACCCTTGTCGAACACCAGAAGTAATGCTAAACCAATTCCTACAAGCCTTACCAACTCTCACACACGACTCAGTGTTATTATAGAAAGCTTCATTATGTTAACTAACTTGTCAGGTATACCATATGATTTCACAATCAACCACAAATTATGACGATCAACAGAATCGAAAGCCTTTTTGAAATCAACAAAGCTGGCAACCAAAGGTTTCTGAAACTCTAAACATTTCTCAAGAATCTGCCTAAGTGAAAATATCTGATCCACACATCCCCTACCACTTCTGAATCCACATTGCTCATCACGCAACTGACTGTCATCCAGATTCTTAATTCTATTAAGCACAATCATGGAAAGAACTTTACCTGGAACAGAGAGTAGGCTGACATCCCTATAGTTATCACAAGAACTGCGATCACTTTTTTTGAATATAGGGTTAATAATAGCTCTGGTAAAATCCTTAGGAACCATGCATTTATCATAAAAGGTATTCAAAATTTCAGTCATCCAAGTGGTAACTGAAGCATTCCCAGCTCTAAGCATTTCTGTAGTAATTTCACTACCCCTGGGAATTTATGAAGTTTAAGTTTCGAAACAGCCAAAATAACTTCAGATTGTGTTACAGGGCCAAAATTAAAGCCACCAATGCATCTATCATCATTGCAAACAATGGGAGTAGAACTAACAACATTGTTTAGAACATCACTGAAATGCTCAGAACACCTAGCCATGACAGAATCCTCCCCTTCTATAACCTTACCTTGTTTATCCTTCAATCCCTGTATGCCTGTCCGTTTTCTATCACATAAAACCTTAACTATCTGGTACAGCTCTCTGCTGTTGTGCTGTCTAACTGCTTCTTCGGCTTTGTCAGCCAAACCATCAAGTCAAAGATTCTTATTAGCAGCTAACTGATCCTTTACACGTTTATTAAGTTCTCTGTAATCCTTTCTATTAGGACTAGTAGGGTACTGATTAAGGACATTCCTTCAGTTCCTTCTTTCTGAAATAAGTTAAAGTGCCTTATCACTTAAATTATTCTGCCTCCTCTGCTCCTTTTTTCCCAAAAGAGTACTGTTAGTTTCCAAAAAAGCCTGTTTAAAATGGCCCCATTCTTCCTCAACTTCAGTATTAAGCAAACCATGACTGCCATAATGACTAAGTAACCTATCATGGTAAGCTTTAGCTATAACTGGGTCTTTCAGAGCTTCAGTGTTAAAGGTAATTTTTTTTACCTTAGCACAACACTTTTTAAGTTTAAGCTGCAATACACTTTTAACAAGGTAATGGTCAGATCCAATTTCAGCTCTCCTATATGCCCTGGTATTCTTAATAGAACAAGCCCACTTGCTGTTAATATATAATCAATCATATTCTTATGCAGTCCATCAGGTGAAACCCATGTGTACTTATGTATGTCGCGGTGTTTTTAATAAGTGTTAGTTATTCTGAAACCATTGAGTTTACTTACCTGTAGGAGACGTTGTCCATTGCCATTGCAGCTCCCAATACCAAAAGGGCCTATCAGCCCTCCCCAAAGGGTCAGAGTCAGTACCAACTTTGGCATTGAAGTCACCTAGTACAAGGGTAATATCTCCTTTCTTGACAGAATTCAAAATATAAAAAAACAATAAATAACTAATATTGTTTTCGTTAATAAACCTACAGTTCTAAAAAGAATGAAAAAATCTGAAATAAAGCGAATGATTGCATAAGAAATCTATTAAAAAATTCCTGTTGAACACATTAGGATTTCACTATTGATGAACTTATATTTGATATAAATCGTTAGAAAAGAACAAAGCATCTCCACCTGATAGCTTCAACAATACATTTTAAATTTTTACCGGTTCTACTGGAGGAAACATTTCGAATTTAAAAATATTTTTAATTATATAATAATAAAAAAAGATTTTAACAACTGTTCTTAAAACTACCCGAGAAAGCTTCTCATTCAATAAAAATCATATGCCTTTATCTATATGATATTTACTCAATTGTTAAGAGTTAATGGCAAATTTTATCAAATGATTCGATGCAAATAAATTATACTTCCTACAAACTTTCGATGAAATTTCAAATACAAATATTTCCTTTTGCAACTTTATTCTTACTTGATAGTATTAAAAACTGATTCATTTAATGCAATTACGTATTGGGCTTTTCTTCCAATTACTAATATTCAGAACCAAATAATTTAGGGCATTTTTTGAGCAGTATTAAATTTGACTATTGCTCTTAATTATACTTAAATATATGAAATTCTATTCGTATCAATATTAATGATTTACTAAATATGGAATATTTTTCCATTCATTTTAATGTCATTTACTTTTCTTCTATTATTTTCACTTTTCACTCCAACGGTTCTTAAATAAGCGACTACGGAGGGTTATTTCACAATTAAGAATAATTTTTGTGTTAGTTTAGTAAAAACTGATCGAAATCGTGAAGATCAATTATATAATAATACAATTAACTTACTTTCATATTCAATGCAATATATGCATCGCAGATAGAAATGACCCATAACTAGTTCACTTTCTATTGCTGAGAAAACAAAGCTAAGCAAAGCGAGTTAGTAAGTTTCCACCTATGCACATCGATTCCACTCTTCATAACGTAACTTGGAGACTTCATTCCCTAGAGATTGGATGAGTTCTGTTGTCAGAATACGACCTCTACCTTTCTGCAATCTCGTTCTCCTCTTAAAACTATTTGACCTTCCCCTAGGGATTAACTTTCACTGAAACAGTCAGAAAACACTGAGCTTGGCTCTCACTCTAGCATTAAATCTGACCGTCTTAAGCTTAAAGGATTTCCACGGTTTCTGCACAAGCCATTTTGCTCCTACCTACTTCTCTAACTCAGAAGAACGAAATAATACCCTGGGTAGTTACAGTTAGGTTAGGCACTTCCAGCGATCCATACACTATAATCCTTTGGCTTTAAAAAAACCCATCGCAGAAGGATATAATAATTGTAGCTGAAAATACAAAAAAAAAACTGTTATTTTTAGAATATAACGTATTTACGTTGAATCTTATTCTATTTTCTTTCCCCAAATGTTTAAAATAGATGTATCTATTATTCAAATACGTAAATGGATCATCTGGTGCATTCCAGTGTTATTTGTAAACAGAATCTGATACCATCGGTACTTACTGAATGCAATGCGTAAATGGATCATCTGGTGCATTCCAGTGTTATTTGTAAACAGAATCTGATACCATCGGTACTTACTGAATGCAAAAACTCAGAATGTGAATTATTGCATCTTGTTCCATTTGCGAAACTACTAAATAAGGAGATTTGAATTCGAAATAATTTTTCGACTAACTTCCTCCTTTTCAAAGCATGAAAAACAAAACTTTAATGTTTTCAACTAATGTATGAGAACATGGGTGCAACTATGGGCCAGAGATGGTGTTAAAGCTGGACGCAATATCTTAACGTTGAGAGAAAAAAATCCACGTTTTCACCCCTTAAGGAAATCATAATTTCCCTTTTTTAAATTCCCGCACCTAAAATCACGAAACGTAGTCTTTGAGGCAGTTCAGGTTTACTGCCACGTTAAATAGATTTGTACCTATATTGTGTAATATTGCTATCATTACAAGGTTTTGCCCTGATCAGCAGAAATTTAGCAGTAAATATGCCGAAATTCTTGTTACATAGAAATAAAATTTCTCGAATTATGAGTGTGGCAAAAGTTTGAAAATTATAAGTGATGAAATTAGGTATTCTTGCGCCCTGTGCAAAATTTCTGTGTTACTCCTTATGCACGTTTAATTAGTATGAATTCATGAACTAATAAAATTGTTCAATGATAATATTTAGTATAAAGTAATGTAACCGCGACTCAATATTTTAAAAAATGCAATGTAATAGAAATCGCTAAAACAAAATCACAAATTATAATAATTATTAAATTTAATACGATATATGCAGATTATATATATATATATTCAATTAGTACTAAATTTGCATTAATATTATAAGGTATTGCAAATATCTTGAAAATTTAAACAAAATGCATCACCATCATCATCATCCTCAAGCAGACAAGGACTACGGATGCCCAATCAGATTGAAGATTGAAGATGAGTTTGAGAATTTTGTTCTCAAACTCATCTGACCTAAGCTACATCTGCTGAATCTGGCCATTGTAGACCAATTATAACAAGGTCCAGTCTGACATTATTTGCCCACCACATTCCAGATCTTCCTCTCTGATGCATTTACGCACACTGTTAATAACACTATTCACTAATCTATAGTTATGAATACGGGAGACATGATCAAACCAACGCAATCTCTCTTTGCAAAATATAGTGCTCAAAAGGGGTTTTTGACTCCTTTACCTAATCTCAATATTACTTACAAAGTTGAATAACCTAAAACCCAAGATACTGCATAAGCAACTAGAAAGAAATGCATCAAGTTTCCTGCTATCCTGTTTACAAATGGCCCAAGTTTCACTACTATAACTCTAGAAAGAACTAAACTATTATACAGCATAATTTTGTCTTCAGTGTATATCCTATTTCTCCAACTTCCCATAGATTCTTTAAAGTCCCATCATCAATCCCTATTCTTCTATTTATCTTAAAACGCACAACACCAATATCTGTTACATAGCTCCCAGGAAAATTTAAATGAAACACTGATGTCCCCTCCGTGAAGCACCCGTGATCCAGGGTGCAACCATTCAGATTAACGGAACCACAACCTGCCCCTGAACAATTTTCATCTCTTTAGTTTTCTCTCTGTTTATCACCAAATCTACTATACTATCAGTCTCATCAACGTTCCCTCAGGAAAGAGTTCATCTCATCAACATCATTTCTTAAGAAGCCAAATCATCAGAATAATTTAAATAATAAATTTTTAATCTTTAGACCGTTTAATCCCAAAATCTTTCCCTTGCAGTGAATTCCGCATAACATAATCAATAACCAAATTAAAGAGAAAATGAGACAAAATGCACTCTTATAGACCACCAGAAACAATGCTAAACCGATTTCTACAAGCATTACCAACTCTCACATACGATTCAGTGCTATTATAGAGAGCTTTCATTATATTAACTAACTTTTCTGGTATGCCATATGATCTCACGATCAATCACAAATTATGACGGTCAACAGTTCAAAAGCTTTTTGAAATCTACAAAGCTAGTAACCAAAGTTTTCTGAAACTCTAAACATTCTCAAGAATCTGCCTAAGTTTAAAAACTAAACAATACATCACCTCCTACTTCTGAATCCACATTGCTCATCACACAAATTGTCCATAAACTAGTTTATTAATATTATTAAGCACAACCATGCAAATAATTTTATCGAATATAAAGTATGCTGATATCCCTATAGCTACCACAAGGACTGCGATCTTTTTTTTTAAATAGCGATAATAATATCTATGGTAAAATTCCTACGAAAAATGCCGTTATCAGAAAAAAATATTCAAATTTCAATAAGTCATGTGATAACAGAAACTTTTCCAGCTGTAAGCATTTTGGTAGAAAGTTTATCTATCTCTGGGACCTTAGACTGTGATGTAGGGTCAACATTAGGGTCAGTGATACATCTATCATCATTATAAACAATGGGAGTAAAACTAAGCACATTACTTAGAACATCACTGAAATGCTCACCACACTAACTATGACAGAATTCTCTTTCAATAAGTTTACCAAGTTTATACCTCAATCCCTGTTTGCTTCTCACACACAAAACTTTAACTGTCTGGTACAGCTTTCTCTGTTACACTGTCTAGCTGCTTCCTTCTGTTTATCAGCCAAGCAATCAAGCCAAAGATTCTTATCAGATGTTAACTGACCCTTTACACTTTTATTAACCTCTGTGTAACGCTTTCTGTTACGACTGGTAGGGTGTTGATTAAGGATATTCCCGAAGGTTTTTCTTCTGTTTCTCATTAAAATTAAATTGTTAGTAAACAATACCGTGACTAGTGCGTCCCTTCCAGATTTGCACCGCAGGAAAGTGCATTGGTCCCTTTACTCTTGTTACTGCTCTGCAGATAGCAAATGATGATCTTCATTAAAATAAAAAGTCATTTTTTTACAGTTTCTGCTAAGGTACAAAAAGCTTACAATCCAATGGCGAAGGCATCTATAGATGTAAACCGACTAGAATCTCTTCAAGACTGAAAGGAAAATTGAAGAAAAAAATTTTAAATTTAATGATTTCATAGAGAAAGGAATTCGCCATGCGTTGAATGAATTTTAAAAATGTTACTCATAAGTATGTAATCCCTACCGATTTAAGCTTAGAATATATTTGTACATTTAATGAGTAGAAACTAAACAAAAGGCGCTCTCTAATTCTTTGTTTCGCAAAACCTGAGCTACGAATCGGTTAATAAAATTCCAAAACAACTACGATCTGCATAAAACATGAAACAAAAATTAACATCACCATGTTCATTTAATTGGTTAATGATAAACTAATTTGAATATTTTCCAATAGCATTTCGAAGCCATTGCTAAAATTACTTCAGATATAAGTAATTGTTTGAACTTTTTTTTGAATAAACCTTGTGAATTATTAACCTTTAATAAGAAATAACATTATAGTAGATAAAAATAATAGAGGAATAATGGGTTCCACAATATTTAATTTTGAAAGTAAAATGTTTAATTAAAGTTTATCGTCACAGATGAAGATATAAATTAACAATTAATGCTAATTATAATATTATCATTATCCATGAAAATTATTCCATAGTGCTAAAAATCCCGTGTAAGTGGAACTCGAACTTGCGAATTCACTATTTGCCTTATTTTTAAATCCATTGGGTTAGGTTGTTTTATCTCTAAGAGGCAGTTCTTTGCACACAATAGGCTAAATGTCCACTGTCCACGGTCACCAGGACTCTAAGCACTCAGAAAACATTAGGGGAAAATGGTTCCATTGCGACGCTATTTGGAGTCGTATGGAAGCCTCGCTTCAAATCCAGGCATGTTCTTTAGCGTATACGATAAACCTGCACACGGAACCATTGCTTAATTTTCCATCGACCGATGGCGATCTTTTCAAGACAATCGGTGACCTATTTCTCACCGAGTATAGGTTGGAGATTAGCGAAGATCTTTCCACGTCAATGCATGGCGCTCAATTCATCGGACGTCAATTCATCGCGCTCAATTCATTGCACGTCAATATATCGCAGCGTCAGTTCATCAAAGTGTTAGATGTATGGTTTTATTTACTTTCTACATCTGTGCTCAAATGAAGTCTAGAGTCAATAATTTAGACGTTGAGAGGTACAAAACATGCGTCAGAAGATTTTACTTCAGAAATTAATTAAAATTTCGGTAGCAAGCACTGTTTCAAACAGTTTAATAAAATATGCATTTTAAAAAGTTTGGGCAATGAGTATTAAAATATTAGACAATCATTAATTTTTTTAAAAAATAATGTATTGTTTAATATTCCAGTTTCCGTGCATCTTTAAATATTGAACGAATATTGTTGAAAATCGAGATGCAAAAAGATTTGATTATGATCTTTAATTTTTCATCAGCCATATTTTCCATTAAATGCATATATTCGAAAATAGATTATCATTGACATAAGATGGTAATTTTCTATTTTGGTAGGACAATTTTGGTTGTTATTTTGAGGAGCTATTTTGGTATATTTACCTATTGTTACGTGGGGTGCCTAAAATTCATTATATATTTTATGCCCCAAACTTAGTAACAGAGGATTATGTTATTTTACCTCTGACCAACCCCCTGGACTCTTGTTAGGAGACAAATGGATGCTTTCCATCAAAGCTATCCAACATGGTTGACAACATTTAGGCAACATGTTTCACTGTCAGAGAGCTTTATTTAAACTTTTGCGATATTCAAATTGTGAATTATAATAAAATTGTGAATCCTATCCAACCCCAAAAAATATTTTATCTCCAAACACAAACAATTATCTCTTAAAACAAGTAATATGCACCCCCTTGCCCCCTGAGAGTAAGAGTTAAAAATCATTAGTTGAGTTTCGAACACTTTACTTAGAATAGCCCTGGGCAAATTATGGCTAGCCACTTCTTTCAGTCCGGCCCATGAGCTACAGACGAAAAATTAATTAATTTATGCAAAAGAGAAAAAGAACGTATAGAGGACAAGAAATCCAACTTCGGTGAAGTAAATTCTCATTAAAATAATTAATTTTAATAAAATTATATGGTTTCTTTTTTCCTTTTTTTTTACATTGGTTATGCATATGTTATTGATTATATATTGCTTTGGCTGCCCATCATCCCATTTCAATTTCCTATGTGGCCCATCTTTCCATTTCAGTTTTCTATGCGACTCTTCCGCTAAAACATCTGTCCAGGCATAACCTAGAACCTACTCAAACAGAGAATTCCCATGTTATGTCAATGGGAACGCACCTAACTTCGAAGTTCTGTAACTTCGAATATTATGTTATTTATTTATATATTATTAATTATTATTGAATATTATTATTATAATTAATGAAAAAATGCGACTGATGGTATATTAAAGATCATATTAAATCTATTTAAATCTCGGATTTTCAACAATATATGTTCAGTGTTGAAAGAGTCACGGAAGCTTGAATATTTAAAAATAATTTTTTCACAAAAATCATTAATGATTACCTAATATTGAAATAATTAATACGCAAACTTTTAAAATGCGTATTTTGTTAAACGATTTTCTGAGGTAAATTTTTCTGACGCTGTTTAACCCCTCAAAGTCTAAATGATTATATTTAGAGTTCATTTGAGCACAGATGAAGAAAGTGAATAAAACCATAAATCTGACACTGTGATGAATTGACGCTGCGATGAAATGACATCGAGATGAATTGACGTTGAGATTAGTCGACGCTGCGATGAACTGACTTCGCGATGAATTAAAGCTGCGATGAACTCACTTAGCGATGAATTAAAGCTGCGATGAACTGACTTCGCGATGAATTAAAGCTGCGATAAACTGAGCGCGATGAATTGATGTGCGATGAATTGATGTGCGAAGAATTGGCGGAACATCAGCGAAGATTAATATCAACGGATGTACAGCTGGAACTACAACCTGGAAAATGTAAATTATGAAGCCCCCCTCCTTTAAAATCAATCTAGAGTACATAATGAAAATATGATGCAGATGTTAAAAAACTCGTTTCGTCTACAATACAAAAGCACTCTCCTGCTTTTTTCTACGAAAACAATGTTGACAGGTCAAGTAGCAAAATGCCAGTAGAATTTCGTATATGTTAAAAACAAACACCTCGGAAGTAGCCGCTTACCGCAGAGGTTTGACAGGAACCTGCCAATACAATAATATGCCGTAAAAGACATCTGAGAGAAAGGCGAGAACTCAGGAGAAAAAGTATCACAGAAAAGAAATAATCACATCTTATCCGTGTGTTGAGCACAGATCTGTTGATTAGTATCTAAAGGGCGCTAAACATTCGGCCACGGAGAAGAATCGCATGCATATAAAAGCATTTTTAAACAAATGATCCATCTTCTAGGTGTTATAAGTTAAAAGTGATTTTGTCAAAGAAATATTTTCAGTCAATAAATTACAATGTAGGTTAAAGTTAATAAAAACATATCTTTATGTTAAAAAGTTGCTAAAGAGATAAATAAGTAGTAATTGACTATTAATCAAAATACAGAATTTTTGTACACGATTTCCTTTTTTTTTCTTTATCTGTCGTATATTGCTAAAACCTCCCGGGACAAAAACAAACCAAAAATTTAGAACAAAAAATAAAGCGATGTCTTTAAAAATCTCCGAAAATATAGTTTATGTCAGCCACAACTAAATTTATTTATTAATCTTGCTGGACATTTTACAGTACTGAAAGCTTAAAGCCCAATACAAATGGTCTGAAAAACATATGCAACATGTAGGCTTGACGTCCCTTACCCTTTCTTCTTCTAATTAATGATTAATTGCAGTAATCGCAGTTATGGCCATGAATGGCGGATACGCAACATTGAATCATTTATTTTTCCCTGCAGCTTCGGTAATTAATAACCCTATGCTTTTAGTAGAGCATTAATCTAACATTGATATATGGGTACAGTGATAGCCAACGTCGTCGTGTCAGACTTCGAAGACAAATCAATAAAAATAAATGCACTCAATCACTCTTGATTATTCAATAACTCACTACAGGATTAGGGAAAATTTAACAGGTTTGGTAATTTCAATCCTGAACAATCTACTTGCTATCTTATTGCTGTGATGCGACACTTTGCACTTACAAAATTACTATTTTCTTCCGCTGACTTGGCAGTTCATGCAGCCAGAAGTTAATGGCGTGCAGTATTCAGTTATTCAACAGACTAATATATATTTGGTTCGAAATTCATCAAATTCTTCCTCTACCTTAAGATAGAATACTGATTTCCAACTCAGGTTGAATATTTCAATCTTGGCAGAAAGAGGCTTTTACTATGTTGTTATCTAATGTTATAAATGTAAACTTCTCAACTTCTTCGAATCTCGCATTCATATTCCAACTTCCTTAGCTGTATGCTCTCCATACTTTCGGTTACCTTGCAGTTTTCTGCTGGAATGTGTATAGAAGAGATATAACGAGCATATGTTGATTCTCTCATTCAATGCAAATTTTACACCTTCGCTTTGAATATTAATGGCAGTCGCTTCTGCTAACCTTTTGGCTGTTTCTCCCTTATATTGTCGCCTTCTGCAATAAACAAATACACATTTGATATCATTATCTCGTTCATTTATACATTTACTTTATTTCACTGACTAGCCACAAGGCCCCCCGCAAACACCGATTACTTTCCCTCTTTTCTAGAAGCTTCCTTTCTTGAATAATTTACTAAACATCTGGTTATACTTTATATGACTTACCAGCAGAAACGGATAGCATACGGATAGAAATATCTTACAAATATAATAACAAAATCATAAGAAAAAATACTCATGTCTTTTAAAACAATATTCAACAGGAATCACAAGAAAATTGTCATCCTAAATTTTCATCGCTCAGTTATCCTGAAAAAAATTGTTTTCGAGAATTACGACATAGGTAAAATCAAAACATTTACGTAAATGATATTATAGCAACAGTGCGATAAATTGTGAATAAACTTACTTTATTTAGAATGAATACAGTATTTTTTTTATATTTGCAACACTTACGATAGACAAGAATCGTATGAGCTGCTCTTAGCGTTTAAAATTCTACGTTACATAAATGAGACATTTCTATTAAGAACGCTGACTCAGTTAGAGCTAATACAAAGCGTACCTGCTGAAACAGTTGCCCTAACCATTGCCTAAGTTAAGGTGTAATTTATTAGTAAGGTTTAATTCATTAATTTCTAGTAATTGATTTAAGTAAGCCACTAAAAATATAATTAATCTAACATTAAAGATTAAAAAATCAAATCATCCTAAGAAGACTAAGTCAAAGAAAGACAATTTTGACATTGGAGATCAAACCTTAAAGATTCAAGACCGAGTAGAAGACATTACAGGTAAAAAAAATAAGTTTTCAATTGTTAACAATAGATAGAGGTTCTTTTCATTTTTCATACAGTTACGAGAGGAAAACGTGCAACAATAACACCGGAACAGGTGCCATCTGATGTTCGTGTTATGCCTCAGCGCGACTTGTTGGTTGGTTGTTTTACCTCTGGGCTGCACTTTTTTGCACACCATGGACTAAATGGCCAGGTCACATGGACCCCGAAGGTCAGAGAAGGTTGGGGCAGGGGACCCACTGGAACAGCTGTTGGGAGGCAGATGGTAGCCTCCCGTCAAGGCCATCCAGCGTGTTCTTTAACGTGCGCAGGGTATGGCTCTCCCGCACACGGGGCCACGGCTTAACGTCCCATCCGACGGACGGCGGCTTTTCCAAGCCCATCGGTGTCCCCTACTGACCGTGGGCAGGGCGGGGAATTTTGCGGAGATAAATCTCAACGCTGACCCAGCTGGGACTCGAACCTGGGAACTACAGATTACGAGCCTGGCGCGCTACCGACTGAGCCCCCCCCCCGCCCCCCTCAGCGTGACAATTTCGTCGCTAATATGTTGGCACGTAGAGACTTTGGATAATAACGGAGATAAGTGAACATTGGAAGTTTACAATAACGGAAAGAGTTGACCTGTTTCCTTTTTAGTGGTGTTAGTGGTTATGATTCTAAGTGGAAAGGTTGCTTTATTTTACTCGAGATGAATCTTAATTCCACTGGTGATAAAAAGTCGACTTAAAAAGCAAAGAGGATGTAGTGTCAGTCAAGTACCTAGTGTAAAATTTGGAATTGGTAAGATAAAACAGACTTATAGGTCGACAAAGATATGTCGCTTATTAAATCTTTTACTAAGATTCTATTTATGCTTTGAGCAGAGATTGTAAGAATTGTAATACAAATATTTAAAATAGTTAATAAATGTGAAATATTCTTTAGATGGTTTATCTTCATACTGATGAAAGGCAAATTGGTAAATTGAATTTGTAATATATGTGATCTAATTACTTTTGTAAATAAATTAGTTAATTTTTAATCTCAATTTTCATCATTTTCATTTCGAATTCACGCTCAGTTTCCTACTAAAACTGGTAACAATTACATTAGCACAATGTTGTTTAATCGATTTATTTTAGACCATGAAAATTTATTCTGTCCTTTTTTCGATGCCTCTTCGATTGCCTTTAAAGAGACTGAACATTAGGGGCCTAAACCTTCATTTTAGTAATTCAAAGCATTTTCGCTTCAATAGAAAAATAACACTGATGTTAATATATATATTGTATAAGAGAACACTGAATAAAATCCCGTAATAGGCCTATCTTAAATGACAATATTTCAATCTTTACATTAAGTGCATTTGGGTTTAGCTCCACATAATCTAAGATATTAGTTAAGTCTGGCTATCTACGTTTTCATTAGGTAATAATCACGACAATGTAAATATCAGATGGTCGAAAAAAGGGCCATAATGTATAGGTGAATATAACAGAGTAAAGTAAGCATAGTCATTGAAATTAAAGTATAAAACAGAAATAAAAATATTTCGGTTAAAATTATTATTTATGAATTTAAAGATGTGAAATCGTAAGTATATTCCGAAAATTTATTTCTGTTTGATTTCCTACGGATATAGTAATTAAGCCAAACATCAATTGCTTTACAATAATAATTTAAATTTTACAGGGTGTTAAAAATTGTTATTTGTTTGAAGTAACCCAGGAACTATGAAAAATAAAAGGTCTAAATTTTGGTTTCTATTTAGTCGCTAACATATGAGCAACACCAATGGTTAACTTGCAAAAGAAGTTGCGTTGTTGCTCAAAGAAGTATTTTTTTTACAACTTATAACTATTAAATTACAAATATCTTGTCAAGTTTATGCAACAGCATTATGATAAAGGTAACTTGTGACACGTTATCTTTAATGCAAAATCAATTTTTATCATGCTCTGTGTTAGCTTACAGTTTTATTCAAGTCTATGTATGATATATGTGTTCTGATTAGGAGCTGATTTCAAATAGCCTCGGCTTAGTTTTGACCATGATCATTAGCTTCGTGATTACGGGTTTTACTCTCCAGCTAGTGAAGCTGCTTTTTGGAGAATTTAATGCAATCACTCAGCTCAATTTCGCACGCGCGACGAATTTTTTTGTCGTTAGGGAAGGTACAGAAAAAAATTATTTAAACAATAGGATAAATATTTGTGTTAAGATATGAAAAGTTAATTTAAGAAATTTCTAAAGCATAGATATTTTTGGTAGCTTTACTTATGAGTTGTAGTATATTTTTAAATGCGTATATGCTAAACGACAATAAGCAAATCTTAAGAGGTGTAACTAACAAATAATATTATTAATTATATAAAAACGGATCAAATAAAAAAATCCAAAAAAATCGTTTTGACCATAAAAACAAATTTGAAAAAGGAATATACAAAACATGAAATAAACTTACTGCGTATAAGAATAGCAGAAATAATCACATAATAGAAGGCAAAAAGAATGAAGAAAAATATCAGGCCCAAATGTTTCAGAATCATTCAAAATATTTCGCTTTCTGTTTGTTCAATAACTTAGTTTTCATATAATGCTGCATTCATGTAAAGGAATTGTTCAGCACTTCAAAAGAACCTTTCACGAAAAGACTTAAGCACAATATGTATTTTCAGTAATATACACTTATATTTATGGGAAGCTGGAGCGAATAATATTAACGAGGTTAACGTTAACTGAAACCACTGATATTATTGTATATTACAGTTGTCAACTTAAACAGGGAAATGATGTATTAATAATAAGCAAAACAATTTTAATTCTTACTAAAACAGACACAGAAGCCTGCAGTGGCTAAAGGCAAATTAACTGTACAAAATGCTGCTCCAAGCGATTGTGTTTTCGGTGGATGCAACAAAAGGGCTTTAAGCACGACATCGTTTCCTAAACAGTTGTAAAAATACAATGGATGGCAAATAATTTAAGCATTGGGAGAGCACTAACTTTGAATTCACTACCCAAATAAAACTCCTTTCATTTCATAGCAAAATTTTAGAGCGACTTAAAGCCTCCTTCTCTCTATTCAAACTACTCTTCATTTTAGCTGTTAGCATCATCAGAGTTATTGTAAATCATTTCTTAAAAATCCAGTGTTATCGCTCTTTCATTGGTAATGTTGTACAAATAAGATAATGGCCCATTAACAGGTAAGTATAAACGAAGTGAAATGTTTAGTGCAATATTTTACACTGTTCCTCCCATACTACTGTCATAATAAATGTTTCATTTACTGATACCCATTCGTTCAGTTCTTTCTTTATTATATTTTTAACCGCTGACTTATACTTTTGTCAACTTCATTTGCAGAATAAAAACGTTGATTCGTTAAATACGCACACTTACTAATTAATTCACTAGAAATGTTCGAAATAGTTTTCGGAATTTGAAATGGAAAAATCAAAGCAAAAAAGGTACACGAGTTCTGACCAAGAAGATTTTTGTTTCCTAATTCTGTACGTATTGTAAGAGAGGAAAGATATGACATTCCACAACTCATCCTAAATGTCAAATTGGAAGGCAAACGGACACAAGGAAAAAGAAAGGGTTGGATGGATGACCTTCGCGAGTGGATGGGCTTGGACACAGAGGACATAATCCACGATGAAATAAACAGTGAATTATGGTACTTGTTGACCGCCAACTTACAAATCAGAGACTGCACTTAAAGAAGAAGAAGAAAAAAAAATGGATGATTTGTGGTCTCTCCTACTCTAATTACAAAATTTCCACTGGATTTCTAAACATCACTACAATTCTAGATAAAATATGTTAATTATTACCGAAGTTCCTCACTGCACTCTGTTAACGAAAAACTGGAGCGAGATTTGGCTCAATCGGTAGCGCGCTAGGTTCGCAACCTGCAGTTCACAAGTTCGAGTTCCAACTATACCTGTATTTATCTCCGCTAACCCACACTCTGCATTCTGGAAGAATGTGGACAATGATGGATTTAGAAAAGCCAATGTCAATCCAATGGAAGGTAAGTATCGGAATGGTGTGCAGGAGATCGGGCCATGTGCACGACAAAGAATACCGGGTGGAACCTAACTGGGAGGCTTATGTATCCTTACAACTGGCCACAGGGTCCTTCTCCATCCTTCTCTAAACTCTTGGGTTTCTTGTGACCACCACCTTTAGAGACTTTTGTGTCTAAAAGTGCCGCTCAGAGACAAAACATTCCACCACAAGAAAAATCGATCCAGCTAGAAAGAATGAATAAATGCATCTGTTAGGTTGTACAGATGGAGGTGATCGTATGGCATAAAATGATTCAAATTTCGAGACAAATAAATAATATTTAATGGTAGAAAACCATATATATATATACCTCATGTGATGCAATACTATACACCTTTGGGAGCCAATCAGCAGTGAAGAGGTGCGACATGATCCTGGAGTACAGTCCGCCTTGTATGTAAGAAAGTTGCACCAATTTGACAAAGTTTGGAAACTACATGACTGTATGATCAGCCACTATCTCATCATGTTTCGGACATGCTCTATAGAAGAAAAATCTGGGGAAGTGATTAGGAAATCATGTCTAGATCAACGATACATCTCCTTCAATTTTCCGACGTTTGTGACATGTGAATGAAAATTTGTCCTATTGAGAATGGACCATGTATATCATGGAGGAACAGCAAATCAACAACTGAGAAAATGGCATCGATATACCTTCGGGAGTTATACTGCCCTCGCCGACTCCAAAGTTGAATGGTCATGGTAACTGATGGCATCCGACTTTCGATCTATGTAAAGCTCTGAATCGTGAAACTCGATCACCATGACGTTTTCCGTCATGCAGCCGTCCTCATTGGCTTCCAAAAACAGACCAAAATTGGGACTCAGCACTGAACATCATATAGTGGGGGTCTGTCCAAACATCACTGTAATCGTTGTCGTAGATGATAGGCTTAAAGGATAACCGATGCACTGTTCTATGTGAACGTGGTCCACTTCTTGAGTATCAGGTTTGAAATAATTTATAAGACAGCGAGACGTATTGCTGGCAGAATGGCATTTCGAATCCATTTAAAATCCTACATGGCACGATAGCGGATCCCCTGGTCGTTTAGTATAGACGTAGGGTTCTGGAGTTTGGGCGACGGTTGTTGCTGCCTTTTGACACACACTGCGACCAACATTGCCTGACAGTTCTTGCTTTCCGGCCAACATGGGAGGTCGTCAGTTGCCAAACTGACCTCCTCGGGCCTGACTCTCTGACCTCATTCTAATACATTCAGCTGCTAAACCTGGTGCTCAGAATTAAAGGATAATGTTGGTATATAACGATAATTATAAATAAATACATTATTATTATTATTATTATTATTATTATTATTATTATTATTATTATTATTATTATTATTATTATTATTATTATTATTAAATAAAAAGTATTTTCAAGGGAATGCAGTGAGATTTGGTACAGAGGTTTGTTATTACATTGAAAATGTAAATCAAGCAGAAGAAATTCATAATCGTATAATGTGCATGCGTTAAGATCATAATCGTGCAATTGACATGAAGGAGCAGTCCATGGAACAATATTTAAAGTCTGCTATATACGACATGCGGTATATTAATATGGAATATGATTACCCCTGACAGCCATTTAGGTCAAGGAACGACTCCTCATACTGATTATGAGGTTATTGATGAGGTCTTGAGAGATTAATTAACATTCCTCAATAATTGCTGTTCCGAGTCGTGGAGTGTTCTGGGAAGAGGCTGACGAGCTCCAATGCGTCTCTCCAGAGCATCCCATACCTGCTCAATGGGAGGTCAGGAAATCTGGGTAGCACTACATTCGGCGAATATTTTCCTCTTCGAGAAAATCATTAACCACATGAGTTCGATGAGGGCAGGCGTTATTGTTCATAAAGAATAAAATCTGGACCGATGGCTCGTCGTAATGGCTTGAGATATGGGTTCAGGAACTCATCTCTGTACCGCCGGGCAGTAATAGAGTCACTCGGAAAGATGTGCAGGTTTGTACGCCCGTTCGTCATGATTCATGTCCCAAACATTACGCCATGGCCACCAGAGTAGTCCCATTCTCTGATGTCTACTGCGGGTCTTTGGTTCTCTCTAGATGCGAATACGTCGAGAATCATTACTTAAGTTGAATCACGATTCATCTGTGAACATAACACGCACCCACTGGTCTGGACTCTAAGTGTGATGTTGTCGACACCAAATTAAACGAGCTCTCCGGACGGCGAGAGTCAGAGGGACACAGATAACAGGTCTCCTGGCATAAAGCCATTGCTCACAAAGCTTCCTATAAACAGTATGCCTTGAAACTCTCGTTCCTGTAGCTGCTGCAAGCTCCAAAGACAGTTGCCTAGCGGTCATAACTCTGTTCCATCTCGCAGTAAGACTCATATAGCGATCGTCTGCAGCAATTGTGGCTCTGAGACGGACTTGTCTTGGCGACAACGAACATCTACTGTCTGTTGAAACTGTCTCCAGAGTCTTGAAAGGACATTTTGTGGAATCTTTAATACTCTGGAATTTCCTTCTCGGACTGATCTGCTTCCATTCTTCCAATCGCTTTCCACAGCTGAAAATGAGCCATACGGTATCTTCGGAACATAATTAGCTCGATGTGCCACTGAAGTGAAACTCTCACGTCTTTTTAAGGCATTTCTAATTTGCATATTCCGACCTATGTGCGGCAACTATAAATGCGGGATTGTTTTCGTAGCCTATTTTTCCTGTTCGCCCATTTTCAGTGCATTCTTTTACATATATCGGCAGCTATATACATTTTGTCTATTACCCTTTAATTTTGAGCACCAGTCTAATTCTGCCTTAAACTTTGTCGTCCCATTCTATGAACTGAAATAATTAATACCCATGAATTACGACTGAGGAATGACTGCTACACTGGTAGCATCTCTGGATATGTTGCACCGTGATTTATGCAACGATTCCATTGGGAGTTGAATCTCACCATACTGTACACGAATGTTCAATTTAAGATGAATCAATCCACTCTTTCTGGATAGGGTAATTTCTCTTCAACAGAGCATATGAAAAAATGTGTGGCATTAATACTACAGCTGTATGAAGATATGGAATGAAGTATGCTACTTTTTGAGCACGCGTTTTAAACATTTTCTAGAAAACCTCGTTTAGGGAGCTAAAAATGTAAAGAAACTTTTCATAAGAATGTAGCAAATATGGAGCAGAAATATAAAAGAAGTGGAATCCAACCTGTTAACCAATTATTCTTTGCATAATTGGCTAGCATGGACGATCACTAAAGTAGATATGGTATCCGAGATGGATATAACCATAATTCATTCGACAAAATGTTATTTTTTACAATTTTTAAGGACAAAATGTTATTTTTTAAAAATTTTTAAGGAAAGAAGCTACCCCCCCCCCCCCGATACAAAGGACGGAGATAACCTAGAGACTCTAGTGAGTTTGTCCTGGTTTCGCATATGATAAGCACACGCATACACAGGGCCATGCCTTCTGGTTTAGTAGTAGGGAAAAAAAATGCATAAATATTTATTAATATGATCTCCCACAATATCTTGAGTACAATTTAGGTCGATTCTTAAGAACTGTATGTCCTACAAAAACCAAATGGTCATTTTCAAAATACTGTTGAAACTTTTGAATGAAACATCTAGTTCAAATAAGGAAAGAGAACAAAATGTTGATCATCGTAATCTAGTATTTCTAATATTAAGACATAGTTTAGGTGACAATAATTCTTTACGATTATTAAATGCAATTTTATGTTGAAAAGCATAGGATCCACTTTGCAATAAATGTGAATTAATTAAGAAACAACTCTGCTAAATAAGTTATTTCCAATCTATTTATCCAACATTTTATTTTTATTTTTTTAAATCCTTTTATAGCTTTAAATTTTTTAATCCAATCCTTTTATTGCTTTTAATTTTTCTTCTCTGCAATGATATATTTTTACCTTTTCTTGGTGTATATTGTATAGGTATATCCTTTTTATGCATTTTTTTTAAATACACGAAAGGTGGAGACAACTGTAAGCTTTTGGCTTGTGTTGACTTCTCGAAATCATATAAACACTTACACAAGAAATTCTTATTGGTTTATTAGTCAGGTCCTCTAACCATTACACCAATTATGGTATCTGGCTCAAGTAAGGAAACTTCTAGTTCAAGTAATGAAAGAGAAAAAAATAATTTGTTGATCATTGTACCGTAGTAAATCGTACCCAGTTTGAATGTAATACGACCATTCATAAATAAATGCTGATATAGCCTGCTGATAGATGTATGGGAAGAGCCAACATTGCGGACATTCTCGACAACATTGACTATTCGTTTCAAAATACGTTTATATATTTTTTGCAGCTTAACTACTGCAAAAACAATAATTAAATCGTTTAATTATCATATTTATTATAATCACTTAATAATATTTCAGCAAGAATATTTTTCCGTCACATGAAATATATAAATACGCTAGCTTGATATCTAACACATACTTGGCACAATGTTTATAGGCACAAACAATAGGCATCTCTGCTTCATTTAAAAAATTGGTTCATTTTCTTCACTCCTTGGTTTATTTTTAATTTAGCTAATTTGGGTCCATTACATAATATTGATAAATAAATGTTAGTAATAAACTTCGTAACAATATTGTTAGATAATTGTACAATATTGTAATAACAATATATGTTATCAGGAGGTCGTTGATTCAAATCCAACCCATCATCATCATCATCATCATCCTCAAGCAGCCATGGGCTACGGAGGTCCAACCAGACCGTGCAATTTAGTTCTCCAAGCAAGTCTATCCTGAGCTACATCTACTGCATCTGGCCACTGCATACCAATTCTAACAAGGTCCTGTTTGACATTGTCTGTCCACCGCATCCTAGGTCTCCCCCTCCTTCTGAGGCCTCCAGGCACACTGTTCATAACCCTATTCGCCAATCTATAAATATCCATATGGGCAACATGGCCAAACCAGCGGAGTCTCTCTCTGCACAATATGCTGCTTAAAGGAGGTTGCAGACTCCTTTGCCTAACCTCATCATTAGTTACAAAGTTAAACCACCTAATACCCAAGATACTACGTAAGCATCTAGAATCAAAAGCATTTAGTTTCCTGTTATCTTGTTTACAAAGTGTCCAAGTTTCACTACCATAACTAACCCTAGAAAGAGCCAAACTATTATACAGTCTAATTTTAGTCTTTAGGTGTATACGCCTATTTCTCCACACTCTCCATAGATTCTTAAAAGTTCCGGCAGCAATCCCTATTCGTCTGTTAATCTCATGCCGCACATCATCATTATCTGTTACATAGCTCCCAAGATAATTAAATTGTGACACCTGCTCAAGACTGCAATCATTCAGATTAACTGAATCACAGCCTGCCTGACCAATTTTCATCACCAACCCAGCTAATAACAATTTTTCCTCTATATTTATCTAACAAATTACTATCAGGTGTTTCTGAGATATCCTATTATTTGAATAACAATATTGTGTTCGTATAATAAAGTATTCATTATTTCGAAATACACATAATAAAAATGTGTGAAGAACTGTTTTGTCTTACAGAAAACAAAAAGGTCATTTTCCAAATTATCCTTAAAATTCTATAAGAATCATTTCGTTGAAGTAGGGAAGCATAAAGCACAATTGTTGATCATTGTAATCCTAATATTTTATGATAATATCATGACATAGTTTATGCTACGATAATTCTTTACGATTTTTAAATGTAATATGTTAAAATAGTGCTAGTAATAAATATTTCTTAGGAAATGAGCATAAATGACCAGAATAATATAATGAGTATAATAACCAGAATTAACTCACACTTGCGAATTAAATATTTCTCTCTCCTGTACTACTTTTTAACAAAACGTTCAAAAATCACGTATGATGTTAACTGTCCAGAGAATGTTTTACACTAGTATACTGCAAAACAATAACACTTGATTATATTCGTCTAGAATAGACAATGACCTATTGATTTGTATAAGACCATTTGGAAATGTCTCCTATTACTCAATGCAGTAGGTCTATTCATAATGCATATAGTATGTAAAGCCTGCTATATGCATTATAGATCAATATATGGGATATACGGGAAAAATAGGAAATATGGGATATGTGGAATATATATGGGAAAATAGGGGGAAAAATGGGAAAAATGGAAAACTGCGAGAACGATATATGACATATATGGGAAAACGATATATGGGATACGTGGTAAAAAGATATATGGGATATATTGGAAAAAGATATATGGGGCATATGGAAAAAAATGATTAACAAATTGATTATTCGTTTCAACATCGATTTACATCTAAACAATTTTCCTTCATTCTAATTTTACTCTCAGCTTTAGTGCTATTGTCGGGTAAAGAGAGTTTGTACCTGTCACCAAATCGAAACGTGCTTGTCTTTCGCTTCGATATCTCTTAGCATTATTGTTGCAGCTGAACGCACATTCAATTGGCCTTTAATTAGGTAAACCTTTTAGGACAAAGGGGAAAAGAAGTCTTTTGAAGATTGTCTAAACGTAATTTTAACCTTATAACTAGAATAATTAATATCGCCTCTGGCGCATATTTGAATCTCGTTTTCAAAGAGAATGAAGTTTTTCATTGATCTACCTTTTTCACCCCTTAAAAGTTTCAATTCGAACGAATGGATGATTGGGAAAAAATGCAAATAGCAGTATTTTGTTTGTTCTTATGCAATAGACAGCATTTTTCTTTTATTCATTAAAATAAAAAAAAAGTAGCTTTTCTTATATCGTTGAGAAAAGGGGGCCAATTTTTGTTGCCAATGGAAAATCGCATGGCATTCCTACCACGGAAATTTCAAATTTCTATCATAAGCAGATCAATTGCGACATTCGAAAAATTTTGCCGTTTCCGTATTTAGTGACATCTAAAGATATAAATTAAAATTACCTAAGGATATGAAAAATGCTAATTATAATATTTCGTTATTACCAATGCAACTAAAAGATAGATTTACAATTACGTATATCTAAAAATAAAACAGTTGGAAAGATTGAATTAATTCCTAACGCCCAGGGTGGGTGCGAACCCACCCTGGGCGTTAAGAATAAATTCAACCTTTCCGAGCAGAAACGTTGTTAATTTCACATTTCCACCAAAATTTTTAATTTCTAAATTTCCATTAGAGATAGAAACTGGAACTTTTTGGAGAATCGGAAAGTTTGAATTGTAAAATTTCATCACTACCTCTCCAACTCAAAAAGAATATTTAAATTATCTCTAAAAGCCAAACAAAATCTATGTCTACAGACGGACAGACAGATACACGACAAAGTGAACACGTTAACTGATTTGTTGTTGCAAAACGAGATGAGAAACTCAATGGGCAATTCAGAGGGTTTTTCAATTTTTCATACTTTTCGTATTCATAATCACATTCCAATTATCTATTTTCCTTTTATCGTAACACTTACTAAAATTGGATTTCAGTTGTTTATGTTTAGATAAAATCTCATGGTACTGGCTAACCTTAATTTTAAACATTACTCTTATCTAACAAACAAAGCTTGTTAAATAATTTTTATTCTTTGAATGCGAAATGCAATCTTGCCCAAAATTTAAACAAGGACTGTAAACATCGTGTTTTATTTAAACTGTTATTCTGCAAACGAACAAAACTAAAGATTAAATTTAAACTTTGAAGGGTTTCATTAAACAGATACTAACCTAATTAGTTATCCAAGTGATTTATTATTCAAGAGAATGGGAAGTCCAGCGATTCTGCTGAAGACATTGCATTTTTAAATGGAAGTCGTTACCTCTTTGGGTAAAGGAAGAAGGTAAATAAAATACTAAGCTCGTTGCATAACCTTAGAAACACTGCTGTAATTAAGAAAGAGTACGAAAAGGAAAGCAAAGTGATTAAATTGTTACTTTCAGAGATCACGTCCAAATGCCAGAATTTAAAAATGGAAATCATTAGTAGAAAAGCTCTGCTAAAACATTTGGCACAAAGTTCCCCATTTGTTCACAGACTGACGCTGTTTATTTTGCAGTGAGGTAGGTACGTAATCTAAGATTTGCAAGTACCAACACAAGCTTTAAAATTTTCAAAATTTCCTCCGTTTCTGTTTATATCCAGAAATAAAAATAAAAGACTGATTTTAAATGCCTGTTCCTTCAAACAGAAAATTATATCGTCGTCAGTATACAAAATAATCACATCACCTGTATTTTTGAAAAAGGACTGAACTTCTTTCATAGCTGATCGATTTGCTCTCAATAATAATGCACCATATCCCCAATCCAACCAATCCTGAGCTAAGAGTTTTGTGATCTGATCATTTACCTTATTTGCAACAACAGAAAAGATCAACTTTAAAATCAGTTATTGTAATTACTTCGTTACGATGTTTAACAAATGTATAAACTGAAACGTATTATACACTTCTTACGGAATGGGGCAGAAGAATGGGAATTAATCGAAATGCCAACACAGTAGTATATGGCTATTAAGGTAGTTAAATCCTACCAAAAGTTCGGCTCGAAACGTATTTACATTGATAACTCTTCCTATCTATAACGTCATTCATATTTTTCCACCGTTAACGCACTTCTCCATTCAGAAGATAAATGACGACATACCCTCCCCCTCAATGGAATTTTAGACACTTTCAAAGGGTTTACTCACGACCTAAGGTAGCTAGGAACCTGACCTCGTAATCCAACAGAGCTAGAACTAAGTGAGACCACCACATCAAATTTGGGACTTATCGCTCAGGTACCGGCGGAACCGCATATTTTTGCCATCGATTACTTCATACCGAACACGTATAAGAAATGCATATCCATCAGTTCATTCGTCCGCCAGGAATTATGGCTATTATACCATTTGGCTATATATTATGCGACACAGGGAATTATGGCTATATACGTATATAAATTCCCCCTCTCAAGTGGCAAAAGCTTTAAACAGTGTATTAAGGAGAAATTTGCTTTCATGTAAGCGCGAAGTTTATTCTTTCAACAAAGGAAGAAACTATGAAAATACTTTCAGTATATTAATTTCTCAGTTCATTTCTTGCCTTTGACGTGGAAGCTGACTGCATTGCAGCGAAGTGGATTACAGAGATAAAAAATAAAAGTAAATAACAACAATGGAACGTTTGTATGTACTTTTGTCATTGTCTTGAAAGTTTTGTGCAATGGACTAAACTTCTTCGAAGTGGATTATTGAGATAAAAACAGGAAAAAAATAAAGGAGGGAAAATAAACAACAGTAATAATTCCAGAAACTGCTACTGCAAATTTTAATTATTACTATTATGCATATCCATCATATTTTATTCTCATAAGTACAGTGGGAAAAGCACAATTTTAATCCCATAAGGGAATAATGATGACGAAATAATGCAATGGCGTAAAATTCTAATATGACGGTAAATTATAACTAATGATAATTATTATATGCATCATATGCTCGACATTCAAAGTGACCCACCCAGAAGGACATGTCATAAAATAATGCAGATAGAAGGATGGGTGTGCGCAGTTGAGATATGCAAATGATGACAATTCGGAGCCAATGACGTGTGTGGCTCAAGAGATAAAAGGTGCAAGAAGGAACAGAAGGGTATTGTGTTTATGCAGGTGGAAGTCGTGCGAACAGTTGAGATTAGGTGGTTCCGCTAGGAAATTGTTCAGTGAAGGCCGAAAATGCCTGGTACACGCCATCGGCAGGTTTATCGCCATTTCGATGATTTGAGATAAGAAGAATTATAGTCGTATATGCAGCTGGATGGACTACACGTCGTGTCGCTGCCCATGTTCATTGGGATGCACAGACTGTTCGACGCTATTGGCAACAGTGGCGGAATGAAGGTTCTGGCGTGCGACACAGAGGGAGTGGTGCCGTCCGACAAACGTCAGAACGGTTTGATAGGCACATTGTTCAACATGCTCGTTCGTCACCAGAGAGCACTGTAGGCGATATTTGACGGGCTGTGTCAGCAGCTATGGACATCCCCATATTGACCCAAATGATGGTAAACCGAAGGTTGCATTAGGTACACCTGCGCTCTAGGCAACCATTACGTCGACTGCCATTGACTGCAAAACATCGCAGCGCTCATCTGGCTCTGACTTGGTGCCGAAATCGTGCTAACTGTGGTCACGAATAAAACAACTGTTGTGTTTAGTGATGAATCCCGTCTCTGTCTGGCTGATGACGATCGACGGGTCTGTGTATGGTGACAGCCTGGCAAGAGGAGGGATCCGCCATCACCAGGCATAATGGTATGGGGTGCTATTGGATATGACAACAGTTCACCTCTTGTCCACATCACGGGAAAATGACAGCTGCATGATACGTTAACACGTTTCTGTAGCCCATTTTGTTACAGTTCCTGGAGGCATGCAGCAGTCCATTTTCCATCATGAGAATGCCCGTGTACACACTTCTAGGGTCCCAGGCAATGTTTGAAACATGTTCAAGTATTGCCATGGCTAGCACGATCTCCAGATTTATTCCCAATAGAAAATCTGTGGTAGCACATCGGACGACGTGTAAAATGCTCTAAATGGCCGGCGCAAAATCTCAATGAATTATGGGAGCAAGTCAACTCTGCTTGGTGTGCAATTCATCAGGACTATATCCGTCGACTGTATGACTCCATGCCACACCGTAATGCTGCCACTATTGCCGTTCACGACGATGAAAACACCTACTGAGGCAATCACATTGTGCTGCATTATCTCATCTTCTAACTGCTATAAGTGGTTGCACGTTAACTCATGGTATGCCAATATTTATTGCTATGTATGTGCTAAATTTCACCCCTATCCCCTCAATCCTTCTGGGTGGGGCAATTTCAAAATCGTGCAGTGTATGAAAAAAAATAGATAAATTATCCTAAGCCATATTTCACTTAAATCACAGGTGAATCGTTCAAAATCTGTCCTTATGTAAATACGCATAATCTGGCCGGGCTGTATAAAACAATTTTATGGGGGAGGGAGGTGTAACGTAATCGTGCCGAAAAAAAGTAAAAGGGGAGGAAGGCAAGATATTGGATTATGTTAGGAGGCTAGTGATTAACGAAGGCTATCCCGTATGGTACGAGCGAACAGAAGGGATACTGTGGCGCAACTCGCCCGCAATTTGAATGCTAGTGATGGGAGTAATGTGTCACAACACACAGTACATCGAATCCCGCAGAAATAGGGTTGCGTAGCCACATTTTCGCTCCAAAGCGTCCGTGTTAACCTCGTTCACCATCGAAGGTACCTGCAATGGGCACGCGAGCATTGAACTGGACCTTGAATGATTGGAAGAAGTTCGTGTGGTCCGATGAATCTCGCTTCCCGTTGCACCATGTGGACGGCTGGGTACGTGTGCGTCGTTTACCTTGGGAAGTATTGGCACCATGTTCACCGTGGGATGAAAACAAGCCAGTGGAGGAAATGTAATGCTTTCGGAAATGTTCTGCTGTGAAACCCTGGATCCAGTCATTCCTGTGCAGGAAACTATGACATCTACCACCTACCTAAACATCATTGCTGACCGGGTACATCCTTTCATGGCAACGATATATTCCTCTAGTAGTGCCTTTTTTCAGCTGAATAATGCGTCATGCTACAATGGCCGGATTGTTAGAGATTGGTTCGTGAAACAATGAGGAAGACGTACAAGTATTGCCCTGGCCTCCAAATTCCCCAGACATCAATCCAATCGAGCATATTTGGTTTCTGTTGGAATAGCATATCCGATCTACGGTGGCTCAACCACGTAACTTACAAGAGTTGAAGGATCTGCTAGTAACATGTTAGTACCAAATACCACAAGATACTTTTAGAAACTTGTAGCGTCCATGCCTAGCCGGGTAAAAACTATTTTGCGTTATGTAGAGGACCAAAATTGCATTAGGCAGGCGGTCATAATATTTTGCTCTTCGGTGTATATATGAATAATATTCTAATCATAGGAATAATTTATAACTCCTCCCGAAAATCTAACACCTACTCGGAATCCATTACCGTGCTAAAATTCTACTTACACCACTGCTTATATTTATGCCCCCTTTGGACGAATCGGAAAACAAAAGTGTAAACAACTGAAATTAATATATATAAATGTGCTTCAATAATAAGTTCAAATTTTACAGAAATATTTAGACAATAATTTTATATACTTATTATATAATAAATATATGGACTAATACTATTCTTACCTATATAATAATATTTACTTTATATACCGACTAATGCTTTTAATAGAAATTGTTTAATTCTATAATTCATTTTATTTTTCATAAAAACGGAACATTGCTTCTCAATCGAGGCTTACTGTTCAAGGCTCATTTGAGTTCTTAATTTACATCTAATGATAGTAGTCTAATGATAGTAGTATATTGAGATCATATGACTGAGCAACTCAGTTGTAAACTGGTTTAATTCACTTTGGTGTTTCTGGTATATGCAGAACGGTAAGATTTCCCTGGCAAGTAGACATGCCAGTAATACCATTTGCTGGTGAGTCCTATTCACTTTGTATCACCTAACACGAGATTGAATAAATTGTTGGTGTTAACACCTTTAGTCAATTTAATGCAAGTTGCTTAGTTCGTAATTAACTTAAACCACAGGATTTAGTCGAATGACATGCACTTCACTATATGCAGAAAGCATGAGTTGTTATACGGGGATCAGGACGAGTATTTCCTTACTTGTGATTCCTCGAAATAACAATGTTAGCAGATTACAATTTTTCATTACAAGTTATCTTGAATTTTATAGTTTAGATACGTTTGAAACACCCAACGTATATTTTTAAATTTTTACTAATTTTTGATAAAAATTATTTAGAAGAGTATTGCGATTGCATACAATCTACCTAAATTTACAAGCACTTAAGACAGCATTTCTACTATACGTGGTTTAATAGCCGACATTGAATTTCTGTTAGAATCAAATTTATTAAAACATCATTTTAACAAAATCTTTGGAAAAGGCTGAACAATCAAACACTACTCAATGGAGAATATGACACGCCGCAGACAGCTCTAAGAAATGTGTCATTCAAAAACTTGCAATTTGATCGATAAGTATATAATTCGCTTGTAAAAATGATCCAAAACGAATGTATATTAAGTTTTTTGTCCTATTAGTGAAGAAATTATCAGCATTAGTTCGTAGTAGTTTGCGGCAAAATGAAAGGGTTTGATGATGCAAGCTATTTTTTTCTCTAGTATGATGATAGGTGCATTACTGGCTTTAATGTTGGCCCTATAACACAATCTGAAGTTATTTTGGCTATTTCTAAACTTTATTCCATAAACTTTATTCCAATAAATTTCATAAATCCTCAGGGATAGATGAAATTACTACTGAAGTACTAAGAGCTGGGGATGTTTTGGTTACCACATGATTTACTGAAATTTTCAATATATTTTATAATAAAAGCATTTTAAGGATTTTATCAGAGCCTATTTTTAAAAAAGAGGTTTCTATGGTAACTATAGGGTATCAGCTTACTTTCTGTTCCAGGGAAGGTTCTTTGCGTTGGGTTGTTTTACATCTGAGCAACACTTTTTTGTGTGCTAATGGGCTAAATGGCCAGGTTACAAGGACTCCGTAGACTCCGAGAAGTTTTGGGGAGGGGACCCACTAGAACAGATGTCGAGAGACAGATGGTAGCCTCTCGTCAAGGCCATCGAGCGTGTTCTTTAACGTGCGCAGGGTGCGTCTCTACCGCACATGGGCCACGGCTTAACGTCGCATTCGACGGGCTGGGTCCTTTCCAATCCCATCGGTGTCCAGGCAGGGTGGGGAGTTTTGCAGAGAAAAATCTCAACGCTGACTCAGCTGGGACTCGAACCTGGAAACTACATATTACGAGCCTGGCGCGTATCCGACTCAGCCACCCCCGCCCCTTTAAAGTTATTTACACCATTGTACTTAATAGAATTAAGAGTCTGGTTGAAGGACAATTCCGTAATGAGCAGTGTGGATTCAGAACTGGCAGGGGATGTGTATATCAGAATTTTTCACTTAGGCAGATTCTTGAGAAATGTTTACAGTTTCAGAAGCCTGTGGTTGCTAACTTTGTAGATTTCAAAAATGCCATTTACAACTTTATTGATCGTCATAATTTGTGGTTGATCGTGTGATCGTATGGCATATCAGAAAAGTTAGTTAACATAATTAAATCTCTCTGTAATAACACTGAATCATACATGAGAGTTGGTAAGACTTGTAGAAATCGGTTAAGCATTGCTTCTGTGGTTTATAATAGTGCATTTTGTCTTCTTTTTGCTCTTTACTTTGGTAATTGATTTCGTTATGCGGAATTCACTGCACGGGAAATAATTTTTAAATGGTCTGGAGATCTGAAAATTTATGATTTATATTATGCTGATGATTTAGCCCTTTTGGAAAATGATGTTCAATGAGAATAATTCTTTTATTAGAGTAGGGTTGGTGATAAGCAGAGAGAAAACTAAAGTGATGAAAACTGGTCAGGCAGGCTGTGATTCAGTTAATCAGAATGGTTGCATTCCTGAGCAGTTATAATAATTTAATTATCGTGCAAGCTATGTAACAAATACTGGTGATGTGTGGCATGAGATTAACAGACGAATAGAGATTGCTGCCGGGACTTTTATGAAACTATGGAGAGAGTGGAGAAATAGGCGTATACATCTAAAGATTAAAATTAGACTGTATAATATTTAGTTCTTTCGAGAGTTAGTTATGTAGTGAAATTTTGACGCTTTGTAAACTAGATAACAGGAAACTTGATATTTTGATTCTATATACTTAGGTAGTATCTTGGGAATTAAGTGATTCAACTTTGGAAGTAATGATGAAGTTAGACAAAGGAGTCGACAATCTCCTTTCAGCAGCATGTATGCAAATAGAGACGCCTTGGTTTGATCATATTTCCGTATGGATAATTATAGATTAGCGAATAGGGTTATGAACAATGTTCCTAGGGGCCTGAGAAAGAGGATGAGATCTAGGATGCGGTAGACAGACAATGTCAAACAGGATCTTGTTAGAATTAGTGTGCAGTGGCCAGATACTGCAGATGTAGCTTAGGACAGATATGTTTAGAGAACTGAATGTCATTATATAGTTGGACCTCCGTAGCCCATAGTTGCTTGATGATGATGATGATGATGATGATGATGATGATGATGATGATGATGATGATGATGATGATGAATTAAACTACTGTTTAATTTTTAGGAGGTGGATTATTGGTGAAAATCATTAAATTGGCAATTATGTATATAACTTGAAAATCAACAAAGAATCATTGAGAACCATGCCCCTTTCCCTACCTTTCAGAATGCTAGTAAAGGTAATAGAGGTAAAAATGATTAAATCTATTTATATTTCATATAATATGTGTACTTTTTTATAATTTTTGAAAGTTCTGTAAAAATATATACATTGACATGAATATATTCATATATGACATGAATATATACATTTATGTTATACTTCATTGAAAATTCAGTCTCTTGAACTTTCTTTTACACTTTTCTGGCTCGATTGTGTTCCTTGCCTCTTCCCCCTATCCAGTCAGTTTTTTTTTTTTCTAAATCCAAGACTGATTGAAAATATTCCAGAATGACGTCAAAAAATCACCGACTCAGAAAATGTAATGTTGTAAAGTTGCGCATCTGTGACAACATTGCCAAGGTGATGGAACAACATTTGCAACATTTGAAATTGATTCAATTGTCTGGTACTCATTCTACGGCGAATGATCTTTTCATATCCACAACAGATTACATTGTCTTCAGTCTCTCCGATGATTGGCTGTCTTTTACAAATAGACAATGCTGAGCAGTATTGTTAAACTTTTGTCTCTCGGTTTCAAAATTACGCCATTAGCACTTAAATTAGTACAAATTCCATGACATCTATGCTTAATCTTTATAGGGCACCATAACATGGACATGCAAATGAGCTTACTTTAGAATGTAAAGACATCGTTTTATTCTTTTTTAATCTAACACAAATTTAAAAAAAATAAGGCTTTATTTAATTATATTTATTGGACATTTTATTCCGTGTTTCAATTTCACAATCGATATTCATTTTTCACAATCGATCGTTATTAGCATCATCATTATTATTACTACTACTTTACTACTACTTACTCAGTGGTTGAGAAGATACAGCATGCTGATTATCTTTGTTCTCGATATTTAGTGCTCGGGTATTGGGTTAGAAAAATGTAAACGAAGTGTAGTTTGCAAAATTGCATCTCATTTTACCGTCGAGACCACCAAAATATAACTTAAGATCTATATCTGGAATAGGTGCCCTCTAATTCAATATCCCATCATTAAATATTGTGAAGAAAGGTAAATAGCATGTTTATGCGATGTATCTGTAACTGATCTATAAAACGATGTGATTTCGAATTTACATTAAATGGAATGATGAACGGAGCTATGACTCTCCATCTTTTTATTTTCAAAATCTAGGAAAGTTTCTTGACCTGCGAAACTGGAATAAAAGGCTTTTCCTTCAGTGGTTTGAGTTGTTTAAATAATAAATTCTAAATTTAATTCAGAGGGAAAAAAGATTACGGAAAGTGTTTTTATTTGGTTATTTCAACCTCCGCACAAAAGTAAAGGTAAAGTATTTAATTTTAAATCATGATTAATTCCTTTTCATACAAAATATTTAATTCTTGTATCCAATATATATTAAGGTCACTAAAAGAGTTTAAAGGCAAAATATGTAAAATTATCTTAAGATATACTGCTTTACCTTAATGAACACCTGGCATAAAACATTTTGCTATCTGCTGGAAATCTTAACATTTTTGGTCATATCATTTGCATTAATTACGTTTATAGCTGAAGCACATATAGAATTTGATTTCCATCTATAATGTCGTAAAAATATTATACAAACTTCATTACATCATTTTCACTGAGATTACCCGTAACATATATTTAGACAACATTTCTCTCATTTCTATCACAGATAAATCATGGCAAGATAGAAATTTGACATCTGTCATCCAACCCCAACCTTGATCACATATTTCGAACTTTTCTTTCGATCTACGATCTGAATTATCTCTTGATGCAAATATTCAGAGCTCTACCACTTCTATATCATAGTTAGAATTAACATTATTCCGTTTCACTTACTCACTCATATTCATCTATATACACCCAATTCTGTTTTTACACGGTAGATAGATTCCCGAAAAAGCCGTGAAAAAAAATACAGTGCATATGAAAAAATAGAAGATTGGTTCCAGTTGTGAAAACTCAGTACAATTAATAAGTTGATTTCAAACAAATCATATCAGAATCTTTATTTAAATCTTTATTTGATTTTTATTCATTTAAACACATTTTTTATTTATAAACTTGTAAAGATAATTATATGTACATATATACAATAAATTATCCTCCATAAAGAAAATAATATGTCACTAATTCAAGAATACAAAATATAAGAATACTCACACGATCCTTAGCTGCTTTAAAGTCACCAACAGTTTTTGTGATTTTGTTACGTAGGTTATATTCGGCGTTTTTTTTCTAAAAAAAAGCAGTTTCATTTTCATTCCAAACGTTATCGGGAGTGTATTCACCATCTCCAATGATTTTGGCCAATTTTGGACAAAATTCTTTAGCAGCCGGCTCATCTGCAGATACAATTCCACCTTTTATCTTTACATTATGAAACGCGTGTCTTTGAAGAAATCCTGCAAGCCAACCTTTCTTGTATCTCCTTTTATATTCATATAACGTCATAAGTTTGATGGTATTTCCATCTAGAGGTATTCTGTTTTGCGTGTTATCTTCCATCTAGAGGTATTCTGTTTTGCGTGTTATCTTCCATCTTCACTTTTACAATATCTCTCATGTACGATGACGACTTAGAGGTCAATTTTGTTCCAGAAAGCACAGATATTCTAATAGCATCTTCATTTTTTTATGGTTCTTAAGGTAGCTTCGTTCAAACCAAAATATTTACCAATGGATGTTGAACCTTCTCCAGTTGCAAGACGATCTAAAATTTGGATTTTAGTATCCAAAAAGATAGCTTTCCTTTTCTAGTTTTGTATAGTTGAATTATCCGACATCGTGGTAAGGCTTACGAAAAATATTTCAATTGTAATTAATAAATCAGATGATGAAAAATTGTAAATTACTTATTAGTAAAATTTAATAAATTTATATTACACATAAAAAACTTCAAAAAACAAAACAAAATGTTTTTCGATTTCTTCTATTAAACATCTAATCAGTTCTAACTTTAAATACAAAATGAGGGACCAAGACTAACGTATGTAATGAAGATAAAATTGAGGGGAATTCCCGGAACTCAATGTTGCCACTTTATTCCGAATGAAGTAGGTTTAGTACATTTTTTTCATAAAATAGGGAATAAAATAGAGAAAACTTGTTGTGTAGTTATGTTAGTGTAGTGCACAAAATATGCACCTACAGTACATATTCAAAGTTAAAAGTACTTCGAAAATGTGACCATAAAAGCGGCATCTTTGTTATAAATGTAAATTCTAGGAATTTTTTCTTGAATAGGGATATTTTTTCAGAATTAAATTCCAATGGAGATTTTTAAAAAGGCGCCGTTTGAACCGTGTTAGGTCAAAATAAATCGTGTAAAAAGAGAATTGGAATTTTTTTTCTAAACCGTGAAAATCAAAATCGTGTAAAAAAAAAATCCGTCTAAAACAGAATCGTGTGTAAAATACATATAATGAGAACTGGCATTATTGAAGTGTCCCAAGAGTGTCTGAATTTGAACGAGTTACGTTTGGGATATGCAGTTTGAAGCTTCTTCCGTTTAATATTTCATATTTTGGCACGTGAATTAAGAGGTTAATCCTTCAAAGTTAAACAGGTTCAGTGCTTGCCTTATTGCATTAGAGAGATTGGAGAAACATTCCTTTTATAATATAAGATAAAAGTAAGTGGATATCACATGCGTCAAAAAATTTAATATCGAGTATATTTTTCAATGACACAAAAACGCAGAACGTCATATATAGACAATATTGATTATCTCTATGCACAAGTTTCATATATTTAGGCCATCTCGCTAAGTCGTCGTCTGTTTCACAATTTGTTTCAATGGGCCTTTATGATTTCATAGAAATATAGCTAATATTTGACTCCAAAATCTCTCAGCGCATCTGAATTTTCGAAATTTTTCTGAGATGTACGACTGAAATTACACCTAGGTGCAAATTTTTACAGCTGCACAATTTCTGCCTCATAGCTAGAATTAAAGTTATTCTCCCCTCACTCACTCACTCACAATGTAAAAAAAATTAAGAAAACCTCGTGTGAGAAAAGCCTTTTCAATATCTTTAAAGCTCTTTTTCAAAATTTGCTATTTTTTCATTTATTATAATGACATTATATCTATAATGAAAGAATGCAACATAGCTTTATGTTATTTTACAATCTTTGTAACACAAATAACAGATCAAATACATAGGTTTCCATAAATTAAGGAAAAATGAGAAAAATCGCGATAATTCGCCAAAAAATTGTGCGATCTCACCAAATTCGTTTATGTAATCTGTAAAGTAATGCCGAGTGAGCATATCGTATGCAAATTAGTCTAGGTTGCGTCAATTTGCGTAATCGGATAGCGGTATAAAAACGGGTGTTTTGGAGTGGATCGTTATTTTGTGTTGCAAATGTGAGTTAAGAAATTTGAAATAGCCATTTTGTAGGAACAACCTCGAGACATCATTTGCCAAATGAACTGCGGTGGATAGCTAACGGCCGGCTCGAAGCAGGCCAAAGTCAGCAGACGTGACACGATTGGTGAATGTCAGTCCTTCTGTAGTCCATAGGCTGTGGAATCGATTTCTCCGCGTCTCAACGTCGAGGAAGGGCTAAAATTATGACCACTGTACAAGACCAATATCTTCGATTAACAGCAAGAAGGAGCAAGTCGTCTACTCCATCTCAGCTACGATCCTCTCTTGCAGCAGTCACTGGGAGGGTTGTATCCTTTTACTGTGCGTAGAAGGCTTCATGAGGGAGGTCTGTACGCTAGAAGGCCTGTAATTTGTATACCCTCTCACGTCACAGGAGAGAGAGCGGTTGAATAGGGCATACACGCTTGTTAATTGGACCGAAAGCAATGGAGGTCCGTTCTCTTCACAGATAAGTCTAGATATTACTTGCAGAGTGATTCCGGACATTGTTTGATATGGAGATAACGAGGTACTCGCTATCATCCCAGTAACATTCGTCAAAGAGACAGTTATGGTAGGGGTAACGTGTGTGTTTGGGGTAGCATTTCCTTAGGTGGACACACAGAGCTCTATTTGCTGATGAGTGGGAACCTCAATGCTCAAAGGTATAGAGTTGACAAGTTGGTCCCAATCTGGATTACGCTGGTGCAATAGGTGAAACATTCATCTTACAAGGGGATAATGATCGACTACACAGAGATCGACTAGTGGAACATTACATTCAGGAGGAGACCATTATGTGGATGGAGTGACCAGTTCGATCTCCCGACCTAAATCCGATTGAGCATGTATGGGATGTTCTAGGGAGACGTGTTTGCTGCCCTCAACCTGCTACCTGAAACAAAGGGAGAGCTTATTACTGCTCTAAAGTAACAATGGTCGTTACTCCCTACTCACCCGATTGACAACATCATAAATAGCATGGAACATCATTGTCGTGTCGGCATTGTTGTAAGCCGGATCACGCTCTGATATTGCTGCCATCCATGAGCGTCGTATTGCTCCTCAGTCTGGTTCATGGTTTGGGACGCTGCCACTCGTAAACACAGTGGTTACAATGACAGCACGACGATACATCGATGAGGTGCTGCAGCCCGTTTTGTTGCGGTATCTCTGTGGTATCCTTGATGCCCAGTTTCAATGCACTAACGCCTATCCTCAAACTGCTAAGATCAGCAGACAGCATCTACAAGGAGTCCAGGTGGTGCCTTGGCCAGTACGATACCCAGATATCGCCCCAATAGAGAAATCTGTGGGATGCTATTGGCAGACGACTTCATGCCTCGCACGATCCCCTCGCAATGGCGATGAGTTATGGACACAGGTCAATGACGTATGATTCACGATACCTCAGCACCCCGTCCTAGAACTTTTCCACTCGATGTTTCCACCTTGTTGTCGAATGTATAGCCCAGCATGACAATCATACTCAGGCCACATTATACTGTCTCCTCGCCCATCGCATTCAAATAATTCGTCAGAAATTTAATCATTTCTTTCCCACCTACTTATCGACATGTGTGATACGTTTCGCCTTATTTCGTGCATTCATTCATGGTGTGGCATTTTTTATGTCGAGCAGTGTATATAATTCGCAAACTTACTCGTTTGCGGACAATATTAATCAATAGAAAATGCAAACTATTTTGCTCATAAATGAATTTTTACTAAACCTCCATTTTGAAGATTTTTCAGTTCCTAATCTTAATATGATTTGCACTAAAACATATGCTTACGAAGAAGTCACTTTCTTTTTTCTTTAATAAATATGCACATTTATCTTTTAGTCGTACCAACAGCATGCTAATATGCCTGATCGAACTCCCATTGCAAATATTTATTAAAATCGTTACATAATATTAAGACAAAATTACATTTTTTTAATATCTGTATCACTAATTTGTATACCATTTACCTCAATGTAAAATTCTGCCTGAATATTTCAAATCATTTAGATACAAAGGGACACAGACAGGCAGACAGCCACATTAAAAAACATTATAACTATATTTTGCTTTCAGAAATAACAAAAAAAAATATCTGAATTGAAACACTCAATGTAGTATCCTTTCCCGACTACAATACTTTCCATATTACCCTCGATAAAATAAAATTACAACTGATTTGCTGGAAAAAAAAATGAAATTTAACTATCTCATTTCCTGATAAAAACAAGATAATTAACGACGTGTTTTAAAACTCTGACCTAAGTTCACGCTTGTAAACCCTAATATCCAATGTTTTTTTTGGGGGGATACGGTTCTGATAATAATCATTCAATAGTATATTGTAAAGTTTAATTTGCCTAAAACGCCACCGTACTATAGAGACAATGAATACGAATTTCAAGTATTAAAACTTCCATTTGAGTATGGTGTTCCGATCAATAGAAGTCACTTTCGCTACTACGCTAACATGGAGTTGCACTTTGTTGATTGAACTGGACCGAAAGCCATTGCATATTCTTACTCGATTGCTTCCTTGGGATGTACTCACGTCGTTGCACTGCTCAGATATTTGCATCTACATATCGTGTTTCTAATATAAACATTACTTTCTTTCTTTCTAAATAGTTATTAACCTTTAAGTAATAACTTTTTATAATTATTTTAGCAGTTATTAATTTCAGGGGTAATTTTTATAATTATTTTAGCAGTTTTTATTTTCAGCGTGATTTTAAGCTTCTAAAGTTCCAGCGTCACTGATTTCTTAGAGACGTTTTTGTTTTAAAATTTATCAGACATTTAGGAGCAGCGGGCCTTGTCCGACCTTCGAAAACATTTCATCCGGGAAGACAAAACCATAGATAAAAAACGATTAATTATCAATAAATGAATAGGAACATAAAAATATTTACTCTTTTTATCACAGTAGCATAAGTTTTTAAATATACAAAAAATAGAGTTATAACTTTCAGTGTTTGCACTGTTTTTCGATGAAATAAACCGAATTCATGAGAATCGAACCTTAATATTGCTTTAACATATCCCTAATTTTTGAAGAGGAAAAAATGGATTCTTTTGAAATTTATGACATATAGGACAGAGGAGAATCCTAGAAGCTACTCCTAGCTTTTACAGACCTTCTCATACAAGAACATGTCCTACTAAGACCGAAGTCACTGTTGACCAATCACACACACACATACAAAGTTTGCCTTATTGGAACAATGACTAGTTCCCTAACCACTATGCCAATTAAGCTGGCATAGTGGTTAGGGAACAGTGGTTGCAGCGATATGAGCACAGAGGTTATTAGGGCATAGTGGTTGCAGCGATATGACTAACCACTATGTCAGTTAAGCTGACATAGTGGTTAGTCAAAGCGCTGTAATATATGTATATATTGTAGCGATATGACCGAGAGCATCGTCGACTTATGTTCATTTTATTTGTAAAAGTTTTCTGGCCCTTACTTTAAAGTGTTGAAGTTATAGTATTACATATTAACATATAACGATACATAACTGCCTTCAAAGGGCCTCCATGGGCGGAGATGATAGCCCGGAAAGCATGCTTTACACATACTTTAGGAATACAGTAGGAGCAAGCCCTACTATAGAAAACGGATCTAGAAAAATTAAAAGGGGTGGAGAAAGAGAAGGGGGAGGGAGAGATTTGCTTATCATAGCAGTACAATATTTTCCTATTCGTTTTGGAGTTTTTAAAACATTTCTTGAAAAATGAGTGAAATTTGCACAAGTTTAATAATTTTTGGTATCCATTCCTTTACTGGCATTCTCCAAGGGGAAGGGGGGGGCATTACCCCCTTGCCTACCTCTCCTAGATCTGGTTCTCAGTAGGAGGATTTTGATCCACTCTTTCTGCAAAATGAATGAAGAGGGCAGAACCGGTGTATTCGAATAGCACGTTCCAAATTGTCTTATATTAACATATATTTTAGATTCATTAGGATCAAGCAATTGCCCAGGCCGGGATGATGATATAAGCCATTTTCATCTTCCTCAAACCACTCGTATATGATTCAAAAACAATGAATAGGTGCATTATCATCCTGGAATTTGTCATCTCTACTGGGCTAAAAATGATGCTCATTGGTTTCTTCCTAATTTTTGGTTCTTTCCTAAATTTGCACATCCATCCCGTAAGAGTGCCATATGAACAGATATGATCTCCAGATATGATCAGCAGAACGTTTTTCTACGTAGTCCCGAAAATAAGTCTTAGTGAAAATGTAAAATCTTTACACGTCTTTAGTAGGTTCTATAGCAACAAAACACAAATTTCGCAGACCGAATTTTACGTGCCGCCAGCGAAGAGAGAAATAGTCGCACGGCCTTTATTTTTAATACGTAATGATAAGTTTAGACAAGCTTTCAAACAAATCTTAGCTCGTTAACTTCGGAGGAACGAATGCAAATGTAGAGACACGTGTCAAGAACGTTTTGAATGCCTTCCATAGTTTCGCCTCTGAATGTTTTAATTTTTGCATCTTATGACACAGATAATGACAAAGAAACTCAGAGATTAAAAAAAAAGAGTTATCGGGTTTTCATAACAAAATATATTAAAAATGATTAAAACAACTCTCGCTGCACTCTATGCTGTTTCATGGAACACTGTCTGCACGCTTTTTAATAACCTAAATTTGTGTTACTAAATTATCCATGGAATTTTTCATTTATATCCCAAACAACCATTCTTCAGCATAATCGATAGGTGGACTAAACATCATATGCTGTGTACTGCAAGCAGATATTTCTAACACTATTTTTCAGTTGAAGTTCAGGAAAAGCATGAAATAATCTCTGTGAGGACATTGCTATATCTCCTACCATGGATGCTTGAAACACATTGAACCACTGAAACGAAAAATGTATCTTAGCAGTCTGAAAGTTTGCTTCCGAAATCAAAAATATACCATTCTGGAAATGTACCAGCCGAAAATTTAAATTTTGCCTTTCTTCAGCTTTCTGTGGGGCGCAAGGTGTCAAACATATATGTATTTTCTATCAACAACATATTAAAATTTTTTATCCTTTAAATTGTTGACATTACTCTAGTTTTATTTAAAATTTCTTATGAATTCAACTGCCATTGTTTTTACTTAATGCTGACGATGTTTTGTACAACTTTGAACAGCTTATTTTTTTTTATTTTTGAAAGAAAAATTATTTATCTCTTGTGCTTACTTAATGCTTACAAATGGAATCAATACAACTTTTATTTGCTTTTAATTTAAATAAATAAGAAATAAGTAAAAGAATACAAAAGTGATGTAAAAAATGCAAATACTTACAAAACTCTCATGCAGCCTTGGGTTACAGAGGTTTTACCAGACTTGGTAATTTTGTTTTACAGACCAGACGCGTGCCTGATGGTAAAACCTTTCAGCGATTGCACCGGTATCTGTGCGAAACGGGAAACAGAGGAAATTCTACTTAGGGTTGGAGGTCGTCCCGAATGTAGCATGCGAGCAATTTCCCATGCCGTAAGTGACCAATCGACGGTGTGGCGAGTTCTACGAGACGGACGATTACACTCCTACCATGCACAGAGGGTGCACGCCTTGACACCTGCAGATTATCGGCCTCGTGTGCATTTTGCACAATGTTTCCTGCAGCAGACTGCAGCGCAACCGGACTTTGATGCACATGTCTTATTCACTGACGAGTGCACCTTTACACGTGAGGGCATATTTAATACCCACAATTAACATGTTTCAGCCACCAGTAATCCGCACGCCATATGTCCCACACGAAAACGCGAACACCAGAGCTTATAAGTGTTCACTGGAAAGCGCTCTCTAGCGCTTCACCCTTGAGTTCCGACCATGTATTGTATAACGAAAAGTGCTTGTTTAGGTGTGTTCTATCACCCCTTAAAGTTTGGTTCAAGAGCTATGAATCACCCTGTGTATACAGAGTCGTATCAGAATAATATGACCACCTACCTAATAATGGCAATAACCAACCTTGGCTCGGATGACAGCGGTGAGACAGCGTGGCATAGACGCAATAAGGCCCTGGAAGGTTCCCAGAGGCACATGTGCCCATTCGGATTCCAGCAGAGCATGGAGGTTTCCCGAGATGACGTGGTTGTGGGTCTGCACGCCGAACCTGTCGATCAAAATGGACCCACAAGTGCTCTATGGGATTGAGATCGGGCGATTTCGCCTGCCAAGGGAGAACGGAGACATCGCTGTCGTGTTCCTGGAACCAGTCACGCACCACCTTAGCAACATAGAAGGGCACTTTGTCCTGTTGGTAGACACTATCACCACCAGGGTAAATGTTCAACATGAAGGGATGCATGTGGTCAGCGAGGATGGACAGGTAGCCATTGATATTCAGGGACCCGTCCAGTGGTACCATCGGTCCGAGGTCATACCAGGAAAACAGCTCCCTGACATGCACACTGCCACCGCTGGCCTGTTCTTGACTGACAAGCGTGTCCAGGTGTTGGTTCTCGTGTGTCACTGCCCGTCACTTCTGTGGAGTAGAAACCTCGATTCGTCGGACAAGGTAACCTTTTTCCATTCTTCCACTGTCCAATGACGGTAGTCCCTTGCGAACTGCAGGCGTCGTTGCCGATAGATCTTGGTTAACATGGGCGTCAACTGTGGAGACCCATGCGTAACAGGGTTCCCTCTACTGTTATCGGGGACACATAACTGAGTGCCCCAGCGTTCAATTGGGTGGTCAATTACTGCACTGTTGCGCGTCGATTGCCCTTTACCAGTCGATGGAGGCGACGTTCTCCTCTGGGGTCGATGACCTTTGGGCTCCACAGTTATGACGTCTCGAGGTACTCATTCTGTCAGTGGTCCATTCTTGGTACACCTTTACTACAGCACCTTGCGAACAGCCCACGAAGTCTGCTGTTTCCTAGATGCGTCCACCCTTGGCGGGGTAGCCGATGATCATTCCTTTTTGAACGTCTGTCAAATCAAAACTCTACCCATTGTGCTCACATTACGCACTATGGCCAATCTGTCCTGGCCGGCCGCTTATATCTCCGTATTGTCGACCTTGTCACGTGCACTCTGTGATGCGCCTGAGCGGGTACAGTGTGATTCCGTCGGTGGTCATATTATTCTGATACGACTGAATATATATATATATGTATACACCAGAGGAAAAAAATTGCAACACCTGAAAGGATTAATGTCATTTTACTGAAATTTAGAAAGCTGTTAGCATGCACTGAGATGTGCGATTGATTACATTATCAATATATATATATAAATATGGGAAATTACCACTTTATCGGAAGGTAAAGTGGTATAATTAGTATCATATTGAACCACCCCTGTGCAGCAATGCATTCGTGAACACTGCGGGGAAGGCTATCATACAGTTCTATAATGTCCTCCTGAAAGATCAAATTTGACTGCTGCGCACCTGTGACGTCAGCTCGTGCCTGTCCAATAGTTTCGATCGTCCTGAAAAATCAAATAATTTCCATCCATTTACATATACAACCATACCCTAAATATCATCACATTTGCATAGCTTCTTGCAAGTGATGCATTTTTATTTCCTGTAGTGTATATAAACATACGAAATAAAACCAACCAGGGTGTAAAAGATAATGGGAATAAAGGTACTGATTAGAAAACAACAAGAAAGTAAAATAAAAGTAGATAAAAATAGCCAGTATATTAAAAAAAAAACAGGTAGTGAAAAGCAATGATATGATAAAAGATGTCCAAGTTTAAGAAGTCATTTCCAACCACTTCTGAATCTACACTGCTCATTATGCAATGGTTCAGAAAACTTATTCTTAATTCTACTTGCTCAAAGTGAAGATCGCAAAATCATGAATGAACTGATGTATAAGCCCAAAACTGATAGGGCAGAAGCTATGAGGATAGATGTACAAATAATCAAAAAACGCAACGTGGTAATGCAAGGTATTTGTGTTTGCTGCAGATTCATCAGTACATAATTGGTCAACCTGGGGCAGTTATGCAAGCGTGTAGACGTTTTGCTATTCCGTCAATCAGATGGGTAATGATGTCTTGAGATATTGCATTCCTAACGGCATCCAAATGGGCACACAACTTACTTGGTTCGCCACCAGAAGATGGCGACTCGCAAGGTTCGATACAACCTCAGTGGGTGACAAGTCCGGGAGTTTGGCAGGTATGGAGGAATGTCCACACCATGGAGACTGTCCATCTTTGCACATGCAAAGTGTGGGGTGGCATTGTCCTGCTGCAGAATCAGTCCAGGCATGGTGATGAAGAAGTGTGGTACCACAGGTTTGACAATGTCACTGATGTAACGTCTGGCTGTTAGCTAGCCAGAAATATGGAGCAGAGGTGTCTGACCACCATACATGATGCCACCACATATCATTGCACCACGGTGGGAAGTCATATGTAGCTTAATTCCTCATGTGGTTGATGCCACCACCATGCGGACAAACGTCCATCTGGCATGCGGAAATGGATTCGGAATTCATCTGTGAACAACACTCTTCTCCATTCTGTAGTCCAATGTTACCTCGCTCGACAACAGTAGAGATGTCATAACTATTGCTGTCGCTGGTCATCTCGCCCTCATTCCTGCGTCATGCAAACATTGTCTAATTGTGTGAGTGGAGACCACAGTGCCCATATCGGTTCACAAATCACTCTGCAGCACATTCACTGTTTTGAAAGGGTCACAAATGTCTTATGGTGCGGAATGCTGGTCCCATACATGTCCTTCGTGTCATTTCGCGCTCTGTGATATAACGTGAGACACAGCATTGTGACCCATGCATGCAGCGATCACTCGACGTCTCAATACGAGCTCTCGCATATCGACGCTTCATACTCTCTCAGGAGGCATGGATTGCGCATAAGTGTTCCGCCAGCATCTCCAAGGCATGTTCCCAACATTTTCGCAGCATGCACTCCAACCTCTTTGTGTGTCATGCTATGATATAAGCTCATGGCCGCCTGACATTTATCAACGGTTCTGCTGGGTGTCACGTGTCCTTTTGCTATGGAACTTTGATCATTTGCGTATGTCTAATGGCCAATTGCCTTCTGCGATTTACAGATCTGTACTTCCATTCTTACTTGGTGTTATTTCTTCTTTGAGCATTATATTAAGCACAATCATGCAAAGAACTTTACTTGAAACAGAAATTATATCTAGAAATTATGCTGATAGCCCTATATTTATCACAAGAACTGCGATCACCTTTTTAAAAAATAGAGATAAGAATAGCTCTGGTAAAATTCTTAGGGACAATGCCTTTATCATAAAAGATACAAAATATCAGTCAACCATGTGGTAACAGAAACATCCCCAGCTCTAAGCATTCCAGTAGCAATTTCAGCTTCCCTGGGGATAAAGTTTAAGATTAGAAATAGCCAAAATAACTTCAGACTCTGATATAGGGCAATGTTGCATCTATCAAGGTTACAAACAATTGGCATAGAACTAAACATATTGTTTCGAACATTACTGAAATGCTCAGTCCATCTTTCCACTACTTAATCCTCATCTTTAATAATTTTACCATGTTTATTCTTCAATCCCTGTGCACCAGTTCATTTATGTAGTTTTTCTGCTGAGGTCCTGTCATCCTCACAGATCCTCACATCCACACATCTCACATCCTCACTGACAGGTTCCTGTCAGACCTCTGTAGCAAGCAGCTGCTTCAGGCGGTATTTTTTGTGTAACTGTTTCATCTGTAACTGCTTTGTTAGCTAAATTATCAAGCCAAATATTCTTATCAGCTTTTAACTGATCATTTACACGCTTATTAAGTTTTTTGTAAACGCTTTCTGTTAGACTAGTACGTTGTAGATTAAGACATTCCTATAGTTCTTTATTTCGAAAATAAGCTCCAGTACCTTAACACTCAGATCATTTTGCCTCCTCTGTTCCATTTTAATTAAAAAAAGTACTGTTAGTTTCAAGAAAAGTCTGTTTACAAGGGCCTCATTCTTCATCAACTAAGTATGCAAACCATGACATTCATAATGACTAATGTTTAACCTATTATGGTAAGCGTTAGCTATAAATGTGGCTTTCAGAGCTTCAATGATAAAGGTTACTTTTTTAATTTTATCACAACACTTCTTAAGTTAAAGTTGCAAGACACTTTTAGCAAGGTAATGGTCAGACCCAATTTCGGCTTTCCCTATATTATTTGATATTCCTAACCGAACTTTCAATTTGCTGTTAATTAATATATAATGTGAAATATATCATGGTGTATGTAATCCATCAGGTGAAACATATGTGAATTTGTAAATATCCCGGTGATTGTAATATGTGGTAGTTAGGTTCCTCATTTCCGTTAGAACTACTAATGCCAAAGGGACTTAATATACCTGCCCTGAGGTCAGAGTGAGTACCAAATTATGCATTGAAATCACCTTGCACAAAAGAAATATTTCCTTCCTTGACAGAATTCAAGAAGTTGAAGATGTCTGTAAAACGTATTTTCTCGTCCTCATCAGAATTTTATATGATGCCATAAGAACAGATAACGTTCAAGCCATTATTCGTAATTATAAATTTAGTTTCAAAAATATTTCATTAATACAGTCATATCCTAGAAGAAGAAATATTGGCTTGAATGCTAAGAAGCAAACCTATACCTTTCGAGAGGCTTCCCATGAAAATAGAAAATAGAAATCGAAAATTCCCTGAAAATAGAAATCGAAAATTATTTTAAGGATTTATTATTTATTTATCCATCTAGTCTCCTCCAAGCCCAGAATATCAAAGTTATAACTCTGGAATTCTTGTATGAGGACGTAAAAAGAATAATCTCTAGGAAATGTCTACCTTAAAATCTCCCTTAAAGAAACTACGTTTATTGCAAAAGGTAGAACAAACAATATCAAAAAATCCCTAATCGCAGGTATTTGACAAAGCCACCCATGCTGGTACGAACTTAGTGGACTACCTTTTCAGGTGGACTCTTTCAAGAATTAGAATGTAGATAGTAACTGACCTACCTGAGACACGCTACTCCAGTGTAAGATTGACAAAGCCTAAGTAGCTCAAATATGGGTTGAAGTAAACCTCGATGGTCTCTGATTAGGATTATCACCCAGTTGATATAAGGTATTCTGTGCCTCTGATCACGTAGAGCTGGCAACCCATAGACAAACAGGAAACGCAGCTGCAGATTTTCCCTCAACTGCGGCTCACGAGTGTAGAAAGTCCAGGATCCGTAATAAATCTCAAATCCGTAAACTAGTCCAGTGGGTATAAATGGTCAGCACCAGGACCCTGTGAAGTTAACCCACCTCTGCAGGGCATACAAAAAAAAAAAGAAAAGAAAAAGAGGTCACAGAAAACAAAGTGGCTAATGTCCTGCACCACGAGAAAACGAAGTCAGACGTTAGGTGCTACACTTACCTATTCTGTGCATCATCATCAGGGATAATAAAGGGAGAAAAATATTATTTTAGCGGGAACAGTAAGTTGGAAACTGCGAATATCGAAAAAATCTATTTGAATGCTTAAAAACACAAATATTTGCTTAGATGATTTTGTGAAAATTTAGATCTATTGAGAATGTCAATATTGGTTTAGCTTGAATTTATGCTCATCCCAGGGGTAAAATTAGTAGTTATAGATGCTCCCATTTCAAGTGGAGGAAAAAATTTACGTTTTCGGATTTAAATGTAAAGATAAACAATAAGCAAAATAAACGAAAAGGGGAAAAATTATGCAAACAAAAGTACGTAATATAATAACCCATAGGCAAACAGGAAACGCAGCAGCAGATTTTCCCTCAACTGCGGCTCACGAGTGTAGCAAGTCCAGGATCCGTAATAAATCTTATGATGCATAACATTATGTTCATAAGACATAACAGAATATAAGATGCATAACATTATGTTCATAAGACATAACAGAATATCAGATGCATAACATTATGTTCAGAGTTTTTAAAATTTTTGCAGTGGAATGCAAGGTTTCTGTGTTTTTTCCTTCCATTAAAATGGGAAATTTTATAGTAAAAAAACAAAATATTTGGTTACTGATTTTGCGCTTTGAGGTTACCTAAGGAACCTATAACGGTATCAAGAACTAGGCGTTAAATATTGTATTTAAATCTCTTTTAGAAAACAAGATTATTAATCATATTACGAGTTGCATTATATTAAAAGAGTTTCATTCGGTTGTCACTTGAATGGATGAAATTTTATTGGGTGGCATACTGTATGAAATTATTAATTACTGTTCCAGTATAATTTCTTTTGCAGCGTATCCTGAGCTTAGAAGTATTTATGAATTAACGTATTAATCCATTAGAGAGAGAAAAATGACAATAGCTGAATATACAATCTGGAATATGAAGCCATTTTGAGGGAAGTAACCGTGAATTAGTTCGATATGCATTGAAAAATAGCTGATTGCACGACAGACCATTAAACATTAATGAAAGTAATTATACTCTCAATAAGAAATTAATAAAATGATAGCATCTATGGCGGTTATTTCTCTTTAGTCTCTAAGTTTTGTTTTGAAAATGGAGGTAGTTCTAAACACTGGGTGTAAATTCCAAGCACATTTTAGTATTAGAATTCGATATGCATTCAGAAAAGAGAATATTACATATTAGAAAAAGAAATCATGGAAATGTTTAAGGCTTTTAGAAGTGATATGTGTTTCTTAAATGCGTTCAGAGGATAGCAAAAATAATCGGTAGAGAAGAATAAAAAAAATAAGAATAAGCAAAAAATATAGTGAATAATGGAAATTTAAGCATAAAAATTTGAAAAACAGATTGATGGTTAAACAAACTGCCAAATAATTAATTATGCATTTTGATTATAATGCATTTTGAGCAATAAAGGAAGTCGGGAATTAAAATATACAGCAGTAATTTTCTACTTAATAATATTTTTCAGCTGATTAAATTGTATTTAGATATAACTTAGTTGTACTTGACCTATCGTAATGCTGATTAAACAGATAAGGTAGATCAACGTATTTAAGAGCGGCATCAAAAATTTAAGTAATTTGTCGGTCGACTCTGCCGAATTTGTGAAAACACTACTTCGTTTTAATTGTAATAAAAAGAGGAGAGTGTTTATTTTGTGGCAAAATTATCATATTGTATAATAGTATAACATTCGGACCCGATCTAAGAAGAAAATAAAGTGGGTGGGGATAGGGGGTAAAAGACTAGATTTCCATTTCAGCAAAATATTTTCCCCTCTGTTTTGGAGGTCTTTAAAATATTTCTTGAAAAATGCATAATATATAATTATATATACGTTTATCACTTTTTCGTTCCCCTTAGCCTTTCTAGAATCCTCGGGGGGAGGAAAGAGGGAATATCCCCCAGATTCGGCCCTGATAACATTGTATTATCGTCATAGGCTATGACCTTTTCGGACGAACGAGCTTTGGACGAATTGTCTCATTGGACGAATCACCTCATTGGACAAATCGGCTTTGGACAAGTTGTCTCATTGGACGAATCTTTTCTTTAGACTGATTGTCATTTGGACGAATCGTTATTGGACCAGTTGGCATTAGACGAATAGCACCAAACCCACTTGTAGTTCCCAGGTTCAAGACCCACCAGTGTCAGCATTGAGATTTATCTCTCGCTAAATTTCCACCCTGCCCTAGGTCAGTAGGGAACACCCATGGGCTTGGAAAGGCCATTGGTCGTCAGATGAGGCGTTAAGCGTTGAACCTTGAGCAGGAAAGCCATAACTAGTGCACGTTAAAGAAAGGCTACCATCTGTCTCCTAACAGCTGTCCATCGGGTCCCTTTTCCCCAACCTTCTCTGAGCCCCTTGGAGTCTTTGTGACTTGATCATTTTGCCCAGCGTTATAACAAAATGCAGCTCAGAGGTAAAATAAACCAACCCTAAGTAACCATGTTTAATTACACTAAAGGGAAAAATAAATGCTAAAACAGTAATGTACATTTCTCACTTTTTATTCATAGGTGATGTATACATTTAAAAAGCTGGGTAAATCATTTGTAAAATTAGAATAAACCTTTGGTGTACCTTTTGGAATAACCTTTGTAAAATTAGTGCAATCTGTTTAATTAGCAATTAACTTAAACCACAGGATTTAGTCGAATTATACTTCACTATACAGTATGCAGAGAGGTTGAATTCTTTTCTTATACTTATTCACTTTCGGAATTTATAAATTACGTTTGAAAACAAAATTTTAATTTAATAATAATTTAATTTTAGCAAAGCAAAAAAGACTGCCAAAATGTTCACGTAAGTCGATTTACTCCGGTTCAGCAATTAAATATTTCACAGTGAAAATATTGGTCAAATCACAGACTCCAATACTGTAGTTTCTGCTTTACGAATATCAACCTGAGAACCCTTTGTGACACTAAATTGTCTACTAATTAATTTTGGTAATTTAAATTGTCACTATATTGTCAAACCTTTTTATTAGTATCATTCCTATTCATAATACCATCATGTGGCAAGTTAGAGCTGCAACAGGTACAGAACAAAAATTAACTGCAGAAAATATTTTCCAATATTTTGGTGTGTTACTCATTGACCCACTCGGCTCTTCAGGGGTCGAAACTAAGAGATAAGGATAAGAACTCAAAACGATGCTTATTGGGATGAGAAATAATGATAAGTTGAACTTAGTTTCAAGAAATTAAGGGTAAATTAAAAAGTTATCGTGATTCACAAGAAATTTAACATGAGAAAGGAATGGATATTAGAAATGCCCCATGCATGAAAAACAATTAATGAAAAGAGTTAAGCAAAAAGATAATTTCCAATTAATGAATTATTCTGAAAGATTCGTAAATCCATTAACTTTATTTATTAGCTTGCACACAGTTAAAAAAAGTATTTTTTTTCTTTAATTATGAAATGCTGAAGTGTGGTGATAATGTGGTGCTAAAATAAAAGAATAAATCGTGTTTGTTTTGATGGCTCGTTTACTAATATTAAAAAAAAAAAACTCGTTGATAATTATTTCAGTAAAATTCTTTTCTACATGGCTGAAAAGTACCATTAGCTTTCTAGATAGTTATTTTTTCTAGACAGTGAATACAGAAACAGTTTGGATTTTTTAATTAATTTGTTCCACAAATAGTCATGGTCTACGAAAGCCAACCAGACTGCGTAATTCAGTCCTCGAAACATGTCTATCCTGAACTAAAACACCTACATTTAGGCTACTGCAAATCAATTCTAACAATGTTGTTTGACCTCATCTGATCATCGCATCCCTGGTGCCCAGTATTTTCTGAGGCCTTCAGACTCACAGTTCATATCTTTAGTCGTTTATATACAATCGTGCATGGGATGCACTATGGACAAACAAATGCAGTCTGTCTCTGCACACGATGCTGTTCAATGGGAGTTGATGACTTCTTCACCAACCTGATTATTAATTATATCCATAACCCATTACTTTTCACGGCTGATTTACACTATTATGCTGTGTTTATTCATATGATGACAAGATATAGAGTAAAAATTGTCTTTAGCCGTGTGGAATTCGAACACACGACCTCCTGATACATGCCAAGTGGACCTCTGAACCATGGACCTCTGAACTATGGACCTCTGAACTACCAGCCACCAATCAGTTGTCTTCTATTGTTATCTTAAGCCTTACACTTAGTTCAGTCTCAAGAGACGGGTTGGGTTTGGGTTGTTTTACCTCTGAGCGGCACTTTTTTGCACACCATGGGCTAAATGGTCAGGTCACATGGACCCCGGAGGCTCAGAGAAGGTTGGGGGAGGGGACCCACTGGAACAGTTGTTGGGAGACAGATGGTAGCCTCCCGTCAAGGCCATCCAGCGTGTTCTTTAACGTGCACAGGGTATGGATCTCCCGCACACGGGCCCACGGCTTAACGTCCCATCCGACGGACGGCGGCCTTTCCAAGCCCATCGGTGTCCCCTACTGACCGTGGGCAGGGCGAGGAATTTTGCGGAGATAAATCTCAAGAGACGACTTCGAGTGTATTTCGAGTTGTTATACTTAATAGCCATTCAGGCAAGTGCACCATCTGGCACATTTTTGAGATACTCTAAATCAATGTTTCCCAAAGTGGGCGATACCGCCCCCTGGGGAGCGCTGGAACGATCCAGCTGGTCGGTAGTATCCTCGGGTGCAATTGGGGGGCGATGGAAGCATAAAAAAAGAAGAGAAGATAAGAAAATTTTGAGAAATCGTTCGTACATGTTCCATCTGTTGTGCAACATAGAGTTAAAGTCGTAGTGAATACTTTATTTTCCATTTTATACTATGGTTGATTTTAATAAATAATTTTATAATTTCAAGCTTCAAGGTGTCTTATTTACAACAACATCTTTCTTTACTTTGTTGTAGGACGTAGGTAGAAAAATAGATACATAAAATAACGCAAATCTGTCACTGCATCTTGTTGTTTGTTCGCTTAAAGGTAGATTTCCAGGGGGCGCTGAAATTTTTTTCTGAAAAGAGGGCGGTAGGACAAATAAGTTTGGGAACCTTTTCTCTAAATTTTAAGTTTTGGCTGATTTTAATGTTAAAATTACTGAAGTTTTGATATAATTAATACCTTCATGCTAACTAGTGATGTGCCAAAACATTAGAATAGAGATTTGATCAAAAATATACGACAATTGCGTCGCTCCTGACAGTGTCCGTCATATGCACTTGCCTGCAAAACTTGCAAATGCAGTCAAAGACGACATCTTGAGAATGAAACAATGGTGCAACCCTTAAGATAAAAAAAGGAGGATAGTTGTTCGACTGTCCGTCTCTCAGCAGTCAGAGCACCTGGTAAATTATCAGGAGGTCGTGTGTTCGAATCCCACCAGGCTAAGACAATTTTTCCTCTATACCTTGTCATCATGTAAATAAATACAGCATAAGAGTGTAAATTACTCAGTAATGATCTGATTATTAATTTCGAAGTCAAACCAACTAATGCCCCAGATACTTTGTAAGCCTCTAGAATCAAAGTCATTAAATTTCTTGTTCTCTTTCTTAGAAAACAGTCCATATTTCACTGTCATTGCAACTTTTTAGAAAGGATAGAACTAGAGTACTACAAACACTAATTTTATTCCTAAGGCGTGTACTTCCAATTTCTCCATTCTCTATTGCTTCTTAAACCTGCCAACAGCAATATTTATTTTTTATATTTATTTCACGTCGCATATCATCACATCATGTTGCACAATCCCTATATAATAACACATGTAAAGGTAATGCCTTTAGCCGTGGGGGAATGGCAGGTGAGATGCCCATTTTATTGTCCATTTTCTTGCATTAGGGGGTTGTTTAATATACTCAGCACTTCTCTGAACAAACCTAGTTTCTTTAAAAATCCTATTAATCATTCTTTTTCCACAGGTACACGGATTGTATAGACTCTTAATAAAGTTTTACCTCTGTGATGCCCTCACACCGGTATTCTAGCGTCACAATTAAACATTCAGCGCTTGCAAGAAAACAGATGGGCAGGCCATAATGGTCAGATACTTATAAAAATCCTATACTGCTCTTCTCAGGATGGATGGATGATAGCATCTACATGATGTGAGTCTACTTATCAGCAGAAAATCTAATGATGATCTAGGGTATCAATCTAAGAATAGGTTTTATTAGACCGACACTTAACTTGAGAAGGATATGTTTAAAAAAACTTTACCGAGTAAAATGAAGTACTCAATGGTAAGGATCTCCAGGTATACGTATCAGTGAATAAAATATACAACAGTCAAGCATTAACACGTATATATACTTAGTGATAATTGAATTCATTTTACCACCTATTTAATACATCGTGGTATTAGATTAGATAGGTGGTCATAATAATAATACTGCGAGTTATACTTAAACAAGTTATACAATTATACTGTTATACTTAAATAATTGTTAGTTATACAATTATACTTAAATAATTGCTAGAACGTGACGTTGCATGTACAGTCGCTCAAAAAAGTATCCGAACGCTATGATTGACTACAGAATTCAGAACAAATATCTCGCAACGATTTTTTAGAAATTAGTGATCTGCTAACCCTCGTGTAGTGTACACGAAGGTTGTCAGATTACTAATTTCTAAAAAAATCGTTGCCATGTATTTGTTTTTGAATTCTGTAATCAATCATAGCGTTCGGATACTTTTTTGAGCGACTGTATGCTAGGCTAGGATACACCTGTGGAGATAAGTCCAATTAAGTTGACTGTAAAACATTCTATAGTTGAATAAGTAATTACTAGTGCTGTACGAGCTATTTTATTGAACATTCTAGAACAATCTCTAATATACACTGAAGTGCCTTTGAATTAGGGATAGGATACGTTATCCAAATTCAGTACCGCAAGTCCCGAATTTGAGCGCATTCGTGGCTGAAACTCTAGTCATATATAGCTGTCAGCTTTGGCTTTCCCAAGCATTCGTCGTGAGAAGCATAATGGGAAAGGCGCGGGATTTAGATCGTAGGTTCCCGACGGATGGGACACTCGATCTCCGAAATTGTCAACGAACTTGGATTTTCTCGTACGACAGTTTCAAGAGTGTTCCAGGAATATGGAATTTCGGCAAAAAACAAGCACCGGACAAAGTGCAAAGGACAACCAGCCTTGAATGATCGTAGCTTAGCCATCTGACCTGCATCGTACGGACCGATAGGGGCCAGACATTATCTGAAATCACCTCCCATCTGAATGCGGGTTCAAGTCAGGAAGTCAGTGCATGGACCAAGCAACACACACTGCATCATCTTGGCTTCAGGAGCCACTGACCTACGAGAGTCCCACTTCTAAGAGCATGACACCGGGGTCAACGCCTTGCCTGGGTAAAAAACATCGAAACTGGGCCATCGCAAATTGGCAACGGATAGCCTGGAGTGATGAATCCCGATTTAAACTTCATCACGCCGATGGGAGACTGAGGGTTTGGCGCCAACCCCATGAAGCTATGGATCCTGCATGTCTGGTTGGAACAGTACAAGCTGGTGGTGGCTCAGTGATGGCCTAGGTTGTCTTCATTTAGACGTCTGGGGGACCTTTGTTTCGTGTACCGACGACTTTCAATGCATACCGGTAGGTAGGACTCATGGTTGACCATTTACACCCATTTATAGCCATCACACATCCCAATGGAGGTGTCATCTACCAGCAAGACAACTGTTCATCTCACAGACCACGTTTGGCTACTGCATGGTTGCAGGAGCATTCTGCTTACTTTGAAATAATGAAGTGGCCACCTAGAAGCCCAGATTTAAATCTGATCGAAAATCTTTGGGTTACCATCGAGCAGAGTGTTCGGGCCCGTGTCCCATGAGCAATGACCTTGAGAGAATTGTGGATAGCTCTGGAGGATCCATGGGCTGTCATACCTGTGGAACATTTATGCAAGCTTGTGAAGTCCTTGCCTCTTTGTGTGGCGGCCGTTATCAGGGCCAGTGGGGGTCCAACACGTTCTAGGTTGCTATCCCTAATTCAATGGCACTTCAGTGTATATATAGACGATAGTATATATAGATTGATTTATTCATTGAGTGATTGACTGAGTGAGTTACTGAGTGACAAAGAACACTAAAGATAAAGCAACCCCAGGTACAAATTGTTAGCCAGATTTGTCCCAAACTTATAGGATGCGGTGGGTAGAGAATGTCAAATAGGACTTTGTTAGAACTGGGCTACAGTAGCCAGGTGCATCAGATGTAACTCGGGAGAGAAGTGTTTGGAGAATAAATTTGCACAATCTGATTGGACCTCCGGATCACCCTAATTCTAACTATGATACACAATTTGTAGAGCTCTGGAAATTTGCACCTAGGGGTAATTCGTGTCGAAGATCTCGGGACAAATCCGAAATCAAACCTCCGGCTTGTCCTCAAGGTCAAACAGAGATCGCGAAAAAATCAAATCTTAATCCACGAGTACTAGAAACGTGACAATTGATGTCTAGAGGTGATTCAAGTTGTAGATCTCAGAAGTGTTATGCAATTTTGGATCTGGAGAGTCCTTCAAAGTGAAGGGCGAAACATAGATCTACCAGTTGGGTTGTTTTACCTATGACTGGCAATTACTTGAACATAACGGGTTAAATGGCCAAATCACAAGGACCCCGAAGTCTCAGAGAAGGTTAGGGGAGGGGACCCATTGGAACAGCTGTTGGAAGACAGATGGTAGCTTTCCATCAAGGCGATCCAGCGTATCGTTTGCGTGCAGAGGATTTTGCTCTCCCGTACACGGCCATGGCTTAATATTCCATCCGATGGATGGCGGCTTTTCTAAGTCCATTGGTGTCCCCTATTGACCGTGGTCATGGCGGGAAATTTTGATATATCTCAATACTAGCCCATCTGGGGACTAGAACCACCAAACTGCAGATTATGAGCCTAACACACTCATACTGCAGTTACATTGTCCAGTATGAGTGAGCCTAGCACACTCATACTGGGGTTATTTCCGATCGTACACCTCACGAACATTGTAAAATTTTGAATATAATAGGTCCTTCAGAGTCAACGGTCAAATTTCTACATAACACTGCAAGAAAGCTAAAATTGGTCAACATTGCTATTTTGGGCAGTAGAACTCAGAAGTATTATGAATTTTTATATTTCGGTGTCACGTTCAAGGTCAAATATGGGTTGGAGTGATATTGCATAGAAATGAAGAGGTCCAAAAGACAGCGTTTGATTTCTAGTATTTTTAAATAGCTCACATATATTTGATGGTGTTGACTTTGGAGAGTTAGCCGTCCATATGAGGAAGGTAAAATCGTCCAAATATTCTGGAAAACAGAGTCTACACTATATGAACTCGATGTATGTTGCGTTAACTTTCTAAAAAAATAGCATGAAAGATTATTATTAACTTTGAAGACTGTACTAGATCCTCAATAATATTCAAGTAGTCCACATCCATCATACGTTTTATCAGAGGAAGAATCTTATCCCAACAAAACTTCGTCAGTTTCTACCGATCTACAATGTCTAAACATTAACATGGGAACTTTTGCCTTTTGGATTGTTTCACCAGTTCTTTAGTAGTTTACTTGCAGAAGGTGTACGGCCACGAATAACATAAGGAAATATATATTTCAGAAGGCGCGATTTATTGTCCCAAATTTATAGGATGCGGTGGGTAGAGAATGTCAAATAGGACTTTGTTAGAACTGGGCTACAGTAGCCAGGTGCATCAGATGTAACTCGGGAGAGAAGTGTTTGGAGAATAAATTTGCAGAATCTGATTGGACCTCCGTAGCCTATGACTGCTTGATGATGACGATGATAATGACGACGATGATATATGGTCCATGATTTATGTTCGTAGCATTAGGAAACTCAGATGTTTGGGTGTGGTCGGGTTCAGAGAAAATGTATAGACGTCTATTCTGCCATGTTGATCGATGAAAAATTCGAAACATTATCCTACTGGAAATTTGTTGTGACTGTACAACATTGTTTTTGCAAGTGGGTGTCTCACTGTACTGCCTGTAGACTTTGGAGAAGGAGCTTTACCAGTCTATCACCTCATACACTCACCTTACATTTTAGACCAACATTTTTGTGCTTACTGGTTGCTTTATCTTTAGTATTCCAGTTCCCATATAACTTTCCAAAAGTTGCTGTGGAGAAAATAACGAGAAGTGCAGTTTATCATATAGGAGAATCCTTACATCTGTCATCATATTTTCATATCTTTTCGAAATTTCCTCATTTTTCGCTAAAAGCATGAAATCTGCAGTTTCGATATTATATGTGGCACACTTTATTTCATACATTTCACAAATCCGCCAGAAACTTAACGCTGCCGCTCTTGGCTTAAACTTTTATTCTATTCGCACAGTACATTCTTCAGCGGGAGGCTAGGCGATCAAAGCATATAGGCCTGGATATTAAAAAATAAAAGTTGAGGGTCTCAAGTAACCCATGTGGAGGGTCAGGGGAGGAAGCATGATAGAGCCGAAATGAACCGGAATGTCTTTCTGGTATAGTGTTTTAAATCCCCCCCTATTAGCTGTTTTGAACAATTTTCTTCAGAAATACGGCCAAAAGATCTATGGGGAGGGCAAAGGAGTCATTCCTCCTTTCAGAATGCTAGTAAGGGTAACAGAGGCAAAAATTATTAAACTTATCTACATTTCATGCGTTTCTCAAGAAAATTTTAAAGATCAATGAAACGGACAGGGAAATGTTTCACTGCGTTGGGAATCCAATCTCTCGTCCCCTTTTTATATTCCTTCTGCTAGATCGGCTAGATTGCGTTTCTTGCCCCATTCTTCCCACGACGTTTTTCCGGAACCGGGATTGTATATGTTCAATCATTTTTAACTCCGTTCCACTTACACAGAATCCTCAACGGGGAGGGGGAAGGAAAGCAATGTAACCATTAACTAGATCCGTCCCTGCAAATAAATGTTATCTATTGTACACATACAGGACAGACTGTTCTTCTAGATATTTGTTTTTGACTAATCACTTTTTTATGTTTAGTGACTGCTAGGAATACTTGATGTTTATAAACCATTTGGCAATTTAATACTTTTGAAAATAAATTCGGAATGTAAAGTAGATAGCAGATGAAGAAAAATGAAGTGAAAATCTTCGAACATAACCTTCAATTCGATAAAACAGGGAAATTATCTGATTGGAAAGAATCACAGTAATTTGTATCATATTCATCGATCAGCGATGTTAAATTCAAGCACAGTAGATATAAACATCGTTCACTTGAAAGCTTCCAATTCCATATGATCGAAGCTATATTTCTTTGCTATTACGTAAAGTTTGCCTTCATTGATGCTATGGAAATTACACTATTGCATGAACACGACTACAGTTGTCTTTATAATCCCAGCAACACTCTCGCTTGGTCAGCGTTGAGATTTATCTCCTCAAAATTCCCCGCCTTGTCCACTGTCAGTAGGAGACACCGATGGGCTTGGAAAGTCCGCCGTCCTTCGGATGGGACGTTAAGCCGTGGTCCCTTTTGCGGGAGAGTCATACCCTGTGAACCTTAAAGAACACACTGGATGGCCTTGACGGGAGGCTACCATTCGTCTCCCAACAGCTGTTCCAGTGGGGCTCCTCCCCCAACCTTCTCTGATCCTTTGGGGTCCTTGTGACCTAGCCATTTAGCCCATGGTGTGCAAAAAAGTGCCGCTCAGAAGTAAAACAACCCAACCCAACCTAGCTACACTGGTTTCTAAAACTTATGAGACAACCTCATGTTATGTAAACGCTAAAGCAGATGCTCTGTAACTTGTGAATGTTATAACTGATAAATACTTCAATAAAATATATAAATAGCTCGATTTTTCAAAAATATTCGTTCATTATTTAATGAGTTATGGAATAAATATTTAACAATTAAAATACCAATTATAAAAATTACTTCAGAAGTTAATTAAAACTTAAAATACGTATTGTATCAAAATGTTTAATAAAATATGTGTATATTGTACAAATTTCTGTAAAAGAATTATTTTTTGTATTTCTTAGGTCTGGCATTATTATTGTTAAATATTCCAATTTTCATAACTCATTAAATACTAAAGTAGTATTGTTGAAAACCGAGATATTGATACATTTGATTGAGATCTTTATCTCTTACCATATATTTTCATACCAAAAAAACTTATTTTAGAAGCTATAGAACTTTAGCGTTAGCTTCCCTGTACATGGCATAGGATTGTTCCTTAATTTTGAAAACCAGTGTATTTTATTCTTCTAACTCTGTGCTTGTAATCTACCTTTTGCTAATGCCCATAATTAATTTTTTCTTGCAACACATAGTCTACAGACAACATCATGCCAACCATTGGATACTTATTAAAACTGCATATCTTATTACTTTGGATAGTGTTTTTATCTATTTTCTTCCTGACATGATTAAAAAGGGATTTTTGTTGCAAATTAGCAGCTTATGTATACGATATAAAGCGAATATTACGACGAATAATGAAACCGATGATTATAAGGAATGTAAAAAACGTATTAACAACTTTAATTATATCAGCAAAATCAAATTATTATAGAAATAAATTTATAGGTGTTCTTATTCAAGAAAGAACTAGGGTACAATAAATGAATTAGGCGGTTTAATAAAAGAAGTATTATTGACTCAATTGAAATAATTGATGGAGATAAAACTTTTTTTCCGTTATAACAGATCCTTTGGGATTTGTAAATAAATTTAATATGTATTTTGATGAAATTTTAGGGAAACTGATCGAGGCATTACATTAGAAAGCGTGAACTATATTTAATAGAATAATGTTTATAGTTTCTTTTTTCTCTCAGACTTCTTTTTCTTTCAAGATTTTGTTATTTAAGCTAAGATGAAAGATGAAAAAGGTTTGCAAACTGGTAAATCTGAAGGTATTGATGAGATAACAATAAAATTATTAAAGCTATATTTTTGTAAATAAAAATATACTGTGTTTCTTAATTAATAATTCTTTCACGAAGGAATTTTCCAAGTGTTTTAAAATAGCGCAAGTTATACCAATTAATAAAGGGAGAGTAGAAAGTTTAGCTTGAATAATTATGCTCCTATTTCCCTAGGCGTGAACTGGAAGGAGAGCTGTGTACCAATCCCTAGTGATGATGCATAGAACCGGCCAGGTCTAGCACCTAATGTCCGACCCCGCCTTCTCGTGGTGCAGGCCGTTAGTACCTTTCAAAAGAGATATTCTCTTTTGGAAGGGAACGGAAGGGGAAGGCTGCCAGTTCAGTATGGCCTACTGATCTGGTCATATACGGCCACTTTTTTCCTTTTCTTCAACCCTGCTGAGGAGTGGTCAACTTCACAGAGTCCTGGTGCAGACCTTTTATACCTACTAGACTGGATTTGTTTATGGATTTGAGCTTGATTATGGATCCTGGACTTGCTGCACTGGTGGGCCTCTGTTGAGGGAGACTCTGCCGCTGTGTTTTCTGTTTGCTTCTGGGTTGCCAGCTCTAAGTGAACAGAGGCAAGGGATACCTTATATCAGCTGGTGGATAATCCTAATCAGATGCCATCGCAGGTATATGAACCTTACTTAGCTAGTTGGGCATCGTCAAGCCTAAACTGGAGTAATGTGTCTCAGGCAGGACATATGGCTCTCTAAAAAGCCCACTTGAAAAGGTGGTGCCTGAAGTTCCTACCAGCATCGGTGACTTCAGCCTTTAGCGGAGGAGGAACAGGTCTTTGCCCCATGCCTGCGATCAGGGGGCTGTTTGATATTGTTGGCCCTATCAATCTCAATAAACCTAATTTCTTTAAAAATCCTACTAATCATTTTCTCTCTGCAGGAACGTGGAACGTGAGGACATTACATAGAGATTATTCTCTTGATGTCCTCATGCAGGAATTCCAGCGCTATAACCTAGATATTCTAGGCTTGCAAGAGACCAGATGGACAGGTAAAGGTGAGATACTTAAAAATAACTTTAAATTTCTCTTTACAGGGAGGGAGGATGGAAAGCATCACCAAGGCGTGGGTCTGCTGCTCAGCAGACATGCTAGTGATGCTCTTCTAGGATATAAGTGCATTAATGAAAGGTTTCTTACAGCAAAATTTCAGACAAGCATTAAAAACTTGAATGTTATCTGGTGTTATGCCCCCACTGAGGATGCTGATGAGGATGAGAAGGATAGGTTTTACGGACAACTTCAGGATATTTTGAATTCTGTCAAGAAAGGAGATATTACCCTTGTTCTAGATGACTTTAATGCCAAGGTTGGTATTGACTCTGATCTTTGGGGAGGGGTGATAGGCCCTTTTGGTATTGGTAGCTGCAATGGCAATGGGCAGCGTCTCCTACAGGTAAGTAAACTCAATGGTTTCAGAATAACTAACACATATTACAAACACCGCGACATACATAAATACACATGGGTTTCACCTGATGGGCTGCATAGGAATATGATTGATTATATATTAATTAACAGCAAATGGCCTAGTTCTGTTAGAAATATTAGGGCATATAGGGGAGCTGAAATTGGATCTGACCATTACCTTGTTAAAAGTGTCTTGCAACTTAAACTTAAAAAGTGTTGTGCTAGAGTTAAAAAATTTACCTTTAATACTGAAGTTCTGAATGACCCAGTTATAGCTAAAGCTTACCATGATAGGTTACTTAGTCATTATGACGGTCATGGTTTGCTTAATACTGAAGTTGATGAAGAATTGGACCATTTTAAACAGGCTTTTTTGGAAACTAACAGTACTCTTTTAGGAAAAAAGGAGCAGAGGAGGCAGAATTATTTAAGTGATAAGGCAATTGAGCTTATTTCAGAAAGAAGGAACTGCAGGAATGTCCTTAATCACTACCCTACTAGTCCTAATAGAAAAGATTACAGAGAGCTTAATAAACGTGTAAAGGATCAGTTAGCTACTGATAAAAATCTTTTGCTTGATAGCTTGGCTGACAAAGCTGAGGAAGCAGTTAGGCAGCACAACAGCAGAGAGCTGTACCAGATAGTTAATGTTTTGTGTGGTAGAAAATGAACAGGTATACAGGGATTGAAGGATAAACAAGGTAAGGTTATAGAAGGTGAGGATTCTGTCATGGCTAGGTGGGCTGAGCATTTCAGTGATGTTCTAAACAATGTGGTTAATTCTACTCCCATTGTTTGCAATGATGATAGATGCATTGTTGGCTTTAATGTTGGCCCTATAACACAATCTGAAGTTAGTTTGGCTATTTCTAAACTTAAACATTCATAAAGCCCCAGGGGTGTATGAAATTACTACGGAAATGCTTAGAGCAGGGAATGTTTCAGTTACCACTTGGATGACTGAAATTTTGAATAACGTTTTTGATAAAGGCATGGTTCCTAAAGATTTTACCAGAGCTATTATTATCCCTATTTTCGAAAAAGGTGATCGCAGTTCTTGTGATAACTATAGGGGTATCAGCCTACTCTCTGTTCCAGGTAAAGTTCTTTCCATGATTGTGCTTAATAGAATTAAGAATCTGGTTGACAGGCAATTGCGTGACGAGCAATGTGGATTCAGAAGTGGTAGGGGATGTGTAGATCAGATATTTTCACTTAGGCAGATTCTTGAGAAATGTTTAGAGTTTCAGAAACCTTTGGTTGCTACTTTTCTTGATTTCAAAAAGGCTTTCGACTCTGTTGATCGTCATAATTTGTGGTTGATTGTGAGATCATATGGTATACCAGACAAGTTAGTTAACATAATGAAAGCTCTGTATAATAACACTGAGTCGTGTGTGAGAGTTGGTAAGGATTGTAGCAATTGGTTTAGCATTAAGTCTGGTGTTCGACAAGGGTGCATTTTGTCTCCTTTTCTCTTTAGTTTGGTTGTTGATTATGTTATGCGAAATTCACTTCAAGGGAAAGCTTTTGGCCTTAAATTGGCTGGAGATACGAAAATTTCTGATTTAGATTATGCTGATGATTTTGCTCTTTTGGCAAATGATGTTGATGAGATGAACTCTTTCATTCAAGCTGCTGATGAGACTGGTAGTAGAGTAGGTTTGGTTATAAACAGAGAGAAAACTAAAGTGATGAAAATTGGTCAGGCAGGTTGTGATTCAGTTAATCTGAATGGTTGCAGTCTTGAGCAGGTGTCACAGTTTTAATTACCTTGGGAGCTACGTAACAGATACTGGTGATGTGCGGCATGAGATTAACAGACGAATAGGTATTGCTGCCGGGACTTTTAAGAATCTATGGAGATTGTGGAGAAAGAGGCGTATACACCTAAAGACTAAAATTAGACTGTATAATAGTTTGGTTCTTTCTAGGGTGGGTTATGGTAGTGAAACTTGGACGCTGTGTAAACAAGATAACAGGAAACTAGATGTTTTTGATTCTAGATGCTTACGCACTATCTTGGGTATTAGGTGGTTTAACTTTGTAACTAATGATGAGGTTAGGCAAATGGGTCTGCAACCTCCTTTAAGTAGCATATTGTGCAGAGAGAGTCTCCGCTGGTTTGGCCATGTTGCCGTATGGATAATTATAGATTGGCGAATAGGGTTATGAACAGTGTGCCTAGAGGCCTCAGAAGGAGGGGGAGACCTAGGATGCGGTGGGCAGACAATGTCAAACAGGACCTTGTTAGAATTGGTGTACAGTGGCCGGATGCAGCAGATGTAGCTCAGGACAGATATGCTTGGAGAATTAAACTGCGCAGTCTGGTTGGACCTCCGTAGCCCATGGCTGCTTGAGGATGATGATGATGATGATGATTTCCCTTTTCTAAATAATAATAATAAACTTTATTCCTTTTTACATCACATTTAAAGAAATGAAATAATACATACATAATGAATATGATCCTACGAAGCCAGTGGTTTATCTGCAGGGAATTTTACATTATATGGATCAATTCTATTGCATGTAATGAAATGACTTAGGATAACAAATAATAGGTTATTTCACACAAGGTAGATGATTATCAAAAAAAAAAGAAGTAGAGAAAATATAAACAGTCATTTCATTTGTAAAAAGCAAAAAGCGAAATATTAATTTGACATGTTTTCAAATAATCAATTTTTGTTGCAATTTTGATAGTTGCATATATATTAAGTTGTAATATATATCGTGGCATTGAATTAATGGTGAATGGTGTTTGGTACGCTCCTTTATTTTTTTACCTATCTTCCTATTGCTTCTGGCTTTGACATTTGTCGGTTGGTCAGTTTGTGGATTTGACAAAAAATTGTTGCACCATATGTTTCGAACGCGAAAGAGAAACTTAATGATTTATGTGCGAAATTAAATCTTGTGATGCGGGGAGTGTCATAGGCTAAAAAAAAATTAACCCCTCTTGGCTTCTTCACCCTAGAAAAGGAGAAATGTGAAAAATATTCTTAAACGTCTCCAGAACGCAAAGACCGAAATTTATACGTCGAATGAAAGCTTCTGATGCGGGGAATATCGTAAGCTAGGAAAATCGACCCCCCATGCTTTCCTCCCCTCAAAAAAGGGGAAATGCGAAATAAATTTAGGCTATATTTTCAGAACGCGAATGCCGAAAGTAACAGGCTATTACGTCAAATGAAAGTTACTGACGCAGGAAATGTTGTAGGCTATGAAAACGTGACCCCAGACCTTCTCCCCTGTCCCCTAAAAAACGGATACAATGTGAAAATGATTCTTCCTCTATATCTCCTGAACACCAGTGCGGAAAGTAACAACTGAACGTCAAATGAAAGCTTGTGACACGGAGAATGTCATAGGCTATAAAAGAATCATCCTCCATGCTTTCTTCCCCCTACAAAACAGAAAACATAAAAGTCGTTCTACTCTATCATCAGAAGAATAGTGGAGGAGTTTACGACCGTCAGGTCGTAAACTATTTCGAATTTTACCCCCACTATTCCCCCTGATAAAGTATGACAAAGTTGCTGGGCGCCTTATCTTCCTTTTCAATGAATACGAACTCAGCGACTGATTGCATCATCGGTATGCTTTAGGTTTATTTTCAACTTTTTAGGGCTCTACAGGAAGATGTTTTTCTTTATTTCTTAATTTACATTTTTTACCATACGTGTTAATGATTTTAGACAAAAAATAGTATCCCTTAGTGTTCAACCTTGTTTCTGGATATAGAAAGCTTTTTTTTTTATTTCGAAGTCTCTACTGAAGTAAAATTTTAGAATTATTATATACTTATATAAATCGTAGACTGGTAAAATGGTTAATTTAAAAAAATCTTTCTTTCTTGAACCTAGCCTTAATTCCAGTTTTTGAACCGTATATGAGAAAGTGATGAAACGTAAAATTTGACCTACATAGATATTTGTTTTGTTTTTTCAGAAAACCAGCTCGGTTTTTGAAAAGGTAGGGGTACGGAGAATGCAATATTGGAGTTTTCATCTCGTATCTATAATAACTTATAAAACGGTCAGAAAACGTATATTGTTCTTAGATTTAGAGACCATTTCAGAGTGTCATCGTGTTGTCAGGAGCTCCGAAAGCTCAGCGAGGAAAAGAGTATTTTAATGATTTTAAAATTGTTATAATTACAGAAATAATATTACTCCAGGTTGCTTTAGGATATGGCTAAACAAATTAACAAAGCAGCAATTAATTGCAAAATTCCAAGTAAAATTAATTAAAAACATATTTATCTAAGAGTTTTACTATTTTAATTTTTGTGCTATTGCTGTAACATTAGTACATTTAATGTTATATTCATTTGTTAATTATATCTTGAAACTACTTTCAGTAATATTATACTTAAATTTATAAAAACATTCCCACCATTCATAGCGTTATTAAAGTTGTTGTCATGATCTTAACCATCGAGAGAGCTTCGACTGAGTCCCGGTAGCACCCAGAGACTAGACGCCACGGCCATTCCCGTGATACTTCATTACATAAAATGAAAATTTAAGATTTCGACGAAACAATAAAAAAATTGATTAACACTTACTTAGGAGATAGAAAGCAAAGAGTTTAAATTGGGAACTGGATTAGTGATGAAATAAAACTTAGTTATGTGGCACCTCAATGGTCAGTTTTAGGCCCTATATTATTTTTTATTTCTATTAATGTTTTATGTAGGTATAAGTGCTAGAATGATTGTGTTTCCTGATGAGACTGCTTTTATATATTTCAATGATAATAATCAGTTTATAATAATGATTAATGAAGACTTGAAGACAATTAAATACTGGTTTATACAAAATAGATTATTAACGTTAGATCACTAAATACAAGTATATAAGAAAAAGGATAATGAAAATAATTCTTTTACAGATAAACTAATTTGTCATAAACATATTTGTAAATGAGCTAATATGTAATTGTTTGTCTGTTGAAGGCACATAAACTTATTGTTATATTGGGGGGCGGTATTACTAGACAATAAAATGACGTGCAATAAACACCTAAGATACTTCTGTAATATTCAGATTCCATAATACCAAGAATTTATTGCATACATAATTTGGTGTATTTGTCTCTATTGAAATCAATATACAGCATGTCCCAATAAAACGTAGACACAAAGCATCCACTTACATTGTTCAAACGTCAGCTACTTCACCATTTTGATTTACACTAGGTAGTGCCTCTAGCGGTCAGTACAAACATCCTTATAATATATTACTTCAAAATATTAACGCTTGTGTCTATTGATATATGGGTTATTAACGTCTGAATGGTGACTACATTTTTTTGGGACACTCTGTATAGTTTGCGGATAAAATCTTATCTAACATATTGATTTTGTCTTGGGGTGGAACGTATAGTAAATATATTAAACCTTTGAAAATTATGCAAAACCATGCTTTTCGGTGTATTTTTAAACACTTCGAAAAAGTATATAATATCCTTATCTCCAAAAGACAAGGAATTATTCAAGTTTTAAAACCTAAAATACGAGGGAAAAACAAAATAAGGATTTTTATTTTTAGTTTTTTTTAATTTACTTTATCAAAACATATTGTGAGAAAAGATACTTGTATTTATTGCGAGCAACCAGAGAAGCTTTCAACTAGACATGACAGTTCTAACATATCCCAAACGGCCGTTCTCCTGAACTTTTCACTCACAACCATTAAAAGGATATATCGAAAATAGTGCGAATAGCAAATAACTATCAGTGATCGACGATTCTGTTGGACGAAACAGCTTGTGGATCAGAGAGGTCAATGGAGATTGGCGAGAATCGTCCAAGCGGAAAACGCAATATTACACGAACTACAACCAGGTAAATCACAGCAGAATTAAACACTTCTGTACTGGTGTACAGAAGGTCATCTTCGAAAGCACCACATATCGGACCTTGTCACGAATGGGCTACAACAGCTGCCAATCATGTCGAGTGCGATGTTGTCGGTAAAGAACACAAAAGTGCTTCTCCAGTGGGCACAGTAGACACTGGACCGTTGAGGATTGGAAAGAGAGCCTTGTCAGTCAAATTAAGGTTCTTTTTGCATCATTCTGATAGAAGGATCATATTTTGACACAAGTAACATAAGATCATTGAGCCATCTTGGTGGTGTCAACTGTACATGCCGATTGTATCTTTAGCATAATAATGCACCTGCATAACAAGGCACAATATCATTGCCTAATGGTTCCAGAAACATGCCGACGAGTATTTCTTGCTTCATTAGTCTGCAAAGTTTTTAGATCTAAAACCTATCGAGCATCTTTGGGGTGAGGTGATAAGGGCTGTTCGCAGCGAGACTGTGCTACTGTCCAATTTGAAAGTAACTGCGGGACACAATTATTTTCGTATGGTACAACTTTCCTGCACAATGCATCCATCCTTGTAGTTCTATGCCCCGACGAATTTGAGCTTTTCTGAAGGCCAAAGGTGTTGCAACACGCTACTAGTATACCTTAAAAACTTGTATCTTAATTATTTAAGTTGCAACTAAATTGTTCAATGCGCTACCCAGCAGCTTGAAAATTGGAGAATTTGAAATGATTTAAATTACACATTTAGAAAATGGTACGTATAAAAAATGAATGCCCTGCAATTTTTCAATAATTTCATATTATTACATAATTTTTGTAATATGCAATGTGTTATTGTTTATTCGTTAGTGAAAAGTTTATAGAATAGTTTAAAGTATTTGTTAATATTATTTGACCTATAAAAAGAACAGAATCTCTAGTGGTCTATTTTTAATAATAATGTGAAAATTTGCATGGCATATATAAGATATACATATATTGAGTATTTGGCTTGTTCGTACGCTTCATATTTATTCTAAATATCATAATTTGTTCCATATATTTCTTGTGCTATGTAATACATTGTAATCTGAATCTGAAAAAAATTAGTTTTTTTCTAAACGGAATGAAAGGACTCAAAAGCTCAAAACAAGACTGCAAAATGATACAATTGGACGGTCAGATATCTATTGCCATCAGGTGAGAGTCTTCCCTTAGACAAACTGGATAGTTTTATATTTAAAAAAGCTTAAATAATCTTATACGATTTGTTTGTAATCGATGTCTTACATTTACAAAAATCTAAAGTAAATTTAACACAGCTAAATAAAGCATTCATCATTCATATTTATGTTTCTATGTTCTTTCTTGGTGTTTTTTTCTGGTTTACTGGTGCATTCATGCGTTATTCTCTTGATACTTCTTGAAACATGTTCAGAAGATTAAAGTTCATTAAATTTCATAGAGTGTTTTTTATTAATTATTTTATTTCTCTGATGCAGAATTTTGCAAACATTTTGAGAGCTTAAAAAACGTATTCTCGTGCTTCAGTTCATATATTTACAGATCATTAATTTAGCGCAATGTAACTCCCATAAATCAAATTAAAATGCAAATTTAACAATAAAAAATACTGTAAAAAATCCTATTGTATTTGCATAAGGTTTTCTACCTAATCAAGACCGAATAAAAAGATTTTCAAATGATATGACTAGATTTAGAGAATAAATAAATAATTCTCTTAAAAACTGCTGGCATTTTCCTTACTCTTTTTTATTGGCCGAGTTTCTGGACACATATATATCAAACCAATAATCAAGGATTGCAATTAGCGCCACTGACAGGAATTCCGTTCCCTGGGGCATGGCGTCTGAAGAAAAAAAACACTGTTAGTCAAGGAATTGTTTTCTTTTCTCACTAAATGCCATTAAATTGTAACGTAGAAGGAAGAGTTGTGTTCTTTTTTGAATGCTTTCACGAGTTTTTTTAGCTCCTAAAACATTCCAACTGATTTTTCTACTTCCATCGATTTTTACTCCATATTCGAGTATAGGTAGACCAAGTTGTAATGTTTTGAAATTTGTTATTTGATTCTTATTCTGAATTTTGGATTTAGCCCTTATGAACTATAGGGAATAAATGCAAAATAGTAAATATGCGATAAGTCAACCATTTTTACAATAAAAAAATTTTAGTTATAAAAGAAAAAAAAGCTTAGATTACTTTTGACCTTGAACATAAAATCGATATGCTTTTTTGTCAAAAAAATTGCTATGATTTCATATGACCGAAAACATAAAACGGATGCTTTTTCATGTTTTATTAATATTCAGACGCAACAAAGCTAATATCGTATCTACTAGTTCATTACAACTGAAGGCATTCAAGTCTTCAGTAATTGCCACTCTTCAAAACGATACCACTGCCTTCCTGGAGAGCCAAATAATAGTAAACAAAAGTTATGCGCGGCTCACAAATAATCTAAGATGTGTTTTAAACTTTTAAATTTAAAATTATTATAATACATGTCATTATAATTCAGTAACATCCGACAGTCGAGTTTAACCGCTCTCAGTATGAAACTGTTCTTAAGCATGTGCATGAAGTAAATAAACGATAAATCACCCTCAAGCATCTGATGAGTTCGGGCTCGAGCTCAGAATAATTTAAATTTCAAACTTTTTTTGTAATTGTGAAAGGAAATTAAATCATGAAGTATATTTTTATTAATATTTTACCCTTTTAAACAGTTTTCAGTAATTAAAGGTGAGTATCGTGCTGCTTTCGATCATCTTTTAAGATTTCTCTCTCTTTAGTAAAGAATGATGTATTCCGTTTGTAATTATGTTACCCACGAGCTTTCAGTTTCTGATACTAGTATTTCTAATATACTTTGTTAAAAATATTATTAACATTTTATTTTTGTTATAAAGTGATTATAATTAATAATATTACAATAAAATAAATAATTAGCTGCATGCATTTATGTTTATATGTCTTATGATGTTTCAAATAAATGTTTTCAGCAAATCGGACATGGAGAGTACACGGGAACAACAGTTGACGAAATCGTTCGGGCTCCGGAGGAAATGGACTCAAAAATTAATCTTGAACTCATTTCTAGTTTGTAAGGAATAACAAAATAAAAGAAAGAAAATAAATATTCGTTTCTTACCCGGTACTGGAACCGAGATCCTTTGATCTGTTGTCAAGCATGCTAATTTCTTATTTCTCTTTGTCGTTAATTATATTCATTGTGAATGCACATGACACGAAGGTAACACGAAGCATTGACATGCACGAAGCTGATATTATATACACTCGTTTTCCTTTTCTCGTTTATTTTTTTTTCAGGAAAAAATATATGGTTTTATGTAAAAAGTACCAAGTTGTCTACGTATTTATAAACACACAGGGCCGGATCTGACGGGAAGATAAGGGAGCATTGCTTCTGTCCCCCTTGAGAAAGCTAGTAAGGAAAAAGGAGGTGAAAATGTAATATACATAGGAATATTAAAAAGTAAGTTGCACTCATCGTTACCTGACGTCGTAGTAAGGAAATATGTGGGCTAATGAGGGATGCATGACATAGTACAACTGTCCGACGATGGTATTGCAATACGCGAGCGTGCATAGTGCGTTTCTATTTTTCGTGAACAATGGCAAGTCGATTTGACTGTTACACCAAATTAGAAACCACAGAACGGGTCGTTTTTCAAGGGCGAAAAACTTGATTGTACACAAATACATCGGGAAATATACACATTATACGGAGAAAATGTGATGTCTCGTCATTCTACCTTAAGCGGCTCCAACATTTTGAAACGGCCTTACAGATTTGACTGATGAATACATCAGGATTAGGTGTGAAATGATTCGGTATAATCACAGGATTAAAATCAAGTAAATGGCGACTACCATTTGTTTGGAAAAATTAAAGAGCATCTCGTAGGACAGGTATTCTGGAGATGAAGGCGTCAACAAAGAGGTTTTGATCTTGTTGCTGGACATTGGAGCAGAGTTGTACTCTCAAGGAATGGGCAAATTAATCTCACGTTCGGATAGATGTTTACATAATCTAGACGCTTATGTGGAAAAGTAGATTCAGGTTATATCTTCAACCTTATATATTTATAGTTCTCATATATTTGTTGTTTGTTATGTGTTTACCAATGCAACTTATTTTTGATACGCACTCGTATATATATGCGTATAAATGTGAACCACTAGAATGGAAGGAAAAATGTATACCGGTAGGTGCTCCGGTTCTTTGTGGCTCGATCTTGCTTCACCCTCTTTCGCTAGGATCGCTTCCCCACCACCCATAGTCTTTTTTATTAGATCCTACCCTAAATACGTATCTTATAATGTATCAGTGACTAGAAGATTTATTTCACCACCTTCTCATTACTTTTACAAATTTGTTAGCATGAAGTAAACTTCAAAGAGTTAGCATTTTTACCACTGAATAATTCATCCATTAAGCTATTTTCAATCAGTTTCTTATTCTGAATGTGAGCTGAACTCATTAAAACTTAGAAACATCTACATATATTACAAAATACGGCCTTCATTTATGATTTTTATCAAGGTTTCATTAGTTCCAGATGGCATTCCATTTAAATCGAATTCTCTTCTCTTTTTAAATTCACCAGGATAAAACATCCAAGTTTTAATGTTGCTATTCCCTCTTTAACTTAATCGCCTTTGATCTCAAAAGTTTCAGATATATTTATTTTTCAAAAATACTTTTCATAAAAAATTAACGGCGATGAACTGCATTTGAATTGCAAGTAAGTAGATAAAAAAATTAGTAATCAATTCACTAATTTTGTACAACTTGCTGCAGTCTTCGAATACAATCGTACTTGTCTTGAACGTCGAGCACTCCGCTGAGAGTGTAGCATCAGCGATAAACTGAAGATATCCATCACCAAAATATAGTTAGGTGAAGTTTCCACTTATTTAGCTAAAATGTATGTACTCTACATAAGGGTTTCATAGTTTTTACTCATTATTTGATATTTTTATATAATTGCTTTTGAACCGTTATTGCTCACAAATATACTTGACTGCATACATTTTAATAAGCAAAATAATTTCAATGGAAAGACTATGGGAACCATAAAGTATTTGAGAAACACTAATCGAAATTTGTGTTTACTTTTATGATTGTAATCAATTCACCAATTTTGTACAACTTGCTGCAGTCTTCGAATACAATCGTACTTGTCTTGAACGTCGAGAACTCCGCTGAGAGTGTAGCATCAGCGATAAACTGAAGATATCCATCACCAAAATATAGTTAGGTGAAGTTTCCACTTATTTAGCTAAAATGTATGTACTCTACATAAGGGTTTCATAGTTTTTACTCATTATTTGATATTTTTATATAATTGCTTTTGAACCGTTATTGCTCACAAATATACTTGACTGCATACATTTTAATAGCAAAATAATTTCAATGGAAAGACTATGGGAACCATAAGGTATTTGAGAAACACTAATCGAAATTTGTGTTTACTTTTATGATTGTGCCTGGTTTGTCAAACAACTAAAAGACTTTACAGCTATACATTTATATACGCAGACATGTCACTAGGATACCCAGACTAAGAACTGAGTAGAAAGAGGACTCACTGGATAGACATCGGGGAAAGATGAATCTTTGGCAAAGTAACTGAGACTATGTTTAGCATCCAGTAGGAATCATAGCTTAATTTCGTAATGGATGAGTAACAAACACTCATCATTAATCCTTTGGTGTACCATTTCTTATAAAGGTCAGAACATGGTGGAGCCTAGAACGTTACAATGTTAGCCTAGTTTACACTGGAATCGGAGAAGTAAAGCTTATGCATCTTTCCACAGCCACTACAAAACTTAGAGCATTCTGATGGCATCCTCAGTAGTCTAAAGTCAGCGAGTGAGATGTAGTGAAAAGCGGAGGCATGTCCAATGTGTTTCATATAATGAGTTAAGATGTCAACACGTTTAATACAATGAATTATGGTATTTTCCTAGAATGTTCTTTATAAAAGGAGTTAAGATGTTTTTCTTTATTGGGTTTTATTATATAATGAGTGAAACTGTTTTGTACAGTGTGTTTAATAGAATGATTTAAGATGTTTTCCAACTGTTTTTAACAGTGTGTTTTATAAAATAAGTTAAGATGCTTTCCAACAGTGCTTTCAGCATTATATTAAATAAGATGTTTTACAACAGTATTTCTTACGGTGTGTTTCAAGAATGTGTTAAGATTTTCTCAATATATTTCCTCACGAGTGTTAAATTATTTTAATATTTAAGTGGTTTAAAAATATTTGTTGAAACGTCTCAAGTGCATCCCTTCGTAATAGTGATTGTACTCTTTCAATTTTTATTATAAACGAAATTGATAAGTAAGTCAAATATTTTGTCTCATCCATTTCATATTCAAGGAAAATTTATGAATGTAAAATAAAATGTAAATATTACAAATGTTGCAGTTTGTGTTATAGACTTTGAACTAGAGAGCCGCTACATAAACTTAAAAATAATGTTAGTGTAGGATATATATTTATTTCATACGCTGTTTCTGATAACACAAAATGGGTAACTATTATGTCTCTTAAAACAGTTTATGAAAGTTTATATATTTTCCTTTGAAAAACAACAGGGTATTTTCATTTAAATCTTGAATAGTAACTGAGCTTGTTAAGCGGCAAAATATATTTTAAAATGTAAGAGCTAAGGCAAGATTAAGGGACTCAGTTATAGTCCTTGCAATAAGTGTAATATAATATTTTTATTAAAAATGCATCCTTGTATTCGGACATATATATATACTGCTTTCAATACCCGATTTATTGATTGTCACTACTTCTACATGTGATATCAAAATATAATGATGAATAATACTTCATGCAGGAAAAGGTCACACTTCTGTATAAAACTAATTTTAGTTCTAATCGCTATTAATTTCATTTGGCATTGCCAAACGTTCAGAATTCTTAAAGCATGCCATTTCTCTGAAATACGAATATTAAACATTGTAAAGGAAGTTATTATAGTTCAACATCGATATCAAACTTAGATGAAAAATTGTCAAAGAGATGACATTAGCAGGAGGTCGTGGGTTCGTATCCCACCCGGATCAAGACAATTTTTTCTCTAAATTTGATACTGACGTTAGAGTAAGAGTTAATAACTTCCTTTTCACTCGAAAGAAACTTTGATAAATTTATCAAATTTATTAAGTAATTAAAATTGTATATAACGGTTTTGTTGATGCAGTCATACTCTTAGTTTCTTGCAATTTAGCCAGCGAACATTTTACAATGAAATATAATATTGTTTCAATAAAAAAGTGTATTTGTTCTGTGAGGGAGAATGCAGTTGTACAATTTGCAGTGATTCATTTTACTAAATAATTAGATTTTACCGAGCAGAGAGACTTTGTTACATTTTTAAATTAGCAGGATTGTTTTATTTTTTTGCCTACATTTCAGGTCATACTGGGGAACAATAAAAACACATAAAAAGACTACAGATGAAGAAAAATATACGGAAACACAATATAATATCAATAATCCGGCAAGTATGAACAAAAAATCATTCTAAATCCCGTGCTTGTGACGTTCTATATATGAACCAATTCCTTTTTCAATTGACTAAATTGGTGGGTATGAGCTTTTGGATAAGTAAGGCTAGGCTGATAGTTTATACTATAAAGCAATCCATATAGTTACAGTTCTTATACTATTAGCACTATAGTCATATATACCGACAACAGCATTCAATGACTATTTAATTAGTAAGATTGTTTTATTTTTTTCTCTACATTTCAGTTCATACTGAGCAACAATAAAGACACATTAAAAATAAACAAGTAAAGAAAAATACACGGAAATACATCATCATCATCATCATCATATTTAACTAAATCAAGTATAAATATACCTTGGGGGTATTTTGATGCTAACAGTATCGTAATACTGCTTAGTACAGCTTAGAAATGCATATAACATCGTATTGTCCCCGATAACGTGAACTGCACTGTTCGACATAGAAAATGCCACACCATGAAGGAATGCAATGAAATGAGACGAAGCTTACCACACATGTAGACAAATAGGTTGGGAAAGAAGTGATTGAATTTCTGAGAAATGGGATGGATACTATGGACTAGGATACAGTATAACGTGGCCTGAGTCAGTAGATCATTTGATAGTATATTAAAGTATAGTATAATACAGTATAGCCGAATGTATAACCATTCTGGGCTATACATTCGGCAACACGGCGTGGCAACAAGTGGAAAAGTCCCAGCATGGTGTGCTGTATCACGGACCATGCGTCGTTGGCCTGTGTACATAATTCATTTATATCGTGAGGAGGTCTTGCAGAGGCGTGAAGTCATCTGCCAATGACGTCCCACACATTCTCTATTGGGGAGAAGTCTGAGGATCGCATTGGCCAAGGCAGCACCTGGACACATTGTAGGCACTGTCTGCTGATGTTGGCAGTATATGGGCGAGCGCTATCGTGTTGAAACTGGGCACCAGGGATACCACGGAAATACGGAAACAAAACGGCTGCAGTACCTCATCAAATTATCGTCGTGCTGTCATTGTACCCACTATGCGTACGAGAGGTGAATGGCTGTTGAAACTGGTAGCGCCCCAAACCATGACACCAGACTGAGGAGCTGTATGACGCTCATGGATGGCAGCAAGATCAGTCTGGTGACCATGCCATCTCCAGACTCTCAACTGGCGATCGTGGCACTGAGACAGAAGCGAGACTCGTTGCTGAATACGACATGATTCCATTCAATCCCCCACACGTCTGGTACGGCACAACTGCAACCTTGAGGGACGATGTGCTGCGTTGAGTGGCAGTCGTCGCAATGGCTGGGAAGAGCGGAAACCTGCCTCAACCAATTGCGATTCACAGTCCGTTTCGACATAGTAATGGCCGTAGCTGCCTGTACAGAACATCGAATGTCTTTCGCTGTGGATTGTGTTGCTGCTACTGCTTGCCATCGAATGCAACAATTGACGAGATTGGACGTCCTCCTACGTGCACCAATCGCACTACAGCAATGCACATTACTTTTCTTCAGCCACTTTCGCTAAATTCGGCTGATAGTTGTTGCACCCCGATGATTTTCGCCACGATGCGATGCAGAGACTAATCAGCCGTACGTAGCCATATAATGAATCCTCTGCTAATGGTGTCCCTGTGACGGAGGATTCCCGATGATGTCGGCCAGGCATTCTCACTGCTTACACGTGCTTCCACCACCGAGATCACTCCGATGCAATGGTCCACATGTCCAGATGAGGACGTCCACACTTAAATACGCCGAGCCATTTTGCTCTGTTATCTCCCTCAACTATCACGTGATTGTTTCGTATATGCACTCATTTCCAAAAACCGACTATCGACACTTACCCACCCATTTTCATGGCACTCCAACACATACTTCTTGGTGTGGCATTTTCTACATCGAGCAATGTGCCTGATAGTATTTCATAGCATGGACTGTTATAATTACCTTACTTAAGGAAGAGATATACGCTTATGCCTTAGTTCAATTTGTAGAATAACTGATTTATAACTTCGATATCTAGTTTCTTTCTCACTTACTAGTTATTGAAACTAAATATATATTAAGGATGGGTTATTTTACTTCTGAGCTGCACTTTTTTGCACAAAATGTGTTAGATGGTCAGGCCACAGGGAATCGGAATTTTTAGAGATGGTTAGGGGAGAGGGACCCACTGGGCAGCTATTAGTCTCTATTTTTTTAAAATTATTTTCTTGTTGTTGTCATTGTAGATATCTATAAGTGCATTTCATCAGTGTTTCGCTAATTAGCTGTCATTTGTGTTTTAGCGGTGTACGTTCTGAGCTGACACGGAAGTCGTGCTGAGTCATTTGAAGGTTCCATATAGCGGCAATGAGCGTTAACAAAATGGTTTTAAGATACTTCCGTCGTTCGTCGCACTGCCACTGCCACACCGCTTATAGTCGGATGGTTTAGGGTGTGAAGTAGCAAGAGAAGCAAAAATAATTATGGCAGAAAAATAGTAACTAATGAGACAGGAAGTAAAGTTTTTGTAAGTAGTGTGTTGTGTCATCTGTTGTTATGCCACCACAGAGAACTCTGATGAGAACGAGAAGGATACGTTTTACAGCCAGCTTCAGGAATTTGAATTCTGTGAAGAAAGGAGATATTTCTTCTCTTGTGCTAGGTGAGTTCAACGCTAAAATTGGTACTGACTCTGACCTTTGGTCAAGAGTTTTAGGTCCCTTTGACATTGGTAGTTCCAATGGCAATGGAGAACGGCTTCTACACGTAAGTACACTTAATGGTTTAGGAATAATTAACTCATACTACAATACCAAGATATTTATAAATATACGTGGATTTCACCTGATGGATTGCACAGGAATATGATAGGTTACATTTCAATTAACAACAAATGGGCCAGTTCATTTAGGAATACGAGATCATACAGGGGAGCCCAAAATCGGTCTGCCCATTATCTGGTCAAAAGTGCCTTGCAGCTGAATCTCAAGAAATGTTGTGTTAAGGTTAAGAAAATTACCTTCAACATTGAAGGTCTGAAAGATCCAGATATAGCCAACGCATACCATGGTAGGCTACTTAGTCAATCGTGGTTTGCTTATGAGAAAGAATGGGGTTAGTTTAAACAGTTTTTTTTTAGATCAACATTACACTTTTGGATAAAAGAGAACAGAGGAAACAAAATTATTTGAGTGATTAGGCTATGAAACTTATTTCTGAAAAAAGGAAGTGCAGGATTAATATGAATCAACACTGTACTACTCGGAACAAAAGGCATTACAACGAGCTTAATAAACATGTAAAGGATCAGTTAACAGTTGATAAGAATCTTTGGCTTGATAGCTTGGCTGATAAAGCAGAGGAAGCAGTTACACAGCACAATAGCAGGGGTTGTACCGGATTGTTAATGTTTTATCTGGGAAGAAACAGACGTGTACACAGGGATAGAGGGAGAAACATGGCAAGGTGGTTGAAGGTGAGGATTCTGTGATGGCTAGGTGGGCTGAGCATTTCAGAGTTGTTCTAAATAATGTGATTATTTCTTCTCCCATTATTTGTACTGGCATTTATTATGACCCTTCTGCTGAGGTCCTGCCATCCTCTCAGACCTTCTACTATGGCATATAAACTGACAGGCTCCTGTCAGACCTCTATGGTAAGCAGCTGCTTGAGGGGTTATTTATTTTATTTATATGATATTCCGAAGTCGCATTAGCTATCTCTAAATTAAAACTGCATAAATCCCCAGGATTGGATGAAATCACCACTGAAATGCTTAGAGCTGGGAAATTTATATTGTCACATGGCTGACTGAAATTTTGAATATTTTTTATGATAAAGGTGTTGTTCCTAAAGATTTTACTAGAGCTATCTTGTCCAGTTTTTTAAAAAAAGGTTATCGCAGTTCTTGTGATAATTATAGGGAAATTAGCTTATTTTTTGTTCCTGGTAAAGTTCTTTGAATATTATATTTAATATAATTAGGAATTTGGTTGATGGACAACTGCGTGATGATCAGTGTAGATTCAGAAGTGGTAGGGGATGAATTGATCAAATATTTTCACTTAGGCAGATTCTTGAGAAATGTTTAGAGTTTCAGAAACCTACTGTTACTAGCTTTATAGATTTCAAAAAGGCTTTTGACTCTGTTGATTGACATAATTTGTGGTTGATTGTTAAGTCATATGAAATACCTGATAAGCTAGTTAGTGTAATGAAATCTCCGTATAATAACACTGAATCGTGTGTGACAGTTGTATGTTCAGTTAGTCTTGCAGCGATTGGTTAAGCATTGTTAGTGGAATTAGACAAGGGTGCATCATTTTGTCCCTTTTTTTTTCTTTTGTTTAGTTATTGATTATGTTATGCGAAATTCTTTGCAAGAGAAAGATTTTGGTCTTAAATGGTCTAGAGATTTCAAAATTTATGATTTAGATTATGCAGATGCTTTGACCCTGTCAGTTAATGATGTTGATGAGATGAATTCGTTCATTAGGGTTGCTGATGAGACTGGTAATAGAATAGGTGTGGTGATAAACAGAAAACACTAGAATGATTAAAATTGGTCAGGCAGATGGTGCTTCAGTTGCTTTGAATGGCTGTACTCTTGAGCAAGTGTCTGAGTTTAATTATCTTGAGAACTATGTAACAGAACTTCTGATGTGCGGTATGATACAAATAGAAGAATAGGGATTGCCGTTAGGACTTTTAAGAATATATGGAGAGTGAGGAAATATACAACTAAAGACTAAATTTAGGCTGTATAATAGTGTGGTTCTTTATAAAGTTAGTTATGATAGTGGAACATGGCCAATTTTTAAGCAGAATAACAAGAAACTTTATGCCTTTGATTCTAGATGTTTACGCAGTATCTTGGACATTAGGTGGTTTGACTTTGCAAGTAATGATGAGGTTAGAAAAAGGAGTCATCAACCTCATTTGAGCAGCATATTGTGCACAGAGAGACTGCGTTGGTTTGGCCATGTTGCCCGTATGCAAGTTGCAGATTGGCAAAGAGGATTATGAACAGTGTACCTAAGGGTATCAGATAAAGGTAGAGATCTAGGAATCGGTGGTCAGACAATGTCAAACAGGACTAGAATATATATAGAATTGGCCTAGAGTGGCCAAATGCAGCAGTTGTAGCTCAGAAGAGACACATCTGGAGAGGAAAATTATACAGTCTGGTTGGACCTCCGTAACCCATGGCTGCTTGAGGTTTTTTGTATGTGTTTACACAATTCACAAAATAATTAAAATGATAATCTTGTCAAGAATATAGCATTCCAAAATGTATCTAAGTCAGCCATTTTCATATCTGGATCCACTAAGTCCTCAGTTTATCCTTTCCGATTTTTCATTTATATGATTTATTGATGATTAATTATGTCACATTTCATGATTATTTAATGATATTCTAGACCTCTCATACATGCAGATCATTACTAGATTTAGGGTGATATATATATATATGAATAATTGTACTTCACCACCTTCTAATAATTTATGCATGTTTTCTTAGACTTGGGAAAGTATATTTACGTAATTTCGTCACTTGCTTTAGTGCACATTATTCAGTTGAAGGTAAGTATATCTTTGCTTGATTTAGAGTATTTTCTCAAGGTTCGGTATGTATACACTTGATTTGGTGGAGGCGTTACCAATATAAAGCTTCAAAGAAATTCTATTCCCCAGTAAATTTATTCATTGCAATATACTAAAAATAAAAGATGAATATAATAGAAATAGAATATTAAAAATCTAAAATGTAAATGGGATTCACACAGAAAAAATTGTTGCGCCATCCTTGCGTGATTGTCTTTAAATTTCGATTATTAAAAAATATGTAGATAAATTATCTCTGTATTAGATACCGTTGTAGGTGTCCGATAAATCCTACACTATATCCCCTCATATCATCGTTGTTAGAAGATCCATAATTGACATCGGTTACCAATCTTAGTAGCAACTCGATCAAATGCAATACTTCCCATTGTGGAGACATCGTTAATCGATCTACTATACTCTCATTCATATTTGGTATGTGTATATTAATATTTTCAATAGGAAATTAAATCTGAAGCTCTGTGTTTTCTAAAATCAGATTTTATAAGAAACTAGGATAGAAATAAATTAAAAACCCTATCTAAAGCTCATATTTAAAAACTTTCAGTCAGTGTCTAAAGCAATGGTTTCCAACAGGTGTGTCATCTCCAAGGTCTAGGTGTGAAGCGAAAATTTAAAGAAAAACTCTACATAACAATTTGTACTTTAGTATTTTTTTTACAATTTTTTATCATAATTTTTTTCTCTAATGTTTAGCTTAATATGAATTTTAGAAATATAATAAAACAAAAAATTGACTTTTCACCACAAGAATGTCGGGGTAAATGCACTATTTCAAAAGTGTGTCGTGTAACTAGATTGTTTTAGAGATCTGTCACCAACTAAAAAAAGGTTGGTAAACACTGATCTAAAGTATATGCAAGTTTCGATATTTTACAATAGCACTGTGTCATAAGAATTTACTAACGGAAATTAATTAAAACTGAATAATAAATATTACTTCAAACCATTTAGTAAAACGTTTGCTTTTGACTTTTGTGAAAAGAAATATTTTAATATTTTTCTATTCTGCATAAGTTTCTTTCGGTTATCATTGTTATTATTACTATTCAGCTCTATACTTCTTTGAGTACTGATATAATATTTCTGAAGTTAAGGTTCTAGACAGATTTTATGTAGATATTGGTTTCTATTTAGTCACATTTTGGCATAGAAAGGTTATTTTAAAGCTATAGAGCTTCGAAATTAGATTCCCTTTGATATAACGTTAAAATTTGCTAATGATTCTGTAGGCTTCCTTATATATTTATTGTCTTGCTGTAAATTTCTATTTTTAAAATAGAAATGTTATTTGCCTTCTGAGAATAATATGTGCGAATTTTATGAATAATTACTTTGGCTCAGCTAGTCAGATTTGTTCACCATGTTTAGTGAAATCTGAATAATCTAAATTTAAGGTATTTAATACTTCATTTTCCGCAAATTGTGCAATGTACAGCAATAAAAGCAAATTGTGCATTGTATAAGCAATAAAAGCAAATTGTGCATTGTATAAGCAATAACAGCAAATTGTGCATTGTATAAGCAATAACAGCAAATTCTGCATTGTATAAACAATAAAAACAAATTGTGCATTGTATAAGCAGATCTTCAGATTAATTGTTCTAATCTTTCTTCAGAGTATTTTTTATATTTTTGCTCTATCAATAAAGACATTTTCTTAAAAATTTGTGCAATTTCAGTTCCTATATTATTTTTAGTAAATATTTACTAGGGGACCAATCTAATGGTCAGTTAAATTCGGATAATGTGGGTTATTTATCCGTTTAAATGCGTTTGTTTGTTTTTTTTGCAACACATAGGCTAAAGAAGAATCCTAGAAAACTAGCTCATACATGCCTTCCCATACAAGGGCATCCTTTACTACGATTGAAGTCAATGCTGACGATGCATCAGTTAGAGCTAACTCAATGCTTAACTCTTGAATCAGTAACTAGCTCCCAAACCACTCCGCTACTTAAGGCTGAAATTAATTGCCAATACGTAGGAGAAAATACATTTTTTTAACTTTCTGCACTTTATATTAGATTGTAAGAGAACTTTTGTAGTGTATTAAAACCTACTTTCCAACCTCGAATTTTTCCTTACTTTTTATTCAGACATTAGTGTCGAGATACTGTACCGTCTGAATTTTCGATTGCTATTTTTGTTGCACCTTGTCATTAAGTTTTGAGCCCCTCTCCACGTTATTATTTCATTCAAATTATTCTAAAGGAATTTAAACATTGGTACATAACAAAATTCTGCTAAGATCATTTTTGCCTGTTATTATTTCGTTGAAAGTATTATTATAGGAATTTAAAAATACAGGTACATAAAAAATATCCTGCTAAAAATATGTAGAAAAAATATTTTCCATTTTAACTTCAATCGAAAAAAAAGATGTGCAAAACAAACAGCAGCAGAAAGATACAGTCAGAACTAACTGCACGTGACGCCATAAACTGGCAAGCAGGCTTTAATTCTGCGTGACTGTGATCCAACAGGCTACTGAGTAAGCCGCATATAACAAATTATTTTCTACTTCCACGCTGGAATATTCAGCATTTTCAAATAAGGAACAATAAGTTCCCGCATGACGTTTACTAGTGCAAATAATTTTTTAGTATTTATAATTCTTCACGAGAAAAAAAAATCAAAATGATAAATGATAAAATGGAATTTACTAAGAACATGAGAATATGGCTTTTGAACCTAGTGAATATTAATCCATTTTAACTTACTTATACGTCTATTTTTCCTATATTTTTTAAACTTATATGTCTATTTTTTTCAGAAGTCAAGTTACAGTTTGTATAATTAGTACAAGGAATAAGAAAAATAATTTACTACTTTTAGAAAAGCATTTCCTATTTACAAATAATGTTGAATTTGTGTATAAATTTGTTATATGTTGATAATAGTTTATATGTTACCGAAATAAAATTTATCATTATCCTCCTATCCATCTATACAATATCATCATCATAATTGTCGTCGTCATCGTTATCGTCATATTATATAAGAGCGTATTCCGAAAGGACGGAAAAACGTGTACACGAACATGAGTTTGTTATACTTCTGTGGTGACGTCACTGGTGGCAGAGGTTCCGGCCCCTTGAAATTTTGCAGGTACTCAACCCATTGGTCCCAAATTTGATGTGATGGCCCCCTTTGTATCTTCTTATGTTGGGTTATGAGGTCGGGATCCAGTTAAAAGTGTTGCTGCTCAAAAAGCACCTTTAGCTTTCCCTCCTCATTGTGTTGAGTCAGGATTAAACCAGTTGTAACTGTCCCAAATCTATGAGGGCACTACCGTTGCCTACATTATGATGGGAGTAATACGCTATTGTTGGGAAAATTTATCAAAAGAAAGACTTATATAGTAAACATATATTAACAGTCGTGGAAATTCAGAATTTTTGCTCCATTATTGAATTCTTGTACTCAACTGGTTTAAGTAATTCAATCTTCAAGTCAAAAGATTCCGTCTACCAAATATCTTCGAAAGGAAATTCCTTTGGGAATGATAGCTCCTGATATTGGCCCACCTTTTTGCATTGAAGCTATATTTTAGAATGAAAAGTTCCTCATTATGTAAATGAAAAACAAAAAAATCGAAGTTTGATCACCACAAATTGAATTTACTTGAGAAAAATGCTACTTGAGTATTTGTGGTAGAGATCATTTCTATTTGAATAATGCTTTAGTTTTCTTCTAAAATATGATTTAAGTTACTGAAGGAAATGTGATGTCCCCTTAGTTCGGATCCTATTCGACTGGGCCAGATGTAGTGACCAAAAGAGAAAAGATTCTGTCAAACTATGACAGATATAGTGACCGGGTGTTCGGATCCTTTCCGACTGGGACAGATGTGATGACCCAGCCCACACAGGAGAGACGGATGATGAAATTACTACTAAGTTCACTTCGGTGAACTCACAGATTCGCGGGTTTTTACGTCCGTGCCACTGTATGCCTCAACCTTACTGCGTTGAATGAAGAATAACAATGGTCCATCAATTACTGCACGAGAGTTATATAGGGACGACACAATTTTTATTCACACTATGTACAGCTACGTGCTGGGAATGAACTTCCACTCCGTGGGCCTTTGCTGCTTCACACTGTGGTTCTTTTTGAATCCACAAAACTACTATCAAATTCACCGCTCAACTCCGTGAGCCTTTGCAGCTTTGCTACTGCAAATATTACTAAAATGAGGTGGATAATTGCACACTCTGCAATTACTCACTTTACAGACCTCAAAACTCGGCGAAAGGATTTTCCTTTGCCTACACTGTGGCTCCTCCTGAACCAAAAGAATAAAAAATGAGATTATCCAAGAATCTGGATTCCCTCTTGGAATCGCACCCTGACTTCAAGGGTTAATTTGAGAAAGACGGCGTCCTTTTGACGCGTGTCAACGCGACCTCTTCACTTGACAGATAACGCACAGACTGATGCTTCCAACTCCTTCCCCTAGACTCATGCGCGCGGACTTCACACCACAGGCTAGTTAGTCATATACGGCACAGCAACTTCTGGCATTGATTCTTTCCACAAGCAGCAAGCTTCAGACCCCAGCACAAACATTTCAAAGAACACATAAAAATATACACAATCATATAATACAACAAAAATATACAATAAATAAATAAATATAAAATTCGAGGGACATGAGAGGAAAATCGATCGAAGTGCTGATAATCATGAGAACTTTATTTCAGAATGTTACTCACATCATAAATAATATCTGTATTTCGCCAAAAGTGTTCGCTTTAAGAGCACAGTATAAAGGAAACGCCTTTCTTCTTTAATTCATATTTTAGAGCAAAAAAATTCTTAATGCGATTAAAATATATGTTTCAAAATTCTAGTTTTTAATATTTATTATTTTTTCTTTAAAACCTAAATCAAATATAACAATTTAAATGTGTTGTGTTAGATTTCCAACTTATTTTCTAATAATAACTCTACAAGAATTATAGAGCATGGAAATTATTCAACCAACGATATAAAGGGGGAAATACTCAATTTTTATTCAGACTGTAGCAAGCATGAAATTAATTTTCTTCCCCCAAGTAACTTTTTATCGTTTTTCCCTAAGTAGCCCTTGATTATTTTCTAATATTATCGTACATATGAGATTTGAAACCGTCTCTGAAATTTAACATCTGCTTTAAATGTGTAATGTTAGCAAGACAACTAAACGACAGAGTAGGAAACGCCCAAATATGCGCTTCAGAATTTCGGCATGACAAGAAAACCCGAAGGATCCGAACATCATTTCAGTCCATTTTCGTCCTGCATAACAAATTCCATGTACGGTTAAAGGAAAGAAAAACAAAAGGCAAAGTCGATATACCATTATCTGCTTTCCTCGTAGCTTTTTTCCTTTCTTCTTCCTTTACCCTAATAGAAGGTCGCGCATCTTTAAGGGAATGCAAGTTAAAGGAACTTTTTTTTTTCCTCTGACCATTTCATAACGTTTTTCCTCACTCCGTATAGACTGCGGGAACACAGTGTCTTCAACCAGCGATCAATTACAGTGAGGAGGGGAGACAAAAGGTGCTGTGTGCAAAGCAACACCTGAAAGGAGCATTCCAGGAGAACTAATATGAAATCAATAATGAACGATGAAGTATACACCCGTCTCTTCATATCACGCGACGCCAGCTCAGTTCATAAAGAATAAAAAAAGCCGTAGTTACTTCTCTTTTTAAATCGCACTAGAAAAAACAATTGGTTTGAGATATAGGAGAGTTCATTTTCTGCTTTCGTAAACACCAAAATAACGCGAAAGTTTTAATTGAAAACTTAAACGACGTTTCCATGTGTGGAGGATATTATCCAATTTGGCTTCATTAAATACTATGAAATAACAATGTGCAGTCAGAATATCCGAATGTTGCTAATTTCCACGGTGTTTTTAATGCACGAGAAATGAGATATCTTCGTAATTTGTATAAGCTTTCTTTTCAGTCTCTGTTACGATATAGTTTAATCAAAAACTCCATTGTTGGTTTCGGAAATTAGGAGAAAGCACAAATTTAACAGCGCGCATTGTTCCGAATGTCAGTTTTGGTATGCTTTATAATTACTATGGTTACGGTCATAAAACAAGTTGATTTTATTTCTTGGAAAAGATATTAGATTGCACAGCTTATTTGGCAAAATTATTTTTTTCTTTATTTAATTCACCGTTAATGTTTAATTAAACGAATTGGAGTTTTAGTCGAAGATTTTATTTCTTGAAAACGATATGAGACTGCACAGATTATTTGTCAATATTATTTTATTTGTTCACTTAATTCTTAGTTAGACTTTAATTAATGTAATATTAAAAATAAATTTAAGTGTTTTTGAACAAAAGAAAATAAAATTAAAAGCTTTAATTAATAGGAAAAAGTTATTACTGCGAAAATTGATTTCTGTATTTCAATTGTTTATTCTCATTTGTTTTGCAGAAGTAGCTTTTGATATTAACACATGTGACGAATATATAAAAATAGTACTGTCTTAATTTAATCTTGTTTACATGGTGTGTAGGTTTTATTTTTTTATTAAATGCAAAAATAAAAATCAACCTGATGAAAGACTGAAAATATTTATGTAACAAATACCATGATTATGGAAGAGACAAAATGATTTATAGAAAAGAAATTAAAATTAAAATTAAAACAATTATCACATTTTGATAATTTCCTTTTAGCAATACGATCTATAGTACGATTAATACTTCAAACAATTAACAACACACTGTAGTTATACCATATCACATAACAGGCCCGGAATCTGAAAAAATAACTGGGTAAGAGGTTGGGCAATACCAATAGGGAATGAACCGAAACCATGTTCCGGTATAAACCTTCTCTCCCCATTTTAGTAGTCTTTAGGAAATTGGTTGACAAATATGTTAATATATGCACATAGTAATCACATTATTAGGCTCATTTCGACATTATGATAATAGAATCTCAGATACAGAACACAGTAACTTCTTACATAAGCTTTATATTTTAAAAAAATGGGACTGAAGATAACGATCTCAATCAACACTTTTTTCAATATCGGTTTTCAACAATATTCTCTGATACCAACGAAATACTTATTCGATATTTAGAGTGTTATGGAAATTGGAATATTTTATAGCAACTATGCCAGTTTAATAATAATGCTCTGAAAAATTAATAAAAGCAAGTTGAAAACAATAACCGTTATGTTAAACTTTATTAATACGTATAAGTTATGTTTTAGCAATTCACTTAATAATTGCGCTAATTTTTCGCCAATTCTGAATGATCTTTTGCAGAACGTACTGATTTGCTAAACGTTTCAGCTTCCGTAACGCTTTAAAAACTGAAAACAATTTGTTGAAAATTCAGATTTAAATCGAGATTGATTAAGATTTTAAAATTTCTTCAGTCGGATATTTTTCATAAAACGCTTATTTAAGAAATTGCTGAGTTTTGTATCTGAGTTAGTATTGACAAAACGTGGAATTGTACCTAATAAAGTGGTTTGAGTGTATATTATAATTTTTTAATATTTTTTACTACATTCTCACCCCATCATATAATAATACAATAAGCAGCAAATTATACTTCACAGCTGAAAATAAACAGCAATTTTAAGATTACTGGAATATGTATCACACATATAGATATATACGTATAATTTGTACAACATAATGCTTCTTTGGAAAGAAGTGCGACTGCAAATTGGGATTCATTTTTAGAATTCCTGTGCATATTTTTTTTTCCCCAATGACTAAGAAGGTAATGATTTTTTAGAAGTGCCTGCGACAGGAAGGTGGGGGGGGAGTTATATCTAAGAAAAAGTCTGAAGAGGAGGATTGATTCGATCGGACAAGATTGTAGGAGAGTACATAATTATTGTTATTGATAAAAGGACCACATATTTTTTGTATTTTTTATTTGTTTAATTGTTTGTTTCATTCCAGTGCAAAAGGTTTCTGAGATAGAAAAGATCATATCTCATCAACTCAAGTTTTCTGATTCTGCATGTAAAAGAGCGAAACAAGTTTTTTTGTGGAAAAATTCTATTTATTCTATTCTATTTATATTTAAAATTGTTTGTTCTTGGTTTAACTCAGCATTCCATTTCATCGAATGAAATATAGGAATAAATTAGATATACACAGTAAAATGTTCAGGATAGTTGCCTAATGAAAAGAACGTGAAACAAAGCGCGATTTTCAAGTGTAACAAACGCTTCACAGACCAGCACGATTGCTTGGAGGACGATACAAATCTGAACAACCAAGCACTGTTCTCTATACACTTGAGTCATTTCTGCAATTGTGTAAATATCGTTTAAGCCTTGCTGAACACAGTAACGTATCACATACCGCTGCTCAGTTTACAGATCAGCAACAGCCTGCAAAAATCACACACGCAAAATTGAACATATTTCCAATGCAATAAAATTAACAGAGACTGACTGCATATCGTTCTACTGTTACTTGCGATCATATCACAACGTGTTTCAACTTGCACACAATGCTCCGTGTCCTTGAAGAGTCACTCTTTTGTCACATATCATCCATTAACTCGCAGGAAAAGCTGCTAAATGTTAGCGATGGAATTCCTGGAAATCCTAATCCAGGAATTATATAAATCCACCCTTGTAGATCGCAAAAATGGTATAGCTCTGAAAATTTGCACCTAGGAATAATCCGAGTCGTAGATCTAAGAAAAAATACGAAATCGGGTCTCCGTCGTATTCTGTAGGTCACGAAGAGGTCAGACTTTGATCTATAAGGCTGTAAATGTGAACGTTGTGTCTAGGAGCGTTGTGTCGAATATAAGGGTGAAAAGTCATTGTCACTTAAAAGAATGCGTTTTCACTCCCCCTGAGGATAAGGGTGAAAAATTATTGTCGTTAATACAGACTTCGTAACCATCACATTTCACAACAAAATTTAAAATTTTTAGCGTAGTTAAATCGCGTACAATATTCGTTTAAAATTTGGGCATTTTCAAAATATCAATTATATAAGCGCGCAATTACAGCTTATCCGAAAATTATCCGAAAGTGCGAATCGAACCGTAATATTTCATCAATACCTAACCAACCGAAAATAATTTCAAGTTTTTTCTAAGAACCGAAAAAAGGGAACGTCTACAGAGGGATGGACAGACAAACAATAAAATGAAAGCATTGGCTTTTTTTTTTACTTTTCGTAAACGATCTAAAAATAGATGTACAATTTCGAGAAATGCATTATGTGCCATTTTTTTTCCTAAAAATATCATTTCGCTGCGCTACATCAGCCTGAATGCTGAAGAGTTTGCTCAATAGCTGGATGGTGAGTAAATGACGCTATATTCATTTCAACAGGACAGAAAATCTACTCACACAGCTAGAGAGATAATGGGTTATTTGTAGGAATATTTCGATGACAGATTGGTCTCTAATAGACTGCGGTCGCCCAGATCACCTCATTTGACTCCTTGTGATTTTTATTTATGGAAGATCTTGAAGGCTATGCTTATAATACTCATACTTGAATAATTTAAAACTTGAAAACTGATTGATTTGAAGTTCTGTAATTTGACAATTTGGTAAGCTACAGAGAGTTTCAATAATAAAGTATCACATGAGATATTCTGCAGACATGGAACTTATGAAACCGTTTTTTCATACAAAGTGTTCATTCCCTTACTAAATTGTATAAGTTAGCTCTGACTCCGTCTTATTCCGGTCACTTTGTGTTATGCATTTCAGAGTTTGAATTCTAAATAATAGGAGCTAAGACTACTCAAATTAGTATAGAGTTTCCTTTTGTCGTACCTCAGTAGAGTAAGTGGTTTTACCACTATATTCACCTCTTCCTACCACCAAAAAAGTAAGAACTGCACCCAAACGATAAGAACTAGGACCACGAAATTTGATAAACAGACCATGACCATAACGTTAAGTAATCTAAGGTATTGCAAGACTTTTCTTCTTCCCCTACATATTATTTTGCTTTTATAAAATCATTTGGTGGTTTAATTTAATCTAGCTTTTAACCTTATATATATAGTATATGCGGTGCATGTTGATTTTACAGAAGTCGTTTTCACCCAACTGGGTGAAAACGACAGTTTAAAACGTTACTGTTGGCATGTTTGTTGGGGCACGTTCTGTTGGTACGGAAAGGGTCTCCTGATGTTGCTGAAAGGTCGGGTGTCCTCCAAGGATTATCTGAACATTGTTGCCGATCAAGTCCATCCTGCAACGTTGACTTTTTATCCAGCAGGTGACGGCTGTTTCATGGACGACAATGTTACTGTCCATCGCGCAAGATGTGTTCAGCAGTGGTTCAGCGAGCATGACAAAGACTTCCACCATCTTCTCTGACCACCACAAAGCCCGAATCTGAACCCCATTGAGAATGTATGGAATGTATGGGATCCGAGAGCAAAGTCCTCTTCCATCAAATCTGAGCCAATTAAAGGACTGTCTGGTGAACGATTGGTATGCTGGAGATGTAAAGGCACTCGAACAGCTTGTGGAATCTATCAAACCGCATACGTGCTGTAATTCGGGCTAAAGGAGGTCCAACTCGGTATTGAATAAAGGTTTCTAATTCAGTGGCCGGTGTATGCAAAAATATATTATTTGCTGTGGACCAATAGTTGAGATAAAGGTGCAGTGGAAGAACAAGAAAATTTAAATTTTTTTATCATATTTTACTTCTCATATATATAGGTACTAAATACATAAGTTACGAATAAAACTATCAATAAAATGTGATGTTAGCATCGAAACTGAAGTTGCCTTGCTTGCCGAAGCACTTTGTGAAAGATGAAAAAGAATCCCAGAAATGAACTGCTAAGCATTCGGCTTCAATGACATTATATCTTGTTATATAATTTTATTCCAATTTTCGTTCTTGGTTTTATCAAAATACGATTAACTTTAGTAAAGTCAGATTAAAATACATTTTATATATATTACCCAATTTTCAAGTGAGCCATATAAAATTATTAAATTGGCTAGATTAGCCAGAGGGCCAGAGTTTATGCACATTTGGTATAAATTAACAAACAGTTATTGGAAACTATTTGAACGATAAAATAATTTTCTTTTGTCGCAACATTCGTGACAACAGAAAACTTTATCTGCAACCATTACATATTGTCAGTAAACTAACTCTTCTGGGAAAGCAACCTAAATATTAGTCTTATGTTGAAAAATAAACAAATATAGAACTAACGTTCCTGTTGTTATAGTATTTATGTAAAGGTTTAATATTGCTCCCTAAAAGTAAATGCGAATAATTTTTGTATTCACTGAGCTACACATAATAGACTTCATATATAAACTTTTACTTAACCTAATACTATAAATCTTCAGTTTTCTAAAATATTGAAATAATAAATTCCTCTGGAGTTTGAGTTAAAGTTGCTAAGGTATATTTGGTTTCAACGAAAGAGTTGTGAAGTTAAGCTTCTTTAGTCAATACAGAACAAAGAAGAAAACGGAAGAGAAATTTATGAAAACATGAAATAAAACCAAGCTAGAAAAGAATGCGCGCATATTGCGCTGCTGTTACTGAGATGCTGGATATTTCTTTGGCTGAAATGGGGACTGAATGTTTCCTACTATTGCTATCGGCATTGAACTCACGAATAGCTTTTCTAGGCCGCAAGTTGAGCAAAGAAACAATACTGCCTCCTGAAAGTGAGATGGGGGGAAAACGAGGGGAAAAACAAAAAAAAAAAAAACCTTTACATCAGGGAAACTAAGGCGAAGTTTTCAGGAAATGGTCGCCGAAAACCGAAAGGAATCAAGAAACCAGGGCAACCAGAATTGCCAAGGAGGAGAATCGAAAGGAAAAAGAAAACTAAACGAATATCAAGATTCAGTCTTGAAATTGGTTTGACATCAGGGAAGAAAATAAAAGAAGTTTAAAATGAAGGGGAACTACACTGAAACAAGATTCATCAGCGAAGTACATTTTATAATTAAATGCGGTACAACTGCATTAGAAAGCAATAGCTGAGCTGGCCCTTAAAATACAGAGAAATCCGAAATTGATTTTCAGGATTGGTTAAGCTCTCAAAAGAATGGATTAAAAAAAGATATAAATGATTTGAAAGGAAAAAACGTTCAGACCTTTGTATAATTAACTATGAGATTCTTACTAAGCAATTGTTTTTAGGAAGCAATCAAAAATATAAACACACTCTTATATGAAAGGGAAAAGATAGATATAAAGCAAATCTAATCTTCTTACAATGAATTACGTTGAAATCTAGAAGCATAAAATAAAACCTTGTATTATTTTATTACCTTTAAAATGATTTTACTGTTCAAGAGGATAAAACGTAATTTTAAATTTCAGTAAATGCCAAAACTAGGGATCGAGAATGCGAATTTACACCTTCATAATAATGTTTTAATACCCAGGAAATAAAGAAAAGCAATTCCGTTTTTTAACCATTTCTTTGCTGTAATTTAAAAACGTAATAATTTACCTTTCCTTAATAATATTACATTTCTTCAAATAGCATAAAGAATTCGAAATATGTTTAGAATATTTTATGTAATATGTAATATTTTAATTTAATTCAAATTATTGCATCACTGCCAATGTATTTAAAGTATTAAAACTTTTAATGAATCACATAATAAAGAATACGCTTACAAAGATAATCTTAAGAAGAAAAACAATTTAAGGGTATTCTGTTTCATTGGTAAAATATTTATTTATTATAGCAAACATATAATGCACATAGAAAAACATTTCGATTAAAACTCTCTACAGCGTAGAAACATTTTGTCAATGCAATTTAAATCATTTGCGAGATTCGTTTAAACAGGACAGACCGTTTCTAGTTGAGATAAAAGTTGTCAGACAAACGCACACATAGAAGCTGTCCCGTGTACTCACAGGTGGCGCTGTTGCTCTCTGGCTTTCGTCTCCTTTTGTCATGAGAACACAGTCATGTCGTTTGCCTCCTTTTAGCAGCAGACGATTGTCCTGTTCAGCAAGTAATTTTGACATCTGATGTTTCAGATTTCCAATCAATGGCGTACTTAGAAAGTTTCAATGCGGGAAGGGGTTGGTATGTTTCAGACTAATGAGGGATGTTTGCAGTGGCGACCAGTGCGTTTCTAAATAGGTGGGGCCAGTATATTTCTGTATAACGAGAAGTGAACTACGCAGGGGCGTGACGTCTCAGATGATAGTTTGCTACATGAGCGATTTTCTCTGCTAATCCCGACCCTGTCCTCGGTGACAAAAGAAAGATTGTTTTGGAAAAGAACATATATGAACACGTTTAATAAAATTTCCATCTATATATTGTGGCATATGTCATGCACGTACTCCAGAATTTAGTTTAGAGAGGGGGAGTCGAGAATTTAGCCTCTGGGATAGAGGATGGGTTCCTAGAATGTAGTTTGGGGGGAGAGTGATCTGAGAATATTATTTGAGTATGCTTTCTAATTACTAAAATATTCCTCTAGACAGAAAAGATTAAAGAGATATTTTATGTGGAATAAAATTTATGTTTGTTTCCTAAATCTATTTTTAGTGTCGGACATATACTATGGAGCTAAAATAAAATTATATAAAGGCAACAATTTTGGATTACAAAGCATGTAGCCAGGAATCCTCCTGGTACGTTCCTGGCTTATGATATACGAATCTCTATACTTTCAAAAGCGGACGGGACTGCATTTAAAAATTTTCTTTTCATATATATATATACCTATTTTATAATAATTTATTCATTTATGATGTTTATTCTATAATTTCTCATAGGTATTGTATCTGAATTTTAAATTAAGTGAACTTATCAAATATTGTATTGTTCACAAATTTTTTACACAGCTTTCCGCCGTGCAATGTTGCACTGAAAAGTCAAGTCTCGACCAATAACAAAACCGGTTCGAATTTCAAGCCATTTTTATTTTTGTCCTTTCATAATTTTCACAGGACCTATTGGATTTCAAAGGTAAATTTGCTATTAATACTGTTGAACGTCTGCACAAGAGGGTTAGTGAACCTGGACTCTTGTATAAATATTTGGTGCTTCAACCAACTCTTTTTCTGTAGAAATAATATAAATTATTATGAAAATAAACCTATTTTAAATTTAACTTGAAATGTTAAGAAATAAAAAAAAATACTGCAGTTGCTTGGGATTTGATTTGGTGTAAGAACATGGATATAATTCGTACAGGATTGCGTAGTTTGAGATTTGGTTAAATTAGTATTTTTACGAAAGAAAATCTCTAAATTTATATGAGTTGTTTGTAATGACTTAAATAACATTTACTCGTTACTATAAATTATTCCAGAAAATCCTTAATGCCCTAAAGATTAATTTGGTCTCGTTGGTTTCATGTGAGGAACGGAGCTGCCTTGCGACATCATAATATCAGAATAGTCCAATCAGATACAATGAGTCCAGATGACGCGAATTCGCAAACAAGACACTTCCTTTCCGCAGTTAAGAAAGCCTCTGAGACTATATAATCCAATCACTAGGCTTTATTAACGTTTATCCGGAATAAATTGCTTTAATGATTAAATGTTCTTCTGATTACAGAAAACGAACACAAATTTACAGAATACCATTAACAAATTTATAACTCAAGGAACTGTATCAGTGCTCAATACTCTATCTTATCCACGTGCCTACATCAACTCTAAAACAACACACAGATCCACAGATTCCGCATCAAATTAATTGTATTCTACTGCGATAATGAATCCGTTACAAAGATTTTCCAAATTCTATAACTAATTATAACCCATACAAAATATTTTTTCATGTACTTTTACCTCTCTGAAATGCATCTATTTATCACACTTCAAACCTACCAAAACCCTATTTGAAAATACTAGTAAGCTCTTCTAAACAAATTACTGATTTGCCTTCCGTTACAATATTTTAAATGCGAGTTGTTTCAGTATACGATGAAAGATCATTTAAATAACAATTCACATATTTACTGCATTTTATCTATGCTGGAATTATTGATAAAATATTATGACATCTAACCTGTTTGAATTTTTATGCATGAATAAAATTGATTTCCTTACAGATTGGAAACTATACCCAAAAGTATTAGATAAAGTTATGATTCGATTTCAAACATCTAAGAGGGATTTATATTTCCTCAGCCAATGAGAGTTGTTTTAAAATGTTTGCTTTATTTAACTGTATTATATATATTTGAAGTTTCTGTATTGTGCATAACTTAATGCAAATGTTAAATGGTATTTTTATATATTTATACCAAATTTTTCTTTTCTTAAATTTTTAAGTCAGAAGTATGTAACTAACCCCTCAGAGGAGAGTAATGTGAATAGAAATAAATTGATAGTGAGAAAAAAATACTTTCCCCGACAAAATTAAAAAAAATCGATTTAACATAGTTTATATGTCAGTACAATACCAAAATAAAAGAAGGAATTTGAACAACAAGTACAATTGAAGTTAAAAAAATTCTTTGATATAAATACAACATTTTCGCTACACTGATGAAATGAAAAGACACATTCGACGATTGACGTTGGATCCGTCTTATTACATATGTATAATATTATACATATGTAATAAGCATTGCTTGGTTTATATATATAAACCAAGCAATGGATACTTAATTTCAATATTTAACACATCTATTGCTTAACTCAATGTTATATTACTCATCTATAATTTATTTATATTATTTTATTATATTTGAACTCATCTATAATTAACTCAATATTTAGCCTATATTTCCTAACACTAAATTCACTTTAAAATTTCTTTCACATTCACAGACATTCTAAATAGGTATCTGTACTCCAGTTCTCATCAACAGCCAATATGATACTGATTGTAGCGCCATTTTCTTCTTCAAGCAACCATATTAGCATCCAACATGGTTTTATTGGTAGCTATTGTCTGAAATGTTAACACAAAATTTTCCGAACACTAAAATCTCAGTATTACATAAAATAACGTACATATATATATTTTTTAAAGTAAGCTTCATTAATATAGGAGATATAGCTTTAAGCAGTTCTTGTTGGGAAGCCAAATTTGCGGTGACTCCTTCACACGGTCGTTATTAAAATAACTTAAAATTTCTTACTTCATAGTAATACTCTCAACTAAGACTTACACAGATTGTGTACAGTAATAAATGTTATATACTACATATTACTAATGAATATAACTAGGCTTATTTTCACAGCTTAAGAAATATTACTTACCCGAAGGCACCGGTAATGGTGCCTCCTCCATCACATATTAATAACTACTTAGTTTCCAATAATCATCTAGTGGTGGTGCTGTAATCAGTGATATATGATCTCTATGTATTGTGACTGTTGTGGGCCCGCTTCACAGTTGTCCAGCCTTGGCTTTAACTTGCACACGGTTGTAAGCGGTGCGGCAAATGACTGTACACAAAATGGAGAAAATTTTTCAAATGAACCACATAATTTTATATCGTGCTTTGATACAAGTCGGGAAACTGAGCCCATACAAACAAATAGTAATTTGTGAGTTGTCAAATGCAGATTACGGAAAAAGGTTTTCTTGTGTGGCAATGATGCAGGACTTGAACATAACTCCAACGAGGTCAAGGGTTCTCTTCAGTGACGAATGTGAGTTCACTTCCTCGAAGCCTTTACTTATGGAACAATGCAGACCACATTGTGTGAAGGAAATTCGGGTTCATCCTCCGGATCTTATGGTATCTGTTGCACTTTCAGCTCATCACGTCATTGGACCATACTCCTTTGATGGGTCAGCAAAACAGCACAGCTATTTGTAGATTTTGGAAAAACATTCAATGCCAGAGTTGGAGACATGTAACATTTCTCATATTTATATGCAAAAGGATGCGGCATCCACTCTTTTTGAAACTGCTGTTTCGGGATTATTTGAAAGCTATTCTACCCAACATGTGGATCAGTATTATTAAATAAACGACAGAATGCATAGAAAAATGCATAATGGGAGAATTTTATCGACTACAACACGATAGTTAGATTATGACTTCTGCCATAGTGACAAAACAAAGATTTTCCTCTTGCACTTAGTATTGCTTAAGCAGGCACCAATCACTTTCTCTCCTAAGCCCTTGGACGATTATCAAACTTGAGGCGCTGATGACTCTTCTCCTCTGCCTGGATTATTGGCAAAAGCAACGTAGTGCATGAACGTGACTCATTACATGAATTAATCGCGTAACCATAGAAGATGTAAAATGCTTCATAACGCTATATTACACTTAAGAAAGATTTTGTTTCTGTTTTGAGAAATATAATTAAAACGAGCCATGTAGAGCAATTTGAGCCGATTCTAAGTTTCCTTAAACCTTATTGACGCTGCTCATTTCAAACATATTGCCGTTGCAAACATATTTCCAACGTAGAAAATGTAGCAGTAATGAATTGTTCTTAGCCTAATATTAATTAACGGGGTCTGAGAAAGGGAAGTGGACGAGATCTGAATAACATTTGAATAGTTTCGCATCATCTCCGAAATACACTAAGCGAACATTTTTCTCATCGGAATTCAGCAATTTTGAAACATGAAATAGAGTAACAAAAATTGAAATTGTAAACAAATTAGAGAAGTACTATTTGAAAACTTTAGTCAAATTAAACAAGAATTTGTCTCTTGCTTCCACCAAATGATTTTTACAAGGCAGCTAGTAACTTCTTGAAGCAAATGATAATAGGTAGGGTTCGTTTATTTCCGATCCGTAATTTTTTGTCGCATAGTAGGCTAAATGTCAAGTCAAAGGACCTAGAACCTTAGAAAAGATTAAGAAATTGGATCTACTCAACAGTTGTTAAGAGACAGATCGAAGCCCTTCCTCTTCCCCCCCCCCCCGGTCTCTTCAGAATGTTCTTTAACATGAAGAGAGAATTGCCTTCCTGCGCACTGGCCGTGACATAACGTCCCACGCGATGGACAGTGAGCTTTCCTAGCCATTTGGAGTCCCTTTCTGACTGAGGAATGGGTGGGGATTTAGCGGTGATAAATCTCAACGCTGGCTCAGGTGGGATTCGAACTTGGGAATTACATATTATGAGCCTGGAAATCTACTGACTGTTTCCACTGAAAACAGGATGAAAAAGTATTTGAACTGCACTACATTGGCAACAACCTAGGTAATATCCATTGTAGGAGATTCAGAGTTGGGTTTTTTTACTTATGAGTGGAAATTTGTTGCACCTAATGGGCTAAAATGACCAGATCACAAGGACCCCAGAGCTCAGATACGATTCTAGGAGGACATCCATTATACAGCTGTTATCAGACAGATGAAAACCTCCCCTCTAGGTCAACCAGCATGTTTTAACCTTCACAGGGTTTGACTCTGTGAAGTCTACACAGGAACACAGAGTTTAACATCGCATCTTACGGAAGGCGATATTTCCCAGTCATTTCGATGTACCCTTTTTGACCGAGGGAACAGTGGATGCCTAGCGGAGATAAATCTCAACACTAGAAAGGTTGGATTGAAACCTAGGAACAGATGATTACCAGCCTGCTACGCTGCCATGTGAGCCACCCTCTTTCCCGATGATCTAAAGACTTTGTATGATACATACCAAAGTGTATCTCATCTCATTGCACGGAATAGATAAAATACTATATTTTTGATTCTTCAACCCTTGCCAGAAATCCCCATCGTGAAACTAATTTTCAACCATGTATATGCTCCCACCCCCCACCCCCACCCCCCAAAAAAAAGGAAAGAAAGAAAGAATTGGACATCTCTGTACAACGTCGAGATTGAAGGATCTTCTAAAATTTTAATTTTAATACTGACTGATCTCAAAATAAATATGATTGATAAGAATCGGGAAAAGTTTTTAATGTTAAAACTCAACGTGTACAATATCATTTCGACCATGTGTTGAAATCCAATTTATCAATCCAAGGGGAATTTTGATTTGTACAAAACGCATAATGTTAATAATGGTTGATATTGTTGCACGCTCTCAGATGTGGGTGTGGGACTTTAGTCCGTAGTGTAATTGAAAATGAATTGCATTGTGCAGCCCTATACCGCTCACCAAGAATTTATGGTTACTCTATAGGGTCTGCGTGAAGATCAGGGAAACTGTGGAAATTGTGGCCCCGCATACCATTAAACCCCACGTTAACCTGAGCATCAATGATAAAATAAAAAATAAATTTCAAGTCATAAAAAATATGCGGTCTCTTATGAAATGTCGATGCAGTGTAACAATAATACTATCCACGATTTTCTCGAGCATGTTGGCTAACTGAGAGCAGAAAAAGTGGACTGTCTTTCGCATAACATAGGTACACCTGCCTAATCCTCCTTTTCTGTCGAGGCTCACCTCCTATCTGGTCGCTTAGTTCTGCAAAACCCCTCTCACTGAGCAAATAAAAATACACTCTGAATTGACCGCTTATGTCTGGCAAATAAGTTTAAACATTAATATTGACAAATTTATTTAAATCTTCAAAACAACACAAAGGGTTAAGCCTTTAATTCAAATAATAACTGAAATGTAAATGCAGTTCACAGTCCACCTACACAGCGGAAAAGAAATGCATGGAAATATGCTTCTGACTGATAAGCTTCTGCTTAAAGCAATGCAATAATCACATGAGAAATGCAATCCTAACTGATAAGTTTCTGCTTAAGGCAATTCATCAATTACATGAAATGTACACTATTATTGGTAAGTTTCTGCTTAAGTCAATTCAATAATCACGTGGGAAAAAGACAAGACTCTTAACCAATGCAGACTTGTACTTAACATTTGCTCAGGCGTATGCGCCTGATGGTGTGTTCCCTTGCCTATTATTGAAAGGTTGATTGAAAGGTTGATATTGAAGGTATTATTGAAAGTTTGATGTGTTCAATACGTATTATTTTGTAATGGGGTTCAGGCCACAAAAGTTCCTCTTCAGCTGCCATGGACCCGGGAATCACTCTGATTGTCGTGTGCTTTCTAAACATCCATTGTTTCTTCTCCGGGTGCGCTTAGTTTTATGTTCTTATGACTATCAATATCATATGGTGCTCACGTTTTATCTCAAAGTTTTCATTCTCTTTACATCAGTACTATCCTCTGGTGTTCCCATGACTTTCAATGCTTCAACGATGTTTGATTGAAGTAAAACAGCATTTTTCTTTCCGGTGGTCCTCAACTAAAGCCACAGTCATACTTGGTTTACGATGGATAAATAGGGAGGACAAAAGTGACTACGACTGTAGATTGGGAATCGTACCTTGCACCAGTTGCAAACGATGCCAATCAGTATGCAACAATATCACTAGAGTAGTAACAGGAACTAGAGTGCAACAGGAAACGAGATTCATCGGACCAGACGACCTTCTTCCAATCATTCAAGGTCCAGTTTCGATGCTCGCTTGCTTGTAGGCGTTTCGATAGCGAACCGAGATTAGCATGGGCACACAGCTCCATTTTCAGCATGGTTCGATGTACTATGTGTTGTGACACATTACTCCCATCACTAGCATTCATATTACGGGCGAGTTGCGCCACGGTATCCCTAGTGTTGGTTCGTACCATACGGGATAGCTTTCACTCATCTCTAGCATCAATGAGCCGTGGTCGGCCCACACCTTGCCATCGGTTCGTGGTTTTCCCCTCCTCGGACCACTTTTTGATGATACTAACCACGGCTGACCGTGAGCAGCCCACAAGCCTTGCCATCTCAGAAATGCTCTGACCCAGTCGTCTAGCCATTACAATTTGCCCTTTGTCAAACTCACGTCTGCTGTCTTTTCCATCTGAAGAACAAGAGTAACACTAATTAACAGAGCTCAATATCAAGGGTTATTTATGACTTTTCATGATTTTCACACGAACCGTCGTTTACCTGCAGTTGCTTCGATTTGCATAAAGACGCCCTGGTCATAACGTTTTGGCTCTTCGGTGTATATTGTACTTTCATCAAACACGAATTTGAAAAATTCGTTACCTGATATGAATTTTCCTATAACGAACCTTCCTATTACAAATCTATAATACTGAAAAGTGATGTCTGTCTGTTATGTATGTCCATCTGCTTGCAATTGAAATAATTCATCATGGAATTGTTTAGACGCTACAAAACATGACAGTGTCATTTTTGTTGTTGTCCAAGTTGCAGTAATCAATTTCAAGCCAAAATTATAAAATGGGAGTTTGTTAGAAACAAAACCATTTACCATTTTCTTCTCTCGGGAACAGGTAATCGTTGCCAAATCCATTTTTGGTATTCTCTCAAGTTTAGGAGTGATTTCAACTTTCGGAGTTGGCAATACGTTCGCTGTTAATCGTTTCGCTGTTTAGAATACGAACATAGGTAAATCCTTATTTAATCTATGCTAAGGGGTTGGGGTGGTAGGGGTGGTACTCACAAAACCAACCTTTTTTTTGCAATGAAAATCGGTATATACATATTGCATATTTCGGCCCAGCAGCACCGGTCCACACTTTTCACACTTCTTACAGTTCAGCTCTTGTAACTATGGGCGACTCATCCGTTATGTCACCTGGGTCACTTCTTGATAAAAAGAAATAATAGCAAGAAATAATTTCAAATTTAGTAGTCTTCTTTATTTTATGTAATACAATATTTTAAATACGATACCATCCAGAATCTTAGCATTATCTATCATGTTATTGACAAAAATGCTCAAGTATTGAAATAGACTAGCTATGAACTGCAAGAAGGGGTCGCCACTTTGTAGTGGCCCATGGCATTTGATTAGCTGATTCAACCAAAGCTCAGAATAGTTGAAGATAATTTTACTTAGTAAAAATCTTCATTTTATTCTGCCAGACTCAAAGGCATAAACTTTCCTAGCAAGACATAACTGAAATTGAACTGAGTTGCCATCTTTCTATTAGACTAAGGGAGGTATTCATAATATATATGAACAGTATAAAAAGAACATTAAATATCAAAATACAAAATGTGTCCAATATTTGATCTACAAAAGAATTCTAATAACAATGTTAACGCAAAATTCCGACACAAACGTTTTTCTCAGTTGGCAAAGTAATTTTTTTTTTTACTTTCAATTCAAAGGTGTCGGGATCGATACTAGCAGCTATCTTAGTAGTTCCGTTTTTTTTTTTTTCATTGATTTTTTTATTTTTCGCAATTCCTTTTACTATCTTATCACTTTTCCCAATTCATCTTAGAATAAATTAATATGCATAATAAAATATATTTACAACAAATTAATATTTTAAATAAAATGTAACCGTAATAAATAACTGTTAAAGTGATCAGTTTCAGTTTAAAATAATAAATATAAATTAATAATTGCAACGGAATAAAAAAAAGTACATCTATATATTAGACATATTTTTCACGAACAGTTGTTTTTTTAAATATCACTAGAAGAGAATTGAACTGGAAAGGACAAAAATGCTCTTCGGAAGGTATTTTTTTCTCTAGAATTTTATTTGCTAAATAATACGTTTTGAGAATAGCTGAAACAAAAGAATATACGTATGCATTATGGAACATCTTTTCATTCGATTCGGTTCAATTCAATACCACACATCTCCCCCATTTTTTTTCCTGTATCCGGGCCATGTTAATGCTAAACGAATTGCCCTACCAATAATTTTAGTCACGAGCCTCGACTGATCATACATAATAAAAATGACCAATTTTAACAGTTTAGGGATATATCTCCAATAATATTAACTATTTTGGTAGGATTTTATTGCGTACATTACAGTACCTTAAAACAACTCGTTATTTTTACAGTTATGAAGTTTTTCTTCTGTTCTTTAAATAGTTTAGATTGGAGAGATGTTTTCGACGCATTTATTCATATATTATATACGAAGCATTATGCTTCAACGAAGATATCACTCTGAGTATAATATATGAATAAATACGTGGAAAAAAATCTCTTCAATCTAAACAACTGCATATTTAGAATATACTTGCCATCTTCATGACATGCTTGTCATTGTTTCTTGAGGTTGAGAGCAGCTGGGACAAATAACTTCATGAGACACAGAGAATTGTGTACTATTGGTAGAAAGTTCATAGCATCAATTAGAGGAGATCTTGATCTGCGGCTCAGTGGTCCAGAGAACCTGACATCTTATTCAGGAGGTCGGGGGTTCGTATCCCACCCGGTTCAAGACAGTTTTTTCCTCTGAAATTGGTCGACGTTAAATTCAAAATGATATTTTCCTTAATTCTTTAAAGAGTGTTTAAAAATTTCTTTTTTGCTAAACTTCTGTTTTTAAAATTAATTTACAAAAATAAATTTTCTATGATATTTTTAATATTTATTTAGTAAAAAACTAATATGCTAACATATTTTATTTTTTTATGTTTTGTCCACAATGGGCTAAATGGTTAGATCACAAGGATCTCAAGAGCTGGGTAAGCAAATGGTATCCTCTGAGACAGATATCCATCTAGCATAGATGGAAGTCATCCTTCAAGACCATCAGCATTTGTTTTAACCTGCAGAAGGTTTTGCTTTCCTGTACACAATGACACGATTTTAGCGTCCATTCCTACGCAGGGCAGCATTTTAAAGCTCATTTCTGCCATTTATCACAGACACCAAAGTTGGGAAAGAAACCCACACTGAGAAAGAAACCTTAATCGAAAATGGTGTTCTACAGACTTAATACATCCTTATTAATATTATTATTATAGTTAACTTTTTTTATTAGATGCTTTAATTTCTCTATATTTTGACAAAGCCAGCCTCTTCGGTGTCGCAGTGGTATCACGCTAGTTCGCAGTGGAGTGAAACTGCCTGGTTCTGGGTTCGAGTTCCAGGCTGGCATGGTTGTTTGTGTGCTGTTAGCTCTAATTAAAGCACTAGCTTCAGTATTAGTGAATAATGTTGTTGTATGAGAAAGCCGTACAAACTATGAGTTGTTTCTAAGACTCTCTCTTATACAGGGTGAATCTGAAAAAGTGGGCAAAACTTTACGGGGTGGTAGAACGCAGCTATACGAGCAATATTCGTCATATAATGTATGGTCGGAACGCAAGTGGTGAGATGTTAAAAGGTAGTTTTCCACTGTCACATTTAAAGAATGAACACAAGAAGGAGAGGAGATACTTCAGAAAACATTTTATTAACAGGAATGTAATTGAGGTACATGCTCAAAGAAATTGCTCAAAAGAGCTGCCGCCAGCTGTAATGCAGGCTTCACACCTGCGGGATAGGGACCGTTGGGTGCGAGGACCGACCCTTTTATACCATTTCCAACGCCACCTAGCGGCTCGCCGTTTGCGTTCCGCCCATACTTCCAATGACGAATATTGCTCGTATATATGCGTTCTACCACCCCGTAAAGTTTTGCCCACTTTTTCAGATTCACCCTGTATATCACAAACCAAACTTTACAAAAAAACTGCTTTCTTTCTAAATATGAAATTTTGCTTTAAATTTGTAGTGTAATGATTTATCTTGACGCAAATTCTTTAAATGTTAATTTAGTATTGTATTAAATAGGGTTTTGGGAAAGTTTTAATAAGTCATTCCCTTCATAAAGTTTGACACCATTATTGCAATTCCTTTTAATTCATGCAGTTGTAAAGCACAATTTATTTCTGTGCATTTTCAATATATTTGTATTTTCGTGCTACATTTTGCAAGTTATTGGCTTCAGTTGAACGCTTTGAAGATAATTATTTAATTAATTATTTTCGAACTAAAGTTTTACGGTAATTGACATGCTTATGTTATATACCCTTGACACTACTGTTCATACCAGGGTAAAGGCTAAACAAATCATTGAATCTATTTGAAAACACTGGAAAAATCGAATTTAGTTCGAATGATTGCTTGAAATTTACTATTTCTGTTTTGCTTAATATTTGTCAGAAAATATTCCAAACGAATATATCAACATATGTATTCATATCTTCAAGAAGATTTGAAAATATGAAATCGCTTTTAAGCAAAGAAACAAAATGTCAAATCGATTCTTATTTATTATCATTTCACCTTTTAGGTAACATTTTTGAATAAAGTTTGAATACTATGATCACTACAAATCTTCATATTTCTGTAAAGCTTTCAGGACTTTAGCCATCTGAATTGCCTTGAAATGAAACATAAAAATCAATTGTTAGAGGGAAAGAAGAAGAAGAAAAGTAGAATTTAAAATTAAATATTTCACCTTCTGGTTATATTTTGGATGGAGACCGAAAAGGACACTTTTTTGTAAGGAGATGAAGAGTTACCAAGCAATGAGATTTTATAACAGCCATAGCTAAAAGTTAATTCAGTGTTTTGCAAAAGAATTTGAATATGTTTGTCGTCTTAGATGAAGAAGATTAAACTCTGTTGAGGGTTTTACTTTTTGTCTCTCGAAATATCGATAAGGGTGAAAATATCCTGATCGTTCCTTCTGATAAAGGAGTGCGGGTGACACCTGCGTTGTTTCAGTTGATTGGCTGTTTAAACTCATCGGTTAGAAGCTATTAGGCTTCTTGATTTAAAAAAATGAAATAAAAGTGTTTTCCTCTAGTTATCTCATAAGGACGCAGGATTTTTATCCTAGAGTAAAGGTGTCTAACATGTGGCTTGCATAACAATTTTAATTTGCTAAGCAAAGATTGCTTAAAAATATAAAGAATAAGTTGTTGTAATTAAGAGGAACTGGAGTGTGAAGAAAGATGTAGTTTGCTTTAGTCTGTGTAGTATAGTTAAAAGAAAAAACGATTTTTTTATTTGGTGTGTTCACGGGAGATTAAATAAGTTTATTATTTTTGACCCTGTAGCGGACTGCAAAAGATAGAAGGATAATTAGGATATTTAAAAATATGACTGAGGAGGTCATATGGTAGTCGAACAAACAGAACTGATGTGAACATTTCTGTAGAAAGAGTTCATCATTATATTTAGTTGTTTATTAATTGGTAAGGTTATTCTCGATAGATTGCAGGTTTGTTCACAAATGTGATTGTGACACTTATCGACTGATGTGAAAGTCTTATATTATGTTTTTTGTATAGATAGTAAGAACAGTAACAAGGTTTTTTTGCTTTTAAAAACGTTATTTTGAAGATTTATTTTCATACTGGTATTGATTTACATTAGTTGAGTTCAGTTCATATAAAAGTTTTCATTCATAATTTTGTAATAAATTGCATTATTTATGAATTATATTTCTTAAATAACATTTTTTTAACTCACGCTCAGTTTTCATCTGTTTAATTCATAATAATATTATTTATGAGAAACTTAATAAATAATTTTCGTATTAAAACATACTTTCTTTAAATTATTTGATACAAATAGTTTAATAATATTATGTCATTCATTTCCAATTTTACATCATTTATACACAATTAAACTAGCTAGCGAAAACATTTTCAATCATCAACGTGGCTCGTGGTAAGCCACGTCAGAAAATATCACACGTATTTTCCTTGGATAAGTCAATGTATACGGTGGTATATAAACTAAGCTAAAGTAAAAATTAACGAGGACTATCGATTGCACTGCAGGATCCTTTAATAAGATTAAAAACAGCCAAACCATTTCGGTTGCAATAAACTCTATTACCTTTCTAACCAACCGTAATAGAGTATCTAATCCTATTCAGCAGGCCTGACTACAAATTACCTAAACCCTTCTCACTATTAGAAAACAGATTTCAACCTAAAATCTAAAACTCCAAACACCCTAACTTCATTTTTATCCATTTTACTCCATTAAACTTTATATCATTAAAAGAAGAAATTTTATCGGAATCATTGGTGCCAGTGACAGGTCCTTTTTTTTCCTGCTTCAGCCGTCGAGACACTTTAATATTTTTTTTTATACCGAATTTTCGTATTTCTCCAGAATCATGAACCAAGTTGGCAGCAAATGGTTTACTTGATTTGCAAATGGTGAATGAGATTGATTTGGTATACTTCTGAAAATCTTGTAATACAACAAGTAACATTTAAAAATGTCGGTAACAAAATTTTATTGATGTTGATTAATTCACAATTAATATATGTGTTGCGTGATTTACAGCTTAATAATTAAGCTCATTGTTGAAAGCAATAATCATATTACAAGAGTCTACATATGAAAACATTAATATATGTGGGATGCACACTGTGCTTCCAACACATAAGTAAAAAAAATGTATTTCCATGAAAGCAAATGAAAAAAAAAGATATATTTAAAAATTAAATTAATAATTTAAGCATTTGCTATACTAGTTGGCATTCGAATCAGAATTAATCGTGACCAACTTCAATTGTGTTCACAGCCTTCAGTCAACCAGTTCTCTGGCAATGTTTCTCAAAACCTTCTCCAACCGCTACTACTACATTGGTGGTCAGTAAAGCGCTTTTTTCCTGTGAATAGGAAAAAATTATAGTTAAAGTTCCCATAATACAACTTTCCTAACCTCCAATTTAAAACTGATTTAAACAATGATTCATCACATTTTAACTTAGGGTGATTAATTTAACAGACCTTTACATGTCACATGTAATGTAAATAATAAAATTAAAAAATTAATAACCTAAAGTTAAATTCACATTTTACTTTAGGGTGGTTAATTTAACAGACCTTTACATGTCACATGTAATGTAAATAATAAAATTAAAAATGTTAATCTGACAATGTATTCATAGAGCACATATGTGTATTTTTGCATGAAATTCTGGCAGTCATAGTTAATCATATTTTAAATTTGTGATATTTATATATAATGAAAAAATAACCCATTTTTCCCTTGAAACAGCCCATCGGATGGACCTCCATGGACTACAGTTTTCTGTTGTATTAGTATATTTGGGAAGCACCAGATCAGAAATCCTGGTCATTCTAATGATTTCTTTGATTTTGTTCCTTTACCGCTCAGAGTCATTTTTTGCAGACAGTAGGCTAAGTGGACAGGTCACAAGAACCCCGATGAGTCAGAAGACCCACTGCTCCTGCACAAGGCTTTACCCTCCCCCCCATCGGACAGAGATCAGCCTTTCCAAGCCAATCTGTGTCCCGTTTCCCACCGAGGGAAGGATGGATGTTTCGTACCACCTATGCCAGATTCAAGTCCTACGTGTGCCAGCGTTGAGATAAATCTCAACACTGTCGCAGTTGGGACTTGAAACTGGAGATTTACGAGCCTGAAGCACTACCGTCTTAGCCAACACCCGCCCCTCATTCAGATGAGCTACGCCAATTCCATCCCCTCATTCAGATGAGCTTAACCGTTTAGAAAGATACGAAAAAAAAAAGAAACGTACTGATAGCAGTCAGAAAGGGATAGTCTTTCATCAGACAAGAAATATTGAAGTTTTCCGTTTGAAGATAAAATTAAACGAATGAAATTCTCCCCGCTCTCCTACTTAATGAATGAAATGCGCGTCTGATTTATTTTTCCCAAAAACCTTTTTGGATGAAACATTCCAACACAAAATAGTGCCGTATAACTTCCATTAAATCCTAGAGCTATGGTCGTAAAAGTTGCAATTAAGTGAATATAGAAATGATATTTTTATTACCTATCTTTCTATTCTTTTGGTTTTGACATTTTTCGGTTGGTCGGTTTATGGATTTGACAAAAGACTGTTCCACCATATCTGTCGAAAGCCATGGAGAAACTTAATGGTTTATATGCCAAATGAAAGCTTGTGACGCGGGGAGTGATAGGCTATAAAAATTTGACCCCTTGCGTCCTTTCTCCTGAAAAGGGAAATGTGAAAACCGTCCTTAAGCTATATCTCCAGAACGCGAAGGCAGCAATTAACGAGCTATACGTCGAATAAAAGCTTGTGACGAGAAGAATGCCGTAGGCGATGAAACATTGACCCTCCCTCGCGCTTTCTTTCCCCCCTAAAAACGGGAACAGTATGTAAATGATTGTTCCAATATATCTCCTGAATGCGAGTGCGGAAAGTAATGAGCTATGTGTCAAATGAAAGCTTGTGAGACGGGGAGTGTCGTAGGCTATAAAAAATTGACCCCGCCATGCTTTCTTTCCTCCTAAAAAACAGGAATTCTGAAAGTCGTTCTACTATATCATCGGAACGTGAGGACCTACAGTTACGAGTTAGGTGTCAAATGTGGGGCGGGGATGGCTCAGCGGGTAGCGCGCCAGGCTCGTAATCTGCAGTTCCCAGGTTCGAATCCCAGCTGGGCCAGCGTTGATATTTATCTTCGCAAATTTCCCCGCCATGCCCACGGTCAGTAGGGGACACCGATGGGCTTGGAAAGGCCGCCGTCCGTCGGATGGGACGTTAAGCCGTGGTCCCTTGTGCGGGAGAGCCATACCCTGTGAACCTTAAAGAACATACTGATGGCCTTGACGGGAGGCTACCATTTGTCTCCCAACAGCTGTTCCAGTGGGTCTCCTCCCCTAAAAGGTGCTTCTCTGATCCTTTGGGGTCCTTGTGACCTAGTCATTTAGCCCATGGTGTGCAAAAAAGTGCCGCTCAGAGGTAAAACAACCCAACCCTAGGTGTCAAATGAAAGGTCTTGAGATGACGTTCGTATACTATTTCGAATTTTACCCCACTATCCCCCCCTAATAAAATGTTGGGGAGCGGATGTTTGCGGGGTCGACTTTCAAGTATCTCAATTAAAGCTTTTATGTCTCCAATGTCGTGTTCTACCTCAAACGTGACTCCAAATGGGGATACATGTGCTCGATGTTTATGAGTCGTATATCCAAGTTTTTGAAAGAAGTTGTTTTTATTGACAACAAAAAAATATATTTTAAAAAAACTTAAGAAAAAAAACATCTTTCTATAGGGCTCTAAAAGTAGATAATAAAACTAAATCATATCCATGGTGCAATCGGTCACTGAGGTCGTATACGCTTCGAAGGAAGAGGGCGCCGATTTACCTACTCCACAAGATTACAGAGTAAGCCTTCTATTATGGCGTGTAAACTGACAGTATATTTTACTATTTTATTAGAGGAGAATACCCACAGTTTTACTTAATTTTAACATCTAGTCCCGTGACCGAGTGGTTAGCGTGCTTAGCTATTGATCAAGGAGACCTGGGATCGGCCCCTAGGTAAGGCAATGATGTTTATATTAGTTTTCTGCTGCGGTCTGGCCTTCCTCACAGATCTTCTATTATGGCGTCTAAACAGACAGGCTCTTTAATATTATTAGGGGAGAATACCCACCGATGGGCTTGGAAATGCCGTCATCCATCAGAGTGACGTTAAGCCGTGCACCTTGTGCGGGAGAGCCATAATCTGTGCACGCTAAAAAACATGCTAGATAGACTTGAGAGAAGGCTACGATCGGTTTTCCAACAGATGTCCAGTGATTAATATATAATTATTACTGACAGGTTCCTGTCAGACATCTGTGGCAAGCAGCTCCTTTGAGGGGGTATATATATATATATATATTTCTTTTATATATAGGACACATTGAAGGTATAACTTTACACATAAATGCTATACTTCACAAAGAAAATTAGAGAACTTACTACATTATTTACATATTTGTAACGATATTGAGAATAAGAATAACAAAAAACGTCAGATATCATTTAATGCTTTGACAACAAATTATTATGGGACGCACAAAAAAAGTGGCGACCGTGAGTTGTGAACTACTGTCATAAATGGACCATTATTGGTTGTACTAGAGTTGGAGATAAAAATGTTCAATAGGCTGTCATGTTTGATAACTTGTGGACAGTATTTAAAGTTGCCTGGGCCAGCGTCTAAATTCATCTCCACGAAACTTCCAGCCCTGACCTCAGTCAGTAGAGGATACCGATGGATTTGGGAAGGACGTCGTCCATCAGAGGGACGTTAAGCCGCGCTCCATGTGCGGTAGAGCGATATCCTTTGCACGTTAAAACACACGCTGGATAGCCTTGCTGTAGACTATGATCTGTTTCCCAACAGCTGTAGGATGGGTATTCTTCCCTAAACCTTCTCTGATCCCCCGGTGTCCTTGTGACCTGGCCACTTCAGCCATTTTGTTCGGAAAAGTGCTGCTCAGAGGTAAAAATAACCCAACCCAACCCAACACGCTCTGCCAAGTATTTTAAATTTAAAAATAATTTAAAGTTACAAGAGAAAAAAAAATACCCTAAATGAATTTCCCCTGATGGAATGAGGTACTCAGTTTTGGTCTCAAAATGAATTTAATTAACATTAGAAAGCATATCACAAAAATGAACAAAATTAAGAAATAGTAGATCGATGTGTCAGAAATATTGTAAATATTGTTAAAACATCGAGATATTTTATGCAAATTTAAAATTTGTAAACCCTTTTTTTAAACATGGAGAGGTATTATATAAATTACTTTTTCAATTTTATGGTCTAAGAAGTTTGATACTTTTTTTTCCTTTTTCGTTATAATTAGAAAATATTTTTTCTACAGAAAAATATATGAGTAGTTACATTTTAAGTATATTTATTCATGTTTGTTCATAATCAACACAACTGAACATATGTTTTCTTTTTAAGTTAAAAACATTATTTCATGAAGAGTTAAATGTAAACAATAATAGTTGATTTATTGGATTATTTATTGCATGAGATATCCTTTCCGAATCCATGAAGGAAACAGAAAGAAACTTCTTGCATATCAGGTGAATTTAATTTCTAATCATGGCATAAATAAAGTTTAAAGCTTATTTAATTTTATTGTTCCTTTAGTTAGTGTTCCTGAACTATGCTCAGGAAGAAATATAAATCCTAAATATAAATAGATTGCGCAAACTTATTCCGGCGGAATAGAAAGGAGAAAATATGATTATTTTTGTGAGATATTTTATAGCAACTACAATTTGTTATAAGCGTGATATATTTCTTCCTGAAAACTTTGCCGGATTTAGTCGACTACTCTGGTTGAAGGGCTATATAGGAAATATGTTTGGTCCATATCCTGAGTTGCCTAGATTTGATCCCCAGCTGTTATCTTTTTCTTTCCACCTTTTGCTGTCCTATTTCCTTTAATAAGGAGATAAAGGAAGTATTGCAAAGAGCGGCCTCTGATAGATCGGAAGTTAGTGGAAATCCGGCGCAAGGAGAACTATACTAGGAAACTGCAGAAAACCCTAGATGGCCTTGTTGGTGGAAGAATGCTTTAGGACTCTCGCTAAAAACACTCTGCTCTGAGCCTTGAAGTTCTTATATCCTGGTCAATATGACTCTTGTGAAACAAAAAAGATGCTGCTGGGGGCAAAAACCAATCTGTGTGAGTCGACCTTTCTTCATAAATAGCTGAATAGATTTTGTCCTGAATTTATATCTTTGCTCTGCCTCTAGACGAAAGGTAGAGTGTTTGGCTGCAGATCAAAGATATCGGTTTCGAGACTCAAAAAAGGCACCGAAGTTTCCATTTTCGTGTTGTATTTCTGTTGAAGCCTCGTCTTCTTCATAACTTTTCTCTATGGCGTATTAAACTGAGAAGCTCTTGTCAGAGCTCTGTGGAAAGCAGTTACGTTAGGATAGTTTATTTACCTTTTATATGTATCTTAACATCAACTAAAGAGTTTGTAAAATGCTCGTGAATAATTGGTACCAAGAAGTTAAATACTGGTTCGGATCTCATTCCATTAAGACCACAGTTAGTTCAGCGACGAGAGTTAGTAGAGCGCTAGGCTTGTAATCTGTAGTTCTCAAATTCGGGTCCCGACTTAGGCCAACATTGAGATTATTCTCTGCTAACTTCCCTGTTCTTGATAAGAAAAGTGGCAACGATGGGCTTGGAGAAGTCGCCGTCCATTGGATGGGATATTAAGCCTTGGACCTGTATGCAGAACAGTCATGCTACAGCCATCTACTAGATACACCGGGACAGGGAAGCTGTTGAACAAAAGGATGGAAATTAAAAATTTGTAAAGATTTGCGATTTAATTGATCTAAGCTTCGATTATACTCGGTTAAATATTAAACAAAAATGAATTTGAATGATTTGAAAATAATATTTAAAAATATATTTAATATGACTTTATTAACATATTTATGAATACTTTATTATTAATTACCAATTTTGGTTAGAAACAGAAACTGCTAGTTGAATTTTAAGGGATTATAATTTAAATAGGAAACTTTTATACTTAATTTTTTGCTTAGTACGTTGTCCGGGATCTATATGTTTTAAGTGCCACTGATAATATTATGTGCATGTTAAAGAACATGCTGGATGGCCTTGACGGGAGGCTTCATTCTGTCTCATTACAGATGTGCAATGAGTTCCTTCCCCAATCTTTTATGAGCCGTTGGGGTCCTTTTGACCTGGCCATTTAACCCAGTGTGTGCAAACACAGTGTCGGTCAGAAGTAAATCAACAATCCAACTCATATCAGCCAGAATATTTTCTATATCAAAATTTGTTATGTTCTAAATCCTACATCAGCCGATAAAAAACGCATAAAATAATCACACAAGAACGTCGTTCTCTTCAAGAAAAATTAAACAAAAATTCATAAATTTATTCCTGCTTCAACAAGACAGAAATTTGACTGAGCATGAATAAATATACTTCCAAACGTGTATAATTTACGATATACACCTATCCCTCGATTTACACGGTACTCAGTTCACACAATTTTGGCTTTGCACGGCCAAAAAATGCAACCAGTTTCGATTTACACGGTAATGACTGAGACGTACATAGAAAGGAAATCTCAGTCAGTACCGTGTAAATCGAAACAGGTTGCATTTTTTGACCGTGCAAAGCCAAAATTGTGTGAACTGAGTACCGTGTAAATCGACAGATAGGTGTATTGTGTTCTTGTTGGCCTAAATTACAACGAAAAAATTTTTCAGCTGCATGTTTTTCAAAATTCTCAATCATTTATTGCAAAAGTTCAGCATACGAATTAAAATCCCTTTTACGTACTGATGCTGCACATCGTATGTGGCAATGTATGTGATTATTTAGTGTTTGAGCATCACAAGTTTCAAATCACTTTAGCCTTCATGATCACCTTCTCTTACCTTGTCAATCAATTATTTATGTTATCTTAAGGATGAAGCTTTTCAAACTTATCCTCATTCCCTCGAGTAATTCATATAAATGATTGCAAATCATAATCGTGGGAATTACAGCACGATAGACACTTTTTCGCATGTTTCAAAAAATATCCGTCTCCTCTGATCATGTTTATGAACGCCGTGTTGGAAAATTTCACTAGCTAATCTGGCGTGATATGCAAGTATGAATCTGCATTTAATGTATTCAAGCTATTGACACAAAATATGCAGCTTTTGTGTAATATGAAACATATTAGAATTTAGGTTGAATTGTTTTACTTCTGAGCGGCAAATTTTTGCACATAATGGGCTAAATTTCCAGATGAAAAGAACACCGATAGTTCAGAGAAAGGGAACCCACTGGATAGATGTTAGGAGCGAAATGGTAGTCTCCCCATCTAGGTCACCCAGAGTATTCTTTAACGTGCACAAGATATCTCCCGCACACTGACCCACGGCTTTAGACCGATGGATGACCGCTTTTCCAATCTCGCAGGTGTCCTCTACTGACCGAGTCTAGAGTTTTCGCGGGCATAAATTGCAAATTTGGCACAGGTGGGACTCGAACTTGGGAACTGCAGATTACAAGCCTGGCGCGATACCTGGCTGAGCCAGCACCCGTCGCCAAGAGTTTGAATTGCGCGACTTTTGAACCTTGTATTAGTTTCTATCAGCTCTCAGTCAGCCGATTAAGTTTAGCACTTTTTTGATTACAATATACCAAATGCGTTATTGCATGAAAGGTATCTGTGCTATTAATGTAGCATGTATTATGTATTTAAGGAATGTGTGCCTCGCTAATGCAAAATATTAAAATGTAGATACAGTCAATGCAATTTTCAAAATATAGCATATAACGTTTGGAAATAATTATAAATAACATAACACCTTTTAAGAGGTGTTTCTTATGTTAACCTATGGAATAGGTGTTCTTCGGTTAAGTTAAAGTTTAAACTTACCCAGCAAAAAATAAAGTGTGATAACGGTTTTGTCACAATTTAGCCTGTTATATAACACTGTAAAGGCACTTCAAAAGTAATATTTCCGAACTCGATCCATCTGAGTTCATATGTATAACGTATAGTTAACAGAGCCAAGAGGAAAATTGATACCCACACGTAACGACCAAAATGCTTAATGGTTTGGTCGGATGTGTTCGACGGAAACTTATTCGACGGAAATTTGTGCGAAACAGAAATTTGTCCAACGGAATTTTTTTCGATGAAAAATTATTCGAATCGGAAATTTGTTCGATGGAAATTTGTTCGAAACGGAAATTTGTTAGATGAAAATTTATTCGAAACGCATATTTATTCGAAATGGAAATTTGTTCAACCGAAATTTCTTTTAGCATATTTTTGTCAAAAGTTAGGGAATTATAAAATATCGAGAGTAACCTAGAGGGAGTACTAATCGACCTTCTGGTTTGCCACTAGGGAATCATAGCAAGGATCTGGGATATCTGGGAAGAGAGGCGACAGAAGAGAAGGATCAGTTTTAGATTACGCAAAATAAAACAATTTTTTTATCGACGATCTAGACACCGTTTACTTCCTTTTAGTTTTCACTATTCTTATAAGCTAATTCAGGCTTTGTAGGAGAGGGATTGTGTTTAAATTTAAAACATGGGTATTTACAAGAGCTATGCGTTGAGTGATCATTGAACTATAACTACCCTACCCAATTTTATGACAATGGGACGTAATTTCGTAGTCCTAAAATTTTAATATAGACGTTTTAGTGCAGGCGTGTCCAACCTTTTGACTTCCCTGGGCCACATTGAGTGAAGATGAATTGTTTTGGGCCGCACATAAAATATATAACATAGTTAATGTATATGAAAAATAAAACTTTATTTATTTTCTTATGATTTTATTATAAAATTAAAAAAAGGGCAACATGAAACTAGTGGGATATCATAAACTCGCTGAAAAATCACATAATCATGTTGAAAGCTTATGTCGTAAACACGTAAACTTTACGATTTTGTGGGTTGTATTACTAGCCGTACAGGGCCGCAGCTGCCCGCGGGTTGGACACACTTGTTTTACGGGGAAATGTGACTAAAGTTAAAGATCTAAATCCGTTTTATCTAAATATGGGATTTTTGACAATACTCCTTCATATTTAGCGTTATGAAAATTTTAACATATACGAATAGCAATGCTAGACATTTGAAGATAATTAAAACTGAAATAGGAAACAATATTTCAAACCATTTCATGTATAATTAAATATTTTAAAAGTGTGTGCAAATTGTTCATCCAACGTTCCTTTATTTTTTGATAAATTTCTAAAACAGACTGATGCTCCGAACGGTTTAAACTTCTATTGCTGCTTAGATACTGTAAGAATATTGTTGAAAATCGATATTCAGAGAAATTCAATTCAGATCTTTAAATTATTGTCTGGCATATTTTCTCACAAAACTCTTATTTCAGAAGTTATAACGATTCGAAGTCAGCTCCCATTGACATAACATAGTGTGGTCACTGACAAACCTATCTTATGGAATAAAGCAACTAACGCGGGACTTTTTCTAGGAAAAAAATATGATTTCAACAAATCAACTAAGCTATTTTCTTATATACAAATTATATATATCTCACCTGCAATATCGAGTTTTTTTTGTCTTGTTTTACTACAGCCAATTGCTTAACGTCATATTCAAGTTTCTATGTTGTGAGAATCAGTAGAACTGAGTTGCCGCTGATAAGCAGAAACCGTTGTTTTCGCTTTGCCTGAATGAGGAAAATACTTGTTCACAAAGTTGCTTCCAATATTTTTATATTTCTAAAGTTACAGCATTTGAAAGGTTTAAATTACGATTTTAAAAAAATGTAAATTGTGATGTTCTGTTACTCAGATCTTGTTCGACTGAGCCAAATGTGATGATCTCCCTTTTCCGATCTAGGGAGACAGCCAAATGTCATGGCTGCCGGAGGACGGTGATCTTATTGCTCGATTATTACTTCACCCTCACTTCGGTGAAAAGACAGGTTCGCGAGTTTTTACACCCGTAGCACTGTACGCCTAAGGTTCGCTGCGTTGAATGATGAATAAAAATCGTCCATCAATTAACTGCACCAGAGTTGGATAGGGACGACACAGTTTATTTACACTATATAGACTCAAGTTCTGGGGATGTGCTCAATTCTGTGAGTCTTTGCTAGTTTGCTGCTGCAAACATTAATAATGAGTTGGAGAATCGCACACCCTGCAAATTCTCTCATTACGACCTCAAACTCGGTGAAAGGATAATCAACCTTTGCCTACACTGTGGTTCACTCTGAATCCACTAGACTGTTATCAGATTCTCCAAGAATCTTGATTCCCTTTGGAATCGCACCCTCCCTTCAAGGGTTACTTCGAGTCTGACAGCATCCTTTTGTTGCGTATCGAAAAACGACTTCCTCGTTCGACAGCTCACGCCAAAACTGTTGCTTCAATCTCCCCTTCTAGCCTCCTCCACCGACTGCGCGCTCCAGGTTAGTCGTATACGGCCATATACGACTTTTGCAACCGATCTCAATGCAAGCAGCCAGCTTTAGACCCGAAACAAAAACAATGAGTCATGCATACCCCACCAGCATTTCAAGAACACACTCAATACATAAAAATATCTACAAAAACAAAAATACAATAAAGTACAATAATAAATAAATAAAAATAAATTAGAGGGACACGACATAAACCAAAATTCTAAATTTTATTTTGCTCTTTGACGAGTGTTTGAGAAGCTTTGTCGTCTTGTTTAGTAATGTTTACCTTATGTTGAACAAAAGTGGTGTAAGATTACACCATTTTATTCCATGAAGTAAAGAAAGCAGTTAAATTCCCTGTACAGCTGTGACTTCCACTGAACCGGAAAAATGCCAAGGAAGATATTTACCACTTTGACCGGGATAAACCATCATAAACTTCTACATGTTTGTCCATAAAAATTACATTAATAAAGTTTAATTATTTTTAAACGATAAATGTACAATTCTATTTAAATTTGATAGGTAATGATGAAATGTTACTTTGGGTTGTTTTACCTTTGAGTGGCACTTTTTACACATAGTGGGCTAAATGGTCAGGTCACAAGGATCCCACGGGATCAAAGAAGTTTGGGAGAAGGGTACCCACTGGACAGCTGTTAAGAGACAGAGAGTTAGTTCTCATCAACTCCATCCAGCAGGTTCTTTAACGTGCACAGGGTATAGCTCTCCTGTACAAAGCACAATAACTTAATGTCCTATCCGATAGACGATGGCGTTTACAAGTCCATTGGTTTCTCCATCTTAACCGAGGGCAGGGTAGGGGTTAGCGGAGATAAATATCAACGCTGGCACAGTTGACACTGAAACACGGTAACCGCAGATTATGAGCCTGATGCAATACCGACTGACACAATCTCCGACTTGAAATGTCATGGTCAAGAAGTTTAGTTTATAACTAAACTTCTTAGTCAACTCTGAATATAATTGGTGAATCATTGCTGCAATGATTTCACCACTTATATCCAGAGGGTTGGCAAAAGAGGAAATATTTTGTTTTAAAAAATAAGTGAAAAATTATTTACTTGTATAAATGTTACTTATAAAATATTAATCTTTGCATTTTTCCAATTCTCAATTAAATTAGAATTGATTAAATTTTCTGCTGTTAGAGGATGCAAATAAGCAAAAATTAATAAGCTTCATTCCCTCGGAAAACGAGCACCCCATATTCGCCAGAGGTAATATGTTATTCTTCTAGATCTGTAGCATTAAATGATATATATATATTGATTTCGTATGAAAGTATGCCGTGATGTCGTGGGTGCCAAGTTCACATATGTAGTCATGGAGGATGAGTCTTGGTATACAGTATGATACTTTTTTTGCCAGAATGATGGGAGATTTCGACTCTTCTCACTTCCGTTTTCTCTATCTCAAACAGCATTACTATATATTCTGAATCTAGCGAAGCAGAACCAGGGGGAGGGGGTCATAAAACCCCTTTCAGAATATTAATAACCGGAAAACCCATCAAAAATATTAATGACATATATTAATATATATTTTGCATAGTTTCGGTAAGAGAACTAAAATGGGAAAAAAAAAATAAGATGCTGGAAACATGTTTCAGTTTGTTCTTGCTGGATCCTATTACTTGGCCGCCCCCCAAAATATTTTTCCATACAGATCTAGGCCGGGGTACCAGTATTGGGAAAGGAATGCAGAATCCTGGAAATTTATGCAATTTTTAAATTCAAATGTAATTTCTTTCTTCAAATCTAACTATAATCTCTAACTATAGCTTACAAGAAAAGTGAGACTAAAAGGAAGTAAAAGTGGCTATATTACCTGGGAAGCGGAGCCTTCTCTTCCCGGACCCTCCCTTTGCGATGATTCCCAAGTAACAAACTAGATGACCTTATCGAGGAGATCGCCCCCTACCGGCATCTTAATATTTCTCAGATCTCAAAATTTCGACAAAATGTAGATGGAATAAATTTTCGTTTGGGACAAATTTCCGTATAGAACAAAATTCGGTCGAACAAATTTCTTTCGAACAAATTCCATCGAACAAATTTTCTTTTGGAACAGAACTAGGTTTCGGACAAATTTTCGGGCTCCTATCTTAATAAGCATAATCAACTTATACGAGGAATAAGAAAGCTGCGATACGTTGCATTCAATTTAGAATGGCTAAATGCGATAAATATCAGTTTTATAAGTAATAACAGTCGGTAGCGTGCCTGCCTCGTAATGTGCAGTTCCCAGGTTTAAGTCCCACCTGTGCCATAGTTGAGATTTAATTCCCCTAATCCACTCTCTGCCTTCGATGAGAATTGAACAATGAATGTCTCAGAAAGTCTTCCATCCTTTGAATAAAATGTTAAGCTCTTGTTCCAATGTGTAGGAGAACCATACTCTCTGAACCTTAAAGATCATCTGGTTTTGACGGAACGCTACAATCTGCTTCCTAAACAGTTCAGCAGTGGGTCCCCTTCCCTAACCTTCTCTGAGCCATTGTGACCTGACTATTCAGCTCACTGAGAGTATTTAGCTCACCAGAGGTAAAACAAATTAATACAACCTAGATGGTCAATGTACAAATGGCGAAAGTTTTTCACGAGGTGAAATAATTGAAGACGAACTTCCGCAGTTTGAATGGCCAGGGAAGCACATAAAATTATTATTTCCAAAATAAGGTAAATTGAGGTTAGGCTCGTGAGTGATCTAATAGTAAAAAAAAGTAATAAAATTGCTCAAAACTAGAGGATGCAATCTAACTTGTTCACAAAAGCATTCGAATATGTTCATTTCCCACTTGCATGTTCAAGCACACCTTTAATAAGGTTTTCAATCTTACAGAGGCTGACATGACCCTGTCTGTACAATACAATGTAGATCTGTAAAGGGGAGACCTCAGCAGAATGGCAACACAAAAAAAGAAAACATTCTGGTAGTAGAGCCTTGGTCCCTTTGATCAGTGCTCCCCCCTTCACGCCCAAATACAAATTCAAATGTATGTATTGTATGTTACTGTGTAAATATGTTGCTGTGAAAGTAGATAATTTGGTGAATTTACATAACCACAGGTATTCTTTTTGTTGAATTTATTTAACCACAGGTAGTTCTTTAAAATAACCGCACTAATCAATGGATATAAGATATTAAACATTTCTAACATTCACGGTGATTCCATACACTCACCGTAGATATTGAAAAGTTATAATCTTTCTAAGTTAATGTAACTGGTATCATGGCTTTTGGGATAGTACGTAGCCAACCAGGCTGCCAATTTTCCTTCAGTCCCGTTATCTTATTATATCATTGCTACGACGGTGGTCTCAGCCGTTCAGTGGTATCGGGTTTGGTCAAAATCACAACGCAATTGTCGTTTTCGAGACACGGTATGGTATAAGTGATTATTCTGTCGTGTATGTTATAGTAGGTCTTCACTCTATACTTGTTTAGTTCTCTCTATATATACAGTGTGATTGTAAACTCTTTCAACAAAAAAGAGGTGTGATAGTACACATCAAGACAAACAATTTTTGCAATGGAACCTAGGGTCGCATTCATTTCTTCCGCCAGAAAAGAGTACTTTCGAAAAACGCCACGCATGCACCAGTATTTACAACCGGTGCATCAAAAGCACAAGATGCAAATCAGGTGCGCTGAGCAAGTGTGTAGACGATTAAGAACAAACATTTAAAAATGCAACCGAACCCGTTCATCGACATTACCGTGATAACGTCACATGATAAGTGACGATTTCGTGAAGGACATGGAAGAAAACACATACGAGGAATTGGCGGATATGCATCTGATGTACGGCCAAGCAGATGGTAATGTACGTGAAGCACCAAGATTGTACCGTGAGAGATTTCCGAATCGTCGTATTCCTCACCATTCGACCTTCGCCAGTGTTGATCGAAGACTGCGTGAAACTGGCTCGTTGGCTATCTCAATGAGTGATACTGGACGTTGGCGAAGTATGCGGACATCGGAAATGGAAAAACGTATCTTGCAGCGATTTGCAAAAGTTCCTTCCACAAGTACGTGGGTGGTGTCATCCGAAATGGGAGTTTCTCAAACCTCGGTGTGGAATGTCCTACACGAGGCATGGATGCATTCCTTCCACGTGCGAAAGGTCCAAACTTTGAACGAAGATGACTATCCCAGCCGGGTAGTGTTTGTTAGGTGGATGCTCCAGATGAACAATGTTAATCCGCAATTTCCCGCATTAATGTTATTTAGTGAAGGCCACGATTACCCGAGAACGCATATTCAACAATTACAACCAGCACACTTGAGCTCAAGAAAATCCACACGTCATTGACCCTCGTAAACACCAGCAGAAATTTGGTGTCAACATCTGGGTAGGTATCCTGGATGATTGTCTGGTGGGACCTTACCTCTTGCCAGAACAACTGACTGGCACAACGTACAGTGTGTTTCTGGAGAAAGTGCTTCCCGGTCTGTTGCAGGTGTTCCGCTCAGCAAGCAGAGGGATATGTGGTTTATGCATGATGGGGCCCCAGCTCACTTTTCCATCGAGGTCCGACGCTTCTTAAATGCAACATATCCCGGGTGGTGGATTGGACGTGGTGGACCTGTGGCTTGACCTCCACGCTTTCCGGACTTCAGTCCACTAGACTTCTTCTTCTGGGGGCACATGAAAACACTTGTGTACGAGACACCTGTGGACTCCCTGGAAGATCTCGTCGCGAGAATCAGTGTTGCAGCAGACAAGACCAACACCACACCAGTAGTCTACGAGAGGGTGCAACAGGCCTTCATTCCCCGGTGTGGGTTGTGCAACAACGCCCTCGGACGCCACTTTGAGCAGCTACTTTGAGTCTTTCTCTGACGCGAATGTAATTAAGCAACTCATAAATTGGTTAAGTGCCTTTGTTTGCCCTGTTGAAGGATCAACGTGGATATGTAAATTTACACTTTTCTGGCGGAAGGAGTTTAATGCGACCCTAGGTTCCATTGCAACAATTGTCGTCTTGATGAGTACTATCATCCCTCTTTTTTGTTGAAAGAATTTAGAATCACCCTGTATATTTATCGAGAATGTCATGACTCCCTTTGAATCATAAAGCACTATTAGCTATGAGTCTTATCAATTAAATTACGAGTTGGAAATCGAATTTTAATTTTTGTTCTGAAATGCCGGAATGTTCCAAAAAAAAATTTTTTTTTACAATATACTTTAAATATTTTATGTAGAATGATTTTCCTCCGAGCTGCAATTCCGTGCAAACAAAGGGATAAATGACTGGGTCATAACAACTCCGAGAGCTCAGAGAAGTTTTGGGTGCAGTATACTTCGTGAAGCTATTAGGAAACAAATGGAAATTTCCAGGCAAAGCCATTCAGTTTTTCCTTACATTATATTTAATGTACAAAATACGATTGTAGTACATATGGCGCCACGGATTAATGTTCTATTAATGTCAACATGCAATGGTTGACAACCTTCCTAAGCTCACCAGTGAATCTTTTTCAGGGCAAATAAATATTTTGTGTTCGTATGTTTCTGGGTAAAAGTAAATTCAAGTTAATAAGAGCGTGTAAAAGCAACGAAAACTTTGCAATTCTAATTGTCATGCTGGTCTCCCGTGTTTTACAAAAGAGTGATTACATTTATTTCAAAAAACGGTAGAACCTTAATGAGTAACTATCGTGCTTTGTGCCTTTTATCTGAAGTTGATGTTTAGGAATGCCTAAAATCAGAAATTAAACACAAAGGAATCTGCATTGTTGTATGTTTAAAAAGGTCAGTGAAATAAAACCTCAAAACCTTCCAAAATGCATGAGATGCAAATAATGATCTTAAGCATGTATACGATTATTGATTAACGTCTGATAGTAACGCCAGACTTTAATCAATAATCATGGGGTAGACGAATATGGCTCTACCTGCTGCCGTAATTCGTAAACAATCAGTCTTAAAGATGGCGGCAACTTTACAATCATTCACGAAGATAGAGATGATTCTGCAATTCGATTTCTTAACGCTGATGGAATAAATACGGCTGAAATACATCACAGAATATTTACCCAATATGGTTGACGATGCATGAATCAAAGGTAATTCCACATGGGTGTATAAATAAAAGAATGAATGTGTTCAAGATGTTGAAGATTGCGACACGATGAACCGGACAAGCTCATCGTGTCGTGAAACTACAAAACATAGCTACAGTGGAAGAGCTTGTGGGAGAAAATCGTCGTATTAACATAGAACAAATTGTCGCATGGTTGAAAATCATTGTTGACTCAAGGTTTAACTTAGTCAGCGAGAAGTCGCAATTTAGATAAGTGTGTTCATTGAATTTCACGGCGTTTAATACATGAACCGAATAATGATGACCGTGTTCTGCGTTTCTTGGACTTCTATTACTGGGAAGGAGATGCTTTCTTAGATTAAGTAGTAAACGGTGACGAATTCTGGGTAGACTATTATTACCAGAAAGCAAAGGCGGTAATTCACAGTGGCACCAAAAACTCACCTCGAAATGTAAAAAGTCTGTATCCAAGAATCAGCAGAAAACATGTTATCCACTGTCTTCTGGGTTAATAAACGGACAGTTCTGGAACACTATCTAGAGAAACAAGAAATCGTGAGAAGTACAAAGTACTGTGATGTGCTTTTCACTCGTGTAAAGTCAGCAATTCAGAAGAAACGTCGCGGTTTGTTATTCTCAGGTGTGTGCTTGTAGCATGACATTTCCAGCCCTCACACAACACTATCTTTAATGGAGTAAATCAGAAGATGAAGTTTGAGGTTTTGTCTCTCCTCCCGTAATCGTGAATACCACGTTTTTGTTTCCACTGAAAGGTGCACTAAGAGGACATCACTTCTCATCAGATGAAGTGGTGAAAACGGCCGTGCATAAGTGTCTCCACCACTAACCAAAAAACTTCTCTGAGAGATCCAATCATTAGTATATCGTTACAGGAAAGGTTTCGAATGTGTTGGAGACATACACATTGAAGACTGATATTTCCCTTTTCTATTGGAATAACACAGCTTTAATTTACCTTTTGCGGTTTTCATTTGAATGACCTTATTATTTCATTACGATAGAATATAATGAATATTTCCTCTTTATAAGTAATGATTTATTATTTACACCAGTGTCTCTTGGGGATTTTATAAATTCACCCGTGAATCTAAAAAATGTGACATATTTTTCACTTTAACGTTTTAAAATATATACTGATTGCACCATAACATTCATATAAATGAGTGTTTCTTTCATATTTCTATATTTGAAACATTATGGTTATAGGGGGAGAAATGGTAACTAATTGTTTGCAATGTTTGCGAATGCACAATTCTTCATTTAATAACCACCTGCCTAATATGATGTTGGTCTTCTACGTGCAGCCAAAACAGCTCTTACCCGGTGAGGCATGGACGCTATAAGATCTCTAAAGGTGTCTTGTGGTATCTAGTACCAAAACGTTAACAGCAGATCCTTTAACTCAAGTTATGTGGTTGAGCCGCCGTAGATCGGATATGCTGTTCAAACACAAACCAAAGATGCTCGATTGGATTGATGTCTGGGAATTTGGAGGCCAAGTCAATACTTGGAAGTCTTCCTCATATTCCGTGAACCATTCTCGAATAATCAAGGCAGTATTGCATGTCTCATTATCCTGCTGAAAGAAGACACTATTAGAGGGGTATACCTTTGCCATCAAAGGATGTACCTGATCTGCAATGATGTTTAGGTAGGTGGTAGACGTCATAGTTTCCTGCACATGAATAACTGCACCCAGCGTTTCCCAGCAGAACACTGCCCAAATCATTAAACATCCCCCATCGGCTTGTTTCTGTTTCACAGTGCATCCTGGTGCCAACACTTCCCCAGGAAAACGACGCACATTTACCCACCCGTCCACATGTGCAATAGGAAACGAGATTCAGCGAACCAATCAAAGTTCTTCCAATCATTTAAGGTCCATTTAAGGTTTGATGCTCGTGTGCTCAGGATTCGATGTACTGTGTGTTTTAGTATATAACTCCCGTCACCAGGATTCAAATTACAGGCGAGTTGTGTCACAGTATCCCTTCTGTTGGCTCGTACCATACAGGATAGCCTTCGCTCACCTCTAGCATTATCACCTCTTGCACTAGAGGTGATGCGAGCCTAGGCCTCGCATCACCTCTAGCAAAATCGAACCACTCGAGCTGTGGTCGGCCCACATCTTGCGAGAGGTTCGATTTTTTTCTCTCCTCGGACCACTATTTGAAGGTACAAACATCAGCACTCCACAAGCCTTGCCGTCTAGAAAATGCACTTACCTAGTCTAGCCATTACAATTTGGCCTTTATCAAACTCAACTAAGTCCATTGCTTTCCCATCAGAAGAACAAGAATAACACTGATTAACAGAGCTCAGTATCAGGTGTTATTTATACCATTTCATGACCTTCACACATCGCCGTCTACCTGCAGTTGCTATGATTTGCATAAAGACGTGCTGGTCCTAATGTTTTGGCTCTTCGGTATATATAGAGACGACTGTGTGATTGACTGGCGGCTGACAGGATCGCGCTAATTCTATCTGTAATGCAGATATGGTAAAGCTCTGAAAATTTGCACCTAAGGGAATACGAGTCGTAGATCTCGGAAAAAATCCGAAATTTGTCCTCCGACATCTCTTTCAAAATAAAGTCAGGTAAAAATCTCACATTCATCTTTGTTTAAGTGCTAGAAACGTTGAAATTGGTATCTGGAGTTATTTCGGGTTGTAGGTGTTGGAAAGAATGCAAAATTTGGGATCCAGAGGGTATTTCAGATCAAAGGTCAAATTTAGAAATATTGATGCTAGAGAGTTAAAATTTGTTTCTGGGACTATTTCGTTTCATAGATCTAGAAAACGCGACGAAATTTCGGATCAGTAGGATCTCGAAAATGTGAAATTTTTTGGATGTGATGTGTATGATAGGTATTTCGAAATCAAATGTCAAATTTTTATGTAACCTTGCCATAGAGCTAAATGTTGGTGAATAGGGCTATATCGAGCAGTGAATATTAAGGATGTTCAGATACGGTATTGCACTCGATGTCAAATGGGTAGTGGTGGCGGTCTAGAAATCAAAAGGTGCCGAAGGCATGAATTGATTTCTGTTAACACATATTATTAAATTCGCAAAAATAGTACTTTTTAATATTACCACATACTCGACGAAAGAAAATACCTATATAGATGTCGTAGGGTAGGTGGCTCGCCATGCCCGTAATCTGTCTTCCCAGGTTTAAGTCTTATCTTCGCCAGCGTTGAGTTCTATCACCGCTAATCCCTACCCTGACCTTAGTCAGAAAAGGGACATTGATGAGTTTGAAAAGGCTTCCGTCTGTCGTATGTGACCTAAAATTGTTGCTCCGTGTGCAGAAGAGTCATATGTTGTGAGTGTTAAAGAACACATTGAATGGAATTTATGAAAAGATATCATCTTTGCCCTAACAATACCTAGTGGGTACCCTTCCCCAAATTAAAATCAAACGGTGGAAACTTTCACTGAGTCCTTAGAGTCTTTGTGTCCTAACAATTTGGCCAATTGCGCGTAAATATTGCCACTCAGAAGTAAAGCAACTCAACCCAATGTAGATTCTAAGACAAGGTGAAAAGTGTGTTTGTTGATTATACTCTAAAGTAGGTCCGTAACTAGATGAAAGCAACAGCGGGGTGAGGGGATGCTCTAGCATTTATAGGTAAGAGTTCGAATAAAGGATTTTACAAAAATAAAAGCTGGAAATGTTAGACTACGACAAAATGTTAGCCGTTTGAAATTTTTGCGCAGACATCCAAAAGTTAAAGGAATCCTTGTATATCAATAACCCATGTCCCCCTCTTTAAATTATACCAGTAACCAGAGTGGTCTGTGGCAGAATGGTTAGCGTGCTTGGATACTGATCAAAATGACTTAGGTTCGAGCCCCAGGTAAGGCATGGATGTTTGTGTTGTTTTTCTGTTGAGGTCCTGCCGTCCTCACAGACCTTCTATGATGGCACTAACAGGCTCCTGTCAGACCTCTGTGGCAAGTAGCTGCTTGAGGGGGTATTTATTTATATTTTTATTACACAGAGTAGTAGCCTTCATGCCCCCTCTCTGGTTATGGATCTGATGTAAACAAATTCGTCAATTATTATTGTGTTGAACTTACTATAATAATTTTGCAATGAATAAAAGTATGGGTCAAGTTCATCAGAAACGTGATTCATAAATGCAGACAAATTTCGTTTTAACTCAGCATTTTCGGTGAAGTGAAATAAAGAAAGAAAGAAAAGGAAACGAAAACTATACTAAATAAATATATTTGCAAGCATTAGGTACTAAATGATTAGAAGACCTTCAGGAAATAAAACTGCATTTGATTTTACTTGAATATTTATAGTTGGTTGGAAAATGATCGAAATTTTATATTCTCTTACACCTCTATGACACATTTCAGAATTACCTAGTGATAATTAGTGATGACTGAGTGATAGAAGATATCCCAGAAAACTCTGTCGTACACCCGCAGGTTGAGTGCACGTCAGTTTGAGAAACAAAGCTATGAATCAATGAACATTCTGCAATGATTTGAAACAGTGAATCAACTAAATGTGCATAAGAAAGATTAGTTCAAATTACATTTCCATTTTGGTATAAATCATTAACAGCCGAATGTAAAATAAAAATATTGACGAATTTTTAAGCTGCTGAGGAAATAAAATGCATTTATTAAGAATAAATATCGACTTAAATTAACAACTTTTTCAGTGGAGCAAATTAATACTTCACCAAAGATTCCTGTGTTAATTAAATTACTTCAAAAAGATGTTAAAAAATCTTGAATTGTATTTCCATAAACAGAATTCCCCCATTTATATGAATTGTAAAAAGAATAATTTATTGCACTGCTCATTCTAGAAATATATGTATATATATTGATCTTTCAATCATTTCTCACAAAAACCTTTGTTTTTAAACATGTTATTGTTTCTAGAAGTATTTATCATTAATGATCATCACATTTGACATTCAAATAAATCATAATTAGTTAATAATTAGTTTAGTCCGTAATTTAATTCCAAAGAAATAATCAGAGAGGAAAACATAATTTCGTTGGAATGCACAATACCTTTCCCACTGAGTGCTAAAGCAGGATTGGTGATGGGAATTCATTCCATTATTGGTTTTTCAGGGGACAGCGAAAAGTCAGAATATTACACTAACAAAAAGTTTTGAATTAATGATGGCATTCATGTTATGCCACTTCTTGACAACCTTGTAACTTAAATTTCTGTTTAGAATTATTTTTTTTTAAGTTTTCAGATTTCATATTTCTTTTCTGATAGAATCAAACATTTTTGTCATCAAACGATGTACATTTTTAAACCGTACTTTCCAGTATGCAAAAGATTGTTCTCTATGACAGAACTAGTAACTTTACTTCTAGAAAGGCAAATTAATTTATTACCATGCCAAGGATGGTTTGCAACAACGTCGATTGCATTGGAAATATTTCCCCCTTTTAAAAACATCTGTGTTACTGGACGCTAGAGAAGGAGCTTTGCGGCTGCATTTGCTCGAAAATGATTGCGTATTCACGTAAAGCGTTTGAAAAGCAGAATGCCCTGTTGCTATCCAAATTTATTTATAGTTTAATAGTTATCGCTGAATAAAACGTAATCACCCGAAATTTTAAAATATCGATTTGAAGCAATTTCTCTCGTATAGATTTAAGTTATTAAATTTGTTTAAATATTATTTGAAAGCTATTTATTTTTATTAAAATAAAAATTAGAAGAAGGAAAAATTTATGAATTCTTATAATAAATAATTATAAATTTGTAATATAAATACCAAAATTTCAAAAATAAGCAGTTGCCATTTCGATTTTAAGAGAGAAAATTTAAATTATAATGCCTATAAATTTGAAGAAAAAAATATTATTGTGGTGGCACTGTCTAGGCCAGATATGATGTAGGTGGCTGTGTTCTGCATCTTGTCGGATTTAGTCCTTCAAAATATTGCTGACGTATTCAGCTGGTTACTGAATTTATCTCTAATAATTGCTTTATAAACTTATGGCTTGAAGAAGGCAGTTCTAAAGTGTCATTTAAATAAAGGATAAGATTCAAAATATATATGCAAATTCACATTATTACATTGCATTTATCCTAGTAAAATATATAGGAAATATGAGTATCAAATGATGATATATATGAAATGTTCAAAATTTATAGAAAATTATACTATTCCACTGTACCTGTCCAAGTACAAAAATGCACAAGATGAGCATACAAACGATGAAATAACACAAATTATTACAAATATGTGTAAAATGACAATATTACGTTATAACTGTCCTTAAACTAATAGTGTCATTTTGCATATAATATGTAGCAAGTATTAAAGCACTCTGCGCGTTTTTTAATTTTTATCGGATATATATCATAATGTTGTTGTAATATGCAAATACCCATGTTCTTACTTCGCAGAATCATCACCACCACCACCACCACCACCACCACCACCACCACCACCACCATCATCATCATCATCATCATCATCATCATCATCATCATCATCATCATCGTCGTCGTCGTCGTCGTCATCATCAAGCAGCCATGGGCTACGGAGGTCCAACCAGACCGTGCAATTTAGTTCTCCAAGTAAGTCTATCCCGAGCTACATCTACTGCATCTGGCCACTGCACACCAATTCTAACAAGGTCCTGTTTCACATTGTCTGCCCACCGCATCTTAGATCTCCCCGTCTTTCTGAGGCGTTTAGGCACACTGTTCATAACCCTATTCGCCATCTATAATTATTCATACGGGCAACATGACCAAACCAACGGAGTCTCTCTCTGCACAATATGCTGCTTAAAGGAGGTTGCAAACTCCTTTGCCTACCTCATCATTAGTTACAAAGCTGAACCACCTAATGCCCAAGATACTGCATAAGCATCTGGAATCAAAAGCATCTGGAATCAAAAGCATCTAGTTTCCTGTTATCTTGTTTACAAAGTGTCCAAGTTTCACTGCCATAACTAACCCTAGAAAGAACCAAACTATTATACAGTCTGATTTTAGTCTTTAGGTGTATACGCCTATTTCTCCACACTCTCCCTAGATTCTTAAAAGTCCGGGCAGCAATCCCTATTCGTCTGTTAATCTCATGCCGCACATCACCATTATCTGTTACATAGCTCCCAAGATAATTAAACTGTGACACCTGCTCAAGACTGCAACCATTCAGATTAACTGAATCACAGCATGCCTGACCAATTTTCATCACTTTAGTTTTCTCTCTGTTCATAACAAAACCTACTCTACTACCAGTCTCATCAACAGCTCGAATGAAAGAGTTCATCTCATCAACATCATTTGCCAAAAGGGCTAAATCATCAGCATAATCTAAATCTGAAATTTTCGTACCTCCAGTCCATTTAAGGCCAAAATCTTTCCCTTGGAATGAATTTCGCTAAACATAATCAATAACCAAACTAAAGAGAAAAGGAGACAAAATGCACTCTTGTCGAACACCAGAAGTAATGCTAAACCGATTGCTACAAGACTTACCTACTCTCACAGACGACTCAGTGTTATTATAGAGAGCTTTCATTATGTTAAGAAACTTGTCTGGTATGCCATATGATTGCACAATCAACCACAAATTATGACGGTCAACAGGGTCGAAGGCCTTTTTGAAATCAACAAATAAAAAAAAAATAAATACCCCCTCAAGCAGCTGCTTGCCACAGAGGTCTGACAGTAGCCTGTCAGTTTATATGCCAAAGTAGAAGATCTGAGAGGATGGCAGGACCTCAGCAGAAAAACAACACATACAACCATGCCTTATCCGGGGCTCGAACCCAGGTCCCTTAGATCAGGAGCCAAAAGCTAGCAACCAAAGGTTTCTGAAACTCTAAACATTTCTCAAGAATCTGCCTAATGAAAATATCTGATCCGCACATCCCCTACCACTTCTGAATCCACATTGCTCATCACGCAATTGACTGTCAACCAGATTTTTAATTCTATTAAGCACAATCATGGAAAGAACTTTACCTGGAACAGGGAGTAGGCTGATACTCCTACAGTTATCACAAGAACAGCGATCACCTTTTTTGAAAATAGGGATAATAATAGCTCTGGTAAAATCTTTAGGAACCATGCCTTTATCATAAAAGATATTCAGAATTTCAGTCATCCAAGTGGTAACCAAAATATTCCCAGCTCTAAGCATTTCAGTAGTAATTTCATCTACTCCTGGGGATTTATGTAGTTTAAGTTTAGAAACATCCAAACTAACTTCCGATTGTGTTATAGGGCCAACATTTAAGCCACCAATGCATCTATCATCATTGCAAACAATGGGAATAAAACTAACCGCATTGTTTAGAATATCACTGAAATGCTCAGCCCACCTAGCCATGACAGAATCCTCACCTTCTATAACCTTACGTTGTTTATCCTTCAATCCCTGTATACCTGTCCGTTTTCTACCACACAAAACATTAACTATCTCGTACAGCTCTCTGCTGTTGTGCTGTCTAACTGCTTCCTCGGCTTTGTCAGCCAAACCATCAAGCCAAAGATTCTTATCAGCAGCTAACTGATCTTTTACACGTTTATTAAGTTCTCTGTAATGCTTTCTATTAGGACTAGTAGGGTACTGATTAAGGACATTCCTGCAGTTCTTTCTTTCCGAAATAAGCTCAAGTACCTTATCAGTCAGATAATTCTGCCTATTCTGCTACTTTTTTCCTAAAAGAGTACTGTTAGTGTCCAAAAAAGTCTGTTTAAAATGATCCCATTCTTCCTCAACTTCAGTAGTAAGCATACCATGACTGTCATAATGACTAAGTAACCTATCATGGTAAGCTTTGGCTATAACTGGGTCTTTCAGAGCTTCAGTATTAAAAGCAAATTTTTGAACCTAGCACAATACTTTTTAAGTTTAAGTTGCAAGACACTTTTAACAAGGTAATGGTCAGATCCTATTTCAGCTCCCCTATATGACCTGGTATTCCTAACAGAACTAGCCCATTTGCTGTTAATTAATATATAATCAATCATATTCTTATGCAGCCCATCGGGTGAAACCCATGTGTACTTATGTATGTCGCAGTGTTTGGAATAAATGTTAGTTATTCTGAATTCATTGAGTTTACTTACCTGTAGGAGACGCTGCCCATTGCCATTGCAACTACCAATACCAAAAGGGCCTATTACTCCTCCCCAAAGGTCAGTGTCAGTACCAACTTTTGCATTGAAGTCACCAAGAACAAGGGTAATATCTCATTTCTTGACAGAATTCAAAATATCCTGAAGTTGTTCATAAAACCCATCTTTCTCATCCTCATCGGCATCCTCAGTGGGCATCCTCAGTGCATAACAGCAGATAACATTTAGGTCTTTAACGCTTGTCTGAAATTTTGCTGTAAGAAACCTTTCATTAATGCACTCACATCCTAGAAGAGCATCACTAGCGTGTCTGCTGAGAAGCAGACCCACGCTTTGGTGATGCTTATTGTTGTCCCTCCCTGAAAAGAGAAATTTAAGGTTATTTTTAAGAATCTGACCTTTATCTGTCCATCTGGTCTCTTGCAAGCCGAGAATATCTAAATTATAATGGTGGAATTCTTGTGTGAGGACATCAAGAGAAAAAGCTCTGTGCAGAGTCATCACATTCCAACTACCTATGGAGAGAAAATGGTTAGTGAGATGTTTAAAGAAACTATGTTTGTTGAGAGAGGGAATGCCGACAATATCAAACAGCCCCCTAATCGCAGACATGGGAAAAAGACCCGTTCCCCCACCGCTAAAGGTTGAAGCCTTCTACACTGGAAGACTTTCTCCAATATAGAATTTGATGTTCTCAGTAGAAGCAAAGAGTTCAGGTGCCTGTGATGACCTCTGCTCAGGATTATCCACCAGCTGATAAACATATCATGTGAATCTATTCACTTGGGACTGTCAACCCACAAACAAACAGTAAACACAGCGGAAGATTTTCCCTCCACAGAAACCCACCAGTGCAGCAAAATCAGGATCCATAATCAAGCTCAGGGCCATATATCTGTCCAGTCCAGTGGGTTTATATGGTCAGCACCAGGACCCTGTGTGGTTGACCACTCCTCTGCAGGGTAGAAAAAAAAAGAAAAGTAGCCATAGTTGTCCAGATCAGTAGGCCACACTAATCTGGCAGCCCTCCCTTTCCGTTCACTTCCACAAGAGAGTATCTCTTTTGAAAGGTACTAACGGTCTGCACCACGAGAAGGTGGGGTCGGACATTAGGTGCTAAGCCTGGCCGGTTCTGTGCATCATCACAGGGGATTGGTGGATAGCTGTCCTTCCAGTGACTACCTAGCTACCATTTACAGACCTCGCAGAATGAAGCAGTACATAAATAAAAATCATCAGTTTTACTCGAAAGTATAAAATTTTGCGGAAAATCCGAAAGGTCTTAAATCAACCGATAATATCCACAAACCTTTGCAAAAATAATTGCAAAAATGTGAAAATCACTGTAGAAACTCTTTAAGCAAACAATAAAAATAAATTATAGTAATTTATTTTGCCTTCGATTTAAAGATTATTTCACACAGATTACTATGATGTTTGACAGATGTTCTTCTGAAATTATTAAATGATTGCTGTGTATTCATCTGGAGACACAGATATCCTAATTAGAGCTATACATAACCATTCATTAATACGGTAGAAGCAATATGTGTGAATAAATTGCATACAGCAATTTATTCACACATATTGCTGTGGAAATAAATTGCATACAGCAATTTATTTCCACAGCAATTGCCCACATATATCTGTGGGAATAAATTGCATACAGCAATTTATTCCCACAGATTGCTCCATTGTAGCTTTCTCCATTCCGTGAACTAACGAAGAAACTACTATCAATCACAAGTTCCCTTTTTACGGCCTATTAATCTTTACAGTGTCATTGACAAATGGGAACCTCCTATCATCAATAAATGTTCATCGTTATTACCTATAAGTTATATGTCTTTGTTCTCCAGGGAAAATCTAGGACTATTATAATATTTTGTCACTTTTCTGATAATTGCATCTTGAGGAAGAGATGGACTGTGTCGTTTTGCAGGCGCTTCTTGATCGAATTGTCTGCCGTATCTTGTCTTGCTTCTGATAATGAATCTTTATATCGCAATAATTGAATTAGTATGGTAGTCAAAAACTGGCATGAGTTTTCGATTTTATGTGATTACCAATAACTCAGAGTCCGTACCAGATATAAACACGAGGTTATTTAATAAAATTAAGTTTTTCCTGTATGTTTTTCATGCCAAATGTATTTGTTCTAACCGATGATAACCTAAATTAGGTATTTGGAGAATTTCTTCTTCTTACCATGTAAGTTATACACTAATAAACTCAAAGTTTATTCGGCATTTCCTTTTCTTTCTTGACACCAGTAGCCGGATACCTGTATTATAAACAAAAACTGGTCTGTTTGTCATACATATTTGTTTTTATTTCTCCATGAAATCATTTACCCACATTTCTGAGATTACTCTCATTCTATATTTAATAGCTTACACCAAAAGTCAGCATTGAGAGGTCCGCTGCAATACGTTTAATATAAAACATGGCTATTATTATGAAAATATGCCTTAAATTACATTCTTACTGTTCTTCAAAATATTCCGGTCATCTCTTTTTTCAAACGTAAAATATCTGAAATCCCATTACCGATCCAGATTTGCCGATACCAATTTAGACAACTATCTAAATATGAGAAACTCAAGTTTTATGTCAAATTGTTAGAACATGGCCGAAAATTGTACTTAAATTGTTTCATTAGTTATATTTTGATTATTTTTATTTCATTGATATTATTTTCATTTACAATTGTTTAACATTCCCTTTTAATAACTTTTATTTCTTACATATTCATATGTACGTTTTTGTAATAAGTGTTGGTACATATCTACTTTTGCCGTTTATGCGTCCCTTCACTCTCCCAATGATATAAATTGCGCCCTCAAAGACAAAACAATGAAATAAAAGTAAATCAAAATCTAACTAATGTGACACTTGGCACTGCAAACCTTCGACCAGCTTATTATAATCGATAATCTGAGTTTCATGTTCTTAGACAGTTGTCTAAATTCGTTTAGTGAGTCTAGATCGATAATTGGATACCGGTACTCGGATAGTTCATGTTTGAAAAAACAGGAGACCAAAATATATTGAAACACAGTAAGAATATATTTTAAGGCACATTATCTTAATAAGTGACATTTTTTTTTGTTAAGTGAAATATTTTTTTTTTGTTAAGTGAAATATATTTTTTTTTGTGAACTAACTTCCAAAGGGATTCTTGGACTTCTTGCTGCCAATCCTGTGGGTAAACTATTAAGTGTAAAATGACAGTAACATCAGAAAATGGAATGCAAAAGCATACATGTATGATCGCTTAAGGGTTTATTAGTATATAACTGTTGTTTTCCCCAAAGAAAATGGAACATACCATTATGCTTTGGAAAAGTTGGAGAATTTCCTATACAAGGTTCAACCGTGGTTCATTCTATATCAGACCTGCATGTTGAAGATTTCCTTAGACAGACACGACAAGTGATTTTCATCTATCCATAATAATTGCTTTAAGTTTTTTCTTCCTAGATCCGTTTTCTGAGTGCTAGGGTTCTTTTCAATTGAACCTTATATACCTTTTTAAGCATGAAAACTATCTGAAGCGTAAAACAAGTTGTATCTAATCTTATTTAGACATAACATCTTTTGCCAAAGATAAAATTTGTCAAATAAGAATAAATGCAAACTAAAAAGTAAATTTTGCTGTTGTAATTTGAATACAAATTGAAGTCTATTGAACATAAAATGCAACTTTGAGAATTTCTTGAAATTTGTACACAGAGTTACCTTTGTTAATAAATTATTTAATAAAATATAGCACTTTTAAGCTGAATATTATTTTTTTTATATCTCTGAATAGTCTTTTATTCAATATACATCTTTTATTATATTTATATATATATATTATATATATAATTATATATTTTAAACTGAATATTCTTTTATATATATATTATAACTTAATATTCTATATTATAAATAGTGTTTCCATATGAGAACGTGCATAAATCCTAAAATAATATATATTCTTCTTTTAGGATTTATGCACGTTCTCAAATGGAAACAGTGTTTCAATATAGCGTTTAATTCTTGCATACGTATATTAATTAAAAGTAGTTCTACAATTAGTGTTCCCGTATAGGCACGTAGAGACTGAAAAGGTTGGAATATGCTTTTGAAAAGCTGGAGTATTTCCCTATACTTTGGTTCAATCGCGGTTCACTGTACATAGCACTACATGTTAACATTTCGCTAAAGATACATCACATCACTAATGATTTCATTTCGGAATCATTCGTTATATAGTCCTAATGTTGAGGTTAGTTATTTTAATCGTAATTAGGAAATTTGTCGGTTAACTTAACTAAGTTGTATTAGCTTAATATATGTAGTATATGCATTTTTTTCTAGTTTAAAATATATTGTTGCGGATTACAAAAATGGATAGCCACTGAGCGTGAGTATTAAAAACTATATTTTAAAACCAAATTCAATACAAGGTAAATTGTTACAAAGAAAATATGGATGAAGTATGTTATAAACAAATCAACTATTAACATGCACAAGTCATCAACCTTCCTGCGCGGAGCACACAACATTAGCTCTGTCTATTCCACTAAATATTACCTTTTTACTTGATTACCATGTCGCTTGAACATCTTCATACACAAACAAAATCGTCCTGTGCTAGTTTGTTAACTCACACTAGCAGAACCATACGACCATCCGCGTACACATCACATAAAAGATACCACTTTTATACTTCCAGCGTACACATCACATAAAGATAATTCTTAATACTTATAACGCGCACTGTCTCAGAACAGCTAACCGTCCATTTTCGAACTCTCGACCGTTACACACACAACCGTTACACGCTCCACTGTTCTTCTTCAAATTCTCCCAAAGTTCTTATTCGTTGGCTGATACTTTTTGCTTTCGGATGCCAGATTCCTTCTGTCATAACACTGCCCCCTTCCTAGGTCTTGTTCGTCCCGAACAATTCTGGATTCCAAAGCTTCTTCAGTTCTTTGACGAAACGGGGCCAAACGATCCACGTGAATCACTTTATACTTTGTAGCTGGACGTCGACAAATGCGATATACCACGTCATTAATCCTGTTAACTATTGTATATGGACCTTCCCAATGTTTCTGAAGTTTTGGAGATAGTCCTTTCTTTCTATGTGGACTGTATAGCCAGACAAGATCTACTTGATTGAAAACAGTTCCATTTATTTTACTGTCATATCTTGTTTTGATTCTGTCACTTGCTATGTCGATGTTATGTATAACGGAGTGATGGATTTCTTCTAGTCGTTGTTCTAATTCTTGTACGTATTGTGGAATGGACACAGGCATTGCTTCGGGCCGACCATATAAAAGGTCACAGGGAAGACGTAACTCTCTTCCAAAAAGCATCATGGAAGGTGTCTGTCCAGTTGTCTCATGCACTGCCGTCCTATATGCTAGCAAAAGGAGTAGTAAATGGCGATCCCAGTCATGTTGGTGGTCGTTCACAAATAATGCTAAATGCTGAGCAATTGTTCTATTGAATCTTTCAACCATACCATCCGACTGAGGGTGTAAGGGAGTTGTTCTGGTTTTCTGAATGCCTAATAGTTGACAGATGCCTTTAAACACATTGGATTCAAAATTCCATCCTTGATCAGAGTGGAGTTGTAAAGGTACTCCATACCTACTAATGAAGTTATTAACTATCATCTCCGCCACTGTTGTTGCTTTCTGGTCTGGATGGGATATACATCAGGCCACTTTGTGAAATAATCCATTACCACTAATAAATATTGATTTCCATCATCAGTTCTAGGAAACGGATCCATTTCATCAATGGCTATTCTTTCAAAAGCCTGTGCAGCAAAGAAAGGCCCTAAGACTAGGAGTCAGGGTAAGCTGCAACGTCATACGTCTGCAGCTTATCCTGACTCCTAGTCTTAGGGCCTTTCTTTGCTGCACAGGCTTCACATTGCCTACACCATCTGTCAGGCTAGAGGCTTTTTTAGATATTTTTTTTGTTCATGATTTGTACATTATTTTGGATTTCACCAAAATAGGCATTTGCTACGTGGGAGGCCCTCTGTCCCTGCATCTGGAAAGTTAATTGAAGTAGCAGTGCCCAGAGGGGACGGAGGTCACCCCACTGCTTGCGGATGCCCCAGATGGTCAGGCGGAGAGAGAAAGGAAGAAAGGGTTTGGCAACAGCGAGGGGCAGAGCCGGTCGAGTTTCGAAAGCGTGCAGACGAGAAATGGTAAAGCTGGGAAATGCCGACTGGTAATAGCGGCATTGGGCTCTGTAAATACAGCTGAACAGGCATATTAAGCTGGTGTTGTTGTAATCTATGTAATTGAGCATATGTCCTCGTCCATCAAGCATGTTTGGAAGGTTAAATAAATATTTGTCATTTTAAAGTAAAGGCTGAAGTTTGAACCAATTTATTGGGGAGGAGCCTCAGTATTGAGTCCCTGCAGTTGTGATAAAAATCTTTGTTTTTTGTTCCGAAAGACTCTTTCACCCGTCGCGTATAGCGATCAAACCGAGGGGACGTCCTAAGTGGTCCCAATAGACCGACAAACGAAGAAGTAACATCACACCATCTTTCGACGTCTGCCCTAGTTTCAATCAATGAAATCGTTCCCTGACTTTGGTTAATGTCTTATTAACACCGAAGTGTCCTCCAGTGGCACTATCATGTACATCTTTCATCACAAGTTCCACTCGGGAGCGAGGAAGGATTATCTGCCAACGGATCAGCCGTCTAGTGGGATTCTCCCATCTTCTGTATAATAATCCGTCTTTCATTTTTAAGGAGTCCCACTGTGCCCAGTAACTTTTAGTAGTTGGACTATACCTCGAGATTTGCTCCCAATTAGGTCTTACATCAGATGTTTCAATCAATTTTAATATTGGTTTTATGTCTTCATCATGTAGTTGAGCCTTCCTGATTTCAATTGGATTCCAGATGTTAGGGGTATCACTGTTTGTTTGTGTCGATACTATTTGTCTTATGGTCATTATCTCTTTAGTTCCAAATTTAAGTTCTGCATTATAGCAATGTTTACAGTTGTCAATACATGGGCGCCTGGAAAGAGCATCTGCATTCTTATGCATTTTACCACTTCGATGTTCGATGGAGAAATCGTATTCTTGTAACCGTTGTATCCACCAAGCGATTTGTCCTTCAGGGTTTTTGAAGTTTAATAACCATCTAAGTGCATCATGATCAGTACGTATAAGGAATTTCTGGCCATAGAGATAATGATGAAAATGTTCTATTGCTTTTACCATTGCTAACAGTTCTTTGCGTGTTACACAATAATTCCGCTCTGGTTTGGATAAAGTTTTACTAAAGTATGCAATGACTTTCACTTGTCCGTCTTGTTCTTGTGAAAGTAAAGCACCAACTCCTGTGTTACTTGTGTCAGTATCTATTACGAATTGTTTTCCAGTTTGTGGGTACGCTAGCACTGGTGCTGTGGAAAGAGTTTTCTTTAGCTGTTGAAAGGCGATATCGCATTCAGTGGTCCACATAAACCGCTGGCCCTCTTCTGTCAGACGATGTAATGGCCTTGCGATGTTGGAGAAACCTTTGACAAATCTTCTATAGTAGGTGCAAAGTCCAATAAAACTACGAAGTTGATAAACATCTTGTGGTGGAGGCCAGTCTCTTACAGCTTCTATCTTACTAGGATCAGTCTTAATCCCTGATGTAGTGATCACATGACCAAGGTAATGAACTTCTTGCTGGAACAGTTTACACTTTGTCGGTCCCAATTTTAACTTGGCTGCCTTAAGTTTTTCAAATACATGACGAAGATTTCTCAAATGTTCTTCGAAAGTTCTTCCAAGAACTATGATGTCGTCCAAGTAAACCAGACAGACCTCCAAAGACAAACCTTTGAGCACCGACTCCATTAGTCGTTCAAATGTAGCAGGTGCGTTACAAAGTCCAAATGGCATCACCTTAAACTGCCAAAGTCATTCCCTGTAGTGAAAGCTGTTTTCTCACGGTCCTCAGGACGTATACCAACTTGCCAATAGCCGCTCTTTAAGTCTAATGTTGAGAACCATTCTGACCCAGATAAAGTGTCTAGTGTATCATCAATCCTGGGTAAAGGAAAGGAGTCTTTCTTTGTTACGTCATTTAATCTGCGATAATCTACACAAAATCGTGTAGATCCATCCTTTTTCTTGACAAGAACTACTGGTGATATCTAGGGACTCTGTAATGGTTCTATAATGCCCTGAGCTTCCATGTCCTTTATGAGTTGTTCCGTCTCCACTCTTTTTGCCAATGGAAGCCTTCTTGCCGGCAGATGGACTGGAGGAGAATCACCAGTGTTGATTTTATGTTCTGTCAGGTTTGTACTGCCATAATCATTTGATGTGGCACAAAAAATGTCAGAAAATTCTTTTAATAGGTACTCGGCCTTAACAGCTTGGTTTTCAGTTAATATTCGTCTTGTTTCTCTCCATAATTCAGTAAGATGAGATGGGATGTATTTTTGATTTGAATCAGTAACTTCTATTTTATTTATACTTGTTACACAGGTAACAGCTTCACATATTGCTAATTCTTCACCTTTCTTTAACATTCTATTGGATTTGTTACAGTTCATCACTCTGATAGAGATCTGTTCTTTATCTATTCTGACTAAAGTCCTTGAAACCAGGATATTATGAGCCAAAGGCATTTGTAACTGCCAATCGGAAGGCCCCAGAAGTCTCCGCCCGATGTCCACGGACTATAACTTCACTTTGTGCTGGGATCTCTGTGTCTTCCGTCACTAATATTGAAGTTACGCTTGATAAAGAATCAGACTTCCGGCTAAGCACAGGAATCTCTTCTGTCTCATAGATGAATAGGGTTGTCACTGGGTCTAATGTTGAATCCATGTTTCTTAAGAAAATCTGGGCCTAATATGCATTCATCGTAGATGTCAGCGATGTAAACAGGATGGTGTACCAGACAGCTACCAACTTGGATATTAAGTTCTATTTTTTAATGAACCTTTGCACGATCTCCAGTGGCCGTTTGTAGGTTTATTCTAGACTGTGTAGTATTCAAGTTTGGGTAAGGTCTTATTTTCTTTATTATATCCGTTCTGAGTAAAGTTACATTTGCACCAGTGTCGACTATCATACGGCAAGGTGTTCCATTTATGGCTCCATCAGCTACTAATCCATTATTATCACCATGTAATGTAGAAACGTGGGCGACTTCCCCTGGGGCCAACCAATCAACAGCCAGCCTTTGCCTCGCAAGATTGACAAATTTTCTGTTTTCCTGATCCTGTTCTCTGGTAGATGGACTCGGACTCCTCATTCGTTTCCTATTACAGTTGGTACGAATGTGTCCGGTCTTGCCACAATTCCAACACTGAAGGTCTGTTGTAGTTTTTGAAGAAGAACCTCTTATGTCTTTCAAAACGGATAGCATCGCTTTAGTTAGTTCTTTCATTATCCTTTTCTACAGTTTCTTCTGCACTCACAAATCTCACTGTGCGTTTGTTCGCTCGGGAGGAAAGCCTGGAGCACTCGTATTTCATAGCATGTACCACAGCTGACTTTAAGGATTCACCTTCAAACATCCTCAGAGATTGTTGAGTGTCAAGGTCAGCAATAGCATCAATAAATTGTAATTGGGCTAAGTTATCTTGAATTTCTGGTGGACAATTACTATAAGCCAATCTAGCTAGACGCTCAATATCACTAGCAAGCTCTTGCAAAGTTTCACCACTTTTCTGCATGCGATGTTTAAATTGAGTCACGTAATATTGTTTTAAATAACTGTCACCAAACCTTAGTTCTGATGCAGAAACTAGACTTTGATAATCAAGTCGTTTTACTTCTGGAACAGACTGCAAAACTTCCGCAGCAGAATTTCGTAAGGAAGCTGCAAAAAAACTGGCCTTTTGGAATTCATTCCACTCATTGGCTGTAGCGATTACTTCGAATTGTGTTTAAATACTGTCCAAGCTGTTTGACCATCATATGTAGAAGGTTTAGTTTTATTTTTAGTGATATGTGTAATAACATTTTTTACACTAGAATTATTATTATCACAAGCAAAAGGTAACATTTCATTTCTCAAAATCTGAAACTGGCGTTCACAATCAGTTTTTACAATTTCAATTTCATGTTTGTAATCTAACTTAACACTATCAAAATCATCTTTTACACTATTTAGTTCGGTCATAATGTCCTTACACTTATCAGAAATCTTATCAATTTGAGAAGACACTTCAGCTCTCATCTCAGTATTTTGTGCGGCCATTTCGGCTTTCAAGTCATCTTTTTGAGAAACTATCTCAGTTCTCAACTCACTATTTTGTGCTGCCATTTCGGCTTTCGAGCCATCTACTTTATTGTTTATCTCACTATTTTGACTTTTAATGTCATTCATTTGTGTAGCCATATCGGCTTTCAAGTCATCTTTTTGAGAAACTATCTCAGTTCTCAACTCATTAATTTGTGCTACCATATCGGCTTTCAAATCATTATTTTGACTTTTAATGTCATTCATTAACTTTACTAATTCATCCATACTTCTAGTTAACGACATTCAATAAATTATCCCACTCCTGACACCAAATGTTGCGGATTACAAAAATGGATAGCCACTGAGCGTGAGTATTAAAAACTAGATTTTAAAACCAAATTCAATAAAGGTAAATTGTTACAAAGAAAATATGGATGAAGTATCTTATAAACAAATCAACTATTAACATGCACAAGTCATCAACCTTCCTGCGCAGAGCACACAACATTAGCTCTGTCTATTCCACTAAATATTACCTTTTTACTTGATTACCATGTCGCTTGAACATATTCATACACAAACAGAATCGTCCTGTGCTGGTTCGCTAAATCACACTAGCAGAACCATACGACAGTCCGCGTACACATAAAAGATAACACTTTTATACTTCCTGCGTACACATCACATAAAGATACACACTAGCAGACTCATAAAAGTAACACATAAAAGATAACACTTTTATACTTCCCGCGTACACATCAGATAAAGATAATTCTTTATACTTAACGCGCACTGTCTCAGAACAGCTAACCGTCCATTTTCGAACTCCCGACCGTTACACACACGACCGTTACACGCTCCACTGTTCTTCTTCAAATTTTCCCAAAGTTCTTATTCGTTGGCTGATACTTTTTGCTTTCGGATGCCAGATTCCTTCTGTCGTAACAATATTTACATTCAAAACAACAAACCTTTTACATAAAGTATTCATATTTTTATGAAGCAAATAATTCTTTACATCTTTTAACAAAAAATTTTGAACCCTAAGTTCATGAAATGTGTTCTCTTATCAAAAACACCTGTTTGCTCCAGTAGCATTACTTGTGACAACATAGTTACACAATTTGTGATCACCATTTTGTCGTGTGGTTAGAAAAAATAAGGATTTCCGTACAACGCTTGGATGATTTTAATTTATATCCAAAAAGCATTACTTTGCATACTAACTCTAACTGATGTGATCATAGAGCATCTGACTATTGGTGAAGAACTAATTCCTTTGTTATTTCTATGCAAGCCAAAATGTTTGCTCAGCTTGTACACCAAAATCTTAAGACCAAAGATAGAATATGGGCTATTTCTCATTGCTGAAGCTACAGAAGCCCTAAAACAGAGTCTAGAAAAAGAACAAAGCAAAATTATAAAATTCTGTTCAAGCCAACTCCCCATATGCCGTAATATCCATATCTTAACAGAGACCTCAATCCCCATTTTTGGAATAAGAACTCAGGAAACTATGAAGTAGAACATCCTCAGAATGGCAGTTAGACACAAGGAGCATCGTTTGATCGAAAAAACCTACAAACTTACACCGAAAGGTAAAATTTTGAAAGACCTACACACAGATCTTTAGTATGAAAAAATTTGCTCATACATCAAATTTGCTCACTCATAGGTAAGTATTGCTAGCTCTCAGATCAACCTCCATGGGATTTCTGCCCCCTCCTAAAATACACACAGATATTCCAGAAATCAGAGTCCCAAAGCACAAATATCTTCAGAAAGATATACTGGATCTCACTAAAAGACACATAGAAAACTACTTCACAAGGCAGAAAAAGATCTACACAGATGGAGCCTTAAACGGATAAGAAGGAACAGCTGCAGAAGAATTTTATGAACAGCATGAAACTCATAGAAGAAACGTCCGCTTAACTACTGTATTAGCTCTACCAATACCGAATTGTAGACTTTGATATAAGCCCTGATCTGGATAAGCAAATAAAATAATAAAAAATAGTGTTCCTCATAGACAGCAAAGCTGCCCTGTTGTCCCTTCTGAAAGAGCCAACTAAAAGTTGCCACCAGAATATCACCCAGAACATATTTCATCTGTGCATTGTAGAAATGAAACCCAGCAATGACGACATTTATTTCCAGTGGGTTCCTAGCCATATTGGACTTACTGGAAATACAATTGCTGACTCCCTCACGAAAAACATCAATCCCAATACACCCACCATCTCTAATTATCACAATCTGACCAAATTCAAGATATATTTCAAACAATAAACTGTAGAAAAACTTCAGAAATTCTTCTGTGACCAAACTTCCAATACTACCAACCAAAAAAGATTAATCTCCACTCGTCTATCGGAAATATGCTCCACTATGAAAAATACACAGGAGTTGATAAAATTCACATGCCTCAGGATTGGTCACACAAGATTTAATGACAAAATGAACCTAATGAAAAAGGATGACACCTTTAAATGTACACATTGTGAAACCACAGAGACAGTCACAGATGTGCTGTTAATCTGCCCTCACTATCAGCCGGAAAGAATATTTTATTCGAATGCATTAAAGAATATGGAATTCAGGGCTTCACATTAAGCAACCTATTAAACCACAGTTATATTTATCTACAAAGGAAAGTATACAAGAAAATACTTAGTTTCCTAATAACCACAAACTTATACAATAGAATCTGATAAACAGCCCCCTGGATACACAGACTACAAAGGAAATGTTTCAAAGATGAACTTAAACCAGAATAAAGAAATGAACATCGTAATAACAATTAGTAGGATATCGGCCACTGGACTAAATAAACTCTTAATACTACCTCCACAAAATGGACTCAACATGACTAAGAAAGCAGAAATGCAAAACTCCATGGCCTATTGTGATCTAATACCATCTAATAACATTGAAATTTTGGACTAGCACCCCACAACCTCAAAGATTATAACCCAAAAAGCAAAATTCTATTTCGCTCCTAATCTTAGCGCTACCCATTCTAAGGATTGTACAATCTCCTATAGTCTGCCATGCATTCAACAGACACCTCTTATCCAGAACAACCACCGCTCTTAGCTGAAATAATATCTAAAAGAACATCTGCGAATTGGGCTTTGTTCAACAACTCTATGAATGTAAAAGCTAAAATGCATATCTTGAACATTATAGATTAGAAGTAGCCTCCTTTATCTCGAAGACACCATTTAGAGTAACGTTATGAACAGGAAAAAAATTTAAATAAATAAATAAATACCCTCTCAAGCAGCTGCTTGCCACAGAGTTCTGATAGAAGCCTGTCAGTTTATATGCCATAGTAGAAGATCTGTGAGGATGGCAGGACCTCAGCAGAAAAACGACACACACATCCATGCCTTATTACATACAAAAAATGAAATCTGATATCTGTAATACACTGGCGGAAATTTAAAAAAAGAACACTAAGAAGGAATTCCTTTAGGATCGTCATTTTACAATATGTTAGTAGTTAGGGCAGCAGAAACCATGATCCAAAATTGAAAGTAATTGGGTGAAATAATGGAGTCACTGAGGACGACAACATGCAAATGTACGCGGCACGTATTTAAAGACTAGGGCGTGAAGAAAGAAGTTATTCGTCTTGTGTCGTGTTGTTCAGTGCTCATTGAAGAAGTTGCCATGCCTGGAGATGTTGACGTGCAACATTTGTTCAGTTAGCGGAGTTTGAGCGAGGTCGTATAGTGGGTCTTCGGGAAGCAGTTTGGTCTCTTCATCATATTGCACACTGTGTTGGACGAGAAGAATCGGTAGTGGTACGATGGTGACGTCGATGATCAGAAGAGGATTCACACACTCGCGGATGTGATTCGGTCAACACAGAGTTATGGACGCACGAGAGGATCAGCGTATCTGGAAGGAGGCGGTGGCAGATGGCTACAAAATCACAAATTCGATTCTCATCGTACCAAGTGTGTCTATAAGAACGATATGCAATTGTCTTTTGGAAGCAAGACTACGGGGCACACGTGCCACTGGCAGGGTTACCACTGTAAACTCGTCACTGTCGAGCATGTTTGCAGTGGTGTCAAGAAATAGTTCATTGGAGGGAAGAATGGCAGTCTGTGGTCTTCAGTGATGAAAGTCGATTCTGCTTCGGAACGTCTGATGGTCGTTTACATGTCCGAAAGCAACAAGCTGAGCGACTTCTTCCATCGTTCAACCGCCAGCGACACACAGTGCCCAGGCTTGGCATAATGGTGTGGGGAGAGATTACATATGACTCTCGTACATGTCTAGTGTTTGTAAAGGGTTCACTGAATAATATGTACGTCAGTGACATCGTACAACCGGTCGTCCTGCCATATTTTAGTGTAATTCCAAATGCGATATTCCAGCAAGATAACGCCCACCCACACTCTGCCCGACAACTCAACATACCCTGCAGTCAGTGCACCAACTCCCTTGGCTAGCACGTTCTCCGGATTTGCCTCCAATCGAGCATGTCTGGGACTGGATTGGACAAAGACTATTCCGCGGACCGCGGCAGGCAACGACCATTGCTGAATTACATGTCCAAGTTGAAAGCATGGAATGGTATCCCCCAGCGTGATATCCAGCATTTGTACGACCGATTGCATGCCAGATTGGAAACTCGTATTGCTGCTCGAGGAGGTTCAACACCTTATTAAAATGCCCCTTCTGTAAAATGTAACACTCATTGAAAGGTAAAATAAACATTGAATCACTTCACACTTGTGATCACTTCCCTTTCTCAATAATTGTTTCTACTAAATAAATCTCACAGATTACGCTTCAATTGTTAATGATGTTCTGTTTTCAATTTTCGCCAGTGTATATATCTGGAAGTGTTTGCTACAAGATGGTTGACAATGGCTTCCCAAGGATCGATCGATTGATGATGATATTAAGTATTAACTAATATATCGCGTAATACTTCCTGATTACTCTTCATCAGGCGTGCCATTGTATGAGTTATTTTATCTCTGATCGGTACTTTTTTCGCCCACATTTAGCTAAATGGGGGGTTCTTCAAGGGTTCGTGGAAAGTTGGGGCCAGGAGTTATTAATAGCTGTTATGAAACAGATGGAAGCCTCCCGTCAAGACCACCAGGTATTATTTATTTTTAATTTGCACAAAGTATGACTATTCTGCCTACTGAGCCTCAGCTTTACGCCGCATTCGTATGATGGGGACTTTATTAGCCCATTAGTATCCCCTTTTTAACCGAGGGCAGTGTGAGGATTAGCAGAGATACCTGTATGGGGAAGCCTGAACTGTTAAAAGAGTGGGCAATGTTATACTAGTTTATGGTGTGACCTTAGACCACAAAATTTTACAAAGTGAGGACTTTACACCACATTGTGTGCAACCTACCTCAACCTTGAAGTAAAAGCCTATTTTTGAATTTGACATTAAATTATATGTTGGTTCGAATTTGGTACTTAATTTTGCTTCACTATTATGCAATAATTGAAAAATATTTAAAATGTAAGAATGATCGAAAATTTTCCAATATTTTAAATGCTACAAAAACTAATAGTAAACTTCCAATTATCTGGTATTCATTGGGAAGGGGGTTGTCGGTTAGATTGATGGGAAATAGATTAGAGTTTTGATTGCATGGGAAATATTTTTATAGAAACCAATATAGTGAGTACCATCTTGTATTCAAGCCTTAGTTGAAATAAAAATGAAATTTAAAAACAATGATATTAGAATCGAAGTATAATACCCCTAATACAAATGTAAATATGTAAGACATAATTGCATTTATAGGCATTTTCACGCTTAATGAAAGCTTAAATCCGTGTACTTAACAAACACGGCAAGAACTGCTTCATTGAAACCTACTTGAAGAAAGTTGTAATTTTGGCCGTCGGATGGCGTTAACAAACCTGTAATACAGTATTTTCCTAATGACGAAATGTGAAAGTGAATTGTTGAAAAGTAAAGCCAGTAGAAATGCATACACAAGACAAAAAAAAGTACTCTCCGAGACATGAGAATGTGAACTGGACTTCAATTTCAGAAAAAAAAATTGCCTCTTCATATGCAGTATAGTTTACTGGCTATATTCTATAAACTCTGATGGCATTTGTGATAAACATAAAGATCTCAAATTCAACTACCTACTAACTCAATAGCAATAATGGAACTAGCTTGATAGCGCGAATTCAACAATGCATGAAAGATGACGTCAGACCTACAACGTGGATTGAAATATGCTGTATCATGTTCAATTTGAAGTTTACACTGGTTGCACGATAATTCCAGATGAACTAGGAGTTACCATGATCGACCTGGATAACAGGTAATTTACTAAATTTTATTGATACTCTTATTTTTTCCGTGATAATTCAGAGTTAACAGTCTAAATATTAGAAAATTATTATATAAAATATTATTTATTCCAAATGTTAAACAGGATTCGGCAAAAGTTATTAGATTAATACCTACTTGTATTAGGTTTCGCATTTAAGGCAGAAAATTTCTCCCGAATGTAGGGTTAGACAAAATACAGTGTTATTTTAATTCGGGTTCCGCTTTTGAAATATACGTTATACCAGAATACGATGTTACCTTACGGTTGATTTTGGTGTCAGATTACACTCTTTGAGAAAATGTTATACTAAAATATCCTGTAACTTTAGCTGTAACACCGTTTTTTTACAGTGTGTACAAGCTGGGACTAGGATTTTGACTATTCAATCTTATATATATATATATTGTTGCGAATTTTAAAATGGATAGGCACTGAGCGTGAGTATCAATAGTATATTTTCAAACAAATTACAATACAATGCAAATTATTACAAAAATATGGATGAAGTAACTTATAAACAAAATGACTACTTCGTAAACGTAAGTCATTAACCTTTTCCACAGAGCATACAACACCAGCTCTGTCTGTTCTACTAAAATACTACCTCTTCACTTAGTCTGTCTTATCTCTTGAATACCTTATATACCTAGTATAAAGAATCCTTCTTCCTGCTCTAGATCACTAAATTTATGTTACTAACAACACAAAACAAGCATCCGCTCACACACCAATAAATATACTTCTTATTTTCACTTATCGCGCACTGATTCAGACTATCTGAACGTCCTTTCACATCTCTTCAACTTTATCACACTTAACGCATAAATACCCAGATGAACGTCTTCATCTTTCACTATACCACACTACTGCATTACATTTCTCCCCTTTTCATTCTTTCGAACTGTTCTAAGTTCGAAATCGTTGGCTAAAGATGAATCTCACGCAGGAACACACGAGCATTGTCACGTTTTGCTATGAAGTCACTGGTGCTCGTTCATCTGTCGTAACACTGCCCCCTCCTAGGTCTTGTTCGTCCCGAACAATTCTGGATTCCGAAGTTTCTTCAGTTCTTCCATGAAACGGGGCCTAACGATCCACGTGAACCACTTGCACTTTGTAGTTGGACGTCGACGAATGCTATACATCAGGTCGTTAATCCTGTTAACTACTGTATACGGACCTCCCCAAGATTTCTGTAGTCTTGGTGAAAGTCTCCTCTATGTGGAGCATTTGGACATCGACGAATGCGATACACCATGTCGTTAATCTCATTAACTACTGTATAAGAACGTTCCCCAGGTTTCTGAAGTTTTGGAGAAAGCTTCTTCTTCCTATCTGGATTTGTTTTCTCTACAGCAGTAGGTGAACACTTATTTGTTCCACTGTATTCAAACTGTTCGGCTGTCTTCTTTGGGAAGGTGACGAGTTTATTGCTTTTGTTTTGCTACTGACGATAAAAAGAACATTTCATTCTCACGTGTTTCCTCAGTTTATCCCACATGTCTGTGTCATAATGGAAGTGAATCACATTATGACGTAGATTCCTCTTCTCACTGAAGCCTCATCCACAAACAGAACACGTGTAAAGCTTATAGACCGTGTGAACACGTTCATGTCTCTGCAGGAAGAAGAATCGACTAAGAGTTTTCGTGCAAAACCTGTACTCGAAAGTTTTCTTCTTTGGATTTTTACTTATGGCTCATCTTGACTTTGGTTCTGATTTCACGTCTCCTACCATCTTGCTAGGCTGTTCATAGTGAGGAATATCAGAGGCTAATTCACTTGACGGCGCAATAGGACACGCAACTTTACGAAGAAGTCTCTGATAATTGGAACTGCTCCGAGCGCAGGGTTACAGCTCCGAACTCAGCTGTACCGTCAAGAGGATGAGGAAACGAAGTAATTTCTTTTAGGACATCCAAGTTATTCGACTTAGTTGTAGAATTCTGCCAAGTCAATTTTGTTTCTATGGATACTGTTTCTCTACTCTGTCCGTTCACTGAATCGATATTTCCTGGACACTGAAACTCTGATAAAGTCAAATTTTCCTTATTATTCTTCTTACCAAGTTTAAGGGATATGGGATCATTTCTCATTTGAGCCATTTTCCACCCTATGCTGTAGGCTTCTTCATCGACTTTATTTCTAACAGCTGTGTCTTCCTCCGAATTCACATTCTTGGAGCTTTCATTGTAATTTGCCAGGGCAATATCAGTCATGATTGACAAATTGTTCATTCTGAAGATTAGCGACGAGTTTTGTAACGTGATATTGTCGACTTTAGAGCTCCTGTAGTCGGGATAAAACTTTTCTGTATCCTTATAATCTAAATGATTATAATGTCCAAATCTGCGCATTGACTGCTCAGAAAAGAAATTCAGCATGGCTACGTTGAGGAGATTATCTTAGGGGTTCACTTCTCTCTGATCGTAACTCTGAGGCTTAGTTTCATCCAGAAAGTTACTTTTATCCGAGCACAATTTATTACTCATAGAAAAAGGAATATCTAAGTCAGTCTTTGAAGTACTGTCTCTGCCTGAAAATCCTTTACTAACATCACCTGTTCTGCTTCTATGCCATTCTTCGGAATTCCTCTTTCTTAAATCCCCACTTTCTACAAACGATTCGAGTGTGGCTATATGCTTCGGAAAAATCTCTCCGACTTCCTGAGTAACGTCGAATGGCACTTCGTTTCTATGATGAATGGACGCCTCCTCTTTTTCATTGTGGACGATACGATCTGGCCACTCTACTCGGACCACTCTGTGAAACGTAAACTCTGTTTCGTTCCCCCTCACTACCACTTTTTACTCTGCCTTTGCGAGAATTGTCCATGACGCATTTTGCTGACGGCGAGGATTAGAATACCTTTCGTGTGGATCTCTCTTCAGATCGTGCTAGATTTGTATACTTAGGTATTTCGAAGTGTAAACCGTATTGAGCAGTCTCACATCTCTCTGATCTGTGCGATATTTCCTCACAGTTCCTAGACATGTCACCAGCAACATAGACACTCTGCCATGCTTCATCAGTAGGTGTGTGGTCAAATGCATTATCTGCGCTATCTCTACTTTTCTTGATTTCCCGTAGCAGATCCACATTTCGAGATTATCCGTTCTTGCTAAGATCCGTTTCTTCTGTAGTCTTCCTCTCGCAGTCCTTTCGCACCTTCTCCAACTTTCTCGAGTTCTCTTCAATCCATATGAAGGCTACATCAGAACGCCGCTGCCCCAGCGAGCTTCTCCTGTCCGTCGAATTTTGTAAAAACGAATCGAATCTGAATTGCTTCTTTTTCAGATAGCGAAGAATCTTGGAATGTTTTCTGTTTCCGCATCGTTTCTTTGAAGCTCCCACTGCTGGAGATATATTCACCAACCAATTTCGTTGTCTTAACTGTAACTGTAACATCTCTGCCAGCTCTCACTTCTTGCATAATTTTGTTCCTATAATTTTTATATTCCTCAACAATATTCTTATAAAAATGTTAATGCTACAAAAACGTATAGTGTGACTATATGCCTTTGTTTCCGCGTTAGCATTTTTAAAACATTGGTCATTTGTAGTGTTAACTCCAGTGCTGTTAGTTTCGTAAATTTCAACTATTGGTTTGAGATTCACATTTTGATCTGCGTTGCCTTTCCTTTTTCTTTTTCATGTTTACAATCTAACTTAACACTATCAAGATCATCTTTTACACTGACAATTTCAACCTTTAAACTATCACATTGTCTATTAAGTACGGTTTTAATGTCCTTGAACTGATCAATAATCTTACCAAATTGAGAAGCCATTTCGGCTTTTAACTCATTATTTTGTGAGACCATTTCGTCTTTCAAGTCATCGTTTTGTCTAGCAAGGTCACCTATTTTATTGCTTTGGACAGCTATATCACCTTTAATGTCATTCATCAACTTTACTAATTCATCCATACTTCTAGTTAACGGCATTCAATAAATTATCTACACTCCTAGACACCAAAGGTTGCGAATTTTAAAATGGATAGGCATTGAGCGTGAGTATCAATAATATATTTTCAAACAAATTACAATACAATGCAAATTATTACAAAAATATGGATGAAGTAACTTATAAACAAAATGACTACTATCAAACATAAGTCATTAATCTTTTCCACAGAGCATACAACACCAACTCTGTCTGTTCTACTAAAATACTACCTCTTCACTTAGTCTCTCTTATCTCTTGTATAACTTATATACCTAGTATAAAGAATCCTTCTTCCTGCTCTAGATCGCTAAATTTATGTTACTAACAACACAAAACAAGCATCCGCGCACACACCAATAAATATACTTCCTATTTTCACTTTTCGCGCACTGATTCAGACTATCTGAACGTCCTTTCAGATCTCTACAACTTCAACACTCTTAACTCGTAAATACTCAGATGAACTTCTTCATCTTTCACAATACCACACTACTGCATTACATTTCTCCCATTTTTATTCTTTCGAACTGTTCTGAATTCTTATTCGTTGGCTAAAAATGAATCTCACGCCATAGCACACACTAGCGTTGTCACGTTTTGTCATGAAGTCACTGTTGCTTGTACATCTGTCATAACAATATTATAAAAAATTGTATAAAAAATGTTTGAAATGGGTCCGTTTTAAGCTATTCCTAAGTCTTTTTCAGATAACCATCAGTACTGGTGGATGCGATTTATTAACTATTAAATTGAGCCACTATGCACACAGTGTCGGTTAAAAATGTATTCCAGCCAAACGTTTACAAAGACGAACAGTTTTATTCCGCCATCCACTAGAGATTATTTTTTCGAAAACAGAGGAAAGCGTAAATTGTAGCAAAATGACTTTTATTGCATTAGATGTTGCCAGAATTTGAACGTTAATTCATCGAATTTTGCATTATGTTTGCACGTATTTTATTCTTCTCTCTGAAGAATTCACTTCATTGTCCACGGAATAAAAAAAAAACTTTCTTTTCACAGACCTATTAATATACCATCAATCGGTTAAAATGAAATTTTCTAGAAATTTCTCTCTACCGTTACTTTCCACTTAAGCCGCAAATTTTTCGAAAGGCTTCTCAGCGGTGCATGGCGCACAGTTTATTTAATGCTCCTGCCTGGGCTCCTTCTTCACGGTGGTGCCGGCGCTCCCTTCTCTTCCGAGGAAATGGTTTGTCGACGTCGAGCCTTGCATGAATGCTCCTAGAGGACGACGCGGTTCCTATGGCATTCATTTTTTCCTTCCAAGCGCTGTCTATATCAGAAACGTATTTTTTAATTCTTGCTTAAACTTATTTACATTCATGAACCGCAAATGAAAACTAAAATGAATCCATTTGTTAATTCTATTACGCTAGAGGTTTAATAAAAGTAACATTAAAAGCAGGTGCTAATGATGTCAGCGATTACTAGGAAATGAAGAGACCAGAAAATGGGGAGGCTGGCGGTGTATTGATTTCTCCTGAGCTTCCTATTTTATGCTTTGAGTGGTTGATACTTGAGGAAAAACTTCGTGCAAAGAAGAAAAAAAATTATCCTGTTTGGTTCAGATGACTGCTTCGGTTTCTGATCACTCGTAATTAATCTCATGCTGTATCTTTTAAATGATTAAATAGCTAGAGAGAAAGATGAAATTTGAAAACGCTAATCCACCATGCGTGATTTTTTTGCCCCAAGCAGTTTCCCACTTTATGAATTAATCCTGAGATCTGCTACATTGTTATAAATTAATAACTATAGCTCTTTTCAAAAGTAAAGTCGTAGTAAATAGTTAGAAGAAATTCTAAGAGAAATAATAATTAGGCTATTCAAACGTAAGAGATTTCTTCTAGTTCTTAACTCTCAGCTTAGTGTCAGTACTCTTTCTTTAAAACTCAAGAATGGGAGTCACCGAAACAATAAACTACGTTTTATAATCGGTTGTTTTAGTACAACTAAAATAATTGAGGGGGAAGAAAAAGGTGTTTCTCAATGTCGACAGATGATTGATTATTTGAAAGAATGATTCAGTTTTAAACAACGAATTTAGTTTTATTTCATTACTAGCAGATTTATCTGAAATTGTTCGGGTCGGAAATTCTCGAACGTATATTGTAGATGGCAGGCCCAGATCTGAAAAAAAAAAGGAGGGTGCTAGCAAAGCAAGCGAAGCGAAAAAGGATAAAAGAGAATGGATTTACATGTAATACTTCAGGGTAACATTTTCCCCTTCGTTTTAGAGGTTTTGAAAACAAATCATGAAATCTGTGCGAAATATTCATAAGTTTAATAAGTTTTGGACTGCATTATCCTTACTAGCATTCTCAAAGTGGGGAGGGAACAAGCTTTCATTGGCATAAGACTAATTATGATCTGTTCACCTCTCCACTCCCCTCGCCCTTGGCAAAAATGTTCTCCTACTCTTTTGAGAAGAGATCTGAAACCATCTAAAGTACATGAAGTCAACCCCCACTCCAGAAGATTTGATTTCTCATAAAACTCATTATAATGGTTTCGTCCCCTCCTCAATAAAATTTTATCCCTCTCACCTAAAAAAATAAACCCCCCACCAAGCAGCTGCTTGCCACAGAGGTCTGACACGAGCCTGTCAGTTTATATGCCATAGTAGAAGGTCTGAGAGGATGGCAAGGTCTCAGCAGTAAAACAACACATACTTCAATGCCTTTCCCGGAACTCGAATCCAGATCCCTTTGATCAGTAGCCAAGAGCGCTAACTAGTCTAAAGCGCTCTAAAATATATATTCTTGAACATTCTTCCCCGCAAAGTTTGCACGACGTTCACATAATTATCCCTTTTCGAAATCTGGGAAGTTTAATCCTACATATATTTTTCAATTGGAAATTTGAACAATTTCTAATTTCCGAAATGTGACCATTTATGCTTACAAGCTGTAGGGAATTCCGTTACCCTTTGCAACTCATTCATTTAAGATGGTACTCCACACTTCGCAAGCTTTTACTTGGCATAAGACTCACAACAATGAAGTGCTCTCCCCCAAGGTATAATTTTACTCGTCCTCTTTATGGGAAGTGAAACTCTCTAAAGTTGTTGTAGATGACCCTTCCCACGTGATTTTGAACAATTACTAATGCCAAGTCTATGAGCGATACCGGTTTTTAGCCGCTAATGTTAAGCCTATGGGGATTTCGAGAAATTCAAAATAGCCCACCCCAGTTTTGGTTCACCCCAGCTGGTTTGCATAAAACCTATACCTTTCCCCTGAATGAAGGGGACATTCATGTAAAGTTTGATGCCTCTATCTTTTCTCGTAAAAGAGTGCATAAGTGGACAGACTTGCAAACAAACATTCTTCCAAAAGGAAAGAGCTACGTAATGTGACTGATTATGCCTCATGAATTTTTTATTCTTATTTCTATTTGAAGTGAGATACTCTAAACTCCTTTCTCAATGATGCATTTTATGAGAGCAAATTTTCTACTTATAATATATAAAAGATACCAAATACGATTCAGTGTTGAATCTGCATTCTAAAAACATTTTTTGACAAATTGTATTAAAGTTATAAATTGATCAAGGGGAGCAATCCCTACCTGCTGGCCACATCATTCACATTATAAACATTTCTGAGATCGCATTTTTAGGAAGGTTTTCTGAAATCCAACTCCACAGATCACCCTAAAAACAAATGCTGGTTGATTTAGTGTTTCTTAGATCTTTCTTAAACATTCATTGACAATCTCGTTCTTTGGCAGCAGCTTATTTCCATTAGAAAACGAAAGCGATATTTGAAACTTACCAACTCTGTGAAGTTGCAAATTCTACAATGAATGAGTTGCAGTGGGTAATGGAATTTCCTGCAGCCTGCCAATCATAAATGGTCACAATTTGCACATCAAAAGTTGCTCGAATTTCAAATTAGGATAATATTTTTAGGATTTAACCTTCCAGATTTAGAATAAGGATAATTATGTGGACGTCGTGTAAAATTTATGGGGGAAGAAACTTGAAATGAGGAAACCCAATACGAAGATATGATTAAATTAGCAGCCATTTCACTACCATACCGGCCGGCAAAAAATCGGCCAAGGCCGTTTTCTTTAAATGGACTTTTCCAATCAATTTCTCCTTGCAGTTTAGACCTATATGCTAGGAAAAAGGAGCCTGAGGTAGTACCTTATCTTCTGGGGCTCTCTGGTGCCATTTACTAAAAGGGACAATGCCCGACCACATGTGGCATATATCTTCCAAAAATTCTGTGATAGTCACCATGTGACACTTCTGCCTTGGCTTTGCGCGTTCACCGGATCTATCCCCAAATGAACATGCCTGGTCCACGATCTCACGACGACTAGCACACCAGACACCAGCTGCTGCTACAACAGATGAACTGCATGAACTGACATTCCCCAAACACACATCCGCCGTCTCATCCTCTCAATACCGAACCGTGTAACAGCGGTGATTGTCGCTCATGTTGGCTACACAAGATACTGATTTCTTTGTATTCCACAAGTCTAACCGAATGTATTTGTAATCATTTGATCCTTGTAATATAAACTATGTATTCACTAAATATGGCTTTGATATCTCTTATATTTCCTGGTGTTCCACTTTTAATGGCCAGCAGTGCATTTTCCACGGGTAAGTAATGATTTGAGAATTAAAAAAAAATCTTTGAACTTAAAAAATAAACATTGATTTATTCAATAACATTATTCATTTACTTGCGATTATTAATTTTTGTCTAATGCAATCACGGAATGCTGCTATTGCAATCGAGTTCGGGATTTTTGGGTTAAGCCCAAAAATTTAGGTAAGCTCGGAGTAAATAAGAATTTTGAAATTTCTGATTTATCTCATAATTTCTAATAATAATAATAATAATAATTTCTTTATGTTGTAGTATCAGTCTTTTGTAATGAAAATAATTTTAATCAGTATTTTTGGAATTTAAAATAAGCACCATTGAATTTTGATAATTTTCAATATATGTTTCGCTTTCATTGATGAATCTTACTTAGCGTTTATAATGATGTTACTCCAGAATTTACAGCTTCTACTGATTATTTAATGCATTTTTGCTCCAAATAATATAAATATTATAATTTGATTTTAAAATAATTTTATTAGTTTAAAGTTTATATTATCTTATGATATGAATAATTCAAAACGATTAAGTGGCATGCATTTCTCTATTTAAATGTTGTGCCAGAGGAAATTTTTCTCCTAAGCGAGCTCGGAAAATCCCAGGCTTAATAATTATCGATATGATCAGGGTTCACTCTATGCTTTTTAAATGGAATGATTGCATATTTTGGCATCGGTCTCGGTCTCAGGCTCAAACGTTTAAGCCCTAATACCTCTCTAGTTGCCATTTACACAGGTTATTTTAAATATAGAGAATCAAAAAACATACTAAGACTTAACCAAATGAATCACATCAGAATGTGACTGATTATGTCTCATGAATAGTAAAATGGGAAAATTTGTCATTAATTAATATTACTCTAATAATGGCAATCAAAATTACGTAATAAATCATTGTAGCCGAGTTATTTAGCTCTCATATATCACTAGACAATCGTATACAATCCCCGCCATAACTTCAAGTTCATATGCAAGTTAATAAGGCCATTATTGGAAAACATTATTTACCACTAAGGTTTCTCTTTGTCCCTATGAGCTTTAAAAGCACTAGAGTCATTGATGACAGCTAGGCTATAGTTTGTAACACAAACGTTTTGTTGCGCAATATTACCAGTTTCTATACAAGCTAATTCTCTTAATTCCTTTACCACATAACCATCACCTCTATTGTTGCATAATATTATCACCGATGTGCAATAGATATTGTCAGGTAGACTAGGAAAGTGAACTTATTGTGCAATATTATATATTAGATGACTCATTGTTGAATATCCCCCTGCCTGATTACACAATTGTAGCTATTCCTAATATTTTATGCTGTGGAATAAAATTTTATGCTTGCTGCATTCTTTTAAAACGATGAATCTTTCTTCGACGAAGAAACTATAACTATTTAAAAGTCATAATATTGGTCATTTAAAACTGAAATAACACAGTTTAATTAATTCGGCCTTTTCTTCCTTAACTAGGTAGTTCTCATTGCATCGTTTTCTGAAAATAGCATAAAATAGTCACCACCACCTCTATTCCAGTGTCAGGAAATATGTCTGCCAGCTTTACTGGCAGAACTATCTTATAGGAACACATGCATTGAAGTGAGCAATATTTCTTTATTAAATCTTGATATTAGTTGATGGATTCGATATGCCTAATTTTGCGCATGGCAGTTTTGATTCCCTCAAAGACATGATTGCTTGAATTTTTCTACTTTCGAAAGAACAATTTAATCTAAGCGCAAATCAAATAATGTGTACTTGCTAATTAAAATTCCTGCTTTCTGTAGCCATAGAAAATAATATCAAACTAGCAACACTCAACTTTCTCTCTGGAGATACACTAAAATTCCGATAAATAGTAAAGCATGATATTCAGAGATGGAAGGTTTAACATTACAACCCTCTAAGGACTTAGGACGACACAAATTTCACAACTCTCGGAATATCTATAGAATGTAAAATTATATAATTATTAAGGGAAAGAGCTACGTATATCAACAAATTTTATCCACAATGAATTAGTAACACAATATAAATCATTGGTGATTTAGTCCTAGGACGAAGATTGTTTCGGAACGAATTATGAAACGAAAGATAAGAAGATTTGTATTGGAACTATATCCTACGTCGTTGCTAGGAGATATCAATTTGTGTAATATCATTTAGTAGCAATTTGAGACATCCTGCGAACACATCCGCTTCACCATTTTAGTCATCTACTATATTATATTATTATCCACTGCTACTTTATTAAAATTATAAACTTCTATGATTGAAATTAACTGCAATTTCTTTACACTGTTTGGTCGCGTTTTTAATAAGTTTGTAGATTCAAAAATGGGTACTGCTGACCAGTACATTTAACAAGTTTAAATTTATTGTGTTCTAAAAGCGGAAAGAGTTGATTTGGGAGAATGAAGATTTTCAGTGAAAAATTGTAAATGACTCAAGAAAAAAATGAAGATTAAAGAAATAGTTTGCAGGTGTTCTATATTTATATATTAATCAGGCCGATAGATATTTATGATCTTATTTTCCAGTGAAAATAAGTTCAGATAATACTTAAAATGATTAAGTTACATTATTTATATCTTTATGGAATTTAGATTACACTGATGATTTGATTTCTTGGATAAATGGTGTTCAGAAGATGAGTTCTTTTATTACTGTTTTACTTTTATTATGCTGAAACTGGCAATTTTGTAGATTTAGTGATCAATACTGGGAAGACTAAAGGGATGGAAACTACTCAGGTTAGTTATGCTTCAATCCTTTTGAATGAGTGTGCTTTGGTTCAGTCTCCCGGTTTAATTATCTTGACAGTAGTGTGATTGTTTCTGGTGATATGAGACTTCTGATAAAGAGAAGAATTAGAAAAGTTACTTGAACTTTTAAGATTTGTGGAGAGGTGGAAAAATAAGCAATTAAACTCGAAAGCTTAAAATTAAGCTTTGGGATCCTGTGTTACGTTCAAAAGTTTGCGAAAAGGAGGGGAAACTTTATCCGTGTGCAAATAACAAAAGGAAACTATTTTCCTGGTTTTAGAAGTCGCTTGAGTAGTATGAAATTTGCTGTAACAGTGACGAAAGGGGTAGCGAGTTGCGCAAATGGTGAGTTTGACTGGAAAAGGTATCATTTCTTGCTCTTTTATTGTTACATTGATAATAGAGGAATGTTTATTTTCACAAATAAAAATTACATTTTTCGTTTTGGATATTCAAAATTTCGGGTTAATGTAATATTTCTATCTCAAAATTTCGCATTTATTGTGATTTCAATCATATTTATATCAGTGCAAATGTAAAATGCAAAATTTCTTCAAAATTAAAAGTGTTAGGTTCATTTCTTGAGACGATTCAAGCATTTATGAGCACAAATAATGTGAAAAATTACCTCTTAACATATTTATGTTACTGATGGAAAACAAGCAGTGTGCATGCTTAAATTCATGTTCCATCGATGATAAGGCAGGATAATGTTATACAAAATAAAGTACCTTTACTGATCAACAGATTTTACTAATATCCAAATCGATCGAAGGGCTACTAGCGAATTCGATGTAACTATATTTCGTGCCCAAAGGTAGTTGAAGAGTATTTGTTGCTTCATTCTCTTTAATTTGCTTGAAGGATTTACTGCGAAAACGCCGACAGCTGCCTACTACGTCAGTTTCTTTACAAGATAGGGAGAATGTAATGTTTTTGTACTTCTCAGTAAAGGGGAAATACAAAACTATCGTTTTCCCCCGAGCGATGAATAGATTAAATAGATTTCAGATTTGTCTCAAACAGTCTCAGTCGAATTACTTCCTGTTTTTATTTCCCATAATAGTAAGTTCTTTAAAATTTTATTGAAGTTTCTATAATTATGTTTTTAATGGTGATTATTTCTGATTGCCCCTCTCGTGGTCGAGTGGTTAGCGCGCTTGGCTACTGCTCAGAGGGATTTGAGTTAGAACCCCGGGTAAGGCATGGATGCTTTATTGTCTTTTTGCTGAGGTCTCACCTTCTGTACATATCTTCGCTATGGGGTAAAAACCGATATGCTCTTGTCAGACCTCTGCTGCAAGCAGTTGCTTGAAGAGGGTGTTTGTCTCTTTTTTTTTTTTGATTACAGCAATTGCCTCAATACTTCATAATCTAAGGCTCGAATAATTCCTTCAGAGTGACAGGTCAGAGTTGATTTTACCAATTTTTACCTTTCTCACCATGTGCAAAAGTATATTTAGATCTCTCCAGATCGTTAATGATGTTCATCATTATTGTTATTTGTTTTAGCAACGAAATTTCGTTTAAACCCTAATTGTTATTCACAGATCCTCATCCTTAAAGGTTTCAATCAAACATTCTGCGCTGAACTTCTAAAGTTATTATTTTCATCCAGAAAGCATAAAATGGGTTCGATTTATCTAAACAAGTTACTGCTTGGAGACAAGAGTTCCATCTTGTAATCAAAGGAACTGCAAAGGGATTCACTTTCAGATCAGGAATAACTCAGTTTCAGAGTTCAGTTGAAAAACCTATAGAAATATCCCACTGAAGTAATTACTCTAATGACTACAAAATAACCACAAAATAGCAATGCAAAAGCCAAAACCGAAACCGAACTTTGCACGAATTCAGTTCAGTACACAATTCTCGAGATCGACCTTACTGTTCTGCTGTTAAACTTCTCTTTCGCTAGTTCACTTTTTCTATGTGCTTACATTAGCCGAATTCACCTATCTCTGAATTTTTTGATCCGCGCCACACAAGACCGCCGCACTCATTAACCTATCAGCCCCTTGAGCATTAACTACGCTAATGGGTTTTGCTAGACACGATAACCACCATGCTATCCTCCATTGTTTAGCCCGTGCCGAAGGAAGGGCTGGTGTGAATGGTCTGCCCTGAATTGGAGAACATAGATTCCATTCACCAAGTGACAATACAAGGAAATGCAAAATAGGTGGTGCAGCGTGAAAGTCGGTGCTTATCAACGGATGTACTACTCGGATATCTCGGCTACTCTGTGTGTCCTCTACGTATGTGTAAACCGTCCCACTACAACAGTACACCTATTCGGACTAAATAGAATTACAATGTTCCAGATTAGTTCCACAAACTACAAGCTGACCTTCGTCACCTGTTTAAACACCGACTTCACTAATGCACCGCCAATCCAAAAAAGGAGGAGGAGGTCCAGAATCTTACAGTAGCCTTGAACACCACTCTCATGTTAGAGCAAATGATATGACAATGCATCATTTGGATGGGTCTTCTCCATTTGGATTAGAATGATAATTTTCGGTCTTTTCTTCTTTCACTGGGTAGTTCTCATGGCACCGTTTTCTGAAAATACCATAAAATAGTCACCACAACCCCACTAATGTCTTGCACAATAAAAAAATTGCTGTTTTTCTCGACAATATAGCCAAAATCGCGCTTTGTTGAGAGAAATCCAACTTATCGGCAATATCTGTGGATTTGGCATTTTCTTGCGATTCCTAATGCAATTGAAATTGGATTCAGTTTACTTCGGATGGCAAAAAATTGATAAAACATTTTTTTATCACAAAAAGGGTAAAACATTTTCGCCTAGTAATAACATAAAATTGCATTTGGAATAATATAAACAACATATATGAAAGATATTATTACCAATGTAACTTTTCGTAGGAAACTTCCTGTGTTGAATGATATTTGAGTTCTGATAATTTTGTACACTTAAGTTAATAGCAAAATTTTAGGTCGGGTGTAAGTTTCCAAAGCTTATCCTGTAAGTAGTACTCCATGTATAAATATTTATTTACTGTAAAGTTTAAAGTGATATCTTGCAATTCATACACATACAGGGGTTTATGAAGATAATCGAAACACATACTGTTTGTGGAGAATATTTTATTAATAAGCTGTAGGCCCACCTCGGACGTTCAGAACAGACGCAATTCGGTGTGTAATAAATAGACTTATACAAGTTATGCACATATGGTAATGGAATATGGGACCATTCTTCCTGTAAAATATGGCCCAACTGTGCCAATGATGCTGGAGGTGAAAAGTATGATCTGATCTTGCGCTCCAGATATTCCCACAGATATTCAATAATATTGTGCTTCTGGAGATTGAAGTGGACAGGGTAGCTGCTAAACCTCATCCTCATGTTCTGCAAACCATAACTTGACACGTTTCACACAATACACAGGTGCATTATCTGCTTGAATCCAGGAGTGGTCATAATACCATGATATGGCACCCCAGAGAATCAGGGATCCACCTCCACGCTTCACAGTCGGAACCAAACAGTCATGGTGGTAGGGTTCTGCAGGTTTTTGCCAAACGTACACTCTACCAGTAACGGGAAACAGTGTGTAGCATGATTCATCAGACTAGATAACACGTTGTCAGTCTTTAGCATCCCAGTTTTTATGCGCTTTGCACCACCTTACACATTTTGTTGTATTGATGCTGGTAATCAGAGGTCTGTGGATTGCAGCACGGATATAAATACCGGCACAATGAAGTTTCCAACGAACTGTTGTGACGGAAACGGGATCGTTCCTACTGGTGTTCAAGTCTGCTCTTATTTGCGGTGCCGTGGTCTTCTGCTTCCGTTGTACAATCCGTGCCAACGTTCGCCTATCCCTATTTGACAGCTTCGTATGGCGTCCAAAATTTGCACGTTGTAGTGTGTCTTTTCGATAGGCAGCCATAATCTTGGATAAAGTTCCTCGTGTTACTCCTACTATTCCGCCATTGTAGTTACTGAAGCTCCTGTAAGACGGGCACCAAAGATCATGCCTTTTTGTCGGTCACTGATATCTGTCATTGTCGATAATTACCCCACAACAGCTGTTTCCCCTGCGTCTGTGGCACTACTACGTCATAGCTGACATCGTACTTCTCACCTCTATATACCTCACATCGCTGTGACGTCGTCCCTGTGACATGCATATGGCGCATTGCGTCTACTCCAGTCGCAGTTTATTTTTTTGATGTTCCATTTTTTTTTTTTTAAACTTGTGTTTCCATTATTTTGATAAACCCTTGTATATTTATTTGCCTTGTAAATATAAATTTTCCTATTGGTCAAATTTGTATTGTGTAGCATAAGATATGTATAGTTTTAATTATGCTTATGTACATTCTCTATACCATTCTGGTGCTTTATTGATTTGGTTTGCGGGCCCCGGAGTGTGCATGAATATTTATCGACTTCCTCATATAGTTTCCCTGTGGTGTATTTTATTATCAGATCACTATGGCAAGCAGCTGTTTGAGGGGAATAACTACTAATGATATATAATATTTTTTATCTAATTCTGTGGGTAATACTTTCGTTTTCTCCTTACTGAGATAGCAGTTCCTTAAATATATTAGATATTTACTCATTAGCAGTTATTAATTTGTAACAGTGCAAAAACAAACACTTTACAATGCAAAGTGAATGGGCAGAGTCAAAATATTACAAATGAACACTTCGTATTGAAATAGGCATGTCGTATTAAATCGTGAAAATTAATGATTAAAAAAAAATCATTCTTCATAGGAAATAATAAAATGTACTTTAATGAAATAAACTTGAATTTTCCTGTATGTGCTTGAATCAACTGAAATCAATACATTGGCATTAACGAATTTAGAAATATACTTCAATTTGGAAATTTCATTTCTTCCCCTTCTATACAGGTTGAATCTGTAAAAGTGGGCAAAACTTTACGGGGTGGTAGAACGCAGCTATACGAGCAATATTCGTTGTAGAAAGTATGGGCGGAACGCAAACGGCGAGCCGCCAGGTGGCGTTGGAAATGGTATAAAAGGGTCGGTCCTCACACCCAACGGCATTTCTACCACGGATTGCCGAGAGGATGGCTGGTTATACTAACCACGAAATGGCGGATATGCACTTTGTGTACGGTGCGGCGGACGGGAATGCAAGTGAGGCACAGAGTATTTCCTCTCCTTCTTGTGTTCATTCTTTAAATGTGACAGTGAAAAACTACCTTTTAACTTCTCACCGCTTACGTTCCGACCATACATTCTATGACGAATATTGCTCGTATAGCTGCGTTCTACCACCCCGTAAAGTTTTGCCCACTTTTTCAGATTCACCCTGTATATATATAGAAAAAATATTTTTTAAATAATAAGTTACATATATATGTATCTAACCAAAAACTAAAGTCTCTTACACACTTTTGTCTAAATTATTGGCAAAATTTAAATTTTTGTTTGGGTTCATTATACTTTAAACAGTTTTTTTTTTTTGTGACATACCTGTGTTGAGACAGATGGTTCGATTCTTTTTTCTTTGTAAGCTTTTGATCAAATCAAAAAAAAATATTTAGCACATTATAAATATAATATTTTTTAATGTCTGTAGTGCTAAATTAATTAATCAGTATCTGTAATTATAAAACGATATGTATGTATGTCTGTGTGTCTGTCTGCCAATGGCAATCATATCTCATTCGGAAATCGTGGTTGACGTGCATGTATATGACGAATCAGCATACCAAATAACAAGCTGATCATGACAGTCGTTTAGGAATTATAGCGAAATAAATGCATACAAACTCATAGCGCAAAATGGCTACTCCAAGGGGGTAAATGCCCTTAATTCACTGAAGTGCCATTGGATTAGGAATAACAACTTAGTAACGTGTTGGACACCCTCTGGCACAGATAACGGCCACTGCACGACCAGGCAAGGACTGCACAAACTTGTGTAAATATTCCACAGGTGTGATGACCCATGCATCCTCCAGAGCTGTCCACAATTCTCTCAAGGTCGTCGCTGGTGGAACACGGGTTCAAACACTCTCTGTTCGACGGTATCCCAAAGATTTTAGATGGGATTTAAATCTGGGCTTCTAGGTGGCCAATTCATTATTTCGAAGTCAGCAGAATGCTCATGTAACCACGCAGTAGCCAACCTGAACCTGTGAAATAAACAGTAGTCTAGATAGTAGACGCCATTTCCATTGGGTTGCACAATGGCCATAAATGGGTGTAAATGGTCAGTCATGAGTTCTACATAGATTAATATATAGATGCACAGAGTCGTTGGTAGACGTACCAAAAAATCCCCAACTGAACTAAAGACACCCCAGGCCATCACTGAGCCACCACCAGCTTGTACTGTTCCGATCTGACATGCAGGATCCATAGCTTCATGGATTTGGAGCCATACCCTCAGTCTCCCATCGGCGTGATGAAGTTTAAAACGCGATTCATCACTACAGGCTATCCATTGCCATATTTCGATGATCCAGTTTCGATGTTCTTTAGACCAGGCCAGGCGTTGAGCCGTAACCTTCGAGACTCAAGGCCATTGCAGTCTAAAGTGACGTCACATCCTGCGCACGTAGTACTACCGTCGCAAATCGAGCATTTACCTTTTTATAAGATCGGGTGGGCATTTTTGTTTGGTACTCTGCTCAAAAACTGACTGACATAGCATGATTATATGACATATACAGGATGTCTCAAAAATATAGGTACAAACTTTTAGGGCAGATAGATAACATATAAAGGAATGAGAATTGCATAGGAACCCATAACCGGAAATGTCACCGTAAGTCAATAGGCGGCGCTGTTCATCAGTGCGCTAGAGGGGAAATTTCGGATTTCCTCATTCGAACCGCTTACGAAGAGCATGCAAAGGTATTCGAACAGGGAGCTGGCAGACATGCACTTAGTGTATGGAATAGCTGAGGCCAACGGAGGAGCCGCTCAACGAATGTATCAAGAACGCTTCCCACACAGACATGTACTGAGCCACTGTTTGTTTGAGCGTGCGCATTAAAATTTGTGCGATTATGGGTCATTAAGAGCTACAACATTATGAAATGTATCATGTAGTACGCCATTTGTAATAATTATATCTAATAGATGTTTTCTCATTAATCACTATCTTGTGTCCTTTCAGATCTTGTACCTCTGCTACTACTTTCCCATGACGTTTCCGATTATGGGTTCCTATGCAATTCTCATTCCTTTAGATGTTATCTAATTCCCCTAAAAGTTTGTACCTATATTTTTGAGGCACCCTGTATATGTACATTAGAGTAATATTTCTATGGCAAACCTTAAAATAAGGAAGCCGTTGAAACTAAAATAGATTTTGATTTGTAATTGTGCTAAATTGATGACTCAAAATGCAGAGTAATCTTCGTTTAACGTTCTCTGAACATGTATAACGATATATAAATTACCAGGTTCGTCATAATCGATTCTACATATAATTACAATGACACAATATGTTTAAAAATAAGGTAAAATGCGAATATTTAAAAAAAAAAATTAAATACCCCCTCAAGCAGCTGCTTGCCTCAGAGGTCTGACAAGAGCCTGTCAGTTTATATGCCATAGTAGAACGTCTGAGAGGATGGCAGGACCTCAGCAGAAAAACAACACACACATCTATGCCTTACCTGGGGTTCGAACCCAGGTCTCCCAGATCAGTAGCCAAACGTGCTAACCACTCGACCACTTATATATTAACAAAAAGTAAAATCATTTCCTTCACATGTTTTTCGTGATAAATGCTGTCAATAACTGGTCCAGTATTTTGTACCATTAATAATATAATCATAACATATAAATTCTTATGGAAAATTAGTGTGTTCTAGTAAAAAGAGAAAAACACACAAAAATTCTTCAGAACAATTGTAACTACAAATTAATGATATACTGTAAGAGCTTTAACTGTAACAATTGCAGTTATGATTTACTTGAAATACTTTTTCTTAGTGATTAGACTTAATTTATAGGACATGGATACAACCTTCCGATGGAATGCATGTTCAAAAACTAGCAGGAAAAGTGCATATAAACTTTACAAACTACAATTTGCTGCAAGCACATTCACATCTATATTTTGGTTTGCAAAGATACCTGTAAATATATGAGTTACGATTTGACAATATATCGCTCAACTAACCTACCAAATGTAAAGAAAAGAGTCTAATCAATCTTCGATTGTTAAAAATATAATTTTATGCAGCCTGGTAAAAAAAAAAAGATTAAATCATTTAGCCCTACATATTTCCAGATATAAGACAATGTTATAAGACCACTAAACTAACAGGCTCTGCTTATTTTCCACTAATATAACTTATTAGTTTTAGTGGTCGTCTTAGAATCTGTTGCATATACCTGGAGAGATATGGTTCAAATCACACATGCCAGAAAAACTGTTTATCACAATACTATTAATTTTAAAGCCAGCAGTTAACTCTGTGGATACTATTTATTGAGGGTAGACAACTTTTTTTTGGCACTAAGACATTTTTTTTTATTTCCCAAATTCGCTAACAAACAATCATTTTTTTTTATCTTACAATAATTGTTTAAAAATATATTTGTTGAACACCAGATAAACGTTTCTAGAGTTTTTTCAATACAGTGGCCAAATTCACAACTTGTATGATAATCAAGTAATTCTGTATCTTGTAAAAACTGGTTGTGATTAAAGTAACAACATTTCTTTGATTTGCCATTTCCATATAATTTAGCAATACAACATTAATTACTATCTCATTTGGGCAAAAAAGACTGAATCTAGCAATATTTTGTAAAGACTTAAATTTTGCATCCAAATCTACTTTTTTTTCAAGTAATAGTAAATGTTTATAATGACCACATTTCAAACTTTTCAAAACTGAAAATATACAATAACCTGCTATAAATACAATTACAGGAAGAGAGTTATCACAATCAGACAAATCTGAAGAAAGCACTGTAATATTGAACTTTAAGCTAATAGACATAAAATTCGTTTCCTTAAAATCATCTTTAAAAACCAAATCGGTTATTTGAATTTTGCCACTTGACTTAGTGGGAAGTTTCAACAGTGGCTGCACTCTTAATTTTGTTTCACATTCAAATAATTGACGTACACTTATATTGGATTCCAGCTAACTGCATGTAGAGGCCGAAACTGTTTTTTCCTCGAATGCATTTGAACATCTTTGAAAAACACTCTCTTTGAAGTGTAACTCACAAACCAAGAGGGAAAGATGAACACCATTTAAGTGTGTCATGCTTGATATGTTAACGTTTTCTTTCTTCTGATTGTTACTGATAAATTAAGCTTAATCTACAACACTGTTGTGTTATTCCAGTTTTATATACTATATAAAAATAGTAGGAAAAGTAAAAATTATTGTAAATGGTGAAAAGTCCAAATATGCCAACAAATAAATTTTCTCTGTGTTTCGAGAGATGCAAACTTGAATTGCATTGTTCAAGTAAGTAGAATAATTTCAAAAAGTTATTGGATGCATTAAAATATATTTTGAATAACAAATATAAGGCAATGATGAATTTGTATTATGCATTAGTTTATTCCTACAGTATTTATGATATCTGTGTTTAATGAAACACCAATATTAGAAACTTTCTATATCATGCAGAAACCTGATTTGAGGCATATTTTACATTTGACTTAAAGAAAACTTAAAATTATCTGTCGTTGAGCAATAAAAATTTAAAGTTTATCCTTCAAACTATTTGCATGTTAAAAGTTTTTAGGAGAAAGTAGGGTTTCGCAGACCTCACCTCACCACATAGCATCACTTCATTGAAGACAGAGCGCTGTCTTTGCTCCGAAAAGCTTCTGAGTTTTCTCCTAAAAACTTTTAACATGCAAATAGTTTGAAGGATAAACTCTAAAATTGTATTGCACAACGACAGAGAATTTTTTGTTATTTTAAATTAATTTCTGAGCAAGAAGGTCCTTGTAATTGTATACATTTGACTTATAATGATCGAGTAAAACATTTCGCGGGGAATAATAATTTGCTTTTTTCACCTCTATGATTTCTGTATATAAACAATTCCGTTATGCTATGTATATTTGTAGGTGAAATGAACAATCACTACATATTTTATGCTACACAGGCATTCATTATTTATTCATAATGCACAAATTTTACCTGAAGACTATGGCATTTAAACATTAACTAATGAATGGCATATAATCTGTTCTCTTGAAAATGATTAAAACTAACAAAAACATTAAAACTCTGAGGAAACTGTGAAAATCAGATTTGCAGAAACCTAAGACATTTTCAAGTAAAAGTTAAGAGATATGGGTTTCTTGATGCATAGTTCATTCCTGATATTCCCAAGGGAAATATCAGGAATATTATTTATATTTAATTATTATTATTATTTAATAAATCTTAAATTTACATATCATCAAAACTATTAATGAGTTTCTTAAACCTATATTTCACCTAATAATATAAAAATCTCATATTCAATGCAATCCCTCAACAAAAACAACTACGATACATATAGGAAAGGATAAAAAAACGACCAATTGTGACTAAACGTATAGCAGTTAACTTATATGAATGTATGGCACAATATACTCTTCACAATTATCATTCAAACCATTTTATATACTCTTGCCAAATATTTCAATTTTGCTAGGATTTCAGCAATCTCAAAATTTTATCACAAACATATTTGCTATTATAAAAAGGCAAAAATAAATTGACATACTTTGCTAAATTTTGTTATTGTGAACTTTTCTTATTGCTAGAAGCCATTTTCTGCACAACTCTTCATCCTGGGTGAAACTGTAAACGCGCACTTTTCTTCAATTTTTATAGTTTCCTCTATAGCCAGGAACAGAACAAGTATGAGACATTTCTTCAAAAACTATGATTCGAAGTAAAAACTTAATCACAAACAAATATAAACGCCACTTCGAAGATAACACAACATTTCGAAAATCCCGCCAACAAACACACAAGCAGCTACGGGATGTCAAGATGCTAGATTCACGAATGTTGACGTCAGAACTTCAGAACGTATGACGTTACCAGTGAAATGGCATTGAATCTCGATGGTAACAGTTGAGCCCAGTGTCCTGCCGTTAGAAGTGGGACTCTCGTAGGTCGGCGGCTCCCGAGGCCGAGATGCTGAAGTGAGCTTTGCACGGTCCATGCACTGACATCCTGGCTGAAACCCACGTTCAGATGGGAGGTGATTTCAGATAATGTCTGGCCCCTTTCCAGGGCCGCGCCAACCCGAGTGTGCAAAGGGTGCACCGCACCCGGGCGGCAACATTGAGGGGTGGCAAGAAACAAATATCAAATATTTATTTTATGTAGCTAATATCTAATTTGTATTATACAATGCAGTATAATCATTAATAGTAATAATATTCATTTCTTGGTATATCCTACACCGTAAAATTTAACCAATATAATATTAATAACCCTTACTTTTAGATGTCAGACGGAAGAAAAATATTTTCTGGAGCAGAATATAGAAAACGAAGAGCACAGAAAGAGAAAATGTAAAAAGAAAATTACCTCCTATTTCCAATTATTTTGCATCTACATCTTCATGTACAGACAAATCTTCAGTTGCTCGAGAAAATTTTAAAGATTCTTCTTCTGCAATACATTTAACTGAAGATTCTATTGCTGCTAAAAAACGATGCCTAGAAAATTCATCTTTCACTTCTGAAACTCTCAACAGCTCACTCGGTTCACCGGAGGAAACAGGTGACAAAAGCGTGTGCAATACAAGTATAACAACTGAAAACTGTCTTATGAATTCTGTCCTTGAGCATGATTTTGATGATCCAGGCAGGTGGCCTTTAAAAATAACAGATAATCTCAAAATGATTCTAATAGATGTTGGATCAAAACAAATATATAATATTGAATTTCCAAAAGATGAAAAAAAACAAACAGAGTATTTTCGGCAGATTATTACTATAAACGATTAAGTAATAACGAAAAGATACACATAAATTGGTTATTGTATTCTAAATACAAAAATTAGCATATTGTTTTCCTTGTAAACTTTATAACGATAAAATTAATGCGTTCAATGATGCAATTGGTTATTGCGATTGGCAACATTTATCGAGAACATTAGAGCGCCATGAAAATGGTGAAGCACATATCAAATGTTACAAGTCATGGATCGATTTAAAAAGTAATTTATAAATAATAATACAATAGATACGGTAAACGAACAATTAATAAAACTAGAAAAAAACGTTTGGAATCGGTAATAGAAAGGATTATTTATATAGAACAATTATTAGTAGGACAAAATTTAACTTTAAGAGGTAACAGTAATAACCTTTTTGAAGATAGCAACTTTTTGAAGATAGCGGTACTTTTTTTAATTAATAGAAACTATAGCAAAATTCGATAATGTAAATGGAAGAATATAAAAGTCGAATACAAACCGATAAGAACAAAATGGCACATTATTTAGGCGAAAAAATTCACAATGAAATAATTTCAATAATAGGGGAAAAATTAAAATCTAACATTGTTAAAATGCTAAATTTGAATAAATATTACGCTATCATTTTAGACACCACTCCAGACGCATCTGACGAAAATCAATTAAGTATTGTTGTAAGATTTGTTTACTTCGATAATGACAACAAGAAAATAGAAATCAGAGAACACTATTTAGGATTTTATTCAATTGCTAAACTCAATAGGCGAAGGTTTAACAAAATTTGTTGTAGATTTTTTGAAATAAGAAAATATAAATCTTTACGATTTACGTGCTCAAGCATATAATAACAGGGCAAACGTGAAGGGCAAACACGAAGGGCAAAAATCAGGGTCTCCAAAAGAGAATATTAGATATGAACCCGAGAGCGTTTTACGTACCATGTGACGCTCCTGTGCTTAATCTAGTTGTAAATGATGCTGCAAGTGTTCCGCGTGAAATAGCAATTTTTTTTTCATGAATTCAGGAAATATATGATTTCTTTTCTAAATCAGCCTATCGTTGTAAATTTTTAAAAGAGGAATGCCTAAGTTTTATAGTTAAAAAGTTTGTGATACGAGATGGTCAAGCCGAATAGACGCTGTAAAAACTTTTAGGTATAATCAGAGGTGAAAGTAGGCCGGTACGCACCGGTACGCCGTACCAGCAAGAAATTATATGCCGGTACGGCGTACTAGTAAGACATTTTTCGGAAGTGGCGCAGTTAAAGATTTCCTTTACAGCTTAATGCTCTTTCAACCGAGAAGTTGATTTGATCTTTGATATGTCAATCATTTCACGTATAAAAACGTACGTTAAACGTGCAAAAGTATAAGATAAAAAGAAACGGTTTCTTTTTACTTTTTATTCGAAAAAATTAATTTTTCATCTGTGTGTTTAGATTTCAGGGCACAATTTACTGTGGGAACTGGACGAGGGGTAATATATAGTAATAGGTATATATTAGGTATTATATTATATATATATATATAGGTTATCATCACCATCATCATGATCATCATCATCATCATTATTATTATGATGATAATAAGTAGGGGTAATATATGATAATAGGGGAACAGTAATGAGAATTCCTCCTAAAGCAAGAAATATTTATATGAATTTAAAATATTAGGTTATTCTCCCTAGTCATTTAAAAAAAATGCTAGTTGCATTTTTTGCCATTCCGAAACTTCTTAGGTTCTAAACAGACATGTATTGAAAGAGAGCGCACACTATCAAATTCTACAGTACAACGGAAAAATATTTTAACGGTTAATATTTCAGAAATTTTTTTTTGGTGTATATTAATTTGTTTCTAACAATAACGTTTTAAGAGTTTTTACTTACATATAATTATCAACTTTAATAAAAGTTAGTAAATTTATTTATTTTTTATAATTTTATTAAGAAACGCATTTTTGGATGTATTTTTGTTTTTTCAATGAGGCCTAAATCTGTGAATGCAACGGAATCAGAAGTAGTCAGGTGCAGTAAATTTTATTTCAAATTAAAAATCCGTAAATTATTTGCTATTTCATACAATGCATAGGGAGAAATAGAAAATAATCTGTGGCATTGTACTTTCTTCACTATTACCCCTGTAATGCCGCCGTCCGTCGGATGGGACGTTAAACCGTGTCTGCGTGTGCGGGAGAGCCATACCCTGTGCACGTTAAATAATACTCTGGATGTCTTTGACGGGAGGCTACCATCTGTCTCCCAAAAGCTGTTCAGTGTGTCCCCTCCCCCCAACCTTCTCTGAGACTTCGGGGTCCATGTGACCTGGCCATTTAGTCCATGGTGTACAAAAAAGTGCCGCTCAGAGGTAAAACAATCCAACTTTAAAGAACACGCTGGATGCCTTGACGGGAGGCTACCATCTGTCTCCCAACAGTTGTTCCAGTGGGTACCCCTCTCCCCGACCTGTTTCATTAAAACAATTCCAACAATTTCATTAAAAAACTACAAATGTTTCAATTCCAATTTCCTAACAATTTCACTGTACTTTCTTCACTATTACCTCTGTAATGCCTTCGGGGTCCATGTGACTTGGACATTTAGCCCATGGTGTGCAAAAAAGTACCCTCAGAGATAAAAAAAAAAAAACAACCTAACCCCGTTAAAATGACTTCAGGGGAATGGCCTGCTGTGTGCGATTTTCCACATATAGCTATCTTTTGAAGCTTGCATACCGGTTAGAAATAAAATCTACTTTCACCACTGGGTATAATTTAGAAAAAAATGTACGATGCTTTATACATTTTATATCAAGATAAATCTAGAGATAGCGACACAAGGAACGAAGCTGAATCATTATTATTAAAAATTAAATCTTTCAAATTCATATGTTCTCTTGTTATATGGCACCAAATCTTATCGAAAATTAATGTCATAAGTAATTTGATGCAAAAACCGGACGTAATTATGTCTACAATAATGAAAATGTTGATAGACCTAAAAATTATTTAAAGGATTGTAGAACAGATGAGGCATTCAAAAATATGTCAGGGAAAGCAACGGAAATTACAAATACAGTGGATTGTGATCCAATTTTTTCTTGTATGCCAATAGTCAGACCTCGGAAAACAAAAAGATTATTCTCGTATGAAAGTGAAGATGAAGTTATTGAATCGCAAGAACAAAATTTCAAAGTCAATTTTTATTTGGTTATAATTGATATAGCTATTTCAAAATTTGATGAAAGATTTACATTATTGAAAGAACATAATGATGTTTTTTTTTTATTTTTTTTGACATTTATTTATTAAAACCAATGGAGAAAAAAGAAAAATTAAAATATTGTAAAGATTTGGAGATGAAATTGACAGATGATAAAGATTCTGATATAAACTCCTTGGAATTATGCGAGAAAATGGAAAATATTTTAATCTATTTTAATCCGAATATGAACGCATTTTCGGTACTTGAGTATATATTTTCGAATGATCTTGTTAGTGTTTTCCCCAATTTGTCAATAGCACTAATAATTTATTTAACAATATCTGTAACTGTTGCAACTGATGAAAGATCCTTTCCAAAGCTGAAAATTATAAAAAGATCATCTCCGCAGTACAATGACACAGGATATACTCAACAATTTGTCTTATTAGCATAGAACATCAGATTGCTACTAATTTAGATATGGGGGATATAATAAATGATTTTACTACAAAAAAATCACGTCAAGTAAATTTTACGTAAAGGCATGTGCAATTAATCTTTGTTTATGTTAAGAAATAATTCTTACTTTTTTGTTTCTTTTTGAAAAAAATGTTAAAAATAACTATACGAAACTGTGTATTCTGTGTTTTTAATAAATAAGACATGTAACTTTTGGTTTGCATAAATTGTTATTTTATTTATTGTAGTAAATGCTACATGCAATTTCATTTAGTTATAGCGGCCGATAAAAGTTTGCACCCGGGCGGCAAATATCCTTGACTCGGCCCTGCCCCTATCAATCCGTACGATGCGGGTCTGATGGCGAATCCCACGATCATTCAAGGCTGACTGTCTGTGAAGTAGGATCACCTCGCCGTCCTCTGGAGTGCACGCTATCGGCAACCTGGCTGGAGATGTCCTGGCATCTGAGAAGGGTTCGTTGAATCCTCGAAGTGGGTGGGGTCTGTAGGCTGGGGGGCCATGAGGTCCTCTTGGCGTGCACGCTACCGGCAACCAGGCTGGAGATGTCGTGATAGGAAGGGTCTGCTGAAAGTGATTGTGAACCCCGATTAGGAAGACTTATCCTGGCATCTGAGAAAGTTTCGTTGCAGCCCTGAAGTGGGTAGGGTCTGTACGCTGAGGGGCGTGAGGTCCTCTTGGTATGCACGCTACCGGCAACCTAGCTGGAGATGTGATAGGGTCTGCTGAAAATGATTGGTCACCCCGATTAGGCAGACTTATCCTGGCATCTGAGAAAGGTTCGTTGCAAGCCCCGAAGTGGGTGGGGTCTGTACGCTGCGGGGCTGCGAGTTGATTCTATGGAGAGGACGAAGTTGAAGGCTGGCGACTGGGAGTGGGATACCCGGTCGACGGACTTACCGATGGGAAAGCCAATGGGTGTCTGCACCACCTGGTAGCTTCCACCTGATAAAAGGTTAGGACAGACTATCATGATTGGCACTCAAAATTAAAAATTAACCAACAAAGTAACGTTATGTATATGTTTGGCATTTCTATTAGAAGAATTGTTACTAACAAGTTTGGCTTACATGTTTAGGCATTGCGCAAAATTCAGTAGTCTCACGCTACACCTTAATGATTAGACAACCAGACGATATTGATTCTATCAGCTTATTTGTCATGCTCACTATAACAGGTCTTTTCTCTGCAGTTATGTTATTTTACTAAGTGAAGGCATGCATAGAAAGCGGATGGGTCATAACGTGGCACCCTCTGTTAAATGCTGTACTAACTTGGATAGTGGAACCTTTGGGGGGTGTCATGGAATTATATTACCTGTCCTTTGTAATATCTCCGGGTGCTTGTTTTTTCGCCGGAATTTTCATATTGAAACTCTTGAAACTGTCGTATGAAAAAATCCGAGTTCGTTGACAATTTAGGCGTTCGAGAGTCCGATCCGTCGGGTACACACGATCTGCCCTTTGTCAAATTCATCTAAATCCCGCTTTCACATTACGCTTCTCAGGACGAATGCTTGGGAAAGCCAAAGCTGGCAACTATATATGACCAGAGTTTCAGTCACGCATGCGGGCAAATTAGGGACTTGCGGTACTGAATTTGGATAACGTCTACTATTCCTATTTCAATGGCACTTCAGTGTCAAACTTGCGACAAATCTTGGAGCTTAGGGTTAGTTTGATTTGGCACGTTTGATGATACGTCTTGCGTGCTTTGATGTGACACACGTGAGATCACAAAGACATCAAGGATTCAGAGATTTGGGGAAGGGAACCCACTGGACAGTTGCTAGGAGACAGATGGTAACCTCCCGTCAAAGCTATCCAACCTGTACTTTAATAATGCTCAGAGGATATTACTCTTCTGCACACGGGTCACGGTTTAACGCCCCATCCGACGGCCGGTGGCGAGTCAGGGAGGCGTTTAGAGGATATAAATACGAAACCTGGGATAAGGGGGGATTCGAACTTGGGAGCTGCAAACGGAGCCAACCCGCACTCCTTGGAGCTTTGGGCATCTCCATCCTATTTTTAACCCCATCATGATTACAACACCAATATATATATATACGTGCTGAATATGCGCTAAATGTTTACGGGTAGGGAGGTGCAGAGGTGATTCTCACAAACTAACTCTTAGTGCAATGAAAATCAGAATATGCAGAATGCGTCTTAAAAGTGAGACCAGTCAGTTATGGGTACAGTTCAGCTAGTATGTAAATAATATCGGTATATGAAATAATATTGGTATATGTTATAATAAACGGTGAAATAATTAATCTCAGTATTATATCTGTTTTATGTTATAAATGAGAGGTTAATATAGCATATAGCGTTTATTAAATTTAAAATAATGTAAAAATTGATGATTACTTTGAAACAAGATAGTACAAATTGGACTTAAAAATATCGAGGCATATTTTAAAAGAATTTGTCAAAAATTTCTATCATGAAACACTCCAGAATATTGACTTTTAAAGAATAGAATTCACTAAAGATAAATTTTGTTGCTTCAAGATTTATAGCACAATTATAAAACAAAAAGATTATCAAAATTTAATGTTCTATTGTTTTAAATTCTTAATTAATTGATATAATAATATGAGAATAATTAGAGAGCATTAGTTTTAGAAAGTTGAAAAATAATGTTTTCGATAACATTTTCAATTACTCCTTTCTGTTGCATAAAGGAGCATTATGTCCAAAACATGAAATTCTCCAAATTTCAGATTATTTTTACGAAAAAAAATTTTAATGCATGTTCATTATATCTAATGTTGCTGTAATGTATTTCAGTATCAATAATAAAATATGAGTATTTTAATGCGTAATGGTACATGTTTTTAGACAAAAAAATGATTTTTAGTAGTCCTAAAACATGTGATTCAGATGTCTTATAATTCAGAATGAGTATACGTAATATAATTTTATGTAATATTTAGAAGAAAAAAAAATAATGCCTTTGTTGTGAGTGTCCCTTGTAGAATAGTAAATATTCCGGCAGTACACTCATCAAATAAAATTTCATTCATGATTCCCTTTTTTCCAACTCTCAATGTATTTACTTAATAATACACTTTCACGACTTCTGTTCTCTCTCCTCGAATTTTTCTGCAACTGAAATCTCTTTTTACCTTCACTTTAGTACCTCCTTCACAAAAAGTGAATCTTTCACGATCATCTTATGTTTCCCAGCAGTCACAGTGCTTTTTTATTTCGCTCTTATATTCTTATGCCTTTTTCCTGGATCCCATTTGATTTCTACTGAGCTGAAGTTTTCAACGTTCATATCAGTTAAGCTACATCTTTTTTCCATCTTACTCCATAGGTTCTTTCACTTTCTATTCACATCAAACTCATCTGTTTCTTTGAAGTAATCAATTATTTATATTGCTCAAAAGAACCTGGGTAACAATTTAAGCAATCGACGTTTGTTTGAAAAAATGTCAGAATATAATGAAAAAAATAAAGCTCAAGGTTAGTAAATTTATTTCTTAAGAAGTTAAAATATATTAATTTTATACTTTTGAAATCAAGTTGTAAAATTATATTTTACTTAAAATTCGATTAATTAATATATTTCTGAAAATAGATCGATTCCTTAGAAATCGTCTTAAAATAATTGCAACGATCTCATTTATTGCAATGCAATCAAGTGTGTCTATGATGCTTTCTGTTTAATATCAAGTATATCCGTTGCTAAAATGTGGTTAAGACAACTCATTATTTAGAATAATTAAACAGCAGCCTATTTTTTTTCTGTTCAACAATTTTCAAATAAAAGTGTTGTATTAGTGTGGCAGAGCAAATATATAATTTTATATTGAATTTTCGTGCAAGAAACTCGGTAAGATTTATGATTACACTCAATTAAAAACTTAGTGAATGATAATGATTAACCTTTACCAGTTCTTAAGTGTTATATTCTTTCATTTCTAAATTTTTTTGCTATTTTATTGTTGTAGACATCGATATGATTCCTTTTCTTTTTAACAATATATGAAGTAATAGATATATACACTATATTTTAGACTACAGTTAAACCAAGTTGTTAGATAAATTGATCTTTATTAACTGTAATGCAAAAAAATAAATCACTCCATATCCATAAGAATTCCCACTCGCATGTGGATCCAATTTTATATTAATTTAATGCAATGAAATATATATTTCTAACTGACATCACACTAGCGTATTGTGCAAGAATGTAACTGATATTACAAAATTGAGATTAATTAAATAAAGTTTTGTATATTATTATTTATTATCCGCATTTTAAGCTTTTTTAAAGAACTGATGATTCCAAAACTTCAACATAGATCCCTTGGAATAGCATTAATATATCTACTACTAAATAAATATAAAACTCTCTGTTAATGTTCTAGATGTCATAATATTGTAAAAATAATTGATTCGATCATCTTGAATTGGTTTGAAATTTTCTAATTTTTTGTTTCCCTAATTTTTTTTTAATTTTAATCACTTGGAATATATATAATATACGTTTAATGATTTGTAAATATTTATAAATTCCATCAACGTGATCAAATTTTCGCAAATTAATTATAAATCAATGTCTCTTCGAAAATGCTATGTTTATGTGATTCTTGCTGAATTTTTACAGTTCATATTAATTTGCTCTACACTATAGTTGCTTCTGCTTTATTTTCTATACATTACAAGACACTAGGGGGCTCAATAGTTATAGTTACTTGGTCGTCGTAACCTGAGATTCCCAATTTCAGGCATCAAATATGCCAGTTTCAAGATATTAGCCTGATTTCTGGGAATAAAAAAGAACTCTTGGGTTATAAGCTCTATTTTGTTCACAGATCATAGCTTGTATTAAATTTCACTTTTTCCAAAAAACATAAAGCATAACTGGATTTAGTTCTTTGTTTGTTTCTCTAGTAGTTTGTTTTCTAGTGGTTAGCGTACTTGACGACTAAGCCAACATACATGCCCTTGTGTACGTTGCTGTGTTACATGAGAAACCATGACAACTTCAATAATACTAGTATATTATTATTTATATTACTACTGAGAAAACTATATCGAATATTCTTTGTTAAAATGTGGCAATGATACTACGTGCAAAGTTATTAAATAAATAAATACATGACCCTTCAAGTCTCTGCTTGCCACAGATGACTGTCAGCAGATTAGTGGTGTGCCCATGGAATGAGGGAAGGTTATTCTCGTCCCCGAGGAATTGAATATCGTATACGTTGGGTGTTCAAATATAAACGATAATTTAGTTGCCGTTCGAGAAACAAATTAACTTTGCGTGAACTGACATTCATTGTCAAGTAAAGATATACTTAAACTTGCGAACAGCAGTAGTCGTCACCTCCTCCACCCCCCTGCACATTACCAGTCAATTGTAATCAAGATGTCGGACCACGAAGTACCCAGCAGTGTTGCGCAGCGCATAATTGTCAAATTTCTCACGAACGATTTATTATAAAATATTTACCAAGCTTTGAGTCCAGGTTGGAGAGATTTGTTGTCACAGGAAAGGATGTATAGTTGGGCCAAATCATTTAGAGAAGGACGAGACCGCGTCGAAAAGGAACCTCATTCTCGGAGACCAAGAACATCTGTCATTCCCGACAATGCTGTCAGAATTGCAAACTTATCCTAAACAATCATCGGAAGTTCATGAACTCTCCGTTCATGAACTTTAATGGAATTAGTGTAGGGAGTGTTGAAGAAATTGTGCACAACGAGCTGAAATTCAGTAAAGTGAGCGCAAGATGGGTTCCATGACTTCTGTCATCTGACCACAAGGACAACGATGGTCCTTCACACATCCGCTTTAACATGGATACTCCGGAGAAACTGAAGTGGGATGTACTGCCTTATCCACTTTCCCACCGCATAGTCCCGACTGGGGCGGGGGTGGCTCAGTCGGTAGCGCGCCAGGCTCGTAATCTGTAGTTCCCAGGTTCGAGTCCCAGCTGGGTCAGCGTTGAGATTTATCTCCGCAAAATTCCCCGCCCTGCCCACGGTCAGTAGGGGACACCGATGGGCTTGGAAAGGCCGCCGTCCGTCGGATGGGACGTTAAGCCGTGGCCCCGTGTGCGGGAGAGACATACCCTGTGCACGTTAAAGAACACGCTGGATGGCCTTGACGGGAGACTACCATCTGTCTCCCAACAGCTGTTCCAGTGGGTCCCCTCCCCCAACCTTCCCTGAGCCTTCGGGGTCCAGGTGACCTGGCCATTTAGCCCATTGTGTGCAAAAAAGTGCCGCTCAGAGGTAAAACAACCCAACAACCCAACCCATAGTCCCGACTTGACTCCATCCGATTTCCATTTGTTTGGCCCGTTGAAAGAGATTTTAGGGGATAAGTGATTCCAAGGCAATTATGAGGTAATTGCAGCTGTGCATAGTTGGATTGACAAACAACCAAACACTTTCTTCGAAACTGGAATTAAGAAGCTTCCAGAAAATTGGCACAAGTGTAATGCAGTTAACGGAAATTAAGTTGAAAAGTGGTGTGCAGGAATGTTCTATTTTGTTACGAATAAATTTCTTAGAAGCAAATTCTCGTTTCTATTTGAAAGTTCCTCGTACTTTCTAAGGAAGCTTTCGAAAAGCAGAGAAGCACGTCAAGGAAAAATCTCATTAGATTCAAACATATAAAACCCAGCCGAATTGCAAATTTAGGGGTACGCAACTGTAGGAGAATATCAATATAATACCCCATAGACAAGATCTGTGAGGAAGGTGAGACCTCAGTAGAAAAACAATAAAACGAATAGCCACGACTTATCTAGGGCTCAAATTCATATGCGTTAAAATCAAGCACGCTAACCACTCAGCCACCTAGAAGGAAACATCTAATATAGGGTAGGGAATATTGTTGATTTACTGCTGTTGGGAAAAAAACACTACTGGACGCTTTCATTGGAAATATCGTTGTTGAGCTCACACGTTTCTAGGTGAAAGAAGCGGAACTTAATAATATTTTAATGTCAGAAGCCAATTTAAAATAGTTCAGCGCTTTTTCAAAGCCCATCCATTTTCAAGCCATTTTTTTTGTGGCCCATCATTTGTTGCTGAGTGTTTGCAAAAAGCATTGCAAAGTAGACATTAGATCGCAGGATGTTTCCGGTTCCCTTTGTTATTTCGCTACTTATGATGAATACGATTTTTTTAATATAGAATACTTAAAAAAAGATTTAATTCACAATTTATTGAACAAACTTAACAGACCGTTTTCCAAAACTTAATATAATATTTTTCTTTGTAATATACTTTAAATGCTAACTATTAAATTGAAAAGGCTCTTTGAAATAATTATTATTTGGCATCGGTAACTACATTTCAATGGGCATCGCAATTTGAAACAAAATATAATGATTGAAATAAAAGCGAGGGAGATAAAAATAATATATTTTAGCATGCTTCCTGTGAGTGAGAGACTCTGAGAAGCGTTCACATTTATCTAAGGATGGCTGGGAATAAAGACGCGTGGATCGGGCTCCTGCACACTGCTCCTTTTTCACTCCCACTGGCGAACTTGATGTGATGACATCATCGCTGTGTCGTGTGCCCACTTGTCATCACGTACGGAGCAGAAACACTTGTCTAAAGTTGCCACGAATGGGGAGGAGACAATCTATCAAACTCTGCTCTCTTAAGCAAGCTTCCACAGACGGTGATTTACTTGCAGATGACAGACGAAAATGGAATACATTAGTTGTAAAAAAAAACATTTTCTGCAGACTAAGCTCCAAAAATACAACACTGACTTATTACGAAAGTTTCCTATTTCATCAGGATTGCTGAAATTGTTATTGTTTCATGCCGTATATACTTCAGAGTCAATTCATGAAATAAATTTTTCGGGTAGGGTATTTTATACGTTAGGGTGTATAGCATAATTTGTCATTTTGTTTGATTCAGTAGACTGATCGAGGTCATTTAGACCAATCCTGAAGTTCCTCTTCCTGTTATGAATGTAGAACGGTAATCTCAAACTATAGGGTAACTAAACCACTTTATAACGATTCGCCGACAACCAGACTGATTTCTTTGGTAACTTCGTTTGTTTTTACAGGATGGTTTTACTAAATATTACTGTATTTATATAATTGCAAAATAGATTTATACGTAATTATAAGAAATTATTTTATAATATGATTAACAACATTTTTATTGTAAAAGACGGCTTTGAAAAAATATTAATAAACAATAAATAAATTCTTATCTGGTAGCCGTTTATGAGCCACAAATTGGACTTTGCGCCTAATGAACGTTTCTTGAAAGTATATTTTGATACACTGGCTGGTTCTAAAGTAAACCTCTTAACATTATGAAATGGTGTACTCTCTGCCCTGACTTTAATTTAAAAAAACATGCAATACAGATTAAATGGGCACGAATGTTGTAAATGCATAATGGATGACTTGGTAGATTGTCTTACTATTATTTTTACGGAATGATACTATTTTGCTGAAATTATTGAATTTTAAAAACATGAGTACAGGGGGTTTTCAACTGGTGTTATGCGACACTCTGGCAATTCTGCGAATGAGGATGAATTACAAAATGACGGGGAATCGATCTGTCAGTACTGTCGCTCAAAAAAGTATCCGAACACTACGGTTGATTACAGAATTCAGAAAAAATATCTGGCAACAATTTTTTTAGAAATTAGTGATCTGAAAAACTTCCTGTCACGTGACACGAAGGTTGCCAGCTCACTAATTTCTAAAAAAATCGTTGCCAGATATTTTTTCTGAATTTTGTAATCAACCGTAGTGTTCGGATACTTTTTTGAGCGACAGTACAAGAGAATATTTAATTACTAAAATGTATTAATTTTGTTATGCTATGACAAAGTGAATATAGTAATAGGTTGAGGCGAGGAAGTCAACTCAGTACTAGGGTGACGCAAAGAAGGCAACCCTGCAACCCAGTACTAGGGTGACGCAAAGAAGGCAACCCTGCAACCCAGTTGGGTTGGGTTGTTTTACCTCTGAGCGTTTTTGAAGCGTAGCCTCAAAAATCTCTGAGCGGCACTTATTTGCACACCATGGGCTAAATGGCCAGGTCACATGGACCCCGAAGGCTCAGAGAAGGTTGGGGGAGGGGACCCACTGGAGCAGCTGTTGGGAGACAGATGGTAGCCTCCCGTCAAGGCCATCCAGCGTGACGTGCACAGGGCATGGCTCTCCCACACACGGGGCCACGGCTTAACGTCCCATCCGACGGACGGCGGCCTTTCCAAGCCCATCGGTGTCCCCTACTGACCGTGGGCAAGGCGGGGAATTTTGCGGAGATAAATCTCAACGCTGACCCAGATGGGACTCGAACCTGGGAACTACAGATTACGAGCCCCTGCAACCCAGTACTAGGGTGACACAAAGAAGTCAACCCTGCAACCCAGTACTAGGGTGACGCAAAGAAGGCAACCCTGCAACCCAATACTAAGGTGCCTCAAAGAAGGCATCCCTTCAACCCAGTGCTAGGGTGACGAAAAGAAGGCAATCCTGCAACCCAGTACTAGGGTGACGCAAAGAAGGCAACCCCACAACCCAGTACTAGGGTGACGCAAAGAAGTCAACCCTGCAACCCAGTACTAGGGTGACGCAAAGAAGGCAACCCTGCAACCCAATACTAAGGTGCCTCAAAGAACGCATCCCTTCAACCCAGTACTAGGGTGACGAAAAGAAGGCAATCCTGCAACCCAGTACTAGGGGGACGCAAAGAAGGCAACCCCGCAACCCAGTACTAGGGTGACGCAAAGAAGGCAACACTGCAACCCAGTACTAGGGTGACGCAAAGAAGGCAACACTGCAACCCAGTACTAGGGTGATGCAAAGAAGGCAACCCTGCTACTCAGTACTAGGGTGACGCAAAGAAGGCAACCCTGCAACCCAGTACTAGGGTGACGTAAAGAAGGCAACCCTGCAACCCAGTACTAGGGTGAAGCGAGGAAGTCACCCAATATTAAGAATGCGGTAATGAAAGAAAAGTTGAAAACCACCTACTTAATGCTCATTTTCTCAATTCAATGATAGATAGTAGGTCCAAGTTAGCTACTTAAAATAGTAATATTTTACCTACTAGTTTATAGGTATTAGTTGTAAAACAAATTATTTTCGATCACAATTTCTAATTCGTCTTATATGCTTTATTTATATTTTTTACAAATTTCATTCCTGATATGTGAATTCACACATATCTTTTCACATGCATTGTATGAACTTTATACCTAATAAATACCCAGATTACCTGTAGCTATAGAATTCAATAAATACTCATTGATTTAAAATATTTATGTCAATCATTGTGTGTGCCAACATACCCCACGATGAAAGCAGGTAGACATATTGAAATTTGAATTCAAAACTATATATATAAAACATTAATTTTAAAATTACCATATTTATCACATATTTGTCAATGCATTTTAGCTGTGAAAACTATATAGAATCACATTATAAGTGAATGACAAATGTAATGATGTTCTCATCCATAGTAAATACACAGATTACCTGTTGAAATAGACTTCAACAATAGTTAAAAACATTTGGGAAAAGTTGTCGCTGGCTCGAACCCGCAATTCTCTAGATACACGCCAGAGCGCTCTAACCATTAAACCACACATCAGACAATAAAACCATCCAAAATAAGACATATAAATATTTCAAGTGATGTGGCGAAACTTGCGCTATCTGTACTTCAGGAGAAGCAACTTTTCCAATTGTTGCTGATGATTTAGATGTTAATGAGGAGGTCAATCAATAATAAATAAATAAATCGTTAATAATAAACGCTTGAGCATGATTGATCTCCTCATTAACATCTAAATTATTAGCTATAATTGGAAAAGTTGCCTCTCCTGAAGTACAGATGGCGCAAGGTCCGCTTTGTCTCATTGAAAGATTTATAGGTCTTATTCTGGACGGTTTTAACGTCTGATGCGTGGTTTAATGGTTAGAGCGCTCTGGTATATATCTAGAGTATGGGGTTCTCAACATGGGGTATGCGGTAAAACTTTTTGGGATACGCTGTGAGAGCTCAAAAATCTCTAGATCTAGCAACAAAATCGGTAAGTTGGCATTATTTTTACTATAACTATAGTTTTATTTATCTATATAAGGGGTACGCCAGTTACATACACACATAAACATTTCCAGGGGGTACGTGAAGTATAAAAGATTGAGAACCACTAATCTAGAGAGTTGCAGGTTCGATTCCCGTCGGGTCGGCGATAATTTTTTTCGGTTATATTGATGTTCATCTTTATAATTATATTTTTATTAGCTCATTTTCCACATTAGATGCACTAAATCCATCCTGTACTGCCATTTACTCTTTGAGAAATTCTTTTGATGCTGAAGCGTAGCCTCAATTAAACATTTTTAGTAATAATTATATTCATAACTGTCTTATATTAGTATTTTTCTTTAAAACATTGCTTAAAATTTAAATACAAGAAATTCACTTGTGGTTTAAAGAGCCCTAGTATTCCGATCATATTATATGGTCATCCTCAGAGACAGCGAGGATGCAAATTATTATTTTTTTATTATACCTGATCATAGCAGGAAAAATTCAAAACATTTGTTAATTTTACCACTGATAACATGTAAAAGAAAATTACAGATCAATGATAATATTCGCTAGAATCCAAAATCATTCAAATGGCTCAGTTGACGGTTGGAGCAAAGCGGTTTGCACAGTTTTATCCTATTTATTTCAAAAAAGTGCGCAACGTTATTGACTCCACTCAAATACAAAATTTAATGTTGGACTTTCCATCGTATTTCATGAAAACTTGCAGTTTTTCTTTGCATTATTGCAAAAACGATTTTATATTGCCTTAAAATTCCATTTGGTTAAAAACAATGTTTTTCAGAGAAAGATGAAAAGGGATAATTCGTGTACGTATGAACTCAATGCAACGATCGTGTGGCAATTCGTCCCATTAGCCGACTAGCGTAAACATGAGTGACCTAATTTTTGAAGGACTCACACTTGTCAACAGAAAAAAATCTATAATTTTACATTAAAAATAAATTTAAAATTGCAATGGTATAAAAATTACTAGCTTTCAAAAACGAACATTTGATCAAATGGATATAAATAACGTTATTTAACGGAAAAATAGTTAAGGATGGACGAACGTAGACCACAGCAACGGCGTCTTCCACCATTGAATAACAGGGTATTTGATGATTGAAATTTGGGGAGACTGAAAATAAGTTATGTTGATGCATTTTTAAGGAGTTTTTTTTTCCTTTCAATTTGTTTTTTTTTCACCGTTTTATCAAATACACGGTACCTTCGTCTTCACAGGGGAGACAGGTGGTTACCATACTTGGCTACGTATCAAAGCGATCTGGGTTCAAGCCCGTATAAATGGCTGTCTTTTTACTATGTGATTCTTTATTCTGTAAGTTTTTTATATTGTAATTTGGTGTTTTTTCTCCTCTTTAAAAAATATATCTTTTTGCGGTGGAAGAATGGTTAGCGTACTTGGCTGCGATAAAAGGAATCTGGGTTCGTGTCCTGATCCATTCTTCCATTGTTTTTTTGCTATGTGAGTGAAGTATGTTGCTGCTTATGGAGTGTTATTTATTTATTTATTTATTTATTTCATTTGCATTCTTCATTTGCATTCTTTGTTTTGAAGGTTTTTTGGTATTGCAATTTGGTGATTTTTTCCCCCCATTTTGTATAAAATACCATCGCCTTCGTGACGGATGAGTGGTAAGCGTACTTAGTTTCGGATAAAAGAGATCTGAGTTTGAGCCCGGAAAATTATTTGTGTTGTCTTTCTGTCTGGTCTCGCTTTCCTCACGGTCTGTTCCTTTGACTTATTCCATTGACAGACTCCTGTCAAATCTCTGTGGTAAGCAGCTTAATCTACGTGGATAGTGAAACGTTCGACTATGTTTCCTTTCATTTAGGAATAATTCAATTAGAAAGAATTTTGTTATTTGAATTGTCTTTGCCTTTTGTTATTGAATTTGCATTTCTTTTCATACCACAAGGTCGGAAATGTCTTGATGATTAGATGGTTGTGATAGAAATGAAACTTGAGTATTCATTTCTATCATAACTAACAATATGGATGTATCATCAATATCAAATCTCTTCATCAGTTACGGATACAAATGTTCAAATAATTCGCCACACTCTGTTGAATGACAAACGGCACTCTTAAGTAAGCAAAGGAAACTTGAATATCAGAACTTTGACTGCTTAACGTTGGCTCGAAGGAAGCATAAAATACATCATTGCACAGAAGGATGAAACGTATAAATCCACAATAAGAGAGAGATACAAAGATTTATAGAGCATAAAATGTTCGATAAAGAAATCGGAAAAAAATTTCAGCGATATTTTCCCTTATTTGACGTCGTTAACACATGACATTTTACAATTGTCGCGACCACCGTAAGGAAGGAACAGGCTGCAAGTTATCCGTCGTTTTCCTTTCCGCATGCTACGGTTTTGCGCATGTCCTAACGGTGAAAATTCTGCTCTTCAATGCACTTCACTGCAAGACTCCGTAAGATATTTAAACTCCCTTTCTGCCATTTGGTCTCTATTCATATGCCGTTCGTACAAGTTACCCTTTTCAAACTGCTATTATTCGAGGTCCCTTTATTTTTCGAATATTATTTCAAAATTTTAATTTATTTTTAAAGCACTCAGAAATTCTAAAATAATAGTAAAAAAGCTGTAAATTAAAATAAAATAAATACTCGTATATATTTATATTAACCAAGTTTAAAAGCTATCTTTATTGTACATTCTGAGGGAACGAGATTGGATGAATTGAATGGGACGAAAAGTCATGATCCCTCAGGAAAATAGGAACAAAAAAATAAAAAAAAAACTGTTCCATATTTACAATGTTCAAAGATTCAGAGAGAAAATAAAGAAAGTGAATTTGAATATTTTTAGTTTTCTAGTTAATTCAGCGCTGGTTAGTGTCACTTTTTTTTATATAAGAACGAAATATTGAATTTTAGGGATGACTGAGATCTTAAGCACAAAGAATGGGTAACCCAATTACTTGTTCAGAACTTTTACAGTTCTATATTTGAATAAAGAGTTAAAGCACATAATATATATATATAGAAGTACTAAATCCACATTTTAAGGAAGAATTTCTACTTTTTAATTTTTTCCCCTTTTCATTTCATATTTTTAGGAACCATCATAGCACAGCACGTCTACAACTATTTTCAGTGAAAAACTGAAGATTGCATACTTTTTTTTTTCAGTTTCATTAAAGGAGTTGTGTTATAGCATGTTTTCAATACCATTGTAACTTTAACTGCTTTTAAAATGCTATTTTGCGAAATCCTTCAGCTCAGAACCTTTCATTGGCTGTAAATAAAACGTTTATCAGCTAGATAAAAAAATCACATGAAGGAACTGAATTTTTGAGCATATTTTTATGAGGATAATAAATAAAATTTAATAAGTGTAAAATATTATTTTTGACGCCATTATACGAATTTATGACGAATTGCACCTAACGTAGAGCAGCACATGTTGCTTACTTTTCTCCTTTTCATACAAATAGTGGCGTCAGGAGTCGAAATGATTTTAAATTGCTTTCGTAAGCTTCCTTTTACATCTTCGGTTCATGTCCATCTCGTTTAATATCAGTTAGTGGTCGTTGCTTATATGATACAGCTTACGAAAAAATGATAACTTTTTCCTCTGTACAAACAAATGCGTTTCGTTACACATATTAGCCACATTGCCTGTTTCAAGTCAAATTTTCAAAAAACCAATCACAACAATAAAGAAGATAAAAGGTATTTACTTTTTCAATTCTTATTTATGATTTCAACTCTCTATGTTAGAGGTAAGTAAAAATGGATAAAAATAAATTAATGGAAATAGTTTGCTCATAAAAGAGTTAATTTCAATTAGCCCTAAACTGCTGGACTCCAATCAAACTGTGATAATTAGTTCTCCAGTAAACTTATCCTGGACAAAATTATTGTATTTGGCTTCCACAGGTCAATCCTGAAAAAAGACTCTTTGACATTCTTCACCTACCTCATCCTTGACTTGCACCTTTTTCTCAAGTCTTTAGGAAAATTATTCACTACAGTATTTACTTAACTATACTTCTGTATCCGGTCAACTCGACCAAACCAAAGCAATATCATCCTACAGGAGAAACGAATGAAAGTCGATTCAAAACTCTGTCTTAAGTTGGGTTGATTTACCACTGAGCGGCACTTGTTGCACACAATGGACTAAATAGCCAGTCACAAGGACCCAAAAGACTCAGAAAAGGTTGAGGAAATGAAACCCACTAGATAACTTTTGGGAGACAGATGGTGGTCTCCCGTCAAGTCCATCCAACGTGTTTTTAAACGTGTACATAATATGGCTGTCCCGCACACGGAGCCACGTCTTAACATAATCGATCACCAAACTAAAGAGAAAATGTAATTCAGTACAGCTGTCTAACTCCAGTTGTAACGTTAAACCCCTACAGAATTCAAACTTCAGATATGATTCAGTGTTAATGAAGATACATTATATTAAGTATTATATCAACATAGTCCAAAACTTTCAAAATATACACTGCTAGTATCTAGAGGGTTCAGAAATTCGAAACCTTTTCTGGAAAATGAGTCATTCATAAATTGCGCAACATGTTGAGGACTAAGAAAATGAGCATCTCGGTTTACTTGATTGTGCTACTTCGTATTACATGAAGGTAGGGTACGAGACAGCGTTGCTTAGCGCCAAATTGCTGTAAATAGTTTTACAATCGATAAATTGTCCGCTTTCTGATAAAAAAAAAACTAGTTCTATATACTGAAGTAATAACTAAGTTCAGCATCGTGTTACCGTGTTTCGCTACTAGTTAAAGGAAATAAGTTTCGAAACTCGGATAACACATGTTTTGCTTTTGCTGTCTCACCTTTCTCACAGGCCGTTTTTATGGTATTGTATACTGATCGACTCCCTTCAAAACACTATGGCAAACAGCCGGTTGAAAGCAATTTTTTTATATATTAATATTCCTTTAGCACTTATTTGTTTGTCTGATTATCGCATAAAAGAGTGACGACTCTTACAACAGGAAAAATATTACATAATACCGAGAGATGGGTGGAGAGTGTGTAAAAAAAATTGTCTTAAACAACGTTACGTAATTTATGGATGAAAAATACAAATAGCTGAAAATATTTTGTCTAAGAAACCCTAAGCACTTTTAAATTCATACTGTACCTCTCGAAGTTGCCCATCAGACAATTTATATATTTTTGCTAACAACTTTACTGGGAACAGAAAGTACTAATTCCTCTACAGTTATTACAGGTGCTGCGATCACGTAAATAAGAATAATTACACATCTAGAAAAATCCTCGGGAACAACATCTAACACTGAAAATATTCAACAATTCATCATTCATTTTGCAATAAAGTAATCGCAAACTCTTAATATTTTTGCAGTGATTTCTTCTTTCCTTATAACTTGAAATTCTTTCATTTTGCGATATTCAAAGCGACACAACACTGTGACACAGGCGACCATTAAAGGCAGAAATATATTTATCAAATCGCAAATAATTGGAGCAGAACTAACAACATTATTCAAATTATCGTTGAACAGCTTAGTCCACCTTACCGTGATAGAAATTTCAGCTTCGATAAACTTGCCATCTTTATCCTTCAATACCTGCACACCATATTCTACATTCATGCGTTATGCATTCATTTTGTTTTTTCCGCGAAACATATTTATTATCTGGTACAATTCTTTATTATCGTGCTGTCTTAGCTTTCTCTGCTTTGTCACCCTGGTTATCGAGACAAATTTCTTATTAGTGTCCAACTGATTATTACGATCAGTGGTTCCTAACCTTTATAACTCTTTTGATTCTCAAAATATGTTCTTTTACCCCTTACCAAAAGTCGTTAAATTAGATAAGTTATTTATATATTTTTTCCAACTTTTTTCATGGGAAAAACTAGTTTTCAGAACAAAAAAGAAAAAAAAAAGAAAAACAGAAAAAAATAGGAATAACAGAGATATTATTTTATAATTATTTTCTTTTAATTTATTATCAAAAATAAATTAAATATGATATAATATAAAATGTTTTTACATAATCTTAATAAATAAATTTTTACTTCATACTTTTTGTCAAAGGCAGTGAAAAAAGCAAATAAGAGTCAGATAACACCTGCAAAACAAAATGTGCACACACTTTGAAAGTTAGTGGCAAAATGAGAATTAGATCCTGCTTATAAAGATGGCTCTGCAAGCATAGATATCGAGTCGTTCATCTGTTCCAGCCAGTTATTCTGTAGTATGCACCACAGGTTAAGAATCACTGCCTAGATGTTAAGAGTCCTACAAATGTTGTTTGTTAACACTAATAAGACTGCTAAATAAGAAATGGACTGTAAAAATCACTGCATACTCTTATGTCAGATATATATGATGCATAGCCTCACTCAAGTGAACTCAAGTGAATCATCCTTGTCTGCTCTTTTATTTCCCGCAGCAATATTTTAGCTTCGTTTTTAGTCTCAATGAACTGGTCTTGTTGTTCCTCATCCTCAGTTGCAATTTATTACGATTGTCATAATAACTAAGCAATCAATCATTGTATGTTTTATCTACCTCTGGGTATTTCGTAAATTCATTGCTAAAGTTGATTGTTTTAAAGATATGTAAAGTCCTTTTGTAATTTCTGTTGTAAAATACTTTTAATTCGGCAAACATAAGAGACAATGGAAACTCCTCTTTATGACGTGGTTCTCCTAAAAACTAATTCATTTGTTATTCATTAGCACCTAATCAATCACCTCCCTAGGCAATTCACGGGATGTACACGACTTTGCATTCGAAAAATAAGGCAATTTTTGAACCATTAAGTTAGTTCATTTGGCTGTAGGAAACATTCTTCTGTACTGTTAAACTCCCAACAGAAAGGCCAACCTAAATCTGCAATATCAGAGTCAGCATTAATTTGGCATTCAGGTGATTAAATCTATGTTATATGGTCCATAAAACCTCATTTTTATTAGGAAATGTCATTAGAAAATTCACTAAGGGTATAATAATACTGGTAAAAGTTTTAAACCTTTTATTTAATCTTCTGAATTCATCTGTAAGGAATAGTTCAGTGGTTGTATCCCAGATGAATTCCGTTGATATTCCTGTTAATCAATAATCATACTCCTTTCCTACACTTGAAAAGGTTATCTTGACCAAAAAACTATCACTCCATTTCCTATTTGGTCTCCTTCAAATACAATATGTCAGGATTACTGATTACACAAGTGAAACGTTTGTTCGAGAACATCAAGAGAGTTGTCAAAATAAATATGATTCACAGATCTCAAATTAAAACTATTCTGTGGAAAGATTCTTTTAGGAGGTCGAAAAGGTTTGTTTTAGTATGAGAGGTAAAGTCAACAATAATCAGTTGCTTAATCACAACCAGAAAACTAAGGTTAGTTTATTTTCAGCGAAATGCTTCAACCGCCATGTTCGAAGAACCCAAATAAGCTTTGTCGAGTAAATAAAGTTGGCCTATGTGAGAAACATTACTCCAGTTTAGGACGAGAAATAATAAAGAATTATCTAGAAGTATGGGTACAGATATTTGCGATGGTTTCTGATTAGTGTCTCTTACCAGTCATATAAGGCATGTTGTGAATCTGGTTGATTTACAACCAAAACTAAATGGAAAACACTGCTTTAAATTCTACTTCCATTGAGTGCAACAAGTTAGGCTGCGTATTTATGCTCAAAGCTATAAACAGTCCGGCCTGTTTGAATGGTCAACATCCTTCACATCGTGAAATAAAAATGGAAATGTCTATAGATTTCCATACCAATACATCAAAGTGAAGTGGCAGCCATTTCCGTCCTTTCAGGAAAGAATACATTCCTTTGAAATGTAATATTAGCGGTCTGTACCATGAGAAAGCTGCTGTATCGACCTTGTATGCTACGCTTGGCTGATTTGCATGTTTTCAAGGGAATGGGATACTGCTCTATTCAATATGTATATTTAGCTACGAATTACAGATTATTAGACTTCAATTTGACGTATTTCAAATCAGAATACATATTATCCGGATTTCTGGAAATTACTGGAGTACAAATTTCATGTAAAAGACTGCAACAGCGATTAAAAAAATATTTCAGAGCATGGCCGGATCTAGCACAAGGGAGAAACGTGGAAAAAATATTAGTCATTTACATATTACCGGTATTTTCCAAGATATGTGTGAAAATCCACTAAAACGGACCCCCCCCCCCCTTTATTCTTTTCTAGGTCCGGGACTGTTTTGCAGTGTTCAGTGTGAATAAATATTAATCCACACTGAATATAGCACTTAGCTAAAATTTAGATACGGTATTTTCATTAAAAAATCTATTTATATTGTCCTTAAAGTTTTAATTCAGGAACATATAAATTTTAGTCGCTCCGCCTGTCCTGTCCTGTGCATCATTACATGGGAATAGTGCACAGCTTAACTTCCAGTTATGCCTAGCTGTTATTTACATAGTTCGTAGCAGAAATCGTACTCTGCCAAAATTTTCCTTAAAATACTTGTTAGCCGAGATGAATGATGGTCGCTAAAAGTTTAAACGAGTGTTGTTTTAGGAAAATATGCTTAATCACAAATAATAGGGAATGTTTGAAGCATAATAAACGGTATTTAAATGGGCCCTGCTATGTTTTGTAACTAACTATTGTTAGCTAATACTGTAATGTCTCGAGAATCACATTTTTATCAGTATGGGTCTTTTCAGAGGCTTAAAATTTACAAATCTCAAAAAAAGCCTTTATTTTATTTACCTTTATTTGTCACTAGCGTAGTGTGAGTAGCAAATTTGAGAGGTGGGCGAGACTACGATATTCAGTAGTTGACACTTAAACAATTCTCATACATCATTGGATGTCATTTTGACCATTTTCATCAATCGTTGGTTGTTTGACAGGTGAGTGAGTGAATTTGTCAGGTGATATAAAGATCACCTGACAAACCCACTAGCTATTGTTATATCCGACTTTTCCTGGTTCTCAATTTTCATTTGTATATTCTGATTTTTACTGCACTAAAGATTTGTTTTGTGAGTACCCCCTGCCCTCTCCCGAACCTTTAGCACACATTCAACACGAATAATTTTTCTTTGCATTTAAATTTCATTTAATTTTCTTTGCATTACGTTTTGGCTGTAATTCAACCAGAGTCACATCCAAACAGGCCGGACTGTTTATAGCTTTGAGCATGAATACAGAGCCTAACTTGTTGCACTCAATGGAAGTAGAATTAAAACATTGTTTTCCATTTAGTTTTGGTTGTAAATCAACCAGATTCACAACCAGCCTTATATGACTGGTAAGAGACACTAATCAGAAACCATCGCAAATATCTGTACCCATACTTCTAGATAATTCTTTATTATTTCTCGCCCTAAACTGGAGTAATGTTTCTCACATAGGCCAACTTTGCATTTACTCGACAAATCCTATTTCGGTTCTTCGAACATGGCGGTTAAAGCATTTCGCAGAAAATTAGTAAAGCTCTACCCACTGCGATATCGTCAGGACATTCACATGAAGAATTGACCAGCGTTTCTCAGGTCAGTGCGCACTCTCTTAGTCCGTGGCTTCGTTTCTATGCAAATATAGTGTTTTATTTCCGTTTAGACAGATTTTGGGACTCTTAATTCCAGTTTTACTTCACCGAATCGTCCCACATTTCGTATGCTGGTTATCTCTATGTGATCTCATGTTCGATTATAAAATCTGGTCCTTAGCTCCAATGGGACGTCTTAATATAATAATGCTTTTGGGGATATGGGGGATCTCGCAACTGTTGGTGACGATTTCCTCCAATCGATATTAATGCCAGTCGACACCGATCAAAAGTGGCTAACTAATATTTTTAGGAAGCAGATATCCAACGAAAGAGAATAACCTGCACTCTCTCCCGATTCTCAGGCTTGAAGAACTTCTATGGTATGCTCTGGAGAGAAAGCATTGGAGCGCTTCAACGCCCTTCACAAACTTTCCAAAATCTCAGGAATGCTCTTAATGCTCACTTGAATTTATTTTCTTCTCATTCTTTGTATTATCTTATTCAGGGAATGGATCGACGTTCTCAGGAGTGCATTAGTAGTAGAAGGGGAAACATCCCTTATTGACTTTGCATTCCGTTTGATGTAGATATTACTATTATATGAGTATGACATAGGTACACTGCTCATCAACAGTTAAGCAAGGATGAATCAAATACGAATATCTCGAAATATCATATCCCAAAACAGCTCTTACCCAACAAGGCATGGACGCTACAAGACATTATCACGAACTTTATTTATTTCGTTTCGTTTTTAGTTTGGTTTATTTGCACTAAATATAAATAATTTTGAACCAAATTTCATAATTTATCACAGAAAGATTTTTGTATTTTCCTGTGACATTTGATTTAAATTTGTCCAAATGTATGATATTTTGAGATATTCATATTTGACTGATCCGTGCTTAACTCTTGATGAGCAGTGTACATATATATATATATAATATATGTATATACTAGTAATACCTACCCCAAACGTTTGGCCAGAAACTATTCGATAAGTTCATTCAGACTAAACGTAAATCAATCAATAACTGCACTCACAAAGCAGGCGGCGACAGTGCGCCTGAAATCTCGGACGCCTTTCGAGGGATCACTCCCGACCCCCAGCGGATAGGAACCCCATCTGTCTCACCAAGAAGTTCAGAACTAAGTGGGACCCCCCCCCCCCACACCAAATTCGGGATCTATCGCTTAAGAAGCCGCAGAATCATGGGGGAAGTGCCAATTTCTGCCAAAATGATGTCACACATGTCCGCCGCTGTCCGTTCGCCCGTGTGCCAACACGGAATTACGGCTGTTATATAATATGATGACACTAGAAATCGATTGTTGCCTTTCGACACCTCTTGATTTCTAGACCGTCAGTGCAATCAACGTTTTGCATTTAACGTACATTAAGATTAACCGGATCTGAACTCTTAATATTTATGAATTCTACTGCTCAAAATAGATCTTTTCACCAACTTTAATCTCTCTATCAACTTTATATAGGAATTTCACCTTTCACTTTGAAGGACTCATCACATCCGAAATTTACATAGCTCTAACTTTGACCTTTGATCTCAAAGGACCCTCCTGATCCATATCATATAGTTTCCTACATCAACGACCCCGAATACTCTCAGACTCCAATTTTTAGCTCTTCAACACCGGCAGATCTAAATTTGATCTTTGAACTCGAAGGACATCCTGAATACAAAATTTCGTAACGTTTCCGATATGTACAACCAAAAAAAAAACAGACACCAATTTTCATGTTTCTTGCACTCGTAGATCAATGTTTGAACTCTACGTTATTTCTATTTGACCTTCGAGGCCACGTCGGAGATCAAAATTTGGATTTTTGCTGACCGTTGTAACCTACGATCCCGATTACTCCTAGGTACAAATTTTCAGAACTCTGCCATTTCTGCATGATAATTAGAATTAGCATGCGCTGTCAGCAGTCAGACAGCCGTCATCAGTTAATCACTCACAATCGTCTATATATACCGAAGAGTCAAAACATTTTTTGTCAGTTTTGTTCTTGTTCTTCAGGTGGAAAAGGCAGAGGACTTAATTTAGTTTGACAAAGGCCAAATTGTAATGGCCAGGCGACTGGGCCAGAGCATTTCCGAGACGGCAAGGCTTGTAGTTTGCTAACTGTCAGCCATGGTTAGTATCTTCAAAGAGTGGTCCGAGGAAGGAAAAACCACGAACCGCCAGCAAGGTGTGGGCTGACTACGGCTCATCGATGCTGGGGGTGAGTGAAGGCTATCCCGTATGGTACGAGCCAACAGAAGGGATACTGTGGTGCAACTCGCCCATAATTTGGATCCTGGTGACGGGAGTAATGTGTCACAACATACAGTACAACGAACCCTGCTGAAAATGGGGCTGCGTAGCCGCAGGCCACTCCAAGTGACCATGGTAACCTTGGTTCACTGTCGAAAGCGCCTACAATGGAAATGCGAACATCAAAACTGGGCCTTAAATGATTGGAAGAACTTCGTCTGGTCCGATGAATCTCGTTTCATATTGCACTATGTGGACGGACGGGTACGTATGCGCCGTTTACCTGGGGAAGTGTTGGCAGCAGGATGCACCGTGAAACGATAACCAGCCGGTAAAATAGGTCTAATGCTTTTAGCAATGTTCTGCTGGGTAACCCTGGGTCCAGACATTCATGTGTAGGAAACCTACCACCTACCTAAATATCATTGCAGACCAGGTACATACTTTCATGGCAATAGTATACCCCTCTAGTAGTGTCTTCTTTCAGCAGGAATAATGCGCCATGCCACACTGCCCGGACTGTTCGAGAATTGTTCGCGGAACATCAGAAAGACTTCCAAGTATTACCCTGCTCTCCAAATTCCCCAGTCATCAATCCAATCGAGCATCTGTGGCTTGTGTTGAAACGGCATATCTGATCTGTGGCGATATCTGATCTCAACCACGTAGCTTACAAGATTTAAAGGATTTGCTGATAACGTGTTGGTACCACAGACACCTTTAGAATTCTTGTAGCGTCCATGCTTCGCCGTGTAAAAGCTGTTTTTGCGGTAGGTGGAGGACCAACATCATATTAGGCAGTCATAACGCTTAGGCTCTTCGGTGTATATATCATTAACTAATTTATTTATATGTTGTGTGTAACATCATTTATTCATTGGTAAACGGACAGTAAATAATACCAGAGAGTGAGGAAAAATAAATTTCTCAGAACTTCAGACGAAAAGTTTGAAATTTATGAATGCTTTTTGCGTTTCGTAATGAAAGTTCCATAAGAAAAGTAAGTAAAGATTCCCATATATGTACTTAGAAGTTTCTCACATGAAGAAAATTACAAGTGGACGATCACGGAAATTATGTTCAGTCAATATTCCAGTAATTAAGCTTAAACTGATTATTAATATGACTAGCAAACACCAGATTATTACATTTAGTAAGTATAACTGATTAGGATATATACATTTCAACTTCTACAAAAATTCTGCAATCATCAAAATTATAATTCAAATACGAAATAGAAACAAATATTAAACATTATTTTTTATAATCCATACTGAAAGTTACAAAAATGTATACATATAAGTTGTATGATTTTATTTTTGAAAATACAATGAATAATAAATAACGATACCAAAGTCACATAGATACTCCATGGTGTCTAATCAATAGTGGGGCAGAATTCGAGCAGTATATTAGACGAAGGACTTCTTCAAAGGTAAATGGACTATATGGATTTAGTAAATAATGTTATTTTTCATTATATATTAGTAAATCCCAATGTTTAAAAAATCCCTCTGCTATAGCAAACTACACTGCAATCTTTTGCTAAAGATTTATTTGTATCACTCTAATGCAATCTGATGCATAAGACTAAAATATTACAATATCTACATGTCTGACAGAAAACATAGGGACTTAATAAAAACTACGCAAAATCGCTCACTGCCGAAAATGCATATTTAAAACATTATGGGAGATGTAAAAAAAATATTAAATGGATTTTGAATTTAAAATTCCTTCGAGTATTTTTAAAACACCCTTTAGATAAAAACTTGAATAGTCGATAAAGTAATGATGCATAACAACTTCCTTTGACGCATTTTGTCCGAAATTACATTTCCAAAAATAAATTCATATTTTCAAACCATTTGTCCATCCAATAATGCCTTTTTCTGTTAAGCATTTTTGGGATTCTATTTCCATCTATTATATAATTGAAGGAAACGGTATTAGCGAATCCTGATGCTATTTAATAAAATAGCATTATTAGCAGTGTGGCATTATTAGCATTATTAGCATAAAAAGCATTATTAGCATAAAATAACATTATTAGCATTATTAGCATAAAGTAGCATTATTAGCAAGACTAAAGGTGTCTTGTGGTATCTTGCACCAACACGTTACCAGCAGATTTTTAACTCTTGTAAGTTACGTAGTTGAGCCGCCGCAGATCCGATATGTTGTTCCAACACAAACTACATATGATCGATTGAATTGCTGTCTGACTACAATTTTTTGAGGGGCATTTTGACTACTAGTACCACATGGACTACTACCCGAATGTAGGAAAAAATTAGGGAGATGCCTGATATTGAACTGAAGCGAATAGGACTGAAAAAAAATTTAGTACTACATATATTCTTTTTTTTCAGCTAATTTCAAAACGCGTTATTTAAAGGCAAAATTCGGTAAAAAAAACTCCAAAGCTGTTATTGTCCATTCCACTTCAATTCACTATTTTGCCTCTCCACTGTAAGGGCAAAATCTGTAATGACGATTAGGTAGGTGGTAGACGGCATAGTTTTCTGCACATGAATGACTGCACCCAGGGTTTCCCAGACTTTTGCCTCCCACTTTCAGAATGCTAATAAGGGTAATAGACGCAAAAATTATTATTTGTATTTCAGACATTTTTCAAAGTATTTTAAAGAGCTTTAAAAAGATGGGGAGAAATATTGTATTGCATTGGAAATCAATCTGTTGCCCCGACACAACTAGACAACTTTCAATTGTCCCACCTTTACACTTTTCCGGCTCAATCTCCCCCCTTCGATGTTTTCTAGAACCCAACCTACATATATGTATGTATGCATATTTTCCTATCTGTTCTAGTGATATTAAAAACAAACTACTCTAGAAAATTAGGTCTTATACACCGAAGAACCAAAACATTATGACCATCTGCCTAATATGATGGTGCTCCACCTACCGCAAAAACAGCTCTTACACGGCGAGGCATGGACGCTACAAGATTTCTAAAGGTGTCTGTGGTACCAACACGTTATCAGCAAATCCTTTAAATCTTGTAAGCTATGTGGTTGAGATCTGATATCGCCACAGATCAGATATGCCGTTTCAACACAAGCCACAGATGCTCAATTGGATTGATGTCTTGGGAATTTGGAGAGCAGGGCAATACTTGGAAGTCTTTCTGATGTTCCGCGAACAATTCTCGAACTGTCCGGGCAGTGTGGCATGCGCATTATCCTGCTGAAAGAAGACACTACTAGAGGGGTATACTATTGCCATTAAAGTATGTACCTGGTTGCAATGATATTTAGACCAGTGTGTTTCCTACACATGAATGTATGGACCCAGGTTTACCCAGCAGAACATTGCCAAAAGCATTAGACCTATTTTACCGGCTGGGTTTCGTCTCACGGTGCATCCTGCTGCCAACACTTCCCTAGGTAAACGGCGCATACGTACCCGTCCGTCCACATAGTGCAATAGGAAACGAGATTCTTCGGACCAGACAAAGCTCTTCCAATCATTTAAGGTCCAGTTTTGATGTTCGCATTTCCATTGTAGGCGCTTTCGACAATGAACCAAGGTTACCATGGTCACTTGGAGTGGCCTGCGGCTACGCAGCCCCATTTTCAGCAGGGTTCGTTGTACTGTATGTTGTGACACATTACTCCCATCACCAGGATCAAAATTACGGGCGAGTTGCACCACAGTATCCCTTCTGTTGGCTCGTATCATACGGGATAGCCTTCGCTCACCTCTAGGATCGATGAGCCGTAGTCAGCCCATACCTTGCTGGCGGTTCGTGGTTTTTCCTTCCTTGGACCACTCTTTGAAGTTACTAACCATGGCTGACAGTGAGCAAACCACAAGCCTTGCCATCTCGGAAATGCTCTGACCCAGTCGCCTGGCCATTACAATTTGGCCTTTGTCAAACTAAATTAAGTACTCTGCCTTTTCCATCTGAAGAACAAGAATAACAGTGATTAACAGAGCTCAGTATCATGTGTTATTTTGTACCGTTTCATGACCTTTACATGCGTCGTCTTTTAACTGCAGTTGCTTCGATTTGCATAAAGACTCGCTGATCATAATATTTTGGCTCTTCGGTGTATATAGGTTTACTGTTCCGTAATTGGAACGGAGGTGGACTACGTTCCAATTATAGATTCACAATTATTATTTTAAGCTGAACTATTCGTCGCAAATTATCAATTGAAAAGTTGTCTATTTTGGTTATATTTAATTTACAGTGTTAATTTATTACATATATATTAATTAATTTTACAATTGATATATTTTCGCTTCTACGAGTGGGCATTTTGAGTGAAATACATTTTTTCTGATTTGGAAGTTTTATGCTGAAATCTTCAACAGTGGCCTAATTGATCATTATACACTGCAGGGTAGTGGGTCTTCGACTGTTTGTTGTTTTCGTTGAATCAGCCAAAATAATGCTCATGGGCCATTTCGAAAAGGGAAACCATCTGCTGCAGTTCAGCGCTATTGTAATTCAGCCCATTCACATTTGTGTCATCGCTACAATAGATACTGCTAAGATTCTGGACGGTGGGCGTAATGTTAAAATTCAGATTGGCATTGCGAAAGCAGCCGACGTATATCTTATTCCCAAAGTAGATGCTATGATTGTCTACGTAACACGGCAAATAATGGTTATAAAACAAATATAAAAATTATATTTTGTTGATTTTGATATAGCAAAACATGAATACTAAATTTGAAATTCGTTTATTTATTTATTTATTTATTTATTTATTTATTTATTGTGATTGTTTTTGATGGTGCGGTGCCCAAGGAGGACTAATTGACCAACCGCCCCTAATTATTAGGAAATATTCATGCTTGCAAACATTACTTTTTCAAATAAAATTAACATATACTGAAAATGAAGCAATAGGAATTAGTGAAAGTGTCCAAAATCAAACACATGCATCAAAAAAGGTAAATAGTACCTGCTACACTGCGTGATCTTCGCCATGTCAGCTTCATAAGCAAGATTAAACAAAAACATAAACGACCATTTCGAGATCCCTAAATAATTTAGAAAAATTACGGTGTGATTTTAGTGAGGGACGTTTAAATAAAAAATAAGTTATTCGTCTTTCCTGAATTGAAATCCGAGTACATTTCTGAATAAAACACTTAAGTATTTAAAAAGTTATTGACCGACATTTTATTTCTTAGGAAATCCATTCGCAGATATTACTTCGCTTTTTACTTTATGTTAGGGGCATGAGTTTGATGTACCTGATTGTAAATTGGACACACGAATTAGGTTATATCATGCACCAAATGCTTCAACTAAGAAGAGTGAAGATCAGATAAGTGCATTAAGTTGTTTTAGTTTGTCTTTCCATAGTTACGATTGAAATTTAGCGTCCTTATCTAAATTATTTTGGATGGTTGGATTTTCTCGTTGGCTACGTTTTTTATCAGGCAACGGTTTCGGCTTTGTTTATCTAGCAAATCTTCACCTGTAGATTAAAAAATTCCTTTGATTCATTCTTCTGTTTAATAAGTAAAATTCACTCTTACCTATCTAAAATAATCTGTATGCACAACTCAATACTACGTTTTTTTCCTGAACGTAGACGGATATTAAATGCGATTATAAATCGAGATGAAATACCAACATCATGTTTCGCTGCGAATCACAGTTCGCTTGGAAAAGTAAAGGAGTATTTAGGGATATAAACATATACTTTTTTAAAGTTTTAAAACTTGTTGAACAAATTGTTATTTATTGCATACACTTTCATAAGTTAATATTAGCAGAATAGTGGAGAATAAGTATTAATATTATTTAAAGTGTGAAAAGATATTTAGTTAAGAGAATAATTCTCTACTTTAGATAGAAGCCATGAAATGCAAGTTTTTAAGTTTAAAATAAGTCAATTATTATTGAACATATAATATATTCAACTGTCTTCAGCTGTATCATTTCCAAATTAATACTATAATACCTATACTTTTCACTCCGTTTAACAATTGGCTTGTATTACTGAAAACATCAGTTCAGTTTCAGATCAGCTATTCTTCTTAGTTTTGCAAATCCAAATGGAAAGCCTTTCCCCCTTCTTCATAGTGAAGTGTCCTTTGTGGTCTCTTATAGGGATTGGTGTTCCGTTATAAATATTAAACAAGAACAGAACTTCTCAAGTAGAATTTCCATTTCAAAATCCTACTCAGATAATCCCGAAGCTTAGCAAACAGCAACTAACAGGTTTATTCTTTACAGAAGTTACTGTTCATAATATTGGACAGATTGGTTTACAGTGATCCATCATTATAAGAATTTATCAAAATAATTTTGTTAAATTTGCTTATATTGCAACAATTATTCTTCCATTTGTTTATTAATTTCATCATCAAAAGACATTTTACATGAATTTCACTAATAATGAAATTGGGAAAATAACCATAGTGATAAATGGAAAATCATGATGAGTAGAGTTGTTTTACCTCTGATCAGCCCTTTTTTTGCACAAAGTAGGCTAAATGTCCAGGTCACAAGGGACCCGAGGGCTCAGAGAAGGTTTGGGGAGGGGACTCGCTGCATAACTGTTAGGAGACAGATGGTAGCCTCCCGTTAAGGCCATCCAGGGTGTTCTTTAATGAGCACAGGGTATGTCTCTCCGCATATGTAACACGATATTAATGTCCCATTCGACGAACGACAGACAGCTTTTCCAAGGCCAGCGGTATCGCCTACTTACAGCGGGCATGGCCGGGAGTTTTGTAAAGGTAAATTTCAACACTTGCCCACGTGGAACTCAAAGCTGAAAACTGCAGATAACGAGCCTGGCGAGCTACCGACTGAATCTACACCATCCATAGAAATTATTATGATTACAATATATGAAGGAATGCAATTACGAAATAAATGGGGAATTCAATTACAATACTAATCAGTAAAATTCGATCATTCAATTATGTATCTACAGTATATGTGCATGGGAAGCAGGCGATGTTTTAAGTTAATTGCTTAAAAAGCATGTAACAGTTCAACGTAGTTAAACTATTAAGTATTCTCTGTTGAAATCATGCATTCAAAATTGAACGCAAACAATATTTGGCTCAAATGATCAATATTTGGAAATAATATGCAAAAACAATACTGTTCAAATGAATTTAAAAATTCTAACTATATATCCATTGAGAAATAGCACAATAATTTTTACCTACCTCTGGAATCTGGTAGAAATTCTTTTCTAAATCGTTTAAATTAAGATACAAGCATTACTGCTGATTAATACGTAATCAATTATAATCCTATGAAGCTATTAATGAAACACGTGAGTATTAAACACATCGCTGTGCTTGCTTTATATGATATAATGAGAATACCAAAAATTTGTAATATAGTATCCAATGTTTCTTTTTGAACGCCGAATATAAACTCATAGAATAAAATAAAATATCTAGAATCTTGATAAAACTGAAACACAGTCAAATTACTTATTAATTATATTAAAATATTCTTTTTTTTTGTTTTATGTGCATGGGTATTTCTAAACAGAATAAGTCAGATATTTCTCTACATTTTCTACTTAGAAATGTGGGACATCAAAAATGTTCGACAGTAAAAATTATTTCTTGTTATGTTAAAAATTTGATCTGAAACTAAACAAATGTTGTCCATTTCTTTCTGCTACAGTTGTTTTGGAAAATATGTTTTCCTGTATTCAATATGATAATAACAATTTTTTAATGATTGTTTTCTCTCTATACGCTGTCCCGTGCCGAATGTTTAGTGTGTTTCGCTACTGAACAAAGTGACCCCATAAGGCATGAATGCTGGTGTTGACTTCCAACTAAGTTCTCGCCTTCATCGCAGACCTGCTATGACAGGCTACTTTCAGATCCCTGTGTCAAGCAGCTGCTTGAGGGTTGTTTTTAATCTCTATAAGTGGCTTGCAATAATTTAGAACAGGAATATGGAACCCGTGGCTCCGAGCACGTCTGTAAACATGGCTCTTGACACTTCTTTCCTTTTGATTCAAGTTGATTATTTTTTTTTTCTTAAATGAAGTTCATTTAGAAATAAATACTGAAAAAGAGTGGCAGACCATAGTTTAAAAGCATTTATGCAAATCAAATGTTCCCTGTACACTTTAAATTTGAATAAGTTGACCGAGAAGACTCAAACTCAGAAGACAAAATTATGAATGATAATAATTTATTATATTTTTCAATAAAGCTAAAAGTATACACTTGGAAATACCTATTTGAAAATTATAGACTATGAATTCATTTTTCTTAATAAAATAAGTTGCTGCTCTTTCTATTTTGCTGTTATGACTCCTGACCCAATAAATTTTCCCTTCCTCTGATCTAAAGTAAATAATAAATATTTTAATTTGTAAGGACACTCCTAGGAAGCTGTCACTGCCTAGGGATATATATATACAGGGTGAATCTGAAAAAGTGGGCAAAACTTTACGGGGTGGTAGAACACAGCTATACGAGCAATATTCGTCGTAGAATGTATGGTCGGAACGCAAGCGGTGAGAAGTTAAAAGGTAGTTTTCCACTGTCACATTTAAAGAATGAACACAAGAAGAAGAGGAGATACTCTGTGCCTCACTTGCATTCCCGTCCGCCGCACCGTACACAAAGTGCATATCCGCCATTTCGTGGTTAGTATAACCAGCCATCCTCTCGGCAATCCACGGTAGAAATGCCGTTGGGTGCGAGGACCGACACTTTTATACCATTTCCAACGCCACCTAGCGGCTCGCCGTTTGCGTTCCGCCCATACTTTCTATGACGAATATTGCTCGTATAGCTGCGTTCTACCACCCCGTAAAGTTTTGCCCACTCTTTCAGATTCACCCTGTATATGATTCACCCCTACTTAATACGGATATTCATATAACATAAATTCATTTTCAACGCTATAGTGATACCTTATAATATTCTTAAAATTTCTTTCTCATTAGTGATACACAATACTTGAATCTTTAACATGAAATCTTTAACATCAACCTTCTACATATTACTCTTGTCCTCCAAGAGTAAACAGCTACCAGAAAGAGAGGTTTTTTAAGTAACATGCAAATGGCTTTTATCAGATGCCAGATGATTTACTCGGTGTTGATTGAGTCCTTAATTTAATGATCAGCTCTCTAAAGTATGTAGTAGATTACACTTCCCACGTCCTAAGATTCCATTTGATATACTACGCTGAGGTCGATCCCTGTGAAATACCGTTCTCCCTTTTTTGAGGGAAAGCAGAAGGAAGCGGAGATAATTGTAATAGTCAAAAATCTCCCTATGGAAGGAAATAACTACAGAGCAACGGGGAGTAAATCTGCAATTATTCTCTCATACGTTCTTTCCACATATGTGCTTTTATTTGTAACTCGTTTCGCTACTCAACCGTTTAAATATTTTCCTTTCTAGTGGGAGAAAAAAAAGGTTAAGTTATTCAAACCCTCATGGTAATGTTAATTGCCATAGTAATAATAATAAGAAGCTGTATATCGACTTTAGTGATTTTAGTTCTTATCGTTTAGGATAAGTTCTTGATCGAACCGACAAAGAGAAGAACTTGAACTCTCTGAATGGTATCACAAATAGGGAATCGGCTCACTTTTGGGATCAAGTATCGGTTTCACTCAATACCATGTGCCATTTAGAGACGGGTATCTGAAATAATATTAAACTATATTACTACAGCTATAAAAGTAAATTAAAAGAAATAATGAAAAATTTTAGGATAATAAGAGTAAGAGCTGAAAATTTCTAAATTTTGGAGAACATAATTAGTACGCGTAATTTAATAAATTGTAAGTTACTTTTAAGGAAGAGGTAAATATCATGTTCCATAAACAAAAATTATTTACATGATCTACAATTTAAAATAATTGAAATCCTGTAGAGCTAATATTATTGATCACGCTGCGTGTGCAACATAATTGATTCTTTCACCATTTTATCTTTGCTCACAACTTGGATATACACTACAGGAAATAAAAAATTCAACACTTGCAAGTAGTTATGCAAATGTGACGAAATGTAGGGAGGCGGTAGTATATGGAAATGCATGGAAATTATTAGGTTTGCAGCACGATCGAAACGATTGGACAGGCGCGAGCTGACATCAGAGGTGCAAAGCAGTCAAACACAGATAAAAGGCAACCAAAGCTCCCTGGTTGACAATACGTTATAGAAATTATTCTAAACCGCTAAAGATGCCCTTACGCAGACGACGACAGCTGTTCCAACAGTTAACAGACTTTGAACGTGGAAGAATCATCGGCTTAGAGAAGCTGGTTTGTCCTACAGAGATGTGGCCAACCATGTTGGTTGGAATCCCAGCACCATCGTACACATATGGTACGAGTGGGTTCAGCACATTCATACAAGGATCAGGAAAATGACGTATGACCACGGAGCGACAGGACCGCTATTTGCGAAAGTAATGGCATTGCGTGATAGATTTGTGACTACAACGCAACTGCAAAGGGACTGGTACAGGTAACACATCGAATACCAGGCATACAGAAAACAACAGGCTTTTACAGTTTTCATTGCGAGCCTATCGTCGGGGACTGCATTTGCTCTAACATCTGCCCACATGCAAGCACATCTCTAGTGGTGTCTCCTCAGACAGAACTGGAACGAACAAGAGTGGAGTACGGTGGTGTTTAGTGACTAATTTCATTTTTATCTTGGTCAGCACGACGGTATACAACGTGTTCGCCGTCATCCCGGGGAAAGGAACGCCACCCAGTGCGTGCGACATCGTCACACAGCTCCAGCACCTGGTGTCTTGGTGTGGGGTGCCATTAGGGTCAGAATTGGTCATCATAAGGGTATCTCTAACTGCCCAATGAAATGTTATTAACATTTTGCAGCCACTGGCTATTCCATTTGATGAGCAGCACGGAACCGTTTATAAGCAAATAACACCCATCCCCATACAGGCCGCATTAGTCTGCAGTATCATCAAGAGCAAAACGTTCAGGTACTACCATGGCCAGCACGCTCACCTGACCTTTCACCTATTGAACACGTCTGGGACATGATGGACCGACAGCTCCAACAACACCCAAGGGATGCACCAACCACTGTCGCTGAAATGGAACAAGGACTTCGCGCTATTTGGCGTTGTATCCCTCAGGAGGACATTATAGAGCTGTATGATAGCCTACCCCGTGGTGTTCACGAATGCATTGTTCCGCTGGTCGGTTCAACATGATACTAATTATACCACTTTACTGGTAGGTAAAGTGCGAATTTTCCATATTGTCTTTGATGGATGTAATCATCGCACATCTCAGTGTATGCTAACATCTGTCTGCGTTTCAATAAAGTGGTATTAATCATTTCAGGTGTTGCAATTTTTTTCCTATAGTGTATTATGAGTCGCGGAGAGTTGGCTTGACGATACCTACTCTGACAGTTTTGTATGCCCAAAAGAGTATTTTATATTTCGTAAGGATAGACTGAATGGTAAAGGTGGTGCTATACATATTAATATTCATAAAAATCCATTTCACTGCCTTCTTGTTTTAGCGAGTGTGAAATTTTTGGAACAAGAAAATTCACAGGGCACGTTTTTGATTTTACTAAATATTTAACCACTATCGAGCTATTTTTAGTCAACAGGATAAAGATGGGTGAAGAGGAAAAATTATCTTGGGCCAGTTGAGAACTGAATTCACGTCCTGCTAATGACATGCCAGGCGTTCTGACCGCTGAGCTATCAGCCGACGATCGGTGTCTCCTCCACAGCTGATGTTATGCTACACACTAGCTAATCAGTCACTGTCATTTAAGGGCATTTGGGGAGTCCATCTTCCCATAACCTGAGTAGCCCCAGGCACATGACGGCACGCCAGAAGAGCCTTCTGGATGACGTTTCTTTGTGAGCTATCAGAATCTGCATCACTTCTGGTCAAGTCGTAGTACCAGGATATATAGAACAAGGAAATTCGCAGCGAACATCTTTTTGATTTCCCTAAGTATTTAACCGCTATGATTCGGATGGACTTTTCAACTCAAGCTATAGGAACGATTAAAAGTTATCAAAATTCATTCTTTGGAATGGAGGAGGTTGTTTCATGATTTAAAACATCTGCTACAAAATCATTAACAAACTCATTTATTCAAATCCTTCCGAGTCTTTAATTAATGCCTTTGACCGTGGCAGAACAAGGAGGATCAGTTGTGTATTCATATTCCTCATGCTAGAACAAATTTACAACATCATTCCTTCATATGCAGAGTCGATCGAATTTGGAACTCTTTAGCTCCTGATGTTGTGATGTCCCCAACTTTATGCATTTTAAACATTCGACTAAAGCAAGTCGATTTATCAAAATTTTTAACATGTTTTAAGTTTAAATTTTCAGTTAAGTATCGTGTTTATATGTTGTCAAAATGGTCATTTTAGTTTTACAACTGTATCACTTTCCTTCGCTCAGACTTAAATATAGAGACATCTCTTATATGTAGTTCTCCTCTTCTGTGCTGTTAATCACATTTTAGATATTTCGTCGTTCCCTTTTAAAATTCTTGCAATTGCTGACCATTCAGCAATGTATTGTCCATGTACGTTTAAACACTTGTCAATTTGTATTTCAGGTTTTTGATACGTATTAAGCGATGTTGGTATACATTTTTCTACCTTTCTCTCAACAGAATAAATAAAATAAAATTAAAATTGGTTGAGCAGAATTATGAAGTCTCAATGATAGAAATATAACAGTACTAAACTGAAATAAAATTATCTAAAAAGTCACTTCTATTTCGAAATAATTCCACATGCTTAGTCAGAAGTCATGAATGGAAATTTCCTTTTGTTATTTAATGGTAATAATTTATAGATATATTCCGTTTCGTCATTTTTAAAAGTATTTTCCTATAGGACGGATATAACCTAGAAGCTCTATTGGACTTGTTTTGATCTTTCATACCTCTACATACATAAAGACATGTACGCTGGTTTAGTAGTCAAGTACCTGACCACTAGACCAGGAATGGGCTAATTATTATTGTTCAAAACCATAGCAATATTAATAAATGTTATGTTAGTAAGCTACACTATACGTTTATGTTTTTGATTAATGATAAATAATAATTTCGTTAAGCGTTAAAACATATTTTTATTAATTAAAAGCATAGCTAATAACTAAGCATTTGATTCCATTAACTAGAACGTTATTATTATTGGCGTCGTGATTCTAGAGACATGTGAACAGCTACGTATAGTGATTTTAAAATCTGGAAATATACGTAGTATTACAAACGTGATGAAAATTGATTATACAGTTTGAGTTCTATTGAATAGTTGCACTCTTTATTAAGTTTCTCAGTTGATATGTTGTATAACAGATATCAGTTATGTGCGATGTGAGATAAAGAGAAACACAGACGTTCCATACTGGAGCATTAAATAATCTGTGGAAAACGTAGAAAAATGATCGATGCACCTTATACTAAAACAGAGCTATATAATAATTTTGTCATATCCAAGGTTAGTTTTGAGAGCAAAATTTGGGACCTTTTAGTAGTAAATATAAAATAAGCAGCAATATAGCAAACAATGTTACAGTAAAATTGATTCTTTAGATCCAAGATTTTCTATAGTTCTTTAGATTCAAGATTTTCTATAGATTCTTTAGATCCAATTTTCACTATGCATGCAATAATGAGCTATGCATGCAATAATGACGACTGCAGAGTCGTCGTCAAGCAATATATTGCGCAGGGAGATACTGCGTTGGTTTTTTATGTTGCCAGAATGCAGAATTACAGATTAGCGGATAGAGTTATGAACAGTTTGCATAAGAAAGTGGAACTCAGAAAGAGACATAGGATGCGGTTTTCTGACAATGTTAAACGGAATCTTGTTAGAATTGTCACCTAAAGAATTGGCCAAATGCAACATCTGTAGTTCAAGAGAGAAGTGTTTGTTGGAAGAATTTTCCAGTCTGGTTGGACACGAGTAACCCATGTCAGCTTGTATGTTATCTCTTAGAGCTTTAGAATAGAGCATAGAAAATTTCACGAAATGTTATAAACAGACTTTCGACTAATTTCGTGAATTCTGATATGCGATTCAAAATTTATAGTGCTTGTCCCAGGTTTAGAGAGTTTAATAATTTTTGTATTGCTATAAACGTTATGGAGTTATAAAAATTGGCAATTGCGAGTTGTGAAATTTTAAGCTAGCTTTCAGCTCTGATCAGGACTGGATCTAGGGCGGGGGCAAGACTTTTCGTCCCTCCCTCCTTTCACAATGCTAGTAAGGCCAATAGAGGTAAAAGATATTAAACTTATTTATATTACATCCCTTTTTCAAAAATCTGTTTAAAGACGTAAAACCGAGCGGGGATGTGTTAAACTGCAATGGAAATATAGTCTCTTGTTCTTCCTTTTGTATTTTTCCGACCCTGATTGTGTTTCTTCCCCCCCCCCCTCGATATTTTTCTAGATTAGGGCCTGGCTTTGACTACTACAATTGTTCGAAGAAACTGACTGCTGTCCATTGTAGTAGTAAATCTATACACTCGAGGACGTTTCCATGCAGCATTCATAAAAAATTGCCTTCAAAACTATCTTTGAATAACCTCTTTGATTTTTTGAGCAGCAACATGATAAATATTTTCTTATCTAAAAAAGAGAGATAAAACACTGAATTAAATGAATCAAAAATAATTTCAAGTCAAACACTCTTATTTTTTGCTTTGATTTCTATTTACAAAAATTATTTCTCGCGTCATTAATAATTCAAAATAACAACTACATCTCTCGTCAAAAAGGTACTTGTAAAGGACAACTGACACGATACTAACAAATTTATTCGACCTTACTCTATGATGATTTCTCTCCAAAATAGGGCGGGGGTGGCTCAGTCGTTGGCGCGCCAGATTCATAAACTGCAGTTCCCAGATTCGAATCCCAGCTGGGTCAGCTTTGATGTTTATCTTCGTAAAACTCCCCGCCTTTTCCTTAGTCAGTAGGGGACACCGATGGGCTTGAAAAGGCCGCCGTCAGTAAGATGGAGCGTTTTCTACTTGGCGCCTTGTGCAGAAGAGCCATAATCTTTGGACGTTAAGAACACGCTGGATGGCCTTGACTGGAGGCTACTATCTGTCTCCGAACAGCTGCTACAGTGATCCAGAACTCCCCAACCTTCTCTTAGTCCTCACCCTATGAACTGGCCGTTTAGCCCATTGTGTGCGAAAAAGTACAGCTCAGAGGTAAACCAACTTTCCATAACGGTTTACATGCTGTGATGATTTTGATAAATTCTTTTTGAATCAAGTACATAAGAAATATTAACGGAGACGTCCCACTCAGAAATTTTACTAATTATAAAAATTATGAATGACAAAAATTCTGATTTTCTGAATGAATCTGATACAGTCAGATGCAATGCAACCTACCTCAAGGTTAGGATGTTAATTCAACGCATCTAAGCAACTACTACTACCATCATAGCACTAAGAAGGGTACTTTTTATTGTTTATTAAAAAGTTGGCATCATGTCAGTTTAAAACATTCATCTAATTTTCTATGTCCTATCTGATTTTCGCGAGCGATGAAAACGGCTAATAGGATAGGCTTTTATTTCCTCGCTTCTCTTGCTGCCTCTTTTTCAACCCTGTTTGGATCAGTGCCATTTCCTGGGTGTCAACAACGGAAGCTTATTGTAAAGTCTAGGCACTCTAGGACCAATGCTAATTTAAACCCTTCATCTCGATAAGCTTGAGAAATTTCAAAAAGAAAATGTCATTTTATTTAAAAGAACGGTATGGCTATATATAAGTAGAACAAAAATAATTAAAATCAGAATGGGGAATCTAATTAGTGGCGGAATTGCTTACATTAAATAGAAACAGTGCGATGGTGTCTGGAGTTCTCACCATAACCGAGTTCTTGTGTTACTATTAATGTTTTCTTCACTGAGATACTGCTCTTATCTTCAGTTGGTTCTCAAAGAAAATTCACGAAGTTAGAAGTATGTGTCTCTATTTCTCTTTGCTGATATGATGTTGCTATTTTTTATTAATTCTTTAAGTCAAGAAATACTGATAATTTTGGGAAAAAGAGCGTTGGGTAAGGGTCATTTGTTAAGTCTGAGAAAAATAAAATATACATAAAGATTTGTGAATATTTCCTAATGCTACAGCTAAGAACGCCTATTATCTTACAATAAAGCTGATTAATGACTACTTCACTTTAAAGATTATTCTGTCAAGTACTAGAACTTGTCTGACAGTTCAACGAAAAACTGTCCAAAGACACGCTGCCAAACGTGCCTCATGTCACGGAGGGATGCATTTGAAACTGCTAATGAAAAAGTTGATCTGCGAGTAGAACGACTACGTTCTCTGTCTCGTAAACTAAGCATAAGTAAAAAAAAAATACTATTCAAACATGAAATAGCGATCTTCTAATGTCTCTTAAATAGTACAAAACGGGAAAGGACAAAATAATATATATATATTTATAGTATATATATATATTTTATCGTTTTCTAAACATATAAAAAAGAGAAAAAAAAGTCAACTCTTAAATAATATACACTAATCTCCAAATTTACACAATATTCGATTTACACGTTTTCGATTATAAAATGCAACCAGTTCCGTTTCAAAAGATTATAGACTCGGTTATGTGCAGTATGGATTTGGATTTTTTAAATATAATTTAGATGAATGCATATTATTCAGTAACAATGGCATAAACTCGAGGGAGAATCAGACTGTCATCTCAAACTAAAAATCAAATAAATGGTTTCATTTATCCCTTTTTTTCGAATAAATAGATAGAATAATTCTATATTAATAAAATCGCCATCCGTAACAAGTTATATTTATATCGTTACGCTAAAATTATATTTTTAGCATTGTAATTCAATTTGCCGTGCAATACCTTTATGAAATAAAACCTGTTTTGCATTGGCAGAGTTATGACTTTTCTGGACTGAATTATTTCAGGCTAGTAAGAATGCTGCTTTATCGCATTTTAGCAGCAAGTTTAAATTTGTAGACTATTATATAGGCTAAATATATTGTTTCATATCATATAAATAATTTTGCAACACAACTGTCTTAGTTGTTGTGGACATAAATTGTCTGAAAAAGCATTTGTGTTGGTACAAGAGCTTATTTTCAAATTTACATTTAGTTCACAAATAGCCTCGTTTCAAATTTTGTCTTCAAATTCGATACTATACGTCTACATTAGCGATGAATAATTTTTATAAAGAAAAAGAAATATATGAAAGATTAATCTAAGCTTATCTTAATTAGTGCGAAAGAATACAAAATAATCTCACGTTAATGTTTATTACGACAGAACTGAAATCTGAAATAAATATATAATATATATAAATCGATTTTTGAACATGCTTTTCATTAATAACAATTATTTTTTTGATCCTATCTACCAATTTCCCATTAGTTATTGGTCTCGATTTGCACGGTTTTAATTTCCTTTTTATATTGTTTTCGAAGAAACCGAGAAAACAGTTTCATTTTGTCGTCTGTCTGTCAGTCTGTAGACATAGAACTTTTTGGTTTATAGAGGAAAAATTGGGAATTATTTTTCTGTTGAACAGGTATTGATTCAATATTATACGATTCGCACTTTCCTAACCTTCTTATATCTATAACTGAGTCCTCTCATGTTGGAAAAATTTGAAAATTCCGAAATTCCAAATGAATATTGCAAGCGACGTATTTATATGGGATAGTAAAAATTTTGGTGGTGGAATGTGAAGGTCACCAATTTTCCATAGGCAAGAGTGGTTTAACCCCTTAATTTCTGGGGAATGCAATTATTTGGTTTTAAGAGAATATTTTTTCTTTATAGAAATAAATTAAAAATTATTTTTTTTCTTCAATTAATGCTAGAAATTTGAAATTTTGGAGGTGAAATGTGAAGGTTACCAAGTTTCCGTAAACAACAATACGCTGATCCCTTAAACCCATGGGGAATACATTTTTTTTCAAGAAAAATTGTTTGCTTTTAGACATAAATAAAATTTTCTTTTAGAATTGATGAAATATTGCGATTTGAGCTTTCAGAATTTCGCAAAAGTTGGAATTGCGCCCACGAACAAAATCAAAAAATTTCAGACGAATATTGCAAAACGATGTAATTATGTTAGGAATGTGAAATTTAGGGAGTGTATTGTGAAGACCACGTAGTGTGCATTGACAACAATAAGTTCAACCCTTAGACTCTGGGAGGGGGTGAACCCTTTTTTAGGGTTAAGAGGAATTTTTTTATTTTTATAAATAAAAAATTCTTTTTAGATTGGAATGGTATTAATGAAATATTATGATTCAAACTTTTCGAATCGCCCAAAAGCTATAATTATTCCCTCTAAAGGTGGAAAAATTAAAAAATTCTAAAACTTGTAAAGAATACTAAAAATGAAGCATTTATGCCAGAAATTTAAACTTTGGTGGTATGATGTGAAGGTAATGAATTTTTCATTGAAAGCAATGAGTTAATCCTTTGTGGGAAACACAGCTGTTTCTTTTTGCAAGAGAGGAAATTTTTTTAGTGGGATTGATACTAATGAAATATTACAATTTGGATTTTTCAAATACTTAGGTAGTTTAAATTTATATCATTCCACTATATATGGAAAGGGTCAAATGTTTAACAAATGTTCCACGTGATCTGTTTACGACCCCTTTATCTCGGATGGGTGTGAATAAAGCAATTTCAAAATTTAAGAAATAAAAAAAAATACCTTTTATGTTGTAAAGTGGTACTGGAAAAACAGAATCTCTCAGATACACCTGGTAGTAATTTGTTAGATAAATATAGAAGAAAAATTGTCATTATTCAGGTGGGATCAAAACCCACGACTTCCTGAAAACATGTCAGGTGCTCTGACCACTGAGCTACCTGCCCCCTAATAATCATCCTCTATTAGTGGCTTCAAGCATTATACCATAGAATAAGTCGTTGAAAATGTAGTTGACACCTAATTGAAGACTGGTCCAGAAGGTACTTTCCAGTTTAATGCACACGGCCAGCCCACATCAAGCGTCAAACAAGCAATGCTTACGCTCGACTCCCGGTGTGATGGCTTTAAAAATAGAGGCTGACCGTGTGCCCTAAACTGGAAAGTGCCTTCTAGACCAGAGTCTTCAATTACAGTCAACTACATTTCTAACGACTATTTCTATGATATAATGCTTAAAGCCACTAACAGAGGATGATTATTCGGCAGGCGGTAGCTCAGTGGTCAGAACATTTGACATGTTATCAGGAGGTCGGGTTCTGATCCCACCCGGCTAATGACAAAATGCTACTATCTGCATTTTCATCGTCATATATTAGCTGGAATTAAAACTTTAAGGAGTGAAAAAGTAGGTAAACGAAAAACTTCGTTCTCTTTGAAAACGAGTTTCCCACATGCGCCAGAAGCAATCTTCTAGTTTCAATTTGAAACGCATAGGACAGAGAAGTATCCTAGAAACTACTCGTAACTTTTACAGGTTTTCTCATACAAGGACATGCTCTACTAAGACCATAGTGTTTGATGATCATTGCCTTAACTAGAACTAACAAAACACATAAAGTTTTCCTTATTCGAACAGTAGCTAAATCCTTAACCACGCAAGTTAAGGTTGTATTTGTTTACATGATGAATTTCCGGAACCTATCACCGTGCAAATAGAGGAATTTCCATTGTACGACGCTGCTAACTAGTTTGCAATGATATAGGTGTTGGCTCAATCGGTAGTGCTTCAGGCTCATAATCTGATGATTCATATCATAAATATCAGGTTCGAATCCTAGTGTGTGTGAGTTGAGATTTATCGTCGCTAACACTCACTATACCCTTGATGAGACAAGGAACACTTTTGGGCATCGATGGGTCACCGTCCGTTGGAGGAGATGTTAGTCTTGTCTCCGCATACAGAAGAGTCATATCCTGAGTAAGTTAGAGACCACGCTGGGTGATCTTGATAGGAGGCATCCATCTGCCTCCTAGAAGCTGTCAAGTACATCCATTTTCTGAATCTTCTCTGAGCCTCGAGTCTCTTGTGATCTGGCTATTTAAACAAAAGCGACTGTTAGAGATAAAACTATCCATCTACGTAGTTTACAAAGTTAAGGAAAATTGCGAAAGTGAAACTACTTGAGTTTTCAAAAGCGAAATAGTACACAATTTTCCAGTGAGCGACAGATCACTTTTATTATATACGTAGGAAGGAACTTTTTCTTCTGGTTATTCTTCATATTAAAGTATAGCGAGAATCTGAGAAATAAAGTTGACAATTTTTACGTGAATCAACCAGTTGTAATGTACGAAATAAGGATGATATGCATTTGTCTTTGAATGTGAAAGGATGTATTTATGCTAAGCATTTTGGCAATCAAAATAAAATCAGCCAGAAAATCGCGGTTTTTCAAACAATATATCATATTGTATTTTGAGATAATTTTATTCATCTAGCAGATGAGGTGCATAACTATCGAGACTAGAGGACTTCTAATAGAGATTTTAATATTTTAATATTACGAGTCAAGTGATGAGCTACTACCTTACATTACAGTGAGGTTATTTATCATAACGATATCAAATAGTAATCTGGGCGAAGAATTATTTACGTAATAATAATTCAATTATCTTTATCCTGAACACATTAAATAGCATGGGGAACTTTTTTATAAGGATTTATTTGCTTCCTAATGCTCGTTTACAATTGCTAATATGGTATAGTTATCCAAGTGAATAATGCTTTAATATTGTTGTTTACAGATCAAAATGCCAAAATTTGGCGAAACAGATCAAACGCCAAAATTTGTTTCATATTATATGAACAATTTATTAAATAAAATATTTTTTGATAATTTTGTTTCTTCATACAACAAAGGGAAGAATATAGAGTCATCATCCTCAATAAAAATTCTTAAAGGAAGAGTAGAGCATTTTACCCTAAAATAATACGCCAGGAATATAGACTGGGCAGTAGATGTTTTTTTTTTTTCCATTCAAATGTTAAAGTTACTAATAATTAGACATTTTTCCTACAGCTTGATTTCTTCACTTTCTGCTTTCTATAAGATTCTCTTTTGTGGAACCCCTTACAGCTGCTTCACCCACTCAAATTCAGTCACGCTTCTACAAGTAACTCTTTATTATTAACAATTTTGATTTCGTTAGTTCTTCTTTGCAATCAGAATGTATGTACCATTCATAGATTCCAACCATCTTTTTCGGAAATATAATTTCTAGGTTATTTGATGCAACACGTTTTAGTTTTAAAATAATATTGCAGGACCCGAGTTCAATAAATGACTCGAAATTGAATAGCGAATCAAAAGCACGGAAGAACATAAAATATTATTCTATCGTCAGACTGCGTATGCTCAGAATATAGTCAATTTCGTTTCGAAATATTTGAGTAAGCGACGAATCGAGATATAAATGCACGTTATATTTTATCTTTGCGTGAGCAGTCGCCATTGTCCTTCGAAACTCCAAGAAAGCACATGGTCTCTCCTTAAAAGGAAAAAAAAAACATCGGACCATCAACTTTGTTGGAAAAGAGGAAAGGAGTTACCTGCCGGAAGCTTCACTGTTAGTCATATGGTGATGTGAATCTACTTCACGGCTGATTTCCTCTCTTGAGAATAAAGGGATAAATGTTTATCTTTAGAAATTGCTTTCTAACCCTTGCGTGCATAAACCGCTGTTTCAATGCATGTGTTTTTTCATCATTGCAGCGGAAACAGCATTTTCTTTCTTGATCCTTTTACACAAATTGTGAGATGTGAAACACCATTGTCATATGTGACTTTGTATTCACTCATGTGGTAAAAATATTCGCGTTATGAATTTTTTTCGCGTTTTCAAAAGACGCTTTTTTTTGCCGAGAAGAGAGTTATATTAATGTAAGCAATCATGTAATAAGGAAATTTTCAGCTAATAATATTTAATTAACCCCATGTATACATAGTTATATAAGTCGATTTTGTTTATAAGATTGGAAATATTATAACTTGCAAGGAAGAAAAATTATCTCCTTCAAGACTTGAAGAAATATGTATTTAACATAAATTAAGTCGGGCAAGAGTACGTACGCAATTAAGAAATTTAATCATTGAAAAGAAGAAAGAAATCTAATATTAAATATATTCATATTAAATGAGAACGATAATTAAAAGTCATTAGGGACATTAAAAAATAGAAATATATATATTTGAACTTTTAACAACGCTTTATATAAGAGTTAACACTGAACATCTTATATGCTAAGCGAATACAGATATTCTCGCAATACTACCTCCTAGAAGAACCAATTATCGAACCATCAATCTTTATTTGATACATACCAAATCTAGTCTTTGTTTACAGGATCTGCACATTGATAATAATACGATTTTCTGCTGCGATGATTTAATTTGGACTTCAAATATCTACAGAGGCTTTGAGATTCTTCCCAGGTACATTTTATCAATTCAATTAATGAAATCACACATGAATATTCCTTCAAGGAAACAATCTTCTCCTTGAAGACTCATTCAGACACATTTTTATCTAATAATTTCTAAGTTTCATAGTATATCTAGCTTATTTGCTTTTCTGAGGAATGACATAAGTAAGGAATAGAAGATAGGTTTCTGAGATTTTCTTGGGGGCTCTAAAATGTTCTTTAGGTTAAATTGCGAAACATTATAATTTCTCAGTTTATTGAAGTATCCTTCTCTTTCATTTTTTATCTGGTCACAGGTGAATAAAATATGATCAATAGTTTGGGGAGAGTTGCAATGGATGCAGTTAAGAGACTCATTTTTTTTTCGTTTTAAATAGTAATGATTTCGTTAATGCTCTATTAACTTTAATGCGAAGGATAACGTTTATTTCTTTTTTAGTTAGACCTTAGTTTTGTAATTTTGTTCTTTTAGGTGTAACTTTATATCTGTGAGTGTGTTGTGCGTTATTTTCGTAAAAAAATTGCAGTTCATTTAAGCTACTTAATTTATTTCGCATTTTATGTAAGATAAATATAAATGGAGAATAAATAGCATTATTTAGTTCCTTTGCATTCTTAGCTAGTGTATCAACATGTTCATTAAATTTAATATCACAGTGGGATGGTATCCACTGTAAATATATGATATCATTAAGTTGCAAATGATTAAACATTAATATATATATATCATTTAAAAGGATAGAAAATTTGCTTTTATGAGGATTATTTAAGAATATTTCAAGAGAGGATTTACAGTCTGTAAATATTACAATTTTTTAATTAGATAATTTTATTGCCCAATTAATTGCCAAAATTATTGCTATGAGTTCTGGTATTATTACAGGATTAAAATTTTTGAATTTAAATTCATATTCAAATTTTTTGTGGGACAGAAAAATGTTCCAGAAGATATAGTTGTTTCACCATTAAGCGAACCATCCGTGTATATTTGCAAATGGTCTTTATAATAATTATCTATATGGACTTCAGATAGAATTTTTAAATTTAATTTATCATGAGAATTTTTAGAAAGAATTCCTGGAATATCTTTAATAATAATTGATAATGTAGAGATCCAGAAAGGAAAACTTGGGAAGTAATCCCCACTTGATTGACTTCTAATTATCTCAATTGCTTTATCCTTTCCAGAAAAATTATTCATGGAAGAGTCTTGAAAATTATATAGTATTTTATCTATGATAGGATTATCAGTGTTTTTTTGCAATAATTCTAAATAATAAATTAGATAGAGAGAATTTTTTTTAATTTGCAGAGAACCTTTGGACACTTTTAAATATTTTCCAAAGGTTCGCTGTCGTCATTTGCGGCGAAAGTTTTTCTGTGAATATTTGTCTAGTTAATTTTTTGTAAGTTCGTTTTTTATTTTTTATTGAAGTTTCTGCATAATCATCCAGATTTTATCAGCATTGCAGGAGTCTTATACAGAATTTTAATATTTTGGTTTGAATAGTCTCTACGTTTTTAATTTTGTCGCTGATATAGTGTTTATTAGTTCAATGCCATGAAAACATTTTGCTAAGATTATTGATTTGTATATAGTAGTAGATTTTTATTGGAACATCCCCATTTGGAGGAGCCCATATATCTCATAAAATTAAATAGTTTAGTATATTTTGCTTTTACATATTCATTCCATATCAGTTTGGAGTCTATGGTTAAACAAAGAAATTTAAATTTTCTTACAATTTTTATATTAATCTGGTTTAATTTAATATTAAATTCCTGGGGAAGGTTTTGTTTAGGAAAGTACATGATTAATACTTTATCTATTGAGATTTTTAGATTTCAATTATTAAGATATTTATTAAGTTTATTTAAGGTTTGTTGTAATCTTTTTGTATTAGGTTTAAATCAGCTTCAATTGTCCAAAAAATAATGTCATCAGCGTAAGTTCCAAATCTGATTTGTTGGTCAAAGTTTTTATGAATGTCTTTTAAATACAAGTTGAAGAAACAAGGAGAGAAAATATCTCCCTGGACGATCCCATTCTGGAATTTAAATATATTAGAAAGAGTGTCTCCAATTTTGACTTGAAATATTTTTTCATTAATAAAATGATATAGGAAATATTATAAATTGCCACAGATTTTAAGCTCTCTAATTTTCGATAATAAGAAAGTGTATGATAGCGAAACAAAGGCGTTTTCGACATCAATTACAATTGCTGCCATATACAGTTTATTTTTCAAAGCATATTCAGCGTCTGAGATAAAATTTAATAGTAAGTCTTTGCTAGAACTGACAAATCTGAATCCAAAAAAAAAAATTGTTAAATATATTGTTTTTTACAATATGCCTATAATTTATCATCCTTCCAAAAAGTTTCAAGACATTGGAACTTAAACATATAGGTCTAAATGAATTACGTTCATCCTGTGCTTTATTTTCATTTTTGATGAAGATCATAAAATTGTCTAACCAGCTGTCTGGGTATGTTCTTGATGTCCAAAAGTTATTAAAAATTAATAATATTTTTTTAAACAATTTATTGGTAAATTTTTAAGGACTTTATTTGTGATACCATCGGGCCCAGGAGATGGGTTAGGTTTTAATACTTTTATTGCATTTGTTAGTTCGAAAAGAGAAAAAGGTAAATTAAAGTAATTAGTTTTATTGCTTATGAAGGTTTTATGGATAATATTTGCGTTTTTTAGTATTTTATCCAAAGAGTTATTTGGATTATAGGTTGAATGAATAAAATTTTGAGCAAGGTCTTCTGCAGTTTCTTGAATAGTTTTATTGTTTATAATGCATAAGATTGTATGGGATTTATTGGCTTAATTTCATTACTTAAACTTTCAAATATTTTCCAAAGGTTCGCTGTCGTCATTTGCGGAGAAATGTTTTCTGTTAATATTGTCCAGTTAATTTTCTGTAAGATTTTTTTTTTTGAGATAGCTTTCTCTATTTTTTTTTGTAATTTTGACAATTTAGAAAAGCTTTATTGTTTATCATATTTCTTTCAGTCTTTCTTCTAATCGCTATAAGTTTATTAATAAATATAGTTTGGATATTATTATTAGGTATTTTTCATTACAGTCTGTGTATTTTCCTTCTTTTGTTGTTTGCTCAACTAACTTATAAAATCATCATAATAATTCCTCATATCCTGGATATTGATTTACATTTTCTTTAAAATTTTTATTCGGTTATTTTTAGAACAGCTTTTGTTTTTGGGTATTGCGTGTGTGTTTAATATATATATAGTAATGATCACTTTCACAGCTATCTGTTGATATAGATCATTGAAATTTTTTAGCATTTTTTATGTACAGATTTTAAGGTCTATAATTGAATTAGTATTATTTCTATTTATACAAGTTAGTTGATTCTGATTTAAAATTATAAAATTATTGTTTTCTATGAATTTGATAAAATGAGTATTTTTTTTGTCATTTTTATAAGAATTCCAGAATTGATTGTATGTGATAAAGTCACCACAAATTAATAGTTCACCTTTTAAACTATTTATAATTGTCACATATTGTGAATATGTTATACATTCACCAGGATTATATACATTTATAATATCAATCTCAAAATTATTTATTCTAATTTGAACAATAATTACTTCTAATCTTTCAGTAATAATTTCTATGTTAACTCTTTTTTGAGGTATTGATTTATTTACATATATTGCTATTCCACGAGTTTTTGTACTTTTTTTTGTTTATATGTAACAAAACTGATTAATTTAGTTAGCTTATCTATCAGAGTTTCCTGCAAACATACAATCTGGATGTCCATGGTCTTGACTATGTGTTTAAGATAGTGTATTTTATGGAGTAATCCACGGCAATTCCATTGCACAATTAGGTGCACTCTCCATATGAAACGCTCTTCAAAAGCGATAGAAGGATATCCTTAATGAGAGAAAGTTGAGATCCACATGGTAAAATCAGATCAATTTATTTAATGAGTCCGATAATATGATGCAGAAGTTGGCACATGAGTCGAATTATCAAACTGAAGTGTTGAGTTGTGAAAGTCCGAATTTTCATTTGGACGATGTTTAATATTACATGAATTTTTTGCACCTGTGATATTTTTTTTACTGTGGAAACATAGTCAACAGTTTTTTGTTGTTTCAGTACATGGGAGTTATCATAATCCATCATTAAAGCTGAGGAAGACGACGCATAAGCCGGAAATTCTTCAGCGTAGTTGTCATTTCGAAGAATTGAGGAGCTCTCTCTCAGGTTCGTATAAGTTGTGCTTTCAATCCTGTTTAGAGAAGCAGTTTGTGAAAATAAAACTTCCGAATGAGGTTTATTCCAGTCACTATTTTGAAGGCTTTTCACATTTTCAAAAAAACATTTTTGCTTTAATGAATGCTTGATTCCAATTAAGACCAAGTTCAATTTGATATTCTCTGGCTTTACATGTCACGATTCGTGTTTTACAGCCTGCCCAATTAGCGGGATGGGGCCCAGAGCAATTTGGACACTTGAATTGCTTCGCATTACACTGACAGTGATTGTGGCCTCCACCACATTGCTTGCGTTTTGTTTTTCCTTTACATGTTGAGATCGTATGTCCGAACACCCAACAGCGTAAACACAGGTTTGGGTGCAAATAGTACTTTTTTACAGAGTGTCTTCTGAATCTCACAGCTACGTGTGAAGGAAAGACCTCGCCGTCAATCTCGAGTGCAACTTTATGGGTTGGCGTGCATTCAGCGTCTTTATTTTAAATTTTTTTTTTCTCAAAGTGGATCCTTCTTCTCAGGCTAATTTCTCCCTGGTCTTCCAATAATTCTAAGAGCTCTTCATCTTTAATTTCCGGTGATATTCCGATGATAGTACCAAGAACTGTTTTTTATATTTTGGGAATTCCACTTTCACTTTCATTTAATATATTTCAGTAAGATTTAAAATTTTGCTCTTTGTTTTTAGGGAATATTAAGAGTCGTCCCAATGTAATAAATCTTCCAACCAAGTATTCTCCAATTAATTTATAAAAGAAGGAAGTTACTTTCTTTATGTCTAGTTCATTGATGTTACCATTAATTGCTGTAATAACTAAGGAAAAGTCTTCCGATTTTTTGACAGATTCCGATATTAACTCAGGAAGTTTATTATTCTCAGTATCTAATGAAGTGATAATAGCATAATTTTCCTTATTAGCATCTACATTTTCGGTATCAGTCTGTAGTTTGTTTCGGCTTATACTTGTATCATTTTCACTTGAAGGAATAGCCTTCGACAAATTTTCGGCATTTCCATCAAATATATTGTGTTTATTTAAGATATTTTTGATTTCTGGTGATGGTAAAATATTCTTAGGAGTGGCATTCATATTGTTATGAGATTTGATATTATCAGAATGTTCAGAATCCTCCACTGATTTTGTTGGAGAATTATCCGATTCACTGGAGAATTTAAGATCTTCTGATAACAGTGAAAGTTCCTTGGTTAAAATATCAGTTTCGTTTTTAACTCTGCTGGACAGATTATAATTTCTATTCCTTTTTACTCTTATTTTTGTAGTAAGTGTGGGTGACTTTTTTTTTGTTCCCGTTAGTCATGTTGTAGCTTCTTCCTCTTCTTTCGCTCCCAAATCCATCAATCTTTCAAAAACGTAATCCAAAAATTGCAAATCTGAAGCACAATTACTGAAAACTAACAAAATCGCACAGCTCGCAAAACACAACCATCTTCCTCGGTGGTCAATCAACTTTCCTCTTTTGTTTATATAGGAAGAAGGTACTTCCCTACACAACGGACGGGGCTAACTTAGAAGCTATATTTGGCTAGTCCTGGTTTCTCATACAATATACAAACACTTATACGAGGACATGCCCGCTGGTCTTAGTAGTCAGGTAGGCTAACCACTAGACCAGACTTTTGAGATACCGTATGACCAGGTAGGGATAGTAGTTAGCATACCTAACTACTAGCTGTACGTAATTATATTTAGATATTATTATTCTATTTCGTTAAAGTGTGTTCTTGCATGATGAATACTATATCTGAACTTTTACTGCTTTTTATTCTCTTGTTTGAACAGATTTTGAAAAATGGAGTAGCTAAAATGGAGTAATAAGACCATCAACTAATCAGAAAGGATTACATTTATTGCGTGATAGAAACAGATTCGTGTAAGTTTACAGATGATGCGAAAAGCTTGTTTAAAACACAGACAATCGATATGAAATATTTCAAGGTCTATTGATTTATAAAGAATGAGTCAGAGATACCGATTATACTCTTTCGCTTTTCCTCTTGATGGATGCATGCAGGGGACAAATTCTTTCAACTATTTCACCCTTTTTCTCATTTATGAATTCTTAGCAGATTTACCCGGCGTTGTCCTGGTCTAACACTCTTCTGAATTTAGAGTAGATGGCCCTCCCCCACATCACAAACGTTCATTTGGCATAAAAATCATTACGATCAATCCCTTCCGATTTAACTTCTCTCCCTCTCTTTTAGGGAAAGAAAGAAACGGACATATTTCTAGGAACAGTATAATCCTCACCACGTCAGAAGTTTCTAAACCAAAACATGGAATTGCATCGTTCAGGTAATCAAACTTTTCAACTCATTTCTTGTCCACCAGAGTTCCTCGGATACAGTTTGCCAGACATATGTAACTTTATAGAAAAAGGAAATTAAATATGGTCTGAGTTGCCCCAAAAGATTGGGTAATAAGTATTATTATTATTACTACTACTACTACTTAATATATTAAAACCTTTATTAATTAGCATATGAGATATACGTTTATTAACTTTTTCAAATTAGTTAACGATTGAAATTTCCGATACGAATTCTTAGTTTTTGAAGCTTTTGTTTCAACAAAGAATCTCTTGTTCCTCTCGTGCTTAATTTGAACGCCTTCAATATCCATCAACGCTCGTGCTCTTCATCCCAGAAACAGAATAATAACTTTATCACGCAGAATCAGAAAGAAATTACTTTGATGCGGTCCTTCTTTCAAATTCATTGGTGGTAAAAGTTATTTTGAATAACTTTCAACCGTTAATGATAAGTCTATGGCGATTTTAATGCCTTGGCTCCAAACTTTACATGAACGTTCTTTTCACCCAGGGAAAGAATATAGGCCAGTGCTGTCCAACTTCTCTAAGACCGCGGACCATTTTTTTCCTTTGCCAATATTTCGTGGGCCGAAAAAAAAAAGAATATGATAGGATGGGTAGTTGAAAAGTCAATTCATGTCACCTCAAATAATTATTTTATTTGTACGAAAAATAATAAGTAACAGTAAACCTGAAAAACCTCGAAATTTATTTTATTATATTATATTATATGAAAAATGATAAGGGATAATAAACGTCAAAAACCTCAAAAAATATTTTATTTATACGACAACTAATAAGTAATAAAAACCTCAAAAACCTCAAAAATTATTTAAATATTACGAAAAATAATAAGTAAAAATAAACGAATATAAATTTTTTAAACCTTATCAAATATTTAATAAATTTAATGGGATCATTGTGGCCATAGTTGTTGGGCAATAATTTCTTTTACGTCCTTATCGATATTTGTTGTTGCGAGCCGAAGTACATGTTCAAGTGTAGAGTCTTTCAAGAAGTTTATGTATCTCGATTTTATATTTTTCATATCAGAAAATGCGCACTAGCAGATATATGTACTTCCGAACATAGAATTTATTAGGAGTCCAAAATCTTTCATTTTTGGATATTTTTCTTTAGGTAAAAGTTTGAACAATCATTTTTCAGTTTCTCTATTAGATGAAATAATTTGATCGACCTGAAGGTCACATAATTCCATTTGTTATTGAGGATCTACGGCGCTAATATGAATATTTAATCGATTACTGAATAAATTTAAACTTTGCTTAAGGTCATCAAATTGAGAAAATCTTCTATTAAAATCTTCAAAAAGGATATGTAATTTAGCAACATTTTTTTCAAAAATAACTGTTTTACTAAGTTGCATCATTTCTTCGTACAATTCTTTACAAGTTTCAAAATGAATTAAATTGTTTTCCTGCAAATTTGACTTCAACAATTGTAGTTTGTTTCTAAACCCAGTAACATGATTATAAAGAAAGCACATATTTTGATCTTTTCCTTGTAAGGATTTATTCAAGACATTTAAATAATCTATAGTGTTTTTTAGGAAGCTAGTGAACATAGAAAATTTTCATCAACAAAACTTGCTATTAAATCTTCATCGGTGCCCACTTCTGTGAGAAAAAGATGAATTTTTTTTTTCGAAGTGTAAGAATCTCTTCAGGCATTTTCCAGCATTAACCAGCGAATATTACTATGCAAAAGCAAATCACCATACTCAGCATGCAGTTCGTCCAAAAAAGCTTTAAATTTCTGTGTGTAAGAGAACGATTTCCGCCACAAATTAAATTGGTAATTTTGACAACCTTTTCCATTAGTCTCAGCGAAATGCCACACAATGTCTCCTGGTGCTCAATACAGTGCAACATTCCATGTTATATGCATGCGCAGTGAGATCGATTCGTGCTGTCGTTATATGCTTCTGATTACTGCAGCTTCATAAAAACATTTGTTTGATGACGCCGCACCGCTCTTGAAAAGTTTCAGAATTTTGCCGATCGGCTTAAGAATGTGCTGTAAACTTTGTAGAATGTGTAAGTTGAAAATTGCATATCAAGTAAAGTAATATAAGTTGACAAAAAATTAGAAAGCGGATTACAGAGATTTATTTAAAATTTGAAATAAGAACTTGATTTTGTTCGCGGGCCACAAAAATCCTTGTGCGGGCCGCTAATTGGTCAGCACTGATATAGACTATTAGCGAAACCCGCTGGGATCAACCGAAATTGGGGTGGGCGGTTTGAATTTTTCAAAATCCCTATAGCATTAACATTAAAAACAAGTTATTCAAAATAACTGTTGCCACCAATAAATTTGAAAGAAGAAATGAATCAAACTAATTTTTTTTCTGATTTCGCGTGATTGTACAGATTGTACAGTTGATGGTTCACTGAATTTTTTCATTGATTTTGTTTGTTTTCACTGATTGTACAGTTTGTTTGGTCAAGAGCGCGAACGTCGATGGATATTGTACTTGTTCTAATTAAGCACTAGAGCAGTGTTGTCAACATTTTATGCTTCACGTACCCCCTGGAAATGTGTATGTAACTGGAGTACCCCTTGTATAGATAGATAAAACTATAGTTATTGTATAACATTGGAAATAAAATAAAACATATATATATATACATTAAATCATGTATTCATAAATTACATATATCGATATACATAAAAAATTAAATTTTTGCACAGCAGTGTTGCCAACTTAGCGACTTTGTTACTAAATCTAGCGACTTTTGAACTTTCACGGCGTACCCCAAAAACTTTTACCCCATACCCCCAAGGGGTACGCGTACCCCACGTTGAGAACCCCTGTGCCAGAGGAACATGAAATTCTTTGTTGAAATGAAAGCTTCAAAAATTAAATTCGTATCGGAAATGAAATTCATTATCTTAATTTGAAAAATATGTAAAAGTTAATAAACTATTACGTTTACTATTACGTTTACGTTATATTAACATATTACGTTGATTAAAAACGTTTTAATGTGTTTTTTCAATAATAATTATTTTTTTCGTAGTGCCTATACGTTTTTTAGGCATTTCAGATTTTTTTTAATATAAAGTTACTTATGCTTGGCAATATCCAAGGGACTTTGATCGGTACGAATGATTTGAAAAGTTCGATTATTTGAGCGAGGGAATTCCTTTTTTTTGTTTAGAAACGTCGACGCCTTCTACTTTATATTCTAAAGAATTTTAGACTCGACACCTGAAAATTATAATTCTTGAAAGTTGAATTTCCAATGTAACGCCGGGTAAATCTGCTAGTGTTAGATAACGATTGAATCTAAAAATGATTTTTATATTACACGTTCAACTGAAATAAGTGTTATTGCCTGTACGATTGCACATGCAATCTTATTCTCTGGTCCTACATTCGCCGTGAGGGAACAATTGATCTACATTTTCCCTTACACGTATTATTACAATGCTAATATTTTTTTTTTGATTTAAGAAAATTCCGTATGTTGGGAACAAACCTTATGTTTTGAATTTAATATATGTAAGTGCCGGATAACAGTTTCTTACGTGTTAACTACGGAAAAACCTCCACCTGGCACATGTGGTAACTGTAATGACAAAATTTAAACTGTTATACACATTATCATTTCTGAAAATTAAAATTAATTTTAATATTAATAAAAATTATTATAATTATGATAAAATTATAACTTCCTCTTGCAGATTCTGAAACATTTTTGCTGGAATTCCCTGAATCTCACTATCTTAGATTTCCAACTGGAAGAGTTACTTTTCTCTCAGCACGAACGGGGCGGTATCAAGGAGGGACAAGATACATCCCCCTTGCTAATGCTAGTAAGGGTAATGAAGGCAGAAAATTATAAACTTGTGCATAGTTCACGAAATTTTATGGAAAATTTTAAAGACCCCTAAAACTGAGAAGAAATGTTGCACAATTAGAAAATTAGTCTCATACCCTTATACTAAAACTTTTTTGAGATTCCATTGCGTATCTTTTCCCCATCTACCCTTAACTTTTTCCTAGATCTGGGACTGTGCATGAACAAATACAAATTTATTTTGTTACTAATTCAGCTTTGAACGCTTTTGACGCGAATCGTAAAACATAATAAAAATAATATCACATTTAATATCAAATTCGCAATTAAACAACTGGAGCGTGAAACAATAGTAAGAGTTGAAAAGCATGATCTGGATCGGAGTCGAATACAAACCCATGAAGCTTGATTCATCAACACGTTTAGTTCAGGTGTTTTACAACTGAGGTACTGACAACAATGGTCTCATAAACATTTAAAATATCACTGCTGACTCTAGACTAATTTCTAATGCTCTGTTGTTAACGCCTATGCTATCCTTTACAGATATATTTCATGAAAGAAATTTTCCTTAAAATCATACTTAAGAATATTTATAATGTATTTCCAATAGAAACGTTGTAACTATATTATGCATACACTAATAATTTCATCTCTGTTGAAATTCAAAAGAATATTGTGCTCTTTTTCATTAACATTCTCTCGCAATTCAGTTAAATCTGCCACATTAAAAGGCCATTTCTTAATTCTATTGGAGATAAGGTTAATGTTCTTTTCCTGACTTTTGTTAGTAATTCTGAGAGCGCGTGTACTTCAAGTATTGATATTATGCGGATGCACTAGCTCAAAGTTGTAAAACTTTATTATCTTTCCCGGAAAAGTAATATTTTTTATTTCCATCATCGTGCTCTTGCTTTCGTACACTAGATCCGGGCAATTTACTTTAGAAGCAGAGATATACTTGCGCTCCCAGTCGAAGCGGAGATAGCGGCTGGTATTTTGTTTTGCATAAGATTGGAAACTCTTTCTCTTATTCATTGTTATGAAAAAATCCAGTGAAGAGAGTAAGACTAAGACCGGCTTTAACTACTTTTCCACTTTCGAAAGCTGAATTTCCAAACTGATCATTGCTAGAGTAATTATAGATTCCTTTTCGAGTTGTTTCCTTCTCAAATATATCGATTGATAACAGAAAGAAAATTTAATCTTTAGTAAGCCAGAAAATTCATTGTTCGAGCTGCAGCAAAATCCACTTGCTGTTGGTTGCATGCTTGATTCTTTTAACATTTTAGACATCGAATAAGATCAATTCGCGATATATCAGATAGTAATAGCCACCTGGCAAGCAACTTTCAGACCGTGGTTTTATGTCCTACTCGGTTACATTTTTTTCCTTCTGATTTGCTGTAAAATGTATGGTGTTTGTTATGGAGAAAGTTTGCAATGTGTTTAAAATATAGGATGGAAAGAAATTGGCAAAAATTGATCACATGTAGTTTTTAGTTTAGGAATATCCCAAAGGACAGAGAATGCATGGAAAAGTTTTGTACATTAGAGAGTTATAATTCAACAAATATCAATATATATATATATACATTAGTTTCCATAAATAGAGGAAAACTCAGAAAAATTATGATGAACAAAAAAACTACATGAGTGATTTTAAAGTAATTTGATGAAAACATGAATTACAATACTAGTTTCAGAATGTCATAAAATATTTCACACTAGAATCATTTTCCGTCAAAAATTAACACTTACAGGAACTTGTCCAAAAACGAGGTGTCATAATACAATGGGCAAAGTTCTTTAATAAAGAGTGTGATCCGGCTTACAACAGTGACTTATTACAGTGATGTTCCATGCTGTTTATGATGTTGTCAATCAGTAGGGAGTAACGACTATTGTTCCTTTAAAGCAGTAATAAGCTCTCACATTTGTTTCAGGTAGCAGGTTGAGGGCAGCAAACACGTCTCCCTAGAGCATCCCACACATGCTCAATCGGATTTAGATCGGGAGATCGAGTTGGCCACTCCATCCACATAATGGTCTCCTCCTGAGGGTATTGTTCCATTAGTTGATCTGCCTGTGGACGAGCATTATCGCCTTATAAGTTGAATGTTTCACCTATTGCACCAGCGTAAGAACGTACATAAGAGTCCTTGTAAGATGAATGTTTCACCTATTGCACCAGCGTAAGAACGTACATAAGGGTCCAGCATCTCATATCTATATCTTTGAGCAATGAGGTTCCCACTCATCAACACATAGAGGTCTGTATGTTCACCTAAGGAAATGCTACCCCAAACACTCACGCTACTTCTGCCATAACTGTCTCTTTGACGAATGTTACTGGGATGATAGCGGGTACCTCGTTCTCTCTATATCAAACAATGTCCGGAATCACTCTGCAAGCAATATCGAGATTCATCTGTGAAAAGAACGGACCTCCATTGCTCTTCTGTTCAATTAACATGCATGCGTGCCCTATTCAACCGCTCTCTCCTGTGACGTAAGGGGGTATACAAATTATAGGCCTTCTAGCGTACAGACCTTCCACATGAAGCCTACGCACAGTTGAAGCTGATACAATCCTCTCAATGGCTGCTGCAAGAGAGGATTATAACTGAGAAGGAATAGACGTCCTACTCCTTCGTGCTGTTAATCGTAAATATCAGTCTTTCAGAACAATCATAACTCTAGCCCTTCCTCTGCTAAACCTCCGAGACGCGGAATCCGTGCTAAGCAGTTGATTCCACAATCTATGGACCACAGAAGAAGTTACATTCCGCCATCGTGTCACGTCTGACTGACTTTGGCCTGCTTCGAGCCGGCCAAATAGCTCTCCACCGCAGTTAATTTGGCAAATGATGTCTTCAGGTCATTCCTTCAAATTGAGTATTTCGAATTTCTTTACTCACATTTACAATGCAAAATAATGATCTACTCCAAAACACCCGTTTTCATGCCGCTATCCGATTACGCCAATTGATGCAACCTAGATTAATTTTCACTCGACATGCTCACTCGGCATGCATTACTGGTTACATGAACAAGTTTGGTGATGATCAAACAATTATTTGGCGAATCATTGCGATTTTTCTCATTTTTCCTTAGTGTATGGAAATTAGTGTATAATGTAAATACCAACCATCACAGAACCTTAGGTATTACAACTCGAAGAACGACACGTTAACTGAAGTCTTAAGTATTATTATTGATTCACCAAAACTAAAGTTTCTATTTGAAAGTTGTAAATTTCTTAAGAAACAATCTAGGAGTAGTAGGATTTATGAAAAGTATGTATTATATTATCACAAGGAGAGGGGCGGATTTAGAGGAAGAAAAGGGACCATCCTCCTTGAGAATGCTAGTAAGGATGATGGAAGTAAATTATTAACCTTATTCACGTATTTCTCAAGAAATATATTTCAAGCATTTCTCAAAAAGCTTTTTAAAAATCTCTAGTCGCGGGGCCTAGTGCAGCGTTTTCAAACTGGGGGTCGCGAAATCAATTTAGTGTAAGGCAACCAGCATTTTTTAAAATTAAATAGAATAGAAAATATTAGTCTTGGGCGCAATGTAAAGTGCATTTCTAATTGTGGGTCGCGATCAAAAGCGTTTGGAAACACTGGCACTTTTATCGCTAGCGTGCCTGAGTTCGATCCTCGGATAAGGCATGAATGTTTGCTTTGCTTTTCTACTGAGATCCAGTCATTCTCACAGACTTCTATTATGACGTATAAACTGACAGGCTCCTGTCAGACCTATATAGCAAGAAGCTGCTTGAGCTGTTTTTTATTTTTTATTTATTTTTTTAAACCGAAGGGTAAACGTTATGCAGCAGTGGAAATCCAGTCCCCCCCCCCAAATTAACTTTTTTCCCCGACGCGATTGCATAACTCACCCCCTCACTTTTTTTTTTCTAGATCCTTGTCTGGACATGGAAATATTTTGGTGATTTGCTGAGGCCGTATGAACATCTAGTAAGACGAAGAATGAATTCAAAGATGTCGTAGGGCAAGAGTAAACAAACTTTGTACAAACCTGCCATGTAAGACAAACTTCTTACATGGCAGGCTACATAACAAGTTTTTTATCCTTCTCGAGACCACTAGGAATTGTTACTAAAATATAACTCATCACCGTTGCTGTAGATGTTCTTTTTGGGCTATTCCCGGGAATTTATTATCCTATCGCCACACACAGGTGAAAATTGGACCCACTTGTCACTGTGCTGCTACACTACAGCAGAAATATATATTTCGATTTGCCAAAAGAAACGTAAAAGCCAAAGATAGCATATACAGCAGAGAACACGAATCTTACTTTTCGTCTGAAATGGGCAGCACTTTCATCGTTTTTTCCCTTCTTTTCGACGAAAAATACCACCTATTATCCGAAATAGGATTACAAGACTAATATGATTATTGCGAAACAAATTAAGCACTGAGAAAATATTTGATGATAGGAAATTGATTGCACCGTGTTTTGAACTGTATAAATTTGATATATGAAACTAAACTATAGGAAAACCTTTTCCTTAATAATCAAAGTTCCTGAGGTTTTATGGATCTGAGTTATAGATTTCAAGATTTTATTGTGTATTACAAGATGCAAGAAAGACTTGAAATCAAGCCAGAGAATAATATTTTAGGAAAAAAAGGATTAAGTGAAATGACAGACGATATACACCGAAGAGCCAAAATATTATGACCACCTGCCTAATACGAGGTTGGTCCTTCACGTGCCGCCAAAACAGCTCTTACCCACCGAGGCATCGACGCTAAAAGATTTCTAAAGGTGTGGTGTGACATCTGGTACGAACACGTTACCAGCAGATCCTTTACCTCTTGTAATATACGTGGTTGAGCTGCCGCAGATCGGGTATGCCGTTTCAACTCAAATCACAGATGCTCGATTGGATTGATGTCTGGGTAATTTGGAGGCCAGGGCAATATCTGGAAGTCATCCTCATGTTACGTGAACCATTCTCGAACAATCCGGACAGTGTGGCATGACGCATTATCCTGCTGAAAAAAGGCACTACTAGAGGTATATACCATTGCCATAAAAGGATGTACCTGGTGTGCAATGATTTTTAGGTAGGTGATAGATGTCAGAGTTTCCTGCACGTGAATGGATGAACCCAGGGTTTCCCAGCAGAGCATTGCCCAAAGCATTACACTTCCTCCACTGGCTTGTTTTTGTCCCACGGTGCATCCCTGTGCCAACACTTTTCCAGGTTAATGGCGCACACGTACACAGCCGTCCATATGGTGAAACAGGAAACGAGATTCATCGGACCAGACGACTTTCTTCCAATCATTCAAGGTCCAGTTTTGATGCTCGTGTGCTCATTGAAGTCGTTTTCGACCGTGAACCGAGGTTAGCATGGGCAATTGGAGCGGCCTGCAGCTACGCATCCTCATTTTCAGTAGGTTTCAGTGTATTGTGTTGTGATACATTACTCCCATTACCAGGATTAAAATTACGGGCGAGTTGCGCCAGAGTATTCCTTCTGTTGGCTCGTACCATATGGGATAGCCTTCGCTCACCTCTAGCATAGATGTATCGTGGTCGGCCCACTCCTGCAGTTCGTGGTTTTTCCCTCCTCAGACCACTTTTTGAAGATACTTAAAAGCACAGCTGACCGTGAGCACAGCACAAGCCTTGCCGCTCGTAAATGCTCTGACCCAGTTTTATGGCCATTACAATTTGGCCTTTGTCAAATTCACTTATGTACGCTGCGTTTCCCATCTGAAGAACAAGAATAACACTGATTAACAGAGCTCAGTATCAAGTATTATTTATACCATACCATAAATAACCGCCTTCGAATATCTGCAGTATAAACCGCCTTCGATTATCTGCAGTTGCTTCGACTTGCAAAAATACGCGCTGGTCATAACGTTTTGGCTCTTCGGTGTATATATTTGACTAACTTTTACCCTGTTAAATATTAGTCTAGAATCATCTAAGAAAAATTATTTCACGGTGCAGAAAAGGTTTGTGCATAGTAAAGAAATTTGAATTTTACAAGATTCTTGCAGGTCGCAATGGGGTGGGGATTGTCTCGTCGGTAGCTTGTCAGGTTCATAACCTGCAGCTCCTAGGTTCGAGTCCCACCTGGGCCAGAGTTGAAAATGATCTGCGCTAAATCAGAAAAACTTTCTTTGGGTCAGTACGGGACACCGATGGGGTTGGAAAATCCGCCGTCCTTCGGCAAATAGCTGTTCGATCTAAACTTCTTCAGTATACATCTCACGTAAAATAGTTTCTTACACAGAGGAGACTGGTTTATAGACCATGCACACGGAGTGGCAGGAACCACACCGTGATCAGAGGGTCTATAAGAGTGACCTTGCGTGCAGGGTATGACTCATGCCACTTCGTTTGGGAAACCATAACCTCTGCACGTTAAAGAATATGATAACTGGCCTTGACGGTGACTACCATCTTTCTTCTAACAGTTGTCCAGTAATTGCCCTTCCCCCGACCTTTTCCGAGTCCTTGGAGTTCTTGTGATCTGGCCGTTTAGGCTACTGTGTGCAAAAAATGCTCCTCAGCATCCCTATCAACCCAAAACAAGACGGTCACAGTTTGTGCACCTCTGTCTTTGGATGTAGATCAGGTATGTGCAAAAGTTTTAGCTGAAGGGCAGCATAGAAAATTGAGAGTAATGACGGGTAAACAAATAGTTAGATAATCAATAACGTATGTATAACGAAGTCAAAAAAATTAATTGAGAAAAAAAATATTAAAAAATACAATGAAACATAAACACTTTTATTTTATTAAAATTAAATATTTTAACGGGATTCGCCTTGCAGAAGTTGGACTAATTGTTCCTTATGCGTTCTTTTTCTCTTTTACAAATTTAATTTGCAATTTTAGAATTTGAAACATGCATGGTGTAGACAATTAATCCTTCATGTGTATAGCAGTTAGCGAGCAAAATTTCTAAGGCGGTTGTAGTATCTTTCTGTATAGGTTTATGTACTGTACACGAAAGCTGTATAAATTTATATAAAACTTCAAGATTATTTCATGTTTTCGATTGGGTGCACATCTCGTTTGAAGTGTGCACAAAAATATGGAATGATATATGATCATCGTCTTTCATATCATAAGTAACTGAAATATTTTTCTCTGATGTAAAAATGTATGTACATCAATAATTCATACAGAGAGTTCAAGTTTGTTATCATTAGAAATCCTAGAATAAATTTAATCAATATATGAAAAAAGTGTTGGTTACAATTAAATAAACTGGATAAAATACCAGTCAAAACTAAACAACCCAACTTCTTACTTTCTCTCTATCTTCACTCGTGGATGGGGAGTTAGCTCAATCAGTAGCCCGCAACCTTCGAAATATGATTTACTAGGTTCGATTTTCGACAATGCGTTAAAACTATGAGATAAACCTCCGCATTGTCTCGGTGATCAAGAGGATTAGTTAAGAAAAAAAAATCGCCGATCTTCGAATGGTCCTTTTCCATGGGACCCATGGCAGGAGAGTTTTGTTATGTAAACATTATTAATCTTTATTTTATCACGTGATAGTATTTTTTTAATTTTTTAAAATTTTAAATTATCAAAATATTCCAAAAATTTGATATTTTTAAAATTTACATAAATTTTTGAAAAGTGTTTCTCTTTCCTATATGCATTTCTAGATCCCTTAAAATATTTGTATAAAATTTTGAATGATGGTTCTTGAGATCAAGAAGAATATACATGCCTATGATTGAACGCTCAAACATTCGCCATCCCTCCCCAAAAAAAATAAGGGAAGAAATGAAAGAATTTTCCCTAAAGAAAGTGACAGTAAGGATATAAAATGTGGTATTCAGTTTCTCTTATTTTAACTTATTGAGAGAACTTATAAGCATTAAGAGCTCAGATAACTTGATTCACAGCATAACTTCCTCTTTTCGTAACATAAAGCAACATGAGATTTTAGCCTTCAACTTTAATTTCCCCTGAGAAAGATGGCGTCTCTTAAAATAAGATGGGGGTGTGGGAAAATTTTCTACTAAACTATAAGAGCTAAGACCATCAGATTTCGGATACAGCTTCCTGTGATCATAACGCAAAGCAACATCCAGTCCTTACCTTTTCCTACCCCAGGAGCTTCTTAGAGATGTTTATCGACTAAAATTGGGGATCCGCAGTCGACTAGTTTATGATCCGTTTGCTTAACCATGTCAGTCGTAGTTGTTTCACTCACTTGCACTCTGCCAAAGTTCAGCCACATCATTAGTTCTAAGAAATGCTGAAATGTTCGGAGCGGGTATTTTTTCCCAGGGAATTCAAAATGCAGAAGTATATGCAACCGTGTTTCTTAAAAAATTTCTGTTATTTTTTTTTGTGATCAGACCCACAAAGCTTGGCGAATAAGGTTATGAACAGTGTGCCTAAAGGCTTCAGAAAGAGGTGGGGAGGGACCTAGGATGCGGTGGGCAGACAATGTCAAATAGGATCTTCTTAAAATTGGTGTGCAGTGACCAGATGCAACAGATTTAGCTCAGAAAAGACTTGCTTGGAGAACTAAATTGCACGGTCTGGTTGGACGTCCGTGGCTGCCGAATGCCCATGGCTGCTTCAGGATGATGATGATGATATGACAGAACAAACGATCATTCCATCCCAGCAATCAAACCCGTACCTCAGCAGTTACAGGGTCACCTAAAATCAACCCGATGCCACTTCACCACAGAGGAGGCATTGTCATTCTAGAAGAATAATTGAAAAAGTTAACATCTGTATTCTTTAATATATTCACATTTCTCCTTATTTTTTGGTTTCTCTTATTAGAAACACAATAGGTTTCAAGCCATTTAGATGTTGTAGAATTTGCTGTAATATACTACATGCACATTTGACAGCAGATAAATTGCAGCTAGGCCCAGTGACATCGGAATATTCAATGATAGCAGAGAAGCATAGTGACATAAGACGTGAAATAAAAAAAAACAGAGTTTTTGAAACTGAATGGTTGAAATAGAAAAAAATCGTTGTCGCTGCACATTCAACTAAACGGTTTGTTGACTAATTAGCAGAAAAATATTCATTACGACACTGCAGTTAATGTCGAATGTTGCACAAATGGAGGCGAAAATGAATTATTAGACTTAAAAGTAAAATGAAAAATGATATTTAATTTAAAAAATTATTCGTAGGTAATTGAATTTTTAATACTCATTCCGCTGCTCTGACTATTGCCAGCAGATTAGAACATTTTAAAAAAGAAACAGTTTTCTCCTGATTTCAAAATGCCCTTGAGCAACTTTCGTAATCTGATTTTCCAAATTCGATTCTTGACTATGAGTTAAGACTACTCGACAAACCTTCTCATTGCCTCGGTGATAAAGAGGACAAGTATCCGTGTAGAACAAAAATAAACGATATTTTTCGAGTTAATTAACGAACATAACCGCAAATAACTGCATTAATTGGTTGTTAAGCTGTAAGTAAACGATTTTTATATTATGTAAAAAGTTGCCACACTCCTGCACTTTCTTGTATTTAACATGCATTCACCTATTGTATGTTTCATGTAATTGATTTACACTCTAACATTCTTTTCCCTCCTTTTAATACAATCATTATTAAAATCCGTTTCCACATTTTTATAATAATCCAAAGAGGAGAAATAAAGAAAATTAAAAACATTGTCTTTAGTTAAACATAATACGAGAAACAAATTGAGTTTTTGTTATTTTATCATCATCATCATCATCATCATCATCATCATCATCATCATCATCATCATCATCATCATCATCATCATCATCATCATCAAGCAGCCATGGGCTAATGAGGTCAAATCAGACCGTGCAATTTAGTTCTCCAAGCAAATCTGTCCTGAGCTACATCTACTGCATCTGGCAACTGCACACCAATTCTAACAAGGTCCTGCTTGGCATTGTCTGCCCACTGCATCCTAGGTCTCCCCCTCTTTCTGTGGCCTTTAGGCACACTGTTCATAACCCTATTTGCCAATATATAATTATTCATACGGGCAACATGGCTAACCCAGCAGATTCTCTCTCTGCACAATATGCCGCTTAAAGGAGGTTGCAGATTCCTTTGCCTAACCTCATGAATACTTACAAAGTTAAACCACCTAATACTCAAGATACTACGTAAGCATCTAGAATCAAAAGCATCTAGTTTCCTGTTATCTTGTTTACATAGCGTCCAAGTTTCATTAACCCTAGAAAACCCTAGAAAAAACTAAACTATTATATAGTCTAATTTTAGTCTTAAGGTGTATACGTCTATTTCTTCACAATCTCCATAGATTCTTAAAAATTCCGGCAGCAATCCCTATTCGTCTGTTAATCTCCTGCCGCACATCACCATTATCTGTTACATAGTTTCCAAGATAATTAAACTGTGACACCTGCTCAAGATTGGAACCATTCGGATTAACTGAATCACAGCCTGCCTGACCAATTTTCATCACTTTAGTTTTCTCTCTGTTTATAACCAAACCTTGTCTACTACAAGTTTCATCAACAGCTCGAATGAAAGAGTTCATCTCATCAACATCATTTGCCAAAAGGGCTAAATCCAAAATGGTCTGCAAACGGTAGCTAGGTAGTCACTGGAAGGAGAGCTATTCACCAATCCCCTGTGACGATGCATAGAACCGGCCAGGCCTAGCACCTAATGTCCGACCCCGCCTTCTCGTGGTGCAGACCGTTAGCACCTTTCAAAAGAGATACTCTCTTGTGGAAGTGAACGGAAAGGGAGAGCTGCCAGATTAGTGTGGCCTACTGATCTGGACAACTATGGCTACTTTTCTTTTTTTCTACCCTGCTGAGGAGTGGTCAACCACACAGGGTCCTGGTGCTGACCATATATACCGACCTGAACGGAATTTTCTCTTATTCGTTGCAAAAATAAACAAACCTAAATGTGCTATCCCTCGGGGAGTGTTTGTTTATAACAAATATTTCCTTTTTAAATAGTAGATAAATAAGTTCTTACTTCTTTTCAGATTCTAATTCTTAAGTTGCAGTTGAGTAAATGAAACATTCCTCTGTGTAACGAAAAGCATTGTAATATCTCTTCGAATAAAATAAGTCGGAAATATGTCATTCAGAAAAGAGATTACATTCTTCCTAGAGATTTCAAAAAAGTATTCTTGTTTATTCTCTTTTTCTATAAACCAGTTCCCCCAGAGTAAGGAACTGCTATACTTGAGATGTATACCGAAGAAGCTTAGATCGAACAGCTATAGCTTCAGTTTACCATTCTTTAGTGTTTTTGCTTCGATGGTTTCTGTTTTCACTTCACGAAGCAGGAGAGATTTAAAGTTCAAAAGATAAGTCCAGAAAGGTAGAAGGTCCTTCTCATTTTCCTGCCAGTTTCTCTGCTTTATCCTTTTTTTTCCTTCTTTCCGAAGGGCTTAAATGAAGATATGGAATATATTTATACCATCTTATTATCTGCGAGTTTAGAGCTTTATCTAGTCGCTTATGAGGGATTTTGCATAAGACCACTTTTCATTTGCTGGGGTCTTTATGAAGTGCATTAGCAGTTAATTATTAATATGATAATGAAACTCTGCTATGCATTTGGCGATAATCTCTCGTAGAATTGTTCTGAACATTTCTAGATTTTTCTTGAATTAGTAATGTTTGCCGACAGAGGTTAAAAGTGCAACTTTTATGTTATAACGTGACGAATTCGTTAAAATAAAATTGAAATCGAATTTTTTATCGTTTTCGATATTGTTCTAATTAAGAGAAAAGTAAATGTTATATAATCATGATATGTTTTGTAACTAAAAATAACTTGGAAGAAATCTATCGCAAAAATCTCTAATATTTCAAACTTTTCAGTTTAATATATTTGACGAATTATTGGTGGGATACACACTGTAAGAAGAATATGGTGATTCTCGGAGTGGTTTGGAAGGGATGTGAATCAAGAGATCAACTTTCTTGAAGTAGTACTCGGTGAATTCTTGTAAATATTGTTATTAAAGATGAACGTGCTGCAGTGAATTTATGCTAAATGTGACATGAACACTCGTGTATGCTTCTGCGTGAAATTTATTTTAACCAACGAATTGGAATACAGAACCGATCTGAAAAACAGAAAAGATAGAATTGTAAGGTTGGAGTTGTGGATATCCGAAAGGAGGCATAATTAGTTTCAATATGTACGTGATGGATGTAAAAAATGAAGAAGCATTTTATATGGTGAGTGCGCGGAAGGTAGTTTAGTTTATTAGTGTGGATCGTGTTGGTAAGCTGGTAAAGGAAACGAAGAATTCGTCGTCTTGTGCGTGATGATCAACGTCTGAAAAGAATTGGTTCTGAGAAACCAGTACACTTAGCCGCAGTTTTGGAGTACTTGACGATTAAAACCTAAGAAGGAAGTCATTTTGTGTATAATTAATTAGTTATTTAGGAATTAGTAAGGTTATTCTCGAGATATTGCAAGTATTCACATATGATTCTCGTTAGATTAAAACTTTGTTCACACATAAGATAAACAGTGGTATCTTTAGTTTAGGTACATGTTTTATACATACTCTTGTATTAAATCATATTATTTTACATTTATTGCTACTAGTTGATATTTTTGAACTCACTTAAGTTTTCATCTGTTTGAATTAGTATCAATATATAACCATAGAACACTATCAGATGGGGGAAACACTATTTTTAACCATAAATAGCTTAAAATCTTTGCTTCAAATATGCAATAAGCCTATTTTAAAAATTTTAATAAAATAAATTATATTTTAACAAAATTAATTAAAAAATTTGTTCTATCTAGAGGTTCTGATTACTCCATAGTAGATATGTAATTCTATTTTTGACAGAAAAAACAAGATTTTTCATATAAAAATTCTGTAAGTTCTTTTTCATTTTGTCTTTCATTTGCAACCTTAAGGATGGTGAAGAATCTCAGAAACCACTCCTAATTTTTACAGGACTGCTCATACAACGACATGCCCTACTAAGACTGAAGTCAATACTGACTACTACCTCGGTTAGATCTTAAAAAAAAGCAACACACAAATAAACAGCCATGCCATCCCGTGTCTCGAATCCTGGCTCCGGCAGTTATAGTATCATTGCGGACCAACGCGATATCACTGTGTCACTGAGACGATATCTTTCATAACCTATATATTTTTTCGTTTTTCTTTCTGAAGGCGAGCTCAGTTCCTTAAATGATATACACTTTTAAGAGAATTTTAAATTCAGCTTTATCCAAGGTGAACAAACAAAATTCCAAGCGTTCACCCTTTGCGAGACAAACTCGGTGATATCAGTTTCCTTCCCCACACAAATCCTGAGCTCTCTACAGCTTCGGATGATTTGCTTTAATGGTTTAGCGAATCTACTGGACAGCTGTTAAAAGCAAATTTCAAGTTCTCACAAAGAGCATTGAACTTGAATTTAACGTGCACATAATACACATCTGTTATCTAGGGAATAAGAACTTTCGGCTCTTTTTAGAATTCAGTGTTTACAAATCGCATAGTAATTTCTGCAATAATATCGATGTGTGTTTTATTGCGATTTCTCCATTTACCTGACTGCTAAGTGAAGAAACAAAGAAAAGTGCTGCATAAAACTTTTAGTAAAAATTAATGTCCAAAATAGCTGTGTTTTTACTTTAAATAGCTATTAATACCTGTATGTAAGCATATTGTTCAAAATGTTTCTGTTTTTTATCTATCTTGCTATTTGCTACACAGTACAATATGCCAACAGGTTGGTTTTGGCTTTGACATTTGTCTGTTAGTCGATGTGCCGGATTGTGGATTTGACAAAATGTTGTTCCAACATATTTTTCGAACGCGGTGGAGAAACTTAATGATTTACATGCGAAATGAAAGTTTGTGACGCAGGGTGGTGTCATAAGCTATACAAACTTGACCACCGTGCTTTTTCCCCCACTAAAAAACGGGAAATGTGAAAACAATTCTTAAGCTATATTTTCAGAACGCGAAAGCCGAAAGTAACAAGCTACATGTCGAATAATAGCTTCTGACGTGAGAAATGTTGTAGGCTATGAAATGTTGACCCCTACGTTTTCCCCCTAAAAGTGGGACACTGTGAAAACGATTGTTCCTCTATGTATCATGAATGCGAGTGAGGAAATTAATGAGCTATATGTCAAATGAAAGCTTATGACGCTGGGAGTATCCTAGGTTATAAAAGAATCATCTTCCACGTTTCCTTCCCCCCTAAAAACTGGAAATATGAAAGTCTTTCTTTTATATCATCGAACTACAGTTACGAGTTAGACGTCAAATCAAAGCTTGTATAATGGCTTTAGTAAACTGTTCCTAATTTTGCCTCCACTATTACCCCTGAGAAAATGGGGGGGGGGGATCTTCATGGCGTTCGACTTTAACGAGTCGTATCTCAAATTAAAGCTTGTGACGTCTCCAATGCCGTGGGCTACCTCAAATCTGAATCGAAATTTGTGGTTATGAGTCATATATAAAATGAAAGTTTTTGAACTTTGATTTTAGTGACAACAAAAAAATAAAAAATTAAACGAATTAAAAAACAAATATTTATCTGCCAGTAGGGTCCTATAAAGTAGAAAATAAACCTAAAGCATATCGATGATACAATAAGTCACTGAGTTCGTATTCACTTCAAAGGAATATAGGCGCCGATTTACCTATTCGACAAGATTGCGAGGCGCATTATCGCTCTTTGAAGTGAATACGAACTCACTGACTGATTGCACCATCGATATGCGTTAGGTTAATTTTCTACTTTTTAGAGCCCTATAGGAAGATAGCTATTTTTTTTTTTACTTTTTTAATTTACTTATACCTTTGCTTATAAAGGCTATTAAGGTCCTGTATGTAAGCATATTAATTTTAAATTTAGAAAACTCTCAAAGAATTTAAAGTAAAGATATTAAATACCACCAATTCTCTCAGGTTTGAGTCCCAGCTGGGTCAGCGTTGAGATTTATCTCTACAAAAAATTCCCAGTCCTGCCCACGGTCAGTAGGGGACAAGAATGAGCTTGGAAAGACCGCAGTCAGTCGGATGGGACGTTAAGTCGTGGCCCCAAATGCGAGAGAGCCATACCCTGTGCACCTTAAAGAACAGCTGTATAGTCTTGACACGAGACTTCTATCAGTCTCCCAACAGCTGTTCCAGTGGGTCCCCTCCCCCCAACCTCTCTGATCCTTCGAAGTTCTTGTGATATGATCATTTAACAGCGCTAAATAAAAAGTACCGCTCAGAGGTAAAACAACCCAACTATATAAATTTTAAATAACCCAGCTTATAAAACAATGCTTATAAGTGTAGCATAGAGTGCATAGGATATTTTTGATTGACTTTCTTCATTTCCCGTTGTATTAATTGCAAAAATGTCTGAAAACGTATAACTACAGTTCGCCTTCGACCACTACATGAAATGCTAGTATATGAAGTGGTGCAGTCGACCAGACATCCGTTACAAAGGAATGTAATAATGTCAAAACGGTAGTTATGTATTGCAAAATAAGTGCATATATATAAAAAAAACTGCTAATTTGTGTTCATAATTAAAAAAAAGCCCGTAAATTTTTCTGGCACTGTTTTTCTCCTTCGGTTTGTGCCGCGCCTAACACAAAAGTAATCAACGAATTTAACTATAAAACAATAATGAACTACAACGTGAATCTGGGTAATTCTTCAATACAATTGCCTGGATAGACATTTCACTGATTTTAAAGCATTGTCAGCCGCTATAGCCGTCCTGTGACCGAGTAGTTAGCACACTAGTCTACTGATCTAAAGGACCTGGTTTCGAGCTCCGAGTAAGACATGGATATTGTTTTTCTGCTGAGATACTACTATCTTCACAGACCTTCTGCTATGGCGTATTAAACTGACAGGCTCCTGGAATATCTCTGTGGCAAGCAGCTGCTTGAGGAGGTATTTTTAGATGCTAAGAATCAAACCTAGTAAAGACCATAAAGTGCACGTCGCATTGTTTAGAGATTTTCTCTTTTATTCATAATTCTTTATAACTTTAAGACATAAACAGGAGAAGGGAAATTATTTCGTTAACTAATTGTTTCGTTACACCGATATCGTTTCACCCTCATTTTACTGTACCATAAATAAATATCTCCTCAAGCAGCTGCTTGCCACATGGGTCTGACAGTTTATACGCCACAGTAGAAGGTCTGAGAGGATGACGGGGCCTCAGCAGAAAAGCAACGCAAACGTCCATGCCTTGCCAGGAACTCGAACTCAGGTCCCTTAGATCAGTAGCCAAGCACGCTAACTACTCGGTCATGGGAGTGCTATTTACTATACCAGATATTTAATGCGTGAGAAAAATGTGACTTGTAAACTATAAAATTTTAAAGCTTCATAACAGTTTTGATTCATATCTGCATGTTACAATTCACATGTTATGACTAATAGCGAATGCACTTTTTAAATAATTCCAAGGGTTTTATCACATAAATAAATTGTCGCAGAAAAAAAGAGATAAACCATTCACATTTCTGAAATTCACTTTTGTAAATAAGGCTACTAGAGAAAAAAAATGTCCGCATCCACTAGCTGAAGAATTCATATGGCATGACCTTTAAGAAATACTCAGAAAGTTGCTTTGTCAAACGCGGTAGAAATAAGTAATCAGAAATTCTCTAGCAGACGCTTATAAAAATTTAACTGCTATTGACTATGAAAAGCTCTATTCTCAGTACATCCTCCTTTCAATAAATAATTCTATGACTTGCAACATAAACCGTCACTTGCGACTTCTGAATTTGCGATGCAAAGACACGAAGAGCCTAAATTTTAAATTGTTTCGGCGCTTTGTAAATAAGGCAATAGTGAAATGTCCGATGTAAAATTCCCTGTAAAAGTCGTAATGTGTCGTCCTTGCAAAATTATTACGAATCAAAAGAAAAAAGATGTATTATATATTTGCGTAAAATATAAACGTTTTCAGATAAAAACAAAAATATTTTCATAACTTTAATTAATGGATTGTAACAAAATTTTCCATATTCTTTAATGTTCTTCGAATTTCTTTGGCATATTGTACTGTGTAGTAAATAAAAGCACCAATCTGCCACTTTAATCGCATTAGAGTGTAGGCTGAATCCTGCTTCACTGCTGCTGCATTGGGGCATCTTATAGCACAGTGGAAATCCCTGTTTTTATTCTGAGGAAGCCGAAATTTATGCAAGAAGGAAGTCATTCTGATCTCTTCTCTGCAACACTTCCTGTTCTAAACAATACAGCTCTTCCTCAACTTTACATTCTAAGCAATCAAGGCAAGGTGATATTATTGTACTAAGTTTTAAAAAATCCTTCAAGAAGCTGCTTACAACCGAGGCCTGACAGGAAACTGTCAGTTTAATACACCATAGGGGAGATCTGTGAAGATGGCGAGACCTCAGCAGAAAGAACAACAACCATTCATGTCTACCTGGGGCTCGAATCCAGTTCCCTTTGATCAGCAGTCTGTGTAAACAGACTCACTCGGTTAACAGGTTGTTATAAACAATGCAATAATATCAACAGGTATACCGGTATGCCTGTTGATATTATTGTATAGTTCGAAATTCATATAAAACATTCTGCCACGTTTCAAAAACGTTTGTTTAGATTGAAATTAAAGATTTCCCATTGAATTTTTAACAGGCATTCAACTAGTATGAGTTCAAATAAATGTTTTTTTGCAGTATAGAAAAAAAGAATATAGGCAAGATGGGGATGTCATCGGAAATAGCAAGAAAACCAGCTGTTTATTTTGTGTAGTGTTCTGTAAAACTATAAAGATCTCTTTATTTTTCATTCTCATCTCTGTAGCATAAGCACACAGCGTGTATATTAGTGGAATAACTATAAGGGAAGAGGGGGTTGACTTTATAATCCTCCGCTTTGAAAATATGAATAACGCATATTTCCTAAAAAAATAGTCTTTGAAAAACAGATACTGAAGACGACAAGGAGTCCCCAAAATTAGACTCAAATATGTCGCTCCCATCACCCTCAATAAAAATTCTGAGAACTATCGATACAAAGTGGTTCTTATGCTTGGTAGGTAAAGAGTGGCAACCGAATGCAATATTTATACAAGACATTCGGACCCAGACAGGATAGGAGCCAATACACGAAAATCATTTTAAATAATTTTCTAATATTTTTAAACTCTAGTTTATATCAGAGCCAATGAAATAACTCCTGAAGGCTACGAACATAATGCGTGTATTTCAAGAAGTTTATTTGCGGAGAATTTTTAAAATTTGCAAGAAAAAAAATACTTGTTTATTCTCGAAAACTAAATAAGAATAACAAATAGTTAAAATCGTAAAGAGTATTATGTGCAGTTTTATTAATTCTGGTTTTTGCATTCAAACATTTGTTTATCTGTTTATTTATTTATTTTTCCTGCTATTTAAAGTAATACAATTTTACTTAACATTAGCTTTTTCCACAATAGCTCAGTGACGTTAGACTAAATTAAGTGATACTTAAATTAATAATTTACTGTCAATTATGTTATAATTTCTAAAAGTCCATACCCAAAGTGATACATTAACAAGCAAATAGTTGTAAGCTGCCTTACAGACGTTAATTGATTATCATTTACAGATTGTTATTAAATAAATAAATAAACAGGTAAATAAATGTTTCATGTTTTACATACTTTTTTTTGTGCAACGGCGTACTCAGAAACCTCCAAATGAATAGGGTCGTGGGGTATTTCTGAGCTTCATTTGACCTACTTGAATCCGTTTTTAAAGGTATTTGGAAATTATGATATTGAATTCCTCAAGAGAGGAGGCGGAAGGTTATAACCCTATACTCCACATCTTGGGTACGCTACTGTTTCTGGGATCTGTTAATGTAAAGTCATCAAAATACCCTGCATAAAACACTACTAATTCTTTCCATGTATCAATGTCGTCTGGGAAAAATATTTTGCATCTTCCACAGGTGTTTGATATAAAATTCAATATTGAATGTAAGAATTGTTCGGATTTTTTATTTTTATTTTTTTTATTTATTGAAGTGCCCAATACAATAACAATTAGTTTTCATCCAATAAGGAAATAGTATTATTTATAAATTATATATAATTGTTACACATTATATAATTGGTGTCATAGCCAAGATTTACTAAATTCTTGGAAGTTTGTTTTTTTGAAAAATTTTGTCAGTAATTTTGTTAGGGAAAAGCGATGAAAAAAGTGGTTTCTTAAACATAAATTTCCCCCAAGGATGGTGGGAATTAATCCCTCAGTCCCTCCGATTACTACTACAATATACATGTACATATATACTGCCCTACTAATTTGTTGGAGTTTCCATGTTATGTCAATGAGTTGTTCTGTTGTTATGTTATTATTGTTATTCAATTAGTTGTTATGTCATGTAATGTCAAGCTCTATAGCTTCTAAATTAAGCTTTGTAAGGAAAATGTGATTAATGATAAATTAAGAATATTAATGAAATCTTTTAAATCTCGACATGCAATAATATTCGTCCTGTATTTAAGCAGTTATGGAAGTACGAATATTCAACGATGAGTTAGCTTTTTTCTGCAAAAAATTCATAATTGGCTAAAATTCCACTAATGATTATACAAATTTCTAAAATACACGCTTATTTTACTACATGGTTTTTAAATAATACGTAAGGTTAACTAACTTGTAAGGTACAGTCTGAGGTAGTCATGAATGGCTTTTCTGTTGTTACTTATTCAAACCTCCATAACTGTTTAAATACTCAACGAAAAGTTTTAAAGTCGAAATTTTGAAAAAAAAATGATTAGCGTTTTTAATTTACCATCAATTGCATTTCTTATACAAAGTTTAATTTAAGAATTATACAGCTTCAGAATCAGTTCTCACTGATATGGCACGAAAATTATCTGTTAAGTTGGCAGGGCAGTATATTATATTACTAACATAGAAATATTTGCTTTAAAAATATGTATAGATCTACCCGCACTCGGCAATTCCTAAACATTAGATACAGGACCCGCTCCGACTAATGATTCGGAAACATCAAATATCGGAGCAGTTTTCTCTTTCATTTATTCGAAAACTTCAAGTGTCAGAACGGCGTTTCTGTTTAACGATTTGCAAACACAAGTACTGGGACGACACTCCGATACAATGATTTAAGAATACAAGTACCGGACAGGCGTAACAGAATAATCTGAGTAATAATTTTTGTAATTGCTTCACCTATTCCAAACGCCACGCTTAGCCAATGAAATAAATTCAATAGAGAAGTTGATAACCATTCAAGGAATTTTTATTAACGACACATTGAAAAAAAGTGATTCTGTTAGTTGGTAGGAAAATAGTAGCAACCGAACAGAGTATTATACAGGGTAGTGCCAACTTAATAGTGCATAGTGTGCCACCGCATTCGGACCCAGACAGGATAAGAGCCCATGTACAGATATCTTTTTTTTTTCCTTCTTATCAGTCTTCACACCATTTTCGGCGATTTTATGCCTTACAAAGTTTTTTCGTATAACTAACTCATAATTCTGTTTTCGAATTTACTCGTCAGTATTGCAGTAGCTGTAATAGCTGAAGCGAAACCAAAAATAATATGTCCAATGTTTGGACCACCAAATTATCAAGTTTGCCTACTTACAGAGTAGTGCCAACTTAATGGTGCATGATGCGATGGTGATGATGTGATGAAGCATTCCCTGTGAGTTAGACGAAGTTAGTAGACGACGTCACGCTCTTATGACCTTTCCGTTGACAAAATAGGGGACACGTTTTCAGCAGAAATGAAAAGGTTTCGCTAGCTTTAGGATCGCAGAATTTAGGTATTGACTAGAATGTATATCTGCTTATCTTGTGCATATGATGAAATAAAAGACATTTTCTCTGTGGTCCTGAAGCAAATATATATTTAAATCTTTAAATCATATATTTCTCATTATATGTACGAATCATATTTATTAAACAATCGTCCGAAATGATGTTAAGCAGCGTTGTACATCATATCTCGTCTTCCTCTACGATTATTCTTGCTTCTTTTTGATCATATGCAAGATTATGATTTGGAAACTCTCTTCCTAATCTTATATATCCCATAGGTAATGTTTCATGACATGCTCATGTGCAGGCAAAACTGACCACTCATCTCTCTTGGTACCCCAAACACAGGTTAAGTATCTCTTCTGGTTTTCGCTCGTGCTTGCTTGACTTATGCATTACAAAACTAAGGTATTAATAGAGAGAGAGAAATATTCTTAGTATTATAAAGAGAATAGCTGTTTTGAAAACATAGTAGAGACTCCCACTATCAAAACGACTAAGAAGTGGCTGTATGATTCCATCAATTGTTTAGTCCCGCTTCCCTTTCTGCTGTTCCATCTAGCAATAACATCAATGAACGACATCCTGAACTTCTACCAGCACTGAATCGTACATGTAACCAATTTTTAACTTTCTTTTTCAAAAACTGACTTAAAACTAATTTTAACTTTTCTTCCAGTTATGTAGTTAGTTATTAATGTTCGGCAGGTTTACTTTAATATGTATGTTCCTTAGGCATTTGTCAACAAACCTGAGTTCGGTCATAGTAAGGCATGGCCTTATATGAGAAAACGTCTACGAGCTAGATGTAGTTTCTAGTATTCTTCTGTGTTTTCTTTGCCCCTTGGAGAAAGAAACAAGAAAACAGTTGTATAAGGAATGCCACAAAGGCGAAATTTTTCTAGCAAAGTACTAATGATGAAAAGAAAAAAGTTTCATACAAAGATTTATGTTTTGAATAAAAAAAACATTTTTGCTTGCTTGTTTAGGGAATGATAGTTCATCTTCATTAGAAATTTTACCGCCATCAGAGAAGCTAACTATTCTTCGTTGCTCCACTTTAATGTGAATCTATCATTATTACTTGTACTGGAGTAGCATTAGGTTCATAATATATATCTCTTGGTTACGGACTTCTTTTTACTACCCTAATATTATATATATATATATATATCCTTGATTACGGACTTCTTTTTATCACCCTAATATTATATATATCCTTGATTACGGACTTCTTTTTACTACTCTAATATTATACATATATGTGTACGTATATACATAATGAAAGATGAATAGTCACATTATATCCTCTCTTGAGTTTTATCATAAGATATCAGCATATTCGTCGTTTTACCTAAATCATGGAAAATACATATAACATCTCATCAAATATACACTGGTTTCCATAAATTAAAGGAAAATCCTTATATTAAGTCAATGGGAAGCTAACTTCAAAGCTCTATAACTTTTAATTTTTTTTTCTTTTGAAAATGTGATTACAGATAAAAATCTCAATCACATAAATCAATATCTCGATTTTCAACAATATTCGGTCAGTATTTAATAAGTTTTGGAAGTTTAAATATTTAACAACAGCAATGTCAGTCTTAAAAAACTGATAAAAAATTGAAGAATACGAAATAATTGTTTGCACAAAGTTATAAAATGCAAACCTATTTTATTAAACACTTTAATACAACACTTATTACTAAGTTTTAATTAATTTAAGTTAATTTTGTGGCTGGCATTGTTATGGCTAAATATTCAAACTTCTATAACTCATTAAATACTGAACGAATGTTGTTGAAAATCGATGTATTGATATATTTGATTGAGATCTTTATGTGCAATCACATTTTTCAAAAAAAAACTTATTTTAGAAGTTATAGAGCTTCGATGTTAGTTTCCCATTAACATAGGGATTTTCCTTAATTTATGGAAACCATGTACTTGAAGTCGAATGTATTTGTTACACTCTGTGTAAAATAAATATAATTTTAAAAGACAATTAAATTTTTGTTTCATAAATATGATTTCTATAATAAAAGCCTTTTAGATCATAGAGATAATGGTTTTTATAAATAGTTTCTGTGATAAATATAATTTGCAATTAACTAATAATATTTTATCTAGTTTTTGAAATAAGGAGATTTAAATATTTTATTTAATTGCAAAATGTCTTATAGTAAAATATATAATACTTTGACAGCAATCAAACTCGTCCTCGTCAGCAACATTAATAAAGCAACTTCATTAATAAATCAAACTATATTGATAACTTTGATCAAAATGTTCGGTAACATTTATACTTCCTTTTTCTAAATTCCATGACAATATTTAAATACCAAATGTTTTACTCACGTCTTGCTTCATTTAAAATGACTAGTAGTGACTTAGAATGACAGATAAAATCGAACATGAAACTAATCTTTATTAAATTATACTGTTTTTTTTCTTTCTTTTTGGAGATTCCCATTGACTCAACTCCAAGTATTAGCTTTAAAAGATTAGTGCAAGGAATATATACTATAAAATTTCATGAGTAACACTTATTTATATTTAAAAACATTTAGGCAGTTTCACCGACTGTTGGTGTGTCTCTTTGTTCAAGATCTCCACCTAGAATAAACGGTAAGAATTAGGTCAATCAAATTCAGTGTATAGCCGCCTCTTATCATAACTTAAGGCAACGTGGGTGTTCGACCCTTCAACCGTTCTTCTCACCCCAAAGAAAAATATCACAGAAGAACATCTGTAACTGTACTGTAAAGTCTAAGAGTACCGAAATCTTTATTCAGCTTTCTATCACCGCACTTAATACTCTGTGTTTTGGTTACGAAAGTTCAGATTTCATGAAAAAAGGATATCAAAATGAAACATAAGGCAATATTAATCTAAGTATGATAAACCTGAGTGAATTTTGGTGGAAATTTTGTATCTAGGGATGATTCATATCATAGAGTAAAAAAAAATTCAAATGATTGAATTTTGGGACATTCTTCAAGAGCAAATGTTAGTCATCATTCATTTAAATATGACGGCGTTGTTAACAGTTGTGCCTCTGACTGCAAGGCAAAACTTCCAATGGTGCTGGTGGTGGTGGTGCCAGTGGTGCAGGTGCCAAGACACAGGGGGCCCATTACAATGGGTTCCCATCCTGGGCGTGGCTCCCCATATTATACTATATGATAAGACCCACTCAAATATTTTGCTCCAGGGCCTGTGGATTCGCCACTATCTGAGAGACACTCTTTTTCAAAAAGTGGTCAGAATGACTAGATCACAATTAACCCTAAATCTAAGGCTCTACTTTTCACATAGCGCCATGGCTTAATGTTCCATCTAATAGACAGCCCGACCTTTCCAATCACAATTGTTTCTCTTTCCTTACCTAGGGCAGGATGGTGGTGGTGCGTGTGTTTGGGGGGGGGGGGATATAAATCTCAACGGAGCGCCAATTGGTATCTCTAACCATGAAACATCAGATTATAAGTCTGGCTCGTTATCGATCGAGTTATCCCTGTCCCAAAAAAATGACAGAAATATGATAGGATTATGAATATTTATATAGAATTAATTGAGATCGTAGGGTTTAATAAACAATAAATTTCATAGTAAATGATATAAATATATTCTGTTTACGTTACAGTGGACGTTACCGCTAACTAACATAACAGTAATGTTAAACTTCCTATAAAAGCGTAAAGGTATAGCGTTTTCAAAGAAATTAGTGAATTTCTACTTTGAAAGACTAATCAGAGACAAACTAAATTATTACTATTTCTAAATACAATTCAAATATTTAGGAATGATAATATATAAATGTTGATATATTACAGTCCCATTGACATTGTTACTGTTTTCATTGTAGGAATTCATGCTGTACGTTGAAGAGTGAATTTTGACGTTTAAATGGCACAAAGACAGCGTCGCTGATGTGTACCAGATAAGTTTTGTTATATGTGTCGAAATTATATTTTAAAATCGAAGGGTCGTTCATTGACAAAGAATGTGAAAGAAAGCCTATAACTTGTATTTTTTGATGTCATATTGGAGATCAGGACAAAACATGGACTTCACATGTGTGCTGCATTTCGTGCTTTGTTGGCCTGAGTGAATGGTTTAAAGGTAAGATAAAATCCATGCCCTTTGCAGTTCCAAATGTTTGGCGTGACCAACTAGTCACTTGCATGATTGCTATTTTTGTTTAACTAAAGTGTCGGGTTTTTTAAAAGAGAACAAAGCAGAATACAATATCCAAGTGTGCCTTCAACCATAAAGCCAGTTCCTGGTGGAGAAGATCTTTCTATATCAACACCTCCAACCAACTGGGAGGAGTGGATTCATTATAAGAAGACTTTGAGGTACCTTCAGATACTGATCCTACATACACCTCTAAAAATTTAGAGGAGCCTCATCTGATTCAGAAAAATTAACTAAATGATCTTGTTCGAGACCTAGGACTTTCCAAACAACAAGCTGAGGTTTTAGTTTCAAGACTTCAAGGGTGGAATATTCTGGCCAAGGGTACCAGAGTTTCTCTTTCAGAAAGAGAAATTTCGCTTTATCTGCTTATTACGAGATGCAAGATGGTTTGTGTTTCTGCACAGATATCTCAGGGCTGATGAAAGAAATTGGAACAACTCACGACCCTAAGGAATGGTGTCTATTTATAGATTCGTCAAAATTCAGCTTAAAAACACTCCTTTTGCATCAAAAAGCTTCCATTCCAGTGACACACGATGTGGGAATGAAGGAATCTTATGAAAGCATGGAAAAAATACTCTTGGTATAAAATATGAACAGTTTAAGTTGACAATATGTGGTGATCTAAAAGTCATATCTTTGTTGCTCGGACTTCAAGTAGGCTTCACAAAGGTTTGCTGTTTTCTGTGATTGTTGTTGGGATAGTAGGGCCAGAAAGGAATACTACAAAACAAAAGACTGGCCCAAAAAGATGTTTTTATTCCTGGAAAGAGTAATGTGAAGTATAAGCCTCTAGTTTACTCCTCTGATGTTCTGCTCCCATCACTACACATCAAACAGGGACTTATGAAAAGATTTGTAAAGGCTATGGACAAAACTGGTAAAGGGATTTTGCACTTGAATGAAAAATTTCTAAAACTAAGTGATGTCAAACTCAACGAAGGTATCTTTGTTGGTCCTCAGATCAGGAAGCTACTGAATTATACTGTCTTCGAAGAAAGATTGAATATGAAGGAGCGCGCTTCATGACAATCCTTCAGGTCTGTGGTCTAGGGTTTTCTGGGAAATCACAATTAGGAAAACTACCATCAGCTCATTCAAGATCGTCTCAAAAACTATGGAAATCTTAGCTGCCGAATGTCTTTGAGGATCCATTTCTTGCACTCGCATCTCGACTTCTTTCCCAAGAACTTAGGAACTGTCAGTGATGAACAAGGGGAAAGATTTCACCAGGATATCTGAACCATGGAGGAGAGAAATCAAGGTAGGTGGGACCCAGCAATGATGGGTGACTACTGCTGGTTCTTGTAGAAGGAAAATACCTCAGCACATAAAAGACAAAAATGAACTTTTTTTTAAGTATAAAAAATCCTTACTCGTGTTTTCTTATTTTGCGTTTCAATATTGTTTCCTTTGTTACTTTATATTCAGTGGTCTATAACTATGATGCTTCTAAATTTTTTTACTGTAATCATGTAATTAATTAATGAGTTTTAAGTTGCAGTTGAATAAAATAGTCACATTTATTTTTATTTCCCATATATGATATACGGCCATACATTGCCGTCCCGTGGCCGAGTAGTTAGCGCGCTTGGCTACTGATCTACGGGACCTGGATTCGAGCCCCGGGTAAGGCATGGCTGTTTGTGGTCGTTTTTCTGCTGAGGTCCTGCCATCCTCTCAGACCTTCTACTGTGGCATATAAACTGACAGGCTCCTGTCAGACCTCTGTCACAAGCAGCTGCTTGAGGGGGTATTTATTTTTTAATTTTATTTATATATGAGTATTCACTGACATTTGAAATACATCAATCCACAATTTAAAAAAAAAACTGTACGGGCTAAAGATTTTTTACTGCCATATTTGAATTCAGCACCCCAAAATTAGTTAAAAACACCCTATTTGACCATTTTTATAAAAACAAAGTTTCAATTTGTTATCTAGTGTAATAGAACTGAATATTGCTGAGTTATAGAAATCTAGATTATAAATTCTCAACTACCTATCTTGCATAACAAAATGAGAATTTTCATAATTCGTTAAACTCTTTCCATTATGGTTAATCCATGCTTACCAGATATTAAATTTGTAGCATATCTGAGATCCGTGTTATAGATTATCCATATGCACACTTTTCATAGTTTTAGGAATTCAACGTCTAAATTAGTTTGAAAGACGGCATATTTTCTCTGAAAGATTAGTGAATCGTTATCATGCAAACGAAACAACATATGTGTCTGTGTAACAAAATATATGTTTGTGTCCAAAACCAATAATCCTAGAAGATTGAAATTTTACATGTTGTGTACATAGGGAAACCTAAGGGTGTGCAGCACAGAAATATATATTTTTCAATTTTACGAATTTTCACAGAATTAATCATTGGGTTCCTCTTATTGTTGTTAGAAATCATAGTAACACATATTTGCTTTTTTCTTTGTTAATTAAAAAGAAACCCGTATAAATTTTTCATTATTGAAAAAATAATATAAAATTCGGAATTGACGTCATTGTTTGGCTGTAGTTTTAGCACCCTGTAATTCCTCAGACACTTGGCAGATTGTTCCCAAATTTAGTGTACTGGATCCCACTATGCGACCCTGTGTTGGGGGTATGAGTTCTGGTTCCTAGCTGCTGTGGCCCCGGACGAAGCCTGTTACCAGTGTCCAAAATATCTGGGGCGCTGTCGTAACTTCGGCTATCTTGAAAGTTATGATGTGTATGTAGTACGTTATCTATGACGAATGTTAGCATTTATAAATGGACAGACGCTTTGAATCCAATGTAAAGTGGAATGAAGCAGATATAAAATAATATGCGTATAGCGCGGACACCGATATACAGCATATAGTGTGTTTCTTGTACCGCGTACGAGTGTCATATCTTGTACAGCGTAATATGCAATTTATTGATGCACGTTTTTTCAATAGGGGCAGGAGAGGTTAGTAGTTTGCGGTTCAGGTTGGTAATTTACAGTTCCCAGGTTCGAGTCCTACCTGGACCAGCTCAAATTTATGTATATAAGATTATGATTATATATTTATTATTTCAGAATCATTTCCTCTAAACATCTCGTCCTGCCCACAATCAGTTGGGGGCACCGATGGGCATGGAAAGGCAACCATCCACCAGATGGGACGTTAAGCCGTTGCTCCATGTGAGGGAGAGCCTTAACTTGCACACATTAAATAACATACTGGATGACAGGAGGATACCATCTGTCTCCTAACAGCTGTCCAGTGGGTTCCTCCTCCAACCTCCTATGAGCCCTCGAGGTCCTTGTGATCGGTCATTTAATCTATTGTGTGCAAAAAAGTGCCTCTCAGAGACAAAACAACCCAACTCACTTTTATCGACAGATTTCGGTTTCAAGTAAACCGCCTGATAATTGATTGATCCCCCTGTATGGTCCCGCGTTTGACAAAAAAAAAACGTCGTATAGTTCGTAAATTTGTCGAAATATTTTTCAGTGGAGAGGCGAAATAAGTTTTCAATCCCGTTTGACTCTGTAAGTGGTGCAGAAAGTGCTGTTCTCTAATTCTGAGAATAAATAATGCAGACACGTTCATCATTCGTTACGACAGCAACAATATGTTCGTTTAGTAATTTAAACAATAGGAAAATTAAAATGACAACTACACTTTGAATCTGTACAAATAAGTATATTTATTTCACAACCGGAGAAACGGCAGGTAAAAGTACCAATTTTTAATGCGATAGATATTCTGAGTGATGCTATAGGAATTTCGCCCACAAACATTGCATCAGAATAGCTGTCAAGACATATTAGAATTTTTTTCATTTCTTTTATGAGATCATTGCCATTATGTTTTACCAAACCCTCTGAGTTTGTTTGTAGAGGAGGAACGCCCTCGCAAGAACTCGTTAGGAGAAATCATAATACATATGATATTTATATAAATACACACAGTCGTATCAGAATAATATGACCACCTACCATAATATATATATGGTAGGTGGTCATATTATTCTGATAAGACTGTGTATATATATCTGAAAGAGACAAGTGCAAATATCTGAAGAGGAATAGTCATCTCGCTGATAAAATTTCGCTTATTAAAACGATGTTTTCTGATGTGAAACTACATCATAAAAATATTTAAGTTCTGCAGCATAAAGGTTTAGTGTGGTGCAGAGTGAAAATACCTTCGTATTGGTTAGAATCAAACATAGAGGCTGATTTATGAGCTGAACACCATACGATCTCTCTGACTTCTAAATTTTAAGGGCTTCAAAAATATTATTACGGATGAAATTTGGAACGAAAAGCTGCATTTCCTCAACTACCCTTGATGTTTATAAAATAAGAGTGCAAAATTTCAAAAATGAACGTGAAAAATATATTTAATGATAAAAGTCGAGAGTACATTGCTAATCGGTAAACGTATGCCGCACAGCCCCGAGGTTGGGTCACACTGAAATCTAGGCCAATGTGATATTTATGTCAAAAATGGGTTGCATTGGGTAGCTGAATTCCGCTCACCAAAAGGTTTTGACTACTGTGTAGAACCCACGTGAAGATCGGGTCAACTGTGGAGATTGTGGCAGAAGATTCTCCTTTCCCGTGCACAATTAAATCCCACCAGTTAACCTGGGCACCAACGTTAAAGTAAATTAAATACTCTTAAAAAGTGTATATTGTATTCTGAAAATGAGCTAATGCTACTAACGGTTGTAGAGTCAAAATAAAATTTTCACTAAAAGGACAATCAATTAGGATCGAGTCCAACGGCTAGAAAGAAGTGTAGCAAAGCAGGCTATTCCTGTCTCTTGCGAAACAGAGACACCTGCTAATCCTTTTTTTTTCCTTCCAGGGCTCACCTCCAATCAACAGAATACACACAGCTTTGGGAGATCACAACGCTAAGCAACAGTTCGGTGTAGTAATCTAATGTTTTCTTCTACCCTTTGTTCAGATAACTGGTAGTTTGGTTCTGCAAAATTCCTTTCACTGGGTTGACCCTAAAATTACAATGTAAGTCTGGCAAGTAGGTTTAAAAGACAATAATAATGAATATATTTAAACTTTAAACAACAGTGGGTTAATCCCTTTTTAACTTTTTGTCAAAGTTCAAGTAACAGAAGTGTTACTTGATTTGGTTATGTTACTTTGTTAAGTTCGGTAACAGTTGTCGTCGTATAGACGAATGATGAGGCCATTTTTGAGAAAGAAATAGCGTAGAAATTCACTCCTATACAGTAATGCATGAATTTACTGTGATATGTAAATTGCCCCAAAAATACAGTTATGTTCTACGTATAATAAGTAAAAGCTACTACCTTATAATGAATTCTAACTTAAGTGTAGTTAATTTACAGACTAAGGAGAACAAGGAATTTGAGAATAAATATGCACCTAAGCCGGTCTTTTCCAAACGGGATGAGGAAGAAACAATTATTTCGCTAAATTGGTGGCACTGATATGACCTTCTAATCGCTTTCTTCTGTTTCCGTAAGAGGGGGGGGGGGGAATTTTTGGCTAGTATTAGCGCATATAGGGAAGGAAGAAGCCAAGTCCCAGGCATACCCTGTGGTTAATTAAAGTTGTGCAAATCTCAGGATTCTTCAACAAATCTCGATAACTGTTGCGTTACTAAAGATTAGTTTCCAAGGTTTGAGAGTTTTTTGTTCGCTAAATGTGGCCAAATGGTTGGATGTAAGATACCCAGATGTAAGGAGGGAATTCTTGCTTCTAGGGTTGAATGTTCGTTTAGGGCTCTCGAACCATTAGGGCGCTATCATCCCTACTCGAAATTAGACAATCACCGACAACAACCTCACTCTAACGACGGCTGTCTATCCCCTTATGCTTGAGTTGTTCATTTGGGCGTGGGTATATCAGGTGCGTGAGGCCATAGGTTATCCTCTTCACTTGATTGCGCACTCCCTCTCTCAATCCTGAAAGGGTGACGGGTGCAGAGCGTTGTTGCTCTATGATTTGGCTCGTGCTGCAAGGACTCATTTCCTTCGACCATAAAACAGATGCCTCTCGGTCTGTCAAGTGGGTTCATATAGCTATGATTTCCGCTCCGCGCTCATCTAAATTTATCTCCTCGTGACGAGCAATATGACCTTGCTCTATTATCTTCGCACAAAATCCGTTTTATTTTCCCTCCAATACAGTCATCCTGTTTTCCTCTCTTTTTTCTTTCACCATTATGCTTAAATCGGGAAACATGAAGTTTATCTTTGGTTGTTGTTGACAACGAATTCTGCAGCTGCATTTGCTGATGATTTTCGGAGTACTATATTACCCGACCAACCATGGAAATACTGACTGATAAACAGGGCGGGTAAAAATGCCTACGATCGTGGCTTGGGAATCGTACTCTGCACTAGTTGCAGAATGATCCAATCCGTGTGCACGTCTTTTTTCGCCATTGCCAAAAAGGTAGAGGTGATGCAAGATGGACATGTTCCAAAGATCGAAGAATAATGTATATATTTTTAGAAAAAGTTAAAACCATTATCTTATTAAAATAATAGCGAATTGTTTTTTTTTGAAAAATTTGTATCATTTGTGAAATGACATAATGTTCACATTACCAAAACATATTTACTTAATGCCTTATACTTATACCTATACTATACTACTCAGTTAATAGTAGTTTAATTTATTTACTAACAGCGAAGTCGCTTTATTTAGCATTTTTTAAAATAATTGTTATTGATAGTGATACTTTGGACTTTGAGATTTAAATAATTGATATTGATAATAATTGATAGTGCATTGGGTTAAGTCGAAACCGAACTGCTCTGCCCTACTAAATATATTATAGATTTACCAATCGAAACCTAACTTCAAAGATTTATTAATTCTATAATATGCAAATAATGGAAAAATGTGGCTAAAGATAAATTGAAGATCACTATTAAATTTCAAAATAATATTCAATAATATGCAATTTTCAATAATATGCAATCAGTATTTAAAGAGTTATTATGGAAGGTAAAATATTTAATAATAAATTATCTTGTTTTCTATAAATCATTTGCAATGCCTAATATTAAAATAATCATTACTAGAGATTTTTAGAATGCATATATTGAAACATTACCGCTTGTTTAAATTTTAATGTCTGAAGTTAAGCCTTACGACTCATTACTGTTTTGAATCAACTCAGACAGGGAAAAGAAAGGCAGCTCATTCCAATTTTCCTTATCGAACTACCAAAAAATGAAATAAATAAGTAGATTTACAACATCACTTCTCTATTCCATCTCAAAATTAAGGTGGAAAACTACCAGAAGGGTAGCACTCCGACAAAGTGCCATAGATGTCAACGCTATGGCCATGCCCAGAGTGGGTGTTATAATTGGGCCACGTTGCGTGAAGTGTGCTGGAGATCACTTTACTAATATCTGTACACGCAATAGAAATGATGCCCCCCCTCCCACAAAGTGTGCAAACTGTGGGCTTGGCCACACAGCCAACTTTAAAGGGTGTAAATTCTACCCTAAGAATGCATCAGTGAACACCCAAGAGCTGCTGATGGAAAAGCTTCAGAAATTAGTGCAATTTCCGAGAAACGTACTCCACTGCGTTCAAAAATAACAACAAATAAAGGAAAAGGTTACCCCAAAACTTCCTGTCAAAACTACCAGAAATCCTACTTTTGTAGATATTGTCAAAACAAATGACAAACTTCAACCTGTAAAAGTAGATAAAGCTAATATTAATAGTAACCCAACAACCAAAAATATTAAGGCCAAAAGTGCCGAAAATAAAGAATCAGAATCGATTCTAATTAATGACCTAAGAGAAGTTTTGAAGTTTTTCAAGCAAATAAATCTTGCTGAACTTCTTGTAAACATTCAGGTACTGTTTACTGAATATCAGACTGACACTGGCCTTATGGCCAAACTTACTGTGGGTTTAAAGGCTTTCGATTTTCTATTCAATGTCATAAACTGCAATGGCTAATACACCTGTTTCTAAGGATGAACTTAAGATTCTCGCCTGGAACTGCAATGGCCTGAAATTTGATCTTTTTGAATTTTTAAACTTCTTATTGGAATCCAAAACCAACATAGCTCTTTTGAGTGAGATGCACTTAAGAGTTAGTGATAGTTTAAAAATTCCAAATTATGATATATACAGAACTGATCATCTGCATAATAGTGTAGGAGTCACTGCTGTTATCATCAAGCATAGTGTTCCTCATTTCCGTTATGAAATACCCAACATTGATTCTCTTGATATTACTACTGTCTCTATTTTGGGTACTAATGTAGGGAATATAAATATCATAGCAGGTTAAAAACCTCCTGATAGAAAACTAGAAACGTCTGATTTAGACAACATTTTTAATTCAGGAAACCCAACAATTTTAGGTGGGGACCTAAATTCCAAACATAATGCTTGGCATTCTAGGAGTTGTAATGCAAATGGTCGCATTTTGTTTGACTATTCCACTACTAAAGGCTTCATTGTAGATGCACCTTCTGATCCCACGTACTACCCATATAATACTATTTTCAAACCGGATGTCTTAGATGTGGTAGTACTTGGAAATTTCTTCCCCATTTACAGATTAAATACAATCCATGTATTTAACTCTGACCACATTCCTTTCCCGTTAATAAGCAACTTTCTATTACCTCACAGGAAAATCCTACAGACCTGATTTACACCAACTGGGATAAATTGGCTTCTCTTGTAATGAATCCATCATTGGAAAATGCAACTCATCCAATCTACGTACTATTGCGCAGATATCGAGACTTTTACTCATATTCTAACTGATTCTAAGGTAAAAGCGAGTAAAGTTAAAAAGCATTTACCAGTATATTCCTCGCTTCCTGCTCCCATTTCAGCACTTATTAGAGATAAAAATAAATCACGGCAAAAATGGCAGAGAAATAGGAATGAAGGAGATAAAAAGTCTTATTACCAACAAACAGAACAAATCAGAAATGATATTAAGGATTTTAGACAAAATAGCTGGAAGGATAAAATTAGCAATCTTTCTGTGAATGATAACTCCATATGGAGGTTAACAAAATCTTTTAGAAATCCTAAGGATAATTTCCCACCTATTCATGGTTTCCAGAGAGTGGTCTTTAGCGATGAAGAGAAGGCGGATGCCTTTGCCATCTCGCTGGAGGATCAATTTCAGGAAAATCATGATCTCTCTGATGAGGACACACAAGAAGAGGTAGAGGATGGACTCTTCAGATTCTTACAACTTCCTATCGTTAATATTATTTTTACCACACCCAAGGAAACTGAAGATGCAATAGAAAACTTTAAGTAAAAAACTTTTAATAAACCTTATAATAACAAAATGCTGAAAAAACTGCCAAAAAAGGTGATTGTTCATTTGTGTACAATCTTCAATCTACTCTTCAGATACAGTAACCTCCCGAATATCTGGAAGAATGCTCAATGTCAGAATGATACTAAAGCCAGGGAAAAATCCAAGTTTCCCCCAAAGTTACCACCCAATCAGCTTGCTTTCCTGTTTGGGCAAGCTGCTTGAGCGGGTAATTCTCAATCGACTCTCTGACTTTCTTAATCAGAACCACATCATACCAGATTCGCAATTCGGCTTTAGAAAGAATATGTCCACTGAGCATCAGATCATCCGTATAGTTGAGAAAATTGCTGAATCCTTGAATAAAAAGGAAACTGTTGCCTCTGTTTTTCTTGATGTGGCCAAAGCCTTTGACAAAGTATGGATAGATGGTTTATTGTACAAACTTGTCAGGGCTAAGGTTCCATCAGGAATTATCCAATTTATACAATCATACCTTAACAATCGTACATTTCAAGTTCAGATTAAAAAGAGCCTTTCTACGATAGCCCATCGAAGCTGGAGTACCACAAGGCTCCCTTCTTGGACCAGTGCACTTTTCTATTTACCTTTATGATTATCCTGTTATTGACAAGATCACTACTTCTATGTATGCAGATGACATTGCTCTTCTCTCACCCTCGCTGAGCGCATCTATTGTTATTAATAGATTACAGCAAGGCTTGGATAAGATAGAGCAATGGTAAAGTAAATGGAAGATTGGAATCAATGTTGATAAAAGTGCTTTAGTTTTATTTACCACCAAAAGTGTCACTAACCCCCAGACTCTCAACCTTTTCAATACACCACTTAACTGGCAGAAAACTGTTAAATATCTGGGCGTTACCTTGCATAGCAAGCTCAGATGGGACAAGCACATAGAAAATGTTCTGCAAAAATCCTAAGGATAATCTCCCACCTATTCATAGTTTGGCCTATTCATCCAACTTGGCCCATTCATGGGGAGGAATTCTATCCTCTCCATTGATCATAAGTTACTACTTTACCATACAGTTCTTAGACCTGTTATAACATATGCAGCCCCCATATGGGCTAACATGACAAAGTGATATATTACGAAACTCCAGATCTATCAAAATAAAATCTTGAGACAGGCCGTAAATGCCCCATGATTTGTGATCAACAGACATGGGGATTTAGGCGTCCAACATATTTACACCCATATAAAGCAGATCTCTAAGAAATTCTTAGAAGCTGTGGACATGAATCCTCACGATTTCATTATTAACATTTTAAAGTATGATCATCATCCTATGAGCAGATTCAAGAGGACTAGACCATTGGTTTTCGATCAGGAACACTTTTTGATCTAGTACCCTGATCTACCATTTTTATCATTGTTTTCCTGCCCCTTGGGGCTCACATTTTGGTGATTTTTGTGTTGTCCTTTGCGACTCATGCCATTTATTGGATATCCTCAGATGGAGAAGGTTATGTGATCTTTTATCCTGGTACTTCAAAAAATCATAATTATGCTACATGCTTGCTTAACTATTTAAACAGTCAACAAATATTACTTAAATCTATATTTAAATAAATTTGGTTATGATCCTTAATTTATTTCAGTCACATTTTTCCATTAAATACATATTTTAAAAGTTATAGAGCTTCGAAGTATGATTCCATTTGATATGACATGTAAAATCTAATATTTTGATAGGACAATGCAGAAACAAATACTTAAATAAAAGTGATCTTTAATAATATTTTAATTCAATTGAAATTTTAAAATTGATTGTCACCTCAAAAAAAAACTTTAAAAGTCATTTTTCGGTTCATGAAGGAGATGGTGAAATGAATGCAATTTTTACGTAAGAATTAGTAAGATAACCCCTACTACAATAACAAGCAAAGAGAGAAAAGTACCAGGTTTAGTATAGTTAGGACCAGAGATGATATTAAAAATATATACAAGTGGTACGGTAATATAAATTAATATGTAAATCAATATATAAATAAAAAAATGCCTGTTAGTATGTGTGGGTTGTTTTACCTATTAGCGGCACTTTTTTTCCACAAAATGTGTTGAATGGCCAGGTCACTTAGGACCCCGAACTCTCAGAGAAGGTGGACAAGGGGACCCACATGGCAGCTGTTGAAAGACAGATGATAGCCTCCCGTCAAGGACATCCAGAACGTTCTTTAACGTGCAAAGGCTATAGCATATTGAAATGCACACACAAGGCAAAGGCTTAATACCCCATCCGGCGGAAGTCGGTTTTTTCAAGTCCATCGATGTCTCCTACTGACCGTGGACAGGGCGAAGAGTTTTGCTGAGATAAATCTCAATGCTGGCCCAGCTGGGACTCGAACCTGATAACTGCAGATTAAAAATCTGGCGCGCTACTGACTGAGCCACCTCCATCCCTTGCGAGTAAGTGTCTAAGGAATATGCATACTCAAATTTATTTTTATTCTCTAAATAAACTAAATTATGCATTTATATAAAATCGCTTATCAAGTATGTAATATAAGTTGTATCGCAAATCAAATCAATCTAATAATTTCCAAATTATTTGTTAATTTTTTGAAATTGTTGTTGAGATCTTTCATTTGACGCGGCTGTCACTAGTTAAATAATGCCCCTGTCTGAGCCATGATTTGACATAGAGAAGCATATCAAACTTACAGTTAAAATTATACCATTTAGCAACCGGTCACGTTTAAAAGGTAAAATTAGTCACGGACTACTTTATGCAGGTAGTCACAGTGCTTTTGCAAAATGGGGTGGTGCCCCATCTTTTTGGAAGACAACAGTGTCGATAATTCCATCAGACACAAGTTGCGGCACCAAAATGATCTCTAGCATATCCCAGTAAAAGTTGCCAGTAATTGTGTTCGCAGAAAAGCCATACACCTTGGTATTTTGATGCCCAACCAAACATTGACCTTTGGAGAATCCTTGACCCTCTTTCGACTTTGATATGGATGTTCGTCAGCTCAAATCCCTGCAATTGTGCCTGTTGACAGGTTCACACGTGTGAAACGTCGCCACATCACTGAACAAAATGTTATTCATGAGATCTTCTCGTTCCACGGCTTCCAAAGTATACGATAAGTGTGTAGTGACACACGACCACACGAGCGGCATTGTCCTCCTCGTTTAACTTATGAAAGATCTGTAGATGATAACACCGTTTTTTAAATGTGAAACGTAAGGTTTTCCAAACAACTGGTTGCGTTACACCAAGCTCCTTGCTTTGTTTCCTTGTTATGCACGAGGGCTACGATTGATTGCATCCGTGATGCGTTCCACAGTTTCTGGTAATGCTGGAGGTCGACCAGAACGTTTCTCATCATGAACGCTCTCTGTCCTCCGATATTTGTTCACCAGGGATCTGATTGCTGCCCTTGGAGGCGGTGGTTTATGGAATTTACGAGTGAACTCTTGTCCCACCCCTTCGAAGGACACCTCGCAGAAGTGCCTCAAGTACTGCTATTCTTTCTTCAGTCGTCAGCATGACAAAACCTGGAACATAAAATGATCAGTCAGCGTTTTCAGGAAAATGGATAGTTACTTTATAAACACTCGATATTATGTTTCACATAAAAAATGGTGCGGCGCGTCTCCCTGAAAGACTTTTTTTGTCTAATTATTGCTTATTACGCTTAACCACGAAAGCCTATGTAAAGCAAGATTCTACGCTTGAAAATATATCAATTACTAACTCGTTAGGAGCTTCTACAGCAACTGTTTTCTACAACAATGAACTGGCTGTGATCGCCAAAACCCTTTACATAAAGGGGCTAGGAACCCGAATCTTGGCAGAAGATTAAGAGAGCATGAGCACGTACAGTACAAAATATAAACTCGACAGGTTCAATAAGTGGTTAAAAATCTCTGTTTTGGAAGAACCGTCTTACTACTTCGTTCTCCATAATTAACGTGTTATAAGTGCTCGTGTTTTCAAATTCCCATCAAAGCAAATTAATTTATTCCAGTTTACTAAGTGTTCCAAAATTAAGAGTAGTTCCTTGGATTCTTCTTCGTCTTATACGTTACAAATTTAAAGTAAAACGCCGACAAATCATTTTTCTTTGCTTTATTTCCATGCTTTTTTAAGGCTTAAAAACCACTGACAAAAATGGTATTGATCGGTTTCTAGTTAATATTTTTCAAGCTTGATATTTTTTCAACGTTTCAACTTTTTTCCTCATGTCTGTCTTTTTTTTATCTTTTCAATAATTTCTATTTTTAAAAAGTTCGGAAAAAGCTAATATCGAGCCTGGGCTGTTTCTGATAGACGTTTGAGTAAACCTTTTGGCAATCTTTCAGCAAAATTAGTTTGTCAACTAATATATATATTTCCACAGAAAAGGTATTTTGTCACCAAGCAGTTGTGGGCAGAAGCCACTCCTCTGACATAATCTACGCTCTTCTGCTGGGAGAGAGCCAAAAGAAAAAGCAATGAAAGAGAAAGAAAACAAAGACTGCAATGGTTAGATAAAATAAGAAACTATTTCAGTGTCATAGGAACAAGCATGTGACAGGTAAGCAGTGATGTCATCCCAATTTATGAACAACAGTTCTCTTAGGTTGTAATGTATTTTATTACCTTTTGGCTACCGAGTAGTTAGTGTGAGTCTGTAATAAACCTCCCCAGTGGCCAAGTCTGGGAAGTAAAAGGATTCTGGATTCGATTCCCTGATAAGTATGGTGTTTACTTCCACGCTTTCTCACGAAGTTTAACTATTTACACATCCATCAAAACTCTTTGTAAATATTTTTTTTTTGCATAACTGATGTGCAGGCCGACTCGATACCACCTTTAGCGGGACAACTGCCCTTGATGTGAAAATCCTAAGAACATTTGTCAATATTTTTGTTTCTTAAAGGTTAAAAATATTTATTAAAATTTTCTCAAAGAAACGTGCCTACTTTGTATATTTTTCAAGGTCTTAAAATGCCTCTGGTTGCTGGTGATAACTGTTTGTGCATACGAGTATGATGAAAATCTATATTTTCCCAAGAATATTTTATGGATATGCCATTGCTTCAAGACATGCTCATAAAGAATATATGTTTTTATTCTTCTTATTTTTTTAACATAATGATAGAAATTTTCCTCTTTAAAGATTTCTTGAAAGAAATAAGGGTGCTGTAGCATCCTAACTTCCCAAACTCTAAAATCTTTCAGTCGGCTGCTGATAACATGTGTTACTGAATAGAGTTGAATCTGGATTTAACGACCTTTATGGTAGGAGTGGTGAACCGAATATGTCTAAAAGTCCGATATTTGGGGTAAAAATCAGAAAAAAAGCATAGATATAAATGTAAAATTAAGCACAGAAAAATAATTCACTGTGAATATTTGTAAAGAGAGTTGAAATTATCTTAACACTATTACGAAACCGACAGAAGGTAACGTAATATATTATATTCTCATTACATAAACCGTAATTTCACGCTGTAAAGATAACCTAGCAATTTTTCTACCCATGCGAAAATTTTTATAAATATTATAAAGCATAACGAAAAAAGAAGCAGATAAATTAGACATGTAAATATGTTGAATAAAATCCCACTGAAAGAAGTGAATGATGAAAAAACGGAATTTCTCTTTGTCGTCCTGGTAGCTGAGTGGCTATTGTGCTTGTCTACAGGTCAACAAAACTGTTCAAGCCATGCGTATTATACTGACAAGATTTATTTAACATTGCTTTAAGGGATGCATAACTTACACCATGAGATAACACTCATATCCATCCAAAATTGAACTTTCGACCGACTTTGATCCATTAAATCTATGGTCGGATAATATAAAGTCGATTAAAATTGAGGCACAAGCACAATAACTACTCAGCTACCATATTGTGTGCCAAAAGAAAAAAAACCGTATTCCCCTCGAAAAGGAAACTTTGTGATTACACACAGCTGCTTGAGGGAGTATTTATTATTTATTGTTCTACTGACTCGCAATATGTATTATATTGAAAATCCACCAATTCCTTCATGGTCAAATATAAATCGAATTGCAATCTAATTTCGATGCAAATTTCCTAGAACCAGGGCCGAGAAAACAATAGTTTTCTTTATATCTATATATTTTTGTAATATTAAAAACTTTTTTTGGTTTTTATAGTTAATTACCTTTTATTATTTCAGATTAATTCCCTTTGTTTTATTTTTTTAAGAACAGGTTCGAATTTCTTAGAAAATAAATGCTTATTGGAGCCCTCAAGATAAGGAGGTTATAACCCTATTTGAGGGCTTGAGTAGCGTATATTTTTAAAGTGACATACCAAAATTGGATTATAGTAAAGGACACTTTCATAAGCAGCCCGGACAGTGCAATAACAGAAGAACTAATTTGAAATACATAGCAGTTTTAATTACGTTTTATGTCGAAAATTCAAATGGTAATTATTTCTTTAAAAAAATCTGGAAATTAATTTAAAAATATTTTAAATATTTTAATATATGTAATAAATTATTTATATGGATTAAAATAAATAGCTTTTAGTTAAAGTTTAAACAAATTAAATTACTTAAATTTTATACGTAATTAATTTCCATATTTTCCTCTCTCCTTTTGCTCAATGACTGTCCAGGCGTCGTGTACCAAGATGGCCTTGACCCCCCCCCCCACCTCCAGTTTGGGCACGCCACTGATGTTGGCCACTCCTGTTATGTAGTGTCGGCAACAAATGGATTCTATACTGCAGATAAAATAATTCATTTTTTCCCTTGAAAGTTTAAGAATTTTAATAACAACAAATAACATAATGAAATGGACTAGATACTTTTAGTTGTTTTTACCTGAAACGGAATTTTTGTTAGATAATTGTCTAAATGGCCTAATCACAAGGACTCTGCGTTGGGTAAAGGTAATAGGTAAACTGAACAGGTTGTCCTCCTTCTTTCTGAGGGAAAGAGAAGAGAAAGGAAAGAAAGCCAGCGAAAAAGCGGAGACATTTGTCAAGGTAGACCAAATTGGGAGTTGAAACTGAAAATTCAAAGCATAAAATTACAACAGTGCTGATTTTGCTTTTAAGTATAATTTAAAAAAAAACTTGTTCAGGATGCCTGACATGCTGAAGCTCTTGCTATCTAATTTTTGCAGTATCACTTATAACATGTAGAAACAAATGACTGTTTTAATTCCTATATCCATAATTACCTCAATGTACATTATTATTGAGTTTGTTTCACTGGCTGTCCACAGTTTTGAATTATATTGAGTGAAGCAGGGTCAGATCTAGGGAAGGGAAGCAAAGTGGCCATGTCTTCACCCTTTCAGAATGCTACTAAGGGTAATGGGGGCAAATCATTATAAAACTTATTCCTATTTCACGATTTTTTCAAAACAATTATTAAGCATCTCTAAAATGTAGGGGAAATGTTATACTGGAATAGGAATCCAATCACTTGCACCCTCTCCCCCTTTTACTTTTCCCTAGATCGATTGTGTTTGTTTCACTGGCTGTCCACACTTTTGAATCATCATATTGCCCCTTCCCTTATTTTTTCTTAGATTCGGACTTGGGTTGTTGAAATGAATGAGGACAGAATATTAAGGATTGTTTTATTGATGAGAAATGTGCTTTGAAAGAATGCGAAATCTTAATTTCCCTATATCTCGTTGACTACTTTACATACATGTTTCAGTATAAAGATCAATCACTGTTTTGTTCTGATTCAATGTATTTGCAAGGTACATATAAACGTACTACTATTAATTGTTTATTATCATAAGTTAGATGCAGAGTAAGTCCATTTTTAAAATTCAATTTTTGTGCAAAAATATATTGCAATCAATATAGAAAAGGATAATATTTATTAAATACTTGACACCCTGAGGATAATGAAGAAAAACTAAACTTTTAATCAAAATTAAAATTAAATTATGAAATGCAATTCATATCGCAAATCCTCTTTTCTTATCTTAAGAGCTACTTCATTTATTTCCTGACTTTTCAAGTCTCTCTATTTTTTTTTTAATTTACTTCAAATATGAATATTTAGTCACTCATGAATCCCACGAAGAAATTTTGTTTTATTTTAGGTAAACGCAAGATGACTTCAGAAGCATGTTAATTTTGAGATGCTATTTTAATATGATTACATATTAACTCTGCGAAGCGGAAGAATTAATAAAGTGACTTCAACCCTTTAGGCAAGGAAATGAAACTGCCATGTACTGCGGTCTGCCAAAACTGATTTGATGAATTTTGTCGTTAGCGTCGCTCAAGTCGTCGTTAGCGTCGTCAAATACTGTTGAGGGAATGTTTCCCTCACTGATCTCATTACTTTGGATTCCGCCTGATCATAACATGTATCTTAAATCACAGTTAAATAGTAATAAACATTTTACATGCCATAAAACTGCCGAAGGCAACAAGGTTAAGCACGAATTTTGTAATTATTGATCAATATCAAAGAGCGTTTCATTTTTCTTCACTATAAGTAATAAAATATACAGTTTATTACCAGAAAATATATACCGCCGTAATTAACTAATTTCCCACTGTGTCATATAAGTAGAGAATAGCATGCCATACTAAAAAATACGAGTACTACTAATTTTTTCATTCGCGTCACGCATTACCTAGAAACCAGCATTATAAGTATTCAATTAATTGTCTGCCTCCTAAGAATGTGTCATTTAATTAATTCTTTTCTATATTATTTTGAGTTGTTTGCGGCCTCGTCTTCACTTATGCTTCTTATGCAATTTCTTTCCTCTACCCAACAGTAGTCAAGCTTTTGTGGTCTTCGAAAAACGTGTATTCGTATCAAATTTCCCATGGTTCCTGGTAGCGAATTTAAGCCTTACTAAGCTTCTCAAGAAGAGGTTGCTTTTCCAAAATTCAGGTGGCACCATCCATCTGAAATGTATGAGTTCGAAAATGAAATATATTACTGACGTACAGGTAGAACCCACAGTCCAGAATGGATTAAAAGTGCAATGGCTGCTCTCATCTCATTCTTCCATAATATCCGATTGCAAAACTCTAAGGTTTCACATCGATGTTTTATATTTCGTTAAAATCAGGTTAGGTCGAAATAGCCATGTGCTGCTTTCAAGACTCAGATCTTTCTGTTTCTTGAGTAATTGTGAAATCAGGTTCTATCTGTGAATAGTATGATTCGAAAAGAGTAACCAACGAAGCTTTTGCGAACTCGAAATAAGCTTGCTAAGCTTCTATGGAGTCCGACTATTCGACATAACGCGAATAGCACCAAGCTCATATTAAATTGCTTAAGCATAGTCACCACCGAGCAGTTTTTATATTGATTGAAACTTCCTTAACGCCCGGATGAAAGTTGTAATAAATGCATAAAATGACGCTATATGTTGTGGAGATGGATGTTTTTCAAGAGAGAGTGTATCATCTCTTACAACAATAACTTTTAATGGTGGCATATGCATCAGTTAAGCATAGGTAATAATCTTCAATGATAGATTTCGTTTTTTTCACATTTGACTTTGGAAAAGTAAAACATATATAACTCTTCTAGACTCTGATAAGCTTCATTTCTCTCAGCGACCTGTGATTCAGTGGGACACTATTTGTCTTCCTTACGTATTACTGCCAATCTGATGATTATATTGGGCAATGATTCACTTCAAGAAACTGCCTTTCAATTGAACTGAAGTGAAATTCTCAGTTAGAGTAAATGTCCGAAAATGGTGCTATCATGTTTTAAAATAGTTTCAAACGCATACCTTATAAACATGACCTAATATGTAATATACATTAGTGTTATGCAGCAATATCTAATGACATATGCAGTAGTATATTTTAAAATATCTTCATACTTTCTCCGAATTTATCAATAGAGACATCCAATTTTTGTCACTTATGGAAATGCTATGTGCAGTCGAATGTATTATATGTAATATTTTTATTTCTGCATCTTATTTTACAACTTTCATTTAAACTTATGTAAACTTCCCCAGTCTAAATAAAATAATGATAGTAATGTATTTTCTGTATTACATTGCGTTAGTTTTTTAACTGACGGTTATTGCATATTTATAAATTTCAATTTCTTAATTGTTTGATTATGACTAAAAAATTGAAAGTTGTCGTTCTTACTCTTACAAAGGGTGCACACCACTGCAATTTGCAACAGCAATGCGACGGCGATTCCAGTTGCTTCTTAAAAATACATGTAGGAAGCTGGTGTACCGCGCACCTCAGCAATCACAACTCAGTTGCGATGCGACACGAAAATTGCAATTTTCCTTCGATTTGCACTGGCGACTTCTTCAGAGTGTTGTTTCAAACTATTTGAGCGATAAATTGTGGAACGAAGCGGTCATGTGTCATCCTCCTATTTTGAGTTTGGTCTTGGATTATTCTGGGTATTATTTCATCGTTTAATATCCCATTACTCATTTTTAACAATATAATTGTGTGAATCTTCTGGGATTGTTTTCCAAAAATATAAATTTTGCTTATTTTTAAGCATCGAATCTTGACCGTGATATCAAGCTAGACTTCGCAAACAACCAATATGGATTACATTTGTATTAAAACTATGGAGTCTGGTAAGTAATCATTTATTATTCAGTGATTAATATGTGACAGAATTACATTAGATTATTAACTGTTAATATATTATGACGTATATTTCTGCTCAGTTTATGTAAGCTATTACTAATATGCAGTTAAATAATTTGAAATTTGAAATAATGGCGGCAAGCCATAGCGTAGGAATATAATAAGTAATACCAATGTGGCTAATACACAAGTTATCTGATACAGTATATATTATATACTCGTACAATATTAATAGAACTCTTGTGATTAGTAAACAGTACTATGTTAGTTGAAATGAACCCTAAGATTTAATATTCGGGAGATTCAGTTTCAATATTTCAAATAACAGACACTAATAAAGCTCATATTAGCTGTTGTTTTGTGGCGTAAGAAGAATATGGCGCTAGTATTACTTTCGATTTGACTGCAAAGTGAATTTGGCATGAGTAAGAACAAAATATATAAGTAAACCACCCCTAGGTGGGCCCCTAAGGGCAAACATAAGAAAAGTTCAAAATAGCAATAAAATTGTATAAGAAACCTAAAATAGGTAGGTCTCCTTAGAGAACGCTACCGTTTTAAGCCTCTTGTACTTGTTCAAAACAGTATGATCCTAAAGAATCAGAGAAGAAATAATCTCATTGGGATTATTGCTTATAGCCTCAAATAATCCTTTTGAGGTGCGTTTTATATGTGTACACCTATCCCTCGATTTACACTGACGATAGGTTCCGCACAAAATCAATGTCTTCAGTGTAAATCAATATCTTCAATCAATATCTTCAATAATCAATAAATATAATAATTCAATAAATCAATATCTTCAATAATTTACACAATAATCAGTGTAAATCAATATCTTCAATCAATATCTTTCAATCAATATCTTCAATCAATATCTTTCAATCAATATCTTCAGTGTAAATCGAGGGATAGGTGTATATACAGGGTGAATCTGAAAAAGTGGGCAAAACTTTACGGGGTGGTAGAACGCAGCTATACGAGCAATATTCGTCATAAAATGTATGGTCGGAACGCAAACGGCGAGACGCTAGGTGGCGTTGGAAATGGTATAAAAGGGTCGGTCCTCGCACCCAACGGCATTTCTACCGTAGATTGCCGAGAGGATGGCTGGTTATATTAACCACGAAATGGCGGATATGCACTTTGTGTACGGTGCGGCGGACGGGAATGCAAGTGAGGCACAGAGAGCACATCTAGTCGCCAGGATCGCCGTTGTTGCCGGCGATATTCGGGAAATGCCTGGTGTCTTCGCAAATGTGCGTCGGTCCCTATCCCGCAGGTGTGAAGCCTGCATTACAGCTGGCAGCAGCTCTTTTGAGCAATTTCTTTGAGCATGTACCTCAATTACATTCCTGTTAATAAAATGTTTTCTGAAGTATCTCCTCTCCTTCTTGTGTTCATTCTTTAAATGTGACAGTGGAAAACTACCTTTTAACTTCTCACCGCTTGTGTTCCGACCATGCATTCTATGACGAATATTGCTCGTATAGCTGCGTTCTACCACCCCGTAAGTTTTGCCCACTTTTTCAGATTCATCCTGTATATATATATATACTGCTCACAAAAATTAGGGGATATTTTTATCGCTTCATATTCATTTTGAAATATCCCCTAATTTTTGTGAGCAGTATACTGTATATATATATATGGTCGATGCCCAAGTCTTTATGGAGTTGTCTGTTAGTGACAAACCAAAGGGCATCAACCGCAGTTCTCAAATCTTGTTAGATAAAATGTTAAGAAAAAAAGTTAAGATACAGTTCTCAAAATCTTGTTCTGTAAGACCTGAATCTTACGAATATTGGTGGGTGTGGTATTCGCCCATATGTGTGAAGCATAGAGAATCACCGGTCTGATTATCATAATTAAAATTCATATGATTGTGATAGGAATTTTTAAAGCAATTTTGATAATAAAATAAACGCTGACTACTAGATGAGTGTAAAATATTTCAATATCAAATGTTAATAATAAAATGAACCTTTTGCGATCTTCTCATGTGTTTGCATTTGATTTTTCGTTACGATTTGGGAAATATACATAATAGACTTTATTTTCAAACTTACGAATAGGCAAAATTATTTCGTATTTTTATGTTCTAGTAATGCACGGAATTTTCGAAGAATTTATTAAGTGTTACTTTTGTTTTAAATCGGTCATTATTTTGCTGTAAAAATTTTGTCTCCCATTCGTTCAGAAGATTACAAATAAATATTTTTCCCTAACGAATAGGTGAGTAATTCCAATGCAGATAAAATGTTTCAGCTTCTATAACCTTATTAAAACAGATAATCTTTTATATTAAATTATTTCACTGCTAGATTATTTTTTTCTGCTTGCGTACAGCTAACTTTACGTTTTTGGGATGCTTTGCTTATAATAAAAATATTTTTCTGAATATTCTTTAATTATTTTATATGATTTCACAAACGTGTATCAGTTTGCAAGCAGAGCTTCTATTTTAAAAAATTCCGATTTTATCACATATAGAGTAATGTAATTCTGTCTGAGTATTTTTTCACTGCATAAAAACAACACTAGTCACCAGACTTCGTTTATTTGTCCGCATGATTTTTGTAAGGTATAAAAGAGAGAAAGTATTTTGCTTTTTTGGCAAAATAGAAGAACGATTTTATTTATGGGAAGTAAGGGGTAGAAGCATGATTTCATAGTTCAAAATTGAAATTGTTTTGCTATTAGCATTCAAAAAATTATTTGTTTCCAAATTCCAGTGAGATTGGATAAATTTCCTCCTCCGTACAACATCCTGTGGTGTTGTGTTTCGATTACCTCTCTTCATTTTTTATCTCATGGAGAGTGAGTCTCGCAAAGCAAGCTTTTTTTTATCATAAATATTATGCTTTTGGGCAATGGTGTATTTCGGGAGGGAGCATTGAACCCTCCCCATAGGAAAAATTTTATTTAATGAATTCCCTTTCATTGGCATATCTAAAGGGGCAGGACGCATAAGTTATACTCCCTAACTTAAGGGTTTGAAAAGGGTATTTTCTAAGGAAGGCTTTTAAAATCAAATATGCATGATTCCCAACGTCCAATTGAAAGTTTTGAATACAATAATCGTTTAGTATCGTAAATGACATTAAAATGCTAAGATTTAATTTTCTCTTTCCAAAAATATGGTTACCTTACTGTTTCTTAATAAACTGGACGAGTATATAGTAGTCATTTTATTTGGAACAGACCTGTCTTATTTTAATAGAATTCCTCATTTCAATTAAAAATCGTAGTCTCTTCGTAAATCAAGTCTTTTTAAAGAAATATGAGGCTGCAAGAAATTAAATATCTCAATATCATCTGTCTCGAATAGCAACAATGTCCATTTGCTGTTTATATATATGTATTGAACTAGAATATTTACTATCGGTGATGTCAGTTGAATGAATCTAAAAGTTGATACAGACATATTGGAACATAAATAGTGTAAATTATATTAAACTGCAGTATACCGTATAAGCGTATTTTAAGTAGAGTATGCAGTAATTTCAATAAATTTGGATTTTTTTGTAATTTCTATTGTTTTCGTTTTGTAATTTCTATTGTTTCTCGTTATTAAATTAATAATTATTAATAATAAATTAATATTTATCAATTTAATAAAATAAATAATAATTATATTAATTAATAAATATGCATTAACCAAAATAAATTAATTAATAACTCTATTAAAGTTGAAAATATATTAAAACCTCGTTTTCAAAAGTAGAGATAAAAAATCTTGTACTCTGAACGAGACCCGGATCTAGAAAAAAAAAATCGAGGAAGAAATCAAGATACACAATCAAGCAGGAAAAATGTAAAAGAGAGGTTGGGGGCCAAAAGACTGGATTTCAATGCATTATAACATTTCACTCTCCGTTTTGCAAGTCGGTAAAACGTTTCTTGAAAAATGCATGAAATATGAATAAGTTTAATAATTTTTGCCTCTACTACCGTTATTAGCATTCTGAAGGGGATGCAAGGCCCCTTGCCCTCCTATATCCGGTCCTCTTCTGAACCATGAGTCTGTTCCTCTTGAGAAACTTTGTACTTTCCTGAAGATAAATTTTGTTTCAGAAATGGGCCTACACATTGTTTCCTTATTTTTATCCTATTATTTCGTCTCCGCAGCCATCAGTACAGGATCACTCATTTCAGACATCATTGAAAGAATGAAGTACATTTATTTACAATTTGTCTAAAGGGAACAGCAGTATCGATGTCGAAGACAAATCGAATTGCGGAAAACGTTTAATTGATTCAGTGTGCGGGATCTGTAAGAAAGTGGTTCTCAACACTGATAATGCGACAATTGCATCGTGATTACTTTCAAAATTGCAGTGGCATTGCTGTTGCAAATTGCGACGGTGTACGCCCTCCCTTAGTGTACAATGTGTTATTGCCAGTGATTTTCGCAATGTATTATTGCCAGTAATTTTCTACAATTATATGTGCAGAATGTCAAAAGTTAAGCATAAAATCATCAAAATGTCAAAAAAATAATTATTAGAGATAAATAAAATACTTTTAACGTATCTACGTAATTTAATGTGTATTTGAAAAAACATAAAAAATCATTAAATTTAATATAACATCTTGTAATATGAAAACACACCCTAAAAATAGCGGTAGCGCGCCAGGCTTGTAATCTGTAGTTACCAGGTTCGAGTCCCAGCTGGGTCAGCGTTGAGATTTATCTCCGCAAAATTCCCCGCCCTGCCCACGATCAATAGGGGACGCCGATGAGTTTGGAAAGGCCGCTGTTCGTCGGATGGGACGTTAAGCAGTGGCCCCGTGTGTGGGAGAGCTATACCCTGTGCACGTTAAAGAACACGCTGGATGACCTTGACGGGAGGCTACCATCTGTCTCCCAACAGCCGTTCCAGTGGGTTCCCTCTCCAACCTTCTCTGAGCCTTCGGGGTCCTTGTGATCTGGCCATTTAGCCCATGGCGGGCAAAAAAGTGCCGATCAGAGGTGAAACAACCCAACCCTAAAAATGGGTACTTTTCCAAAGGTCGATTATTTCGAATTAAAACACTACATTGTCAGTCGAGAATAGGGGATTTCTACATTAATCCTTAAAAAAAAAACCTTTAAACAACCGAGAACCGGTTGAATGTTAGTCTAGACCAGGCATGGCCAACTGTTTTTGTCCCCGGGCCGGATTGGAAAAAAAAATATTTTCACGGGCCGGATTGGAAGAAAAATATTTTCACGGGCCGGACGAAATATTAAAATTGAAAAATGTTAAGCAAAACACTTATTTCTTTAAGTAAACAAAATTTTATTATGAAATTTGTTTATGAATAATTGTAAGTAAAGCAATACAACAAATTAACATAATAACTAATGCGACGTGTTGAGGCGGTTTGCATCGCTTATTATTTTTTTAATATCTGGTTCTATACTTGTAGTAGCTATTCTTAACACAGCCTCCAAATGTAAATCATTCAATCTTGATCTTGTTGTACTTTTATTTAGATTCATTAAAGAAAAGGTTTGTTCACAAATATAAATTGAGCTAAAGATTACTAAATACGTCTTGGCAAGTTTTTTTAAATTTCCATATTTTTCATTATTCAATTGCTTATAAAAATTACACAAATTTTCTTGCTCTTCTCGATATTTCTCATGTAATAATTCATCACTTTGTAAATTAATTATTTCTAATTGTATATCAACAGGAACGTCATCAACTTGTACAGAAAATGGATTTCGGATAATAGATAAAATTTTATCAATTTTTTTTGAAGCAATCGAATCTCTGCTCGAAATCTGTCATTAGTGCAAGGATGTTTTTATTAAATGTTTTAACCTTTTCTTTTAAAATATTTAAAGATATGGTCTGTAACGTTGGAAAATGATCAAATTTACATTCAGCCAGAATTGTAGAAAAAAGGCTAAGCTTCATTTTAAAAGCTCTTAATTTCTGTATTAAATCATGAGCAAATAAATTTTTTCCTTGTATACATGTGTTAAATTCGTTCAAATGTGTGAGAATATCCAAAGAAAATGCTAAATCACAAATCCAATTTGGATCTAATAATTCAGGAAAATCCTCATTTTCTTTAAACATTAAAAATATTTTTATTTCCTCTTGAAGGTCCCACACACGTCTTAAAACTTTTCCCAAACTTAACCAACGGATTTTATTGTGATATAGTACATCTAAATGACTGGTATTTAGTTCTTCAAGGAGATCAATTAATTGCCTGTGATTTAATCCTTTTGATCGTAGGAAATTCACTAATTTCACAACTACATTTGTAACATGATCGATTTTTAAAATATTTTTGCACTATGCAAAAATATTTTACTCGCCTGCTGGCAACGTCGCTTGAACATCGAGTGCAGATGAGTATAAAAGTTTTAATTCTTTACAACGGAATCTTTTTTAAAAAATATAGAAGTATCGAGAATTCATTCGATTAATTACTAGAAGTTAAATGTTAATATTGAAAAATTGTTCGCGGGCCACATAAATTCATTACGCGGGCCGGATCCGGCCCGCGGGCCGTATGTTGGCCATGCCTGGTCTAGACAAACAGTCGCATAGATTGTATATTCTTTGATGTCAACCATTCTGTTTTCTCGAGAAAATGACAGCAACTCCAAACAACCAAACAATTTTCAGAATGCATGTTAAATGATGTCATATGGTTAAAATACTCAGGGGATCGCTATATTGGACTACTATTTCGAGGGAAAAGCAATGCAATACCATTATCTTTGTCTTCAGATCTTACTGTAGCTACAGGAAGGTAAGTATCTGTCTCAGCTGTAACTAGAAGGCTTCACAAGGTTAGATTTTTTCCCTTTAACTTTCACACAGAGATCTTTCATCTCGTTTGAAATGGGGTCACGATCAGGTAGCTGTACCCAAGGACAATAGAGTCACGTCCTGATGATGGGCGAATAGAGACTTTCTTTACAATCGGACGGCAGAAGCGTACTTATCTGTATAGAAATAGGAACACACAGTAGGCACAATAACATTGTTGAGAGATATACATTTAGTGGTGAAAGTCTGACTGTGCAAACTGTCATTTCATTAAGTTGTTGTACCCACCTCCATGTACATGATACAGGTTCTGTGATTGCTCTGAGGTATCAGGATGAGAAAGAGGAAACAGACTCATGGTTCAGAAGAGGACCGGATATAGGAGGGCAAGGGGCGTTGCATCCCCTTCAGAATGCTAATAACGGTAGTAGAGGCAAAAATTATTAAACTTATTCATATTTCATGCATTTTTCAAGAAACTTTTATCCTTATAACAAGCCTTGTACTGCTACAGTTTCCCCGCCCTGTCCACGGTCAGTAGGGGACACCGATGGCCTTGGAAAGGCCGCCGTCCGTCGGATGGGACGTTAAGCCGTGGCCCCGTGTGCGGGAGAGCCATACCCTGTGCACGTTAAAGAACTCGCTGGATGGCCTTGACGGGAGGCTACCATCTGTCTCCCAACAGCTGTTCCAGTGGGTCCCCTCCCCCAACCTTCTCTGAGCCTTCGGGGTCCATGTGACCTGGCCATTTAGCCCATGGTGTGCAAAAAAGTGCCGCTCAGAGGTAAAAGAACCCAACCCAACTGCTACTTTACAGTACTAGTAGCCTTCTAGTACTTTACAGATCAAGCCTGAAAAAGTACCAAAAGAAAGAATTGTCTTGCATTTCTTTGTTTCGTTATACAAATTTATTTTATTTATTCATTTTTAATACCTTCCATAATAAAAATCAAATCCCACGGAGCTAAAACGTTTGTCCGCAGGAATCCAAATACAGTATACAATGGACAATAATAATATTATAAAATATACTCAATATTTACAATTAAATGATATCACAAAGAGTTGCTAAATATATATATATATTTCAAAAGACATGTCTTAATTTTTTTTATTTTTATACTAAATAACTTCATAGGGATACTGCAGAACACAGAAAATTTCATAATTTCCTCATATTTTCCCAAAGCTATTTTTAGAATGTGGTAATTTTTATTTACGTTTAAATTTATATGAAGTATTTTTATTAAGATATTGTTGAATTTATGCGTCTTATCAGAAAAACACCTAGGTATATTTATACCTGATATATAATATATTCAAAATAGTGCAGCCCTTATTAATATCACTGGGCAACAAATTTTCATAAGAGTAATGCCTCTTATATAAAAATAGCCATTTCTTAAATATTTCCAGTTGCTGGACACTAATATTACATAAAGAATGCAAAATTGACTACGATTTCTGAAAAATCCGCAATAGTTTCTTATACAATAGAGCAATACGTACCTATGACATGTATCGATAAAACCCGCTTCTACTTCCGACGTCGCTTTGCCCGTCGCTTGTACAATTGCTCAGGATTATCTCTGGTGTGAGTCCAACAGTAGTCAGCCAACATTGAAGTGAATCAGTTTTCATGGTATCGTTTCTCCATCGTTGCAATGTCCTGGTGAAAACATTCACCGTGTTCATCGCTAACCATGCCACAGTTGTCGGGGAAGAAATCTAAGTGGGAATGGTAAAAGTGGATCTTTAAGGACATATTGCAGCCAATTTTTCATACAGAAACATGTCCTTAAACAGTTTCTTGTAGTTGTCTGCCCTGACATTCCGAGGTATTTAGTTGACACCAGACGAAACACGTCCCAAGCCTTTTTCTCGTCATCTTGAAGCAGGTTGTCGAACATTTAGATTCTGAAGGGCTCGCGGATCTGAGAACCCACAAAAATTTCCTTTTATTTTCGCTTCGCTAAGTTGAGGGAATTTGTCAACCAAGTACTTGAAAGCTGATGCCGTCCGGTCCATGGTTTTACGAAGTTTTTCATCACACCGAGTTTGACGTGTCGGGACGGTAGCAGGATTTTGTGTGTTTTTGCCAGTGCTGAGTTCTCCATATTCTTCTCTCCGACCTTCAGATATTTTTTCTAAGGCGAGTTTCTCTTCATGTAGTGCAAAGTCTTTGCTCGGCTGTCCATTCACTTAAGAAAAAGGTGTACTTTGTATATCCCAGATGCAGACCCATCAACAGAGTCACTACCTTAAAATCACAACAGAGTCACTACCTTAAACTCACAACAGAGATGCCAACCATATTGCTGTATTGAAGACAGTTCAATAGCTTTTTTAGGTTGCCGTAGGTTTCTTTCATGTAGACAGCATGTCTGACTGGAATGGATGGAATTCAATTTCCATTATGCAGCAACAGTGACTTGAGACACAATTTCGAGGAGTCTATTAATAGTCGCCATTCTTGAGAGTCATGCTTGATTCTGATGGCATTCATAAGGTCATCTACATCGGAGCAGAACACATGGTCATCTTCCTTTCTGAAGTAAAGTGCAAACTGCTCATGACGAGTTTGAAACCAAGTCACTCGGACATTTTCCTTGAGAAGATTCCAATGTTTAAGTTTTAATCCAAGTAACTCTGTTTTGACCTTGGAAGCTCGAGATCGCGTACAAGATCTTTCATTTCTTCTTCGAGAATGTGTAGCGCAGATGAAACTTCTTGAGAATGTGTGGCGCAAATGACGCACCGTGGCAGATGTATGGAACATCATTAGACACCGAATGCTGCGGAGAACCCGACGTCGGTTCGCCCCCCTCCTCATCGTCTGAATCGATGGAAAATTCTTTTGGCGGTTCGGGAATGGGAAGGCCTTCACTGTGCAGAACTAGTCGGAGAGCAGATTGTATATTTGGGTACGCTATGCCCACTTCTTTTTCCTTGTGATGCCTCCAGAAACAGGTTGAACCATGCAGAAGTTGTAGTCATTTGCGTGATTGCTTGACTCTCTCCAAACCATAGGAACAGGAAACGGCATCGTCACTTTTTCGCCTTTCAGCCACTTCGAAAGAGTTCCTGCACACATTCTGCAGCATATGTGTGGGGCCCAGGCCTTGTCCTAGTCCCCGATTCTGCATTCAAAATAAAACTCATAGGACGCTTTCACTATTGGAGTGATGGCCCTTTACTGGCTTGCAAACGTCACTTCCCCGCAAATATAACAAAATGTATCTGCACTATCAACACAGTTACGAGGCATCACTACTGCTGAATTAAAGCTGTAAGGATCACTTGTGTTGTACTTATGACTCAGGGGTAAATGGGAGTCGCTCAAAAGACATGCTTACCCTACGAGACGGCGCTTACAACTAACGATTGCATCATCTTTTGTCTGCGATCGTAAAGCCACGATGCCATGACTCAATTATATTGCATCAGACAATGATACAATACCTCCGCGGGTTGCGTGTTTGGCGGACTGATGCAATACAAAGCAATATATTGCAATCTGGAGTTTAAAATACAGCGTTGCGAAATGGTTACCTATGTATTCAATGCGGACTGAGTCGTTAATACATGGCCATCTCTGTCTCTCCTAAAGAAGAGCAAATCTACAAATTTTATTGTCATTTTCGTATTCAGCACCTCGAAATTAGTAAACATTGACTATTTTTATTTCACAGCCTTTTTGTGTGTTGCCCAGTGTATTTAGTAGTTTATTTTTGTGTTAGTTGGTGCAATATCTAACAATTCTATTTTGAATGTTTCTTTTTTTAGCTTATGGGAACACTAAGATTTAATATAATTTGTTAAACAATAACTTATGAGTTATTCTCTAATTGCACGGTAAACCATTTGACATATATTTAATGTTGAGATAGCGCTAAGTCTGGACAAATCACAGAGAAGTAACTTAATTTGCCACAGCACAATTTATATGTTTCTTCCACCTGAATGACTCATCAACAACCAGACTTAGATGCTTAGCTGATGAAACTCTTTCAATGATTTCATTACACTTGCAATTAACTGAAATGTTAGTGGTCACATTTGATAGACAGCTAAGTTAGTGAAGCAAAATTAGATTGGCATAAGGAAGTGAAATAATAGATAGATGGAAGTACATGGCCTTAGAATTTTTGGTTTAAGCATATACAACTTTTTTGTAACAATATTGAAATATTATCCGAGATGACTCCATAGTAAACTTGTTTCACTTCAATTGTGACATTACTAATTTTTGTTACAATAAGTCTATCTTTTAAATAATTTTTAATAAAGTAAAATAAATTCCTCTAATTCCTATGTTACGCAGTGCTTTAAGTAAGATGCTAAGTCTAAATATGCCGAATACTTTTTCGAAAACAAAGAATAGTACTCCAAGAATACTAAACTTGTTCAAGTTTGCACTGATTTCATCAGAATAATTTTCAAGTAAATTTAGTGTCCCTGTATTTCTTAAGAAGCAAAACTGATTTTTCTAAACGAAAAACTGAAAAACTGATTTTTCTAACTGAAAAACGATGAGATTTTTCTAGGTAACCAAACATGTATTTCCATTATTTTTTAATTGCTGGCAGTAATAGGTAAAATAATATGTATTCAATGCGGTAATAGGTCTATAATTATCAAATGTTTTTCTTCGATCTTGACTTTTAAATTGCTCTACCGATTGAATTTTTCAATTCAATAGCAATTGTGTGAGCATTATAAATTCTAATCAGCAATTTAGAAAGATGCTTTGAGAGGGTGAATCCCCAAAGCTGTAGCTCTAAGTACCTGATATTATTAATGCTAGGAGATATCTTACAATCAAAACTCATAACAATATTTTGTATATTGAGAAGGAAGATTGATTATGGGAATGTGCTAAGTGTGTTAGTAGATCTAATAGAGGAATTGAATTATTACAGTGTTTCCTGAATAATCGTTAAAATCATTAGCAATATCTTCGGTGGAATTTATGTATCGAATGTTCTGCATAATTACATCATCAATAGATAACTTATGCTTGCGACCAACGATTTCGTTAATCATTTTCCATGTCGAAATCATGGAGTTATTGCACGAATAATTTTATTTGAATAAAAGTTTTTCTCTGCTCTGCTATTATCATTTGTGACTTCATTTTTTAATGTTTTATAAACTGTCCTATATTGGCCATTGTTTTTGTTATTTTTAACGTTTATCTATGCTTCATCTCTTTGCTCGGCTGTGTTGGATTGTTTTACTTCTTAGCGGCGCTTTTTTGCACACAATGTGCTAAATGGTCAGGTCACTAGGCCCCGAAAGGTTGAGAGAAGGTTGGAGGGGACCCACTGGACAGCATTTTGGAAACATTTAGTAGCCTCTGGTGAAGGCCATCCAGCGTGTTCTTTAACGTGCACAGGGTTGGAACTTCCGCATAAGAGGCCACGGCTTAAAGCCCCATCTGACGGACAGCGGCCTTTCAAGGTCCATCGGTGTCTCCTTACTGATCGTGAGCAAGGTTGAGAGTTTTGCCGAGAAAAATCAGAACTCTAGCTGGCTGGGACACGAACCTAGAAACTGAAGATTAAGAGCCTGTCTCTTTGGTCGATTAGGTCTTTTATTTCATATGTTATTTGTTTTCCCCTTACTGGGAGTAGTATGCTAAATTTTTGAGCGTTGTTTAATTTCAAATTTTTTTTCCACAATTGCGTCATAAATCTTAGTTGGACAATTAAAATGTCCACTAACTGTATCCCGATCAATATTTTGAAATTACATTTTATTTTATTTAATTTTGTTTCTCATTATAATAATATGCAGGAGACAGTTTAGTATGATTCATGTGTTGTTATTTCTTTCTACATTTGTGTTTTATGGTATTTTACCTAATATTGATATAACAGGATAATAAACAGCAATTTCTGTTCGATAGATGAGTGTCGTCTAGGAAACATTAGTTATTTTAGCATTAATGCAATCAATGCATGTTTGTGTTAGAATATTGCTTCTGCATTCTCTTTTGAAGCCATTTATGTATCCAATCGAATCGCAATTAGTGTCTCTAAACATTTTCTACACCTAAATATTTTTGGTTTTGTGATATCTATTTTAATTTCATCAATCATAATAACATTTTTCAGGTTTTCATTTTTGTTTAACTAAAGTTTTAAGTTATTATTTAACACATGTACATATGTATTAGCTGAGCGATATAAAACCACGATATGATATAAAATTCAGATTCTTAACCCAACAGAAAATCTGTGCAATACCACGAGGATCATATTGCCACCCTCCAAACCCCTCCTGAAACTCTTCAGAATCTCAGGAGTGCTCTTATTTTGCAATCAACATTATTGTTCTCCTATTCTCTATGCCGCTCAGAGGTAAAACAAATCCTATTCTCTACATTATCTTATCGGGGACTTGTAATAGAGTAATAGAGGGTCCACATCCCCTATAACTAAAACTCTGTAATAATTCTGTCTCATTTTTTTACTTGTTTTTTTTTATTTATCTTCTCGGGCTACATATAATTCCTTTTCATCCAAATTTTCATCACTTATCAAAACATTATCTATATATCTCCTTGTAAATTTGATTGAATGTTTCGAGATATTCGCATTATCTTGATCCGTGTATAACTTTCGACGATAAATTATATTAAAAATAATCTTCCTAAAATAATAATCTTTCCACTCATTTACACTGGAGATTTTTTGCCGTCGTACAAAGAATAGCATACACATCTGAATAAGATTATACACCATTATTCTAACAACTTTGGAATTCGCCATTCGGAATCTTAGTAACGTTTCTAGGACAATCGTCTGAGAAGATTAGATAGCTTTCAAACATTTAGAATAGATGTTTCAGAACTGGTTATTTTTCTTAGGTCTTTTAATTTTAAAAGACCGACAATGTAATAACCATTGCACCTATGCGACAACATACAGATGTGGAACATATTGGGAGTGTCTGTCAGCTACAGATTTAAACAATTACAAATGATTGTCTTTTCCCAAGTGCCATGGTCGATTGCCATCTTCGTCAATGATTACAGAGTCTGCACAATTCCAGGAATAATTTCATTTTAAAGCGGAACTCTTTCACTTGACTTTCTTTTATAATTATTTCGAAGGAAAACTCCCTTAAGGATCTATATTTTACTCATTATATCATCATTCATTTATTATTATGGTGAGGTGTTCAACTAATAGGAGACATTTGCAAATGTGTACATGGATGTAACAGACAGAATAATATCCTTGGATTGGAATGTTAACGCATACTTTAATTCCATAGCACTTTCCCAATATCTGCGTAGATTTCTAAACTGGGGTATAAAGCGAAATTAGGATTCATTCACCACATTTATTTTCGTTGAATTAACTGACTTTAATTTTATATGTATAAAGCTTAATTCATTGTAATTGCATATTTGATTGTGGCATTATTTATCGCATAATCAGGCAGAGGAAATGACATTTCCTTGCCAGTGATTTTTTCAGTACATAGAATAGGTTGTTTTACCTCTGAATGGCATTTTTTTGGCACAGAATCGTCTATATGGCCAAATCAAAAAGACTCTGAGAGCTCAAAGAAGATTAATAGAAGGGGTCCCAATGGACAGCTGTTAGGAGACATATAGTAGTCTCCTATAAAGGCCATCCAGCGTGTTCTTTCATGTGAAGAGGGTATGACTTTACCGCACATGAATATAAACAACTTTGGATCTCATCCGACGAACGGCGGTCTTTCCAAGCCCATCGGTGTTCCCTACTGACTGAGGGCAGTGTAGGTAATTATCGAAAATAAATCTCAACGCTGGCACAGTGTGTACTAGAACCTAGGAATTGCACCTTACAACCCTGGCGCTCTACCGACTGACCCCCCCCCCCCACCTTACCTTTTGTATATATAAAAAGGGAGGTTATCTTCAATATATCTAGTAGCATTTTGGTACAATTTTAAAAGGTTGTATAGATTCAATTCTTAAAGTTTCGCTAAGGAAGAAAGAAAACAGTTAATTACAAGTAAAAACCTGTAGTAATGGGATACACTGTAGTCGTAAGCCTTCACGGGTTGCTGTCAGCTGCTTTGACTATTGGTGGAAACGTTTTTCGGACTTGACTCGTAAACCTCATCTGATAGACTAGACCAGGGTCGGATCTTGTGGGGAGTGAGAGTAAAGGGACATATCCCCCCGGAAAATAACGGTTAGTGTAATAGTAGTCAAATGTCATTGTTCATGCATTTTTCAAGAAATGCTTTATAAACCTCCAAAACGAAAAAAAAAATATATTACATTGTAATGAAAATTCAATCTCTTGCCCTTCCCCCGCCCTTACATTTTTTTCGGTTCAATTGCATCATTTGACTTCTCCCCTCACTTATATTTTTTTCTTTCTGTTTCCGGGCCTGGAGTCGACCATTCACAGGTCAATCGAGACACTGCTAAAGAAAATAATTCTTAAATAAATTTTCTTTAACGATAATTTTATATTATTGCTCAATTTTTCATCAAATTTAACAATTAACTGAATTCTTTAATATGAAAAAACTCTGATTATTCCACTTGTACTTGAAAGTGATGATGAAATTCACATAAAACATTTGCTCCATAACTAACTGATTCTACTTTAGTTGAGAAGTATGACAGTCACAAATCGGAAAAAAATGCTTCTCTTAGAGTGATTTTCTGGTATTACAAGTCTTCTTAAGACCAAGCTTCAGATTCTGAGTGTCATCTGCCTTCTAATATTCTCAATAATCTCAATTTCCTTTCTTCTATTTTTGAACCATCATGGCCTCTGGACGTATTAACCTTCTCAATTCAACCAAACATACTTGCAGCAAAGACGTCACTGGAAAACCATCCCCTTTAATAGTTCTAGCACACTTGATTTCTTCACCACTGTACCTTTTCCAATCTTTCCTTTTTTCCAGGGATTTTCTCAGTACTTGGAAACAATCAATTATTACTCCAATACCAAAGGCCAGTAATGCCTTTAATCCCTCCTGATTTTCGACCTATTTCGATTACATAGAAGTGAAGGGCTATAGTGCTTCGTTGATCGCTAAATCTCGGTTTTGTTGAAAACAACAAATTTCTTCCTCATCGGCAATTCGGTTTTGCAAAAGGATCATGAACTGAAATGCTTCTGACATTTAAGTGGGATATTTTTAGATTAGAAATCTAAATCGTTTGCAAATATCCATTTCATTCTCTCATTCTAAATCCTTTGACAAAAGGGTCACTCTCTCCTTATTAACAAACTAAAACGATCTGCATTTCTCCCTCTACCTGCTTTACGAATTTTAAAAATATCCTATTAAAAGCCTCTTGCAATACCAGAATACAGTCATATGTGTACTCAGATAATATCACCATTACACGTAGTATAAAAAAATTTCACTTCTCGTTCTCTTTTATTTAACTTCTTTATTAATGATTTTAATAATATCCATCGACTTTCGATTTGTGCATTCTAATGACATGTCTAATGACTGCAATGGAAGTTTGGCTAAACTTTCGAAATGCAACGTATTCTGAAATTTACATTCTAGCATTGAAAGGCTTTCACTTGAACTTCATAGTCTCAGACTAAGCTTGCTAGCATCGCTCTGTAACACTTCTCCGCAACTTTAAGCAGTGGCCTCGTGTGCCCCTCTGCACGTTAAAGAATATACTGTATGAACTTGACCGCATGCTACCATCTATCTTCCAACAGGTTTCCAGTGGGCTCCTCCCCCCCAATTTCTCTGAGTCCTCGAAATATTTGTGCCTGCCCATTTAGTCTATTGTGTGCAAAAAAAAAAGTCCGCTCAGAGGTAAAACAACCCAACCTCTCAGTAACCTGTTGCACATTTTCAGATGTCATAGTCGTTTCTTGATGACCCTGAACCAGGACCCGTGTCCCGCTAAACCCTTCACCATGTTATATATCCAACATAATCATCGTGTGAATCGTTTTAATTTTAAGCACTGCGCTTATTTTCTTCATTTAAATGCTTTCTTTTCCGTGCATTTTTTATTGTAGAGAATAGAGAAACATACAATGCGAAAAACAATATACACAACCAATCCCCGACTAAACTTAATTTTTTTCCAGAAAGGAAACAATAATAGAGGTAGAAATAAAATCAGCTAAATGCAGTTTTCTTTAAATACATGCTACGTACAGATCAGGACCGTTTAACTCAAACATAGTGTAGAGCCTCTAGGGGAAAAAAATTTATTCTTAAAGAGCCGCAGTAAAATATTTTTATTTAAAAAACAAAAACGCATTTCCAGTGAGTAATGAATTGGAAAAAAAAAATTAAACAAATTAAGCAAATATTTTGATTAAAAAGCAACAATATGCATTTTTAATGAGCACTATGATTTGGCAGAATTGTTTAGTCCTGCACCTGAAAGTGTTTGATCAAAAATTTAGAGTATATGATCATGGTGTGTCTTGTTGATAAATAAATAAGTAACGAATAAGCTAGATTAAGTATATTGATTATTTGTTTTATGAGCCGCAAGTTCTTTTTTATTGGTGGAAGGGCCAGGTATAGATGATTATCGAGTAATAAAGATTGAGAATGAGAAATTCATTATTGTAAACATCATTTAGTAAAATAAAAATTGAGAACGAGAAACTGATTGTTGTAGAAATTGTTGCCCAACAGATGGATAGACAGATAGATAGATTTATTTTCAGAGTCAGTAGTAACATTACATTTGCATGTTTCACTTTAGAAGTAGAATTATTACAAACGAAAATATACAATCTTGCATACTGTTGATAACACAATTTTAAAGTGTTGCATTTTTTATATATTCTTTATACATCTCCGTATTAATATATATATAAGTACCTTAATATTTATTTCATTAGTGTTTTATAATTTTTCACACATTTTTAGCAGAAGTGTGAATAAAATGTTCAATCATCCACGAGAGTAAAAGTTCACTTGTGGACAGAATTAATAGTTACGTTTCAATGAAAAAGCAACATGCTTCCATAGGACATTTTGCTAGCTTGATCATAAATATTCATAAAGTTCACCAACTTCTATTCACTAATTTAAAAGTTCGAAAAGTATCGTTAAGAATAAACGAAAAGAAAAACCTCTACTTGGTGGAAAACAAAAAAAAAATATTGTATTGATTTTGAACATCAAAAATAGTCAAGATCCAGTATTGAGTACTTTAACAGTACTTTGCATCTAATGAAGTTATATTGCATTTTATTCTCATTTTTAAAAAAACAGAGTCTCGATATTTTTCATATCTAAGATTCATTTTCTTTAATCCTTAAAGAAAATGTTATCTTACTTACTGCTTTAATATACTCTGGTAAACAGTTAAAAAACTTTGGCGCCGAATAAACATAACATTTTTCAACAATATTTTTGTACATTTTTAAATCAAGTATGAAAATATATTTTAACAGTGGAGTATTCCTTTTAAATGTTCGCAAGGGTCGAACATTAAAATTCTTCCTTATATGTTTCAGTACTTAAAATGCATATAATTTCCTTATTTGAAATATACCTAATTCATTGTATACATTAGCAACACTTTCAAATTTCTCAATTTCATCATGGATCTAATTATGTAGTTTTGAATACTAATGTAATGGATTTTGATTGTAGTCAAATAAACGATTAAAGACCATAGAACAAAAGAATAATGAAGTTAACTAATTGTATGTTTACAAGCTTTCCTCCTCTACACGTGACGAGATAGAATCTTGAACCAATCATTTTAAATTTGTATACCCTCACATTATCATAGTTCAGAGACATGAAAACCTTTTTACTGTTTACAAATACCATTATTACCACCTGTCTAACAATCTGTTGGGCCGACTTTGGCCGGGATAATCGCTTGCATCTGCAATAACATCTGCTCCACTAAACCGTGGAAGGTGTTCTCAGGTATTTTGTATCAACTGGACAGAATGGCGTCCTAGAGTTCTACGGAATAAAGTATGGGCGTGGACCAGCGAATGCTGCATTCTACAGCAGCCCTCGGATTTTTGATGGGATTTATGTCGGGAGGGGGGGGGATTTGTAGCCAGGGGAGCACGGGAAATTTTCCCACAATCCTGGAACCATTCCTGCACAATGCTGGCCTTGTGACATCGGGCATTTTCTTGCTGACACAAAGTCCAATGCCACCCGGATACACTGTCTCCACTTAGGGCCCCACTTGTTTCGAAACAAACCCCAGATAGGATCTAGCAGTAACGATGGGTTCAATGGGTATGAAGAGACCCAGTGATGTCCATCAAAACAATCCTCATACCATGATAGTTCTCCGCCTGCCTGTTTCTATCCAACAATGCATAGAGTTTGCAGTTGTTCACTTGATCGGCGTCCAATTCACATAGTGGAGCTGGAACGTGGACTCATCGGACCAGACGATTCTTTTCCAGTCATCTAATGTCTAGTCATGGTGCTCCCGTGCCCACTGCAGGGGGCGCTGTCAATGTCGTTCGGTCAACATCGTCACATGGAAAGCGGATACTGACTCACTGACTCTGTAGGCCAAACCGATGGCTTGTGTGCTCGGAAATATTTGTGTGCACACCCTGGTTGCAGTTTGTCATTAGTTGAGGGATCGTCAGGCATCTGTAGTCTCGGACAGCACTTGCCAACCAGTGCTCACCTCTACTGTCAACAAATTATGGTCTCCCTTTTCCAGCACGTTGAGTAGATATTTTTCCCTTTTCAGCTCATTCCCGCTGCACCTTCACTACGACAGCCCTCGAACTGACAACTATGTCTACAGTTGCTGAGATACTGCCCCCCCCCCACTTTCGGCTGGACAATAATCACTCCCCCTTCATTATCCGAAAAGACCTTCTATTTTCCCATTACATGGGCTTCATATTGATTAACTATTACGCCATGCCCTTGCTGTCTATATATATTTCGAGACTATCGGCGAGTCACTGCTACGTGTTGTGAGACGTATCGACTAATGGAGATAGAGGTTGTCATAATTATCTGTCCCATTAGTGTATATTAAGCTTTATAGCTGTTTAAACATACTAATTCTATAGACGAGCGTGAAAAATATTTTTGGCAGTGCTAAAATTATGATTAGGAATATCAAGAATAGGTAAGACAATGGAAACATCGAAAGTGCCTTCTTTTATGGTAAATGCAAAAATAAAAACAATCATAGATAAATAGTTTAGAAACCTCGTTAAACTGACGACCAGACTTGTTAGTCAGAATTCAGCCCTATTTCTAAAATCGCAAAATTCGAATTCGTGTTATTCTGGGACTGGGTGTAAAAACTTTCATATGTTGCACCATTTTTAGAGTGTTTAATATTTTCTGTTCCTAACCTCACTTTTTCAATAGTCCTTTAGTTGCCGTCCCGTGGCCGAGTGGTTAGCACGCTTGGCTACTGATCTAAGGGACCTGGGTTCGAGCCCCGTTTAAGGCATGGATGTGTGTGTCGTTTTTCTGCTGAGGTCCTGCCATCCTCTCAGATCTACTATGGCATATAAACTGACAGGCTCCTGTCAGACCTCTGTGGCAAGCAGCTGCTTGAGGGGGGATTTATTTATTTAGTCTGCAGTATAGCTGATTTGTAGTTCGGAGCAATCTTCGGGAACATAATTCTCGCTATCAGCGAGAACTTAGTGCACCTTAAACGTTTAACACTCACGCCTAATGTCAGTTATTTAAAACTCAGGAACATCTTCGGTGAAAACTGTATTTTTTCTAATTATCGAAATAACAATTCAGCATCTAATATGCATTAACGAACACTGCTTGCCTATGAATAATAACTAATATTGAAAGACATTTAACACCTCCTAAACCATAACCTGCATAATAAAACTCTAAACGCTATTTATTTTATATATTGGTTTCAACGTGAGTTTAAATTATATATTTTTATATGAAAATTTTTTCCAATTGCATTAATTTTGCCCGTTTCCCACTAGTTTAAAGACATTCCTTTTCTTTGGTAGGAATGATGAAACCAGAGAATTCAGCAAGTCAGCTCTCTGTTAGGTAGGACGTTAATCAGGAATTTCCTCTACAAGAGACCGATTCTTTTGGCAGCTTTAAAAAGAGATTGATAACTTCAACGAAATATTCTGAATCTCTTTCTAGCCCTATATGAATTTTGGTAACTTTTTTCATGGAATGATTTTGTGATTAATTGGTTTACAAACACTATCTCATAGTGATCAAACGATTCGACCAATTCTAGCTGAATGTTTGATAGGCAGATATATAATATAGATGCAATTATTTATAGATACCACTTTGTGCATCTCTGTTAATCAAGTAACTATGTAATCTATATAAAGGAGAAGTCCCGGATCTATAAAAAAATCAATGGAGGTTCAAGAGGCACAATCGAGCTGGATAAAGGGGGAAGGGGAGGATAAGAGATGGAATTTTCATTGCAGTGTAACATTTAATTTCTTTTTATATTTTGAAAAAGGAAGAAGGTACTTCCCTACACAAAGTTACAGAGATAACCCAAAGGATACTAGGCTTGTCCCGGTTTCTCATACAACACACTTACACAATGACATATCCTGGTCGTCTTAGTAGTCAGGTATGCTAACTAGTACTAGACCTGGTAGGGTGTAGTGGTTAACTTTCGTCTCAGAAGTTTTTAAAGAAAATTTTAAAAAAACACATCAAATATAAACAAGTTTAATAAGTTGTTACCATCATTACCCTTACTAACATTCTGAAAGGGGGAAGGGGCATGGCCGTAGATGTAGGCCGTATATCTGAGGTATTAATCATACAACCCGTTTAGTTGACGAAACATTTACCGAATAATTTGTCATTGACACTTGGCAATGGATCCGAAATTACATCACTTTCTTTCTTATCAATCTTATGCGGTTCTTTCAAAATTCGGATTTCCATTCAGATAAAATGGTGGTAGATATCCTCCTATACAGTCATAATAATTTATTCCACTTTATTTAATATTCTATATAACACACTTTTGAAAACTGTATCTTTACTTGGATTCTACGGATAGATAAATCACTTATCACAAATTAAATGAGCTTCACAAGTGACAGGATAAATACTAACTATTGCAAAGACCAATTGAAAGATAGTTAACGTGGTTCTAAAAGTGTGAAACTTAATACACTGGTTTCCAAAAATTAAGGAAAACTCAGAAAAATTATGATACACAAAAACTCTATGGATTATTTTAATGAAATTTGATGGAAACATGAATTACAATGTTAGTTTCAGAAAGTCATAAAACAGTTTACACCAAAATCATTTTTCGTCAAAAAATAACACTTACAGGAGCTTGTCCAAAAATGAGGTGTTAGAATGCAATGGAAAAAGTTTTTTAATCAGGAGTGTGGTCACCCCTTACAGCAATGCAGGCACGACACCGATATTCCATGGTGTTTATGATGTTGTGAATTACCTCAGGTGGAGTAACGACCATTATTCCTTTAAAGCAGTCCCTTTGTAGCAGGTGGCGGGTTGAGGGCAGCAACACGTCTCCCTAAAGCATCCCACACACGCTCAATAGGATTTAGGTCGGGAGATTGAGCTGGCCACTTCATGCGCATAGTGGTCTCCTCTTGAAGGTATTGCTCAACTAGTCGAGCTCTGTGTGAACGAGCGTTATCGCCTTGTAAGATGAATGTTTCACCCATTGCACCAGCGCAAAGATGTATATAAGGGTACAGGATGTCATTTATATACCTCTGAGCATTGAAGTTCCAACTCGTCAACACATATAGGTCTGTGCGACCACCTAAGGAAATGCCACCCCAAACACATACACTACCTCCACCATAACTGTCTCTTTAACGGATGTTACTAGGATGATAGTGGATACCTCGTTCTCTCCGTATCAAACAATGTCCGGAATCACTCTGCAAGCAATATCTGGACTCATCTGTGAATAGTATGGACTTCCATTGCTCTTCTGTCCAGTTAACATGCATGCGTGTGCAATTTAACTACTCTCTTCTGTGATGTGACGTGAGGGGTATACAAGTTACTGGTCTTCAAGTGTACAGACCTCCCTCATGAAGTCTTCTATGCACAGTAGAAGCTGATGCAACCTTCCCAGTGGCTGCTGCATGAGAGGATCGTAGCTGAGAAGGAGTAGACATCTGGCTCCTTCGTGCTGTCAATCGCAGATATTGATCTTGTACACCGGTCGTAACTCTAGCCCTTCCTCAGCTAATATTTCTTCCTCGGCAATATTTAAACAACACGCCCACGTGTTGTTTAAAAAAAATAAGGTTGATATAAAAGAAAGTAATATGGTTTCGGATCCATGCCCAAGCATAAATGGCAAATTCTTCGGTATATGTTTCGTCACTAAACAGGTCGTAGGCTTGATAACTCAGATACACGGCCTGTATCTACGACCATTCCACTTCCCCCTTTCAGAATGTTAGTAAGGGTAATGACGGTCACAAATCATCAAACTTGTGTGTATTTGACGTATTTTATTAAATTTTCCTTTAAAAACTTATCATTATTATTTGTTTAATAATTTGACTTATGAACGGCAGACGTGATTCATACGATAAATGCATTTATTTCTCCAACAATTGAAGGGTGATTATCGTAATACCAGATACTCCAATAGTGAAAGTGACGTATGAGTTTTATTTTGGATGCAAGATCGAGGACCAGGATAAGTCCTGGGCCCTAAAAATATTTCCACACTATGTGTGCAATAAATCTTCTGAAGTGGCTGAAAGGTGAAAAAGTGACGATGCCGTTTGTCGTTCCTATGGATTGGGAAGAGCCAAGCAAGCATGCAAATGGCTGCACTTCTACATGGTTCCACCTGTTTCTGGAGGCATCACAAGGAAAAATATGTCGACAATAGCGTACCCCAATATACATTCTTTCTCCGACCAGTTATGCACGGTTAAGGACTTCCCGTTTCCGAACCAAAAAAAAAAAAAGAATTTTCCATCGATTCAGGGTTGGGTTGGGTTGTTTTACCTCTGAGCGGCACTTTTTTGCACACCATGGGCTAAATGGCCAGGTCACATGGACCCCGAAGGCTCAGAGAAGGTTGGGGGAGGGGACCCAATGGAACAGCTGTTGGGAGACAGATGGTAGCCTCCCGTCAAGGCCATCCAGCGTGTTCTTTAATGTGCACAGGGTATGGCTCTCCCGCACACGGGGCCAGGGCTTAACGTCCCATCCGACGGACGGCAGCCTTTCCAAGCCCATCGGTGTCCCCTACTGACCGTGGGCAGGGTGGGGAATTTTGTGGAGATAAATCTCAACGCTGACCCAGCTGGGACTCGAACCTGGGAACTACAGATTACGAGCCTGGTGCGCTACCGACTGAGCCACCACCGCCACTCCATCGATTCAGAAATGAGGAGGGAGGTGAACCGGCGTTGGGTTCTCCGCAGCCTTCGGTGTCTAATGATGATCCAAATGTCTGCCATAGTGCGTCATCTGCGCCACACATTCTCACCGAAGAAGAAATGACGATCTTTTTCGCGATCTGGAGCTGTCCAAGGCCAAAACAGAGTTACTTGGATCAAGCCCTAATGGAATCTTCTTAAAGAAAATGTCCGAGTGACTTGGTTTCGAATTCGTCATGAGCAATTTGCTCTTTACTTCAGAAAGGAAGATGACCTTGTGTTCTGCTCCAATGTAGGTGGACTGATGAATGCCCTCGGAATCAAACATGACCCTCAAGAATGGCGACTATTCAGACTCTTCTAAATTCAGTCTCAAGATGGTGTTGCTGCATAATGCAAATCAACTTCCATCCATTCCAGTCAGACATGCTGTCTCCATGAAGGAAACCTACGACAACCTAAAACAGCTGTTGAACTTTCTTCAATACAGCAAGTATGGCTGGCATCTCTGATGTGACTTGAATGTAGTGGCTCTGATGATGGGTCTTCAGCTGGGATATACGATGTACTGCTGTTTCTTATGTGAATGGGACCGCCGAGGTAAGACATTGTGACACACGTGAAGAGAAACTGGTTTTAGAGGAAACTTCTGACGGATGGAGAGAAGAATGTGGAATGCTCAGCACTGGCAGAAACACACAAAATAATACTACCGTCCCTACACATCAAACTCTGTATGATGAAAAACTTCGTAAAAGCCATGTACTGGACTGCATCAGCTGTCAAATACGCGGTTGACAAATTCCCTCGACTCAGCAAAGCGAAAATTAAAGAGGGAATTTTTGTGGGTCCTCAGATCCGCGAGCTGTTCAGAGACCACATGTTCGATAACCTGCTTCAAGGTGACGAGAAAAAGGCTTGGGACGCATTTGTCTGGTGTCAACTCAATTCCTCGGGAATGTCAGGGCATAACAACTACAAGAAACTGTTTAAGGATATGTTTCTGTATCACAAATTTGGCTTCAAAATGTCCTTAAAGATCTACTTTCTCCATTCCCACTTAGATATCTTCCCCGACAATTGCGGCATGGTGAAAGTTTCCACCAAGACATTTCAACGATGTAGAAACGATACCAGGGAAACTGGTCCACTTCAATGTTGGCTGACTACTGTTGGACACTCGCCAGAGATGATCCTGAGCAGCTGTACAAGCAAATCGGAAGTAGAGACGGAGTTTTACCGATACATGTCACATGTACGTATTACTCTATTATATAAGAAATTATTGCGGATTTTTCAGAAATCGCAGTTAATTTTGCATTTTCATTGTCATATTCGTGTTCAGCACCTTGAAATCTTTAAGAAATGTCTACTTTTATCTCAGAGGCATGACTTTTATGAAAATTTGTTGACTAGTGGTAGAGTTAGTTTTTATGTTGAAAAGGAGCAGTTTTAATTGTCTTATGGAATATAGTTAACGATAAAAATTTCATGTAGTTAGTAAAAAAAGGTATTTGGTAAAAGTTGATTTTATGAATTTTTACATAGAAAACTTAATAATTCAGCTTCCCAATGTTATTTTCTTTTATTATTTGATATTGAATGAAGCCATAGTATTTAGCCATTGGTTTAATTAGCCGATTTGTATTTTAAATAATGAATGATTCTGGTTCTACTTATTATTTGCCAATGATTGCTTTATTTATTAAATCAGTTCATTTACTATGTATTTGGTTGTTCAACGCTTTGTGTTGTCAAACGAAAGTACCTAAAATTTGTAACAATTTCATCTCCTATAAAGTTTGAAGGATCATTTGTAGTACATTCAATTTCTATACCAAAACTATCTTTGTGGTACTTCAATTGTTATATTGTTTAAAAATTGTAAGAAATTTTAATGTTCATGAAAGCATTTGTTAAATGTCATGAATTTTGTAGTAAAAAATGGCAATATAGCATTTAATAAAACAAAATATTTGGAAACATTCTTCTTACGAAATTTAAGATTATACTGAAGTGTTTTAATGAGGATTAAAACATAGGAAACTGATTGGGACAAAGGTTTAAAAACTGGCTTGTGTTTTAGGAATCACGATTTCCATTTCCCAATGGTTTTCCATTTAGGAATCATAGAGAGTTAAGTTTGGAAACTAAAACAAAAATTTCCATTACGAAAATGAACTGGAATACCTATATATTTTTGATTAATAATTCTTATGAATTTGGATGTTAGTTACTAATTAGGTGTTTAGTTTATATTAAATTTAGTGCTAGTAAGTGAAATTGGGTGTTTAGTTAGTAAATTGGCTGTTTAGTACATAACTAAACACTATATACTATTGTGTTTAATATATAACTAACTAACGCTATATATGCACACATAACTAAACACTATATATATATAAACACCATATATTATTGTGAACATTTCAAGTATGTTCACAATAGTATAGGGTACGGATTGTTAACTCGTAAATATGCACCACATATTTTTCTGAGGTGTTATTTGTTCGGAGTATATTATAAAGCACCAAAACCGGACTAAAAACTACTCAAAAAATAGTAGAAAGAAATTTCAGTTTCCTGAGTGAAAAAGATCTTTTGCGTTGAGATTACTTATTATCAGAAAGGAAAGATACATCAGAAGAATGTCTCATACAATAAAGTCTCTCTAGCAAGAAACAAAGGTAAAAAAAATGTTTCCAAGTGACATACATTCCGAAACTAATTTGTTAGAATAAGGAGTGGAATTTTCTAAAAATCAAATAGGCTGGAATTGATTATTTTCTGAAGGTAAAATATAATTTGCAAATTTTAGCAAATGTTACGCTTTTGGTATTACTTTTTTTTCCATAAAAGAACTACTTTTTTTTGCTATATTTCCAATGTCTTCCTTGTGTTGGAAGAACCCATATGCCGCGTCTAAAGAATATATGGAAAATTAATATATATATAAATATACTGAAAACACCCGTAATCGAAAACAATTGATAATAAAAACGTTCGTATTATATCACGAGGTGTTTTACGTGCTATTGACAATGCGTCATATCTGTAAAGATAAAAGTGACCGCCGGAATAATAGTTGTGTGAAGAAAAGTAGTTGATTTGTTTTTGGTTTGTGTGTGTGTGTGTGTGTGAATATCGGCTTACATGCCTTTATTGATGTCTTAATTTTTATTTAAATGTGTATACAGTAAGCCATTTGATAATAATGCTCAAGTTTTAGTGTCTTCAGATGTGCATTAAAGGGAATATTTTTATTAGTTAACATTGATTTTATGGAATTGTAAAACAGTTATTTGGTATAAATCAACTTATAATTTATTACCAAAAAATGTTAGTTATTGGTTGGTCATTTATTTATTAAGTGAATTATTTAAGTATTATTTTCCTCTTTTATACTAATTGTTGTATCTATTAAATAAACTCAGTAAATATAATGAATGGGCTTATTCAATATATAGAAGTGCTACAAACTTGTTTTTATTTAAAAAAAAATGATAAACAGATTGTATAAACTCGAATTAAGAATGCTGATAATTATCAGTCTAGTTAATTCGAACCCTATTGCTAACTAACCATTTCTGAAATTTCACAAAAATACATTTCTAAATAGTTATATTTTAAGACAATTCAAATATTTGTGTATATATATAGGTATACATATAATTCCCGTCTTTCAAGTAGAAACACTATCAAATCCTTGACCAAGCAAAATATGGTTAATAACCGTTTACGTTTTTAAGTCGCAGTCTTATTTTTGTGTTTATGAACAGTCGTTGGTTGTTTTAAATATTTTCCCACATTTGTTTCCTATATGAAACCTGTAGTATTAAAAGTGGCGAAAAGAGTATAACAAATTTGGCAGACATTTAGATAAAGAGACTGAGCAACTGAAGCATCTACAGTTGTCTTAACACATTTGTGGATTGTTAACTATCACTCAGTGGAACTTAACCTGTGATCGATTAGATAAGGCCCATCCAACCAAAACTTAGCGAAAGGCCACTAAGAAAGAAATAGTCTTAAATAATCTTAAGGAGCATAGCAAAAGTTCCTATTTCAAAGCGAAAAAATATATTTCCAATGAACTGGGGAAATATTTTTAAGGAACAAAAAATTAAAAAAATAAGAATTAAAATTAAAAATTAAAGAACAAAAATATACCTTCGTAATGAGTACTATGAAATGGTAAATTATTTACTTATGCATTAATAATATTTGGTAAAAAAATTGGAAGAAACTCGTTTGATTCGGTATATTGATTATTTGTTTTATGAGCCTCAAGTTCTTTTGCGATGATCACTGATTGGATGGGAATGGATTAGATCATTGTCTAATTAATTAATTTATAGTTTAATCAATAATGGGTTATTAGAGCTGTCGCTGCATCAACTATAGTGTCATTATCTTAATTTTGTTTCAAAGTTGCCGTATACACTTCGCCACTGAGTGTAATGAGATATCCCTTTCGTTCGTTGCATAATTGAGTACCCTTCGTAAACTAAAATGGGGCAGTTTCCACGATAATGTCATCAAAACAACGAAAAGTATTGTAACAATGTCAGTTTGTCGATTGAAACCTGTTTGTCTGCTTTCTGTATTTGATAATGTCCATTATGCTACTATGTCTTAAAACACGTACAGAACTAAAACCTAATTTTGATTTATATATATATATACAAACTGCTAAATGCAAACGGACTGTCTTGTGGTACTCAGAGAAGAAGCAAAGAAATCATAAGTTCTTTTGCATCCTTTGTATTCTTATCGCCTTATTTTTTTGGCTACGTATTTATTTAACCAAGGCTCAGAGTCGAAAAATTTAATCGCTGTAGAAGTCTTTCAGCACATTTAGCACATGGAATGATTTTTCTCATTTCAGTAATATCCTTTTCGTAAGAGTAGTGGGGTGCTCCATTTACTCACGAAACAGCAACAAACCTCCGCTTGTAGACAGACGCAAGGAACGACATGCTCATAAATTATGCATGAACTTTGAGAATAAAACTATTTGCAAAGCAGTACTTAGCTTCCCTGAAAAATAACTCACCAACCAGTACTTTGGGTCACAAAGAAGTCTGTGATTTATTGAGAGCACTAAAAGAAATGTCTCCCTCGTTAACGACGGCTGGGAACGGTGAACATAGAATCTCAATCATGTCGTCACAAGATAACGGCAAAATCGATCATGCCTGCCTTCCAGCTAATTGACACAGTTAGCAAACCAAAGGGGGATCCATCCGCCGGAACTAACAGGTTACCCCTTAAGCTCTTTTTACACTTGGAGGGAACATTTGCTTCACCCTACACTTCCAGATAGTTGATCTCATGCATTATTATTCCTAATGTCTCTTTTCAACGGAATGTTTAGGAAGAAAACATCTAACGGTAATGCTTACTTTGTCGAGAAATAAGTAAATGCGTAGAATTAAGTTGAATTATCTTTTTATGCATTTTGTCACGCAGTCGCATGACTGCTATGGCATTTTGCAATGAACTCAATCTGCATAAACAAGTATTATGGCTATCATTTTATGAATATTCTTGTATACATTGTATTTAATGTATAACATTTAAATTCAGAACATCCTAAGCACTAAACTGACATTTCTGATTTCCATTTAATCAATTCGAAATAGCTTAAAAGGATAGGAGGGTCTGTATTTTAGATAAATGAAACGTTAATAGCTCACTAAAAGTAAAGTCCATTGTTGCCAGATGGTTTAAAATGCATCGCCTGGGTTAATTATGCCTCTTCCTTTAAAGTAAACGAGATTTATAACTCATTCAAATACTAGGTCCGTGTCAACGAAACAAAAACCTTAAAAATAGAACCTAATATTATCACAAAGCAATATTTTGGACGCGCTTCTACTTCTCCTTCTTTTTTTAAATTTTGTGATCAGACTGGCAAAGCTATTAGATTATCTGCAGATTATTACTTCACCCTCCGTCAAATCGCATTAGTATTTAAGCAGCCACAATCATTTAAATCATGATGAATAGACTACCGTCTGAAGAAGAGAAGGAGGTATTCCCTACCAAACTCTTCCTTCTTCTTTTCTTGCCCACTCGCTGTAAAGGTGGTATCTTATCATTTTTGCAAAGAAATGTGTCAGGAAGTTATCGTGGCATTTCCCTTCAGTTACACTGTCAGTATCAGCAACAGCAGTAGATTGCTCTTGCTTAAAAAGAAAGAGAAAGTGACGATTCTCGACGATTTCTTTTTTCATCATCATCATCCTCCTCCTCAAGCATGCCATAGGCTACGGAGGTCCAACCAGACCATGCAGTTTAAATCTCCAAGCATATTTGTCCTGAGCTACATCTGCTGCATCCAACCACTGCACACCAATTCTACCAAGGTCTTGTTTGACATTGTCTGCCCACCACATCATAGGTCTCCCTCTCTTTCTGACGCCTTTAGGCACACTGTTCATAACCCTATTCGCAAACTATAATTATCCATACGGCAATATGGCCAAACCAAAGGAGTCTCCCTCTGCATAATATGCTGCTTAAAGGAGGTTGCAAACTCCTTTGCCTAACGTCATCATTAGTTACAAAGGTGAACCACCTAATGCCCAAGATACTGTATAAGCATCTAGTTTCCTGTTATCTTGTTTACAAAGTATCCAAGTTTCACTGCCATAACTAACCTTAGAAAGAACCAAACTATTATACAGTCTAATTTTTGTCTTTAGGTGTATACGCCTATTTCTCGACAATCTCCATAGATTCTTAAAAGTCCCGGCAGCAATCCCTATTCGTCTGTTAATTTCATGCCGCATATCATCAGTATCTGTTGCTTAGCTCCCAAGGTAATTAAACTGTGACACCTGCTCAAGACTGCAACCATTCAGATGAACTGAATCACAGCCTGCCTGACCAATTTTCATCATTTTAGTTTTCTCTCTGTTTATAACCAAACCTACTCTACTAACAGTGTCATCAATGGCTCGAATGAAAGAGTTCATCTCATCAACATCATTTGCCAAAAGGGCTAAATCATCAACATACTCTAAATCAGAAATTTTCGTATTTCCAGTCCATTTAAGGCCAAAATATTTCCATTGAAGTGAATTTCGCATAACATAATCAATAACAAAACTAAAGAGAAAAGGAGACAAAATGCACCCATGTCGAACACCAGAAGTAATGCTAAACCAATTGCTACAAGACTTATCAACTCTCACACATGACTCAGTGTTATTATATTGAGCTTTCATTATGTTAACTAACTTGTCTGGTATACCATATGATCTCACAATCAACCACAAATTATGACGATCAACAGAGGAAAGCCTTTTTGAAATCAACAAAGCTAGCAACCAAAGGTTTCTGAAACTCTAAACATTTCTCAAGAATCTGCCTAAGTGAAAATATCTGATCCACACATCCCCTACCACTTCTGAATCCACATTGCTCATCACGCAATTGACTGTCAACCAGATTCTTAATTCTATTAAGCATAATCAGGGAAAGAACTTTACCTGGAACAGAGAGTAGGCTGATAACCCTATAGTTATCACAAGAACTGCGATCACCTTTTTTTAAAAACAGGGATAACAATAGCTCTGGTGAAATCCTTAGGAACCATGCCTTTATAATAAAATATTTTCAAAATTTCAGTCATTCATGTGGTAACCGAAACATTTCCAGCTCTAAGCATTTCAGTTCTTTTTACAGGGGCAAAAACCTACATATATATTTGCCAAAACAAAAACGTTCACGGCAAATAATACTTCTATCGAGGGTAGACTTCCACCTATTTTTAGGGAGTTTGGCCTCGATACGCTTATATGGTATTTTGGCATTATGGGTTATATATATATATATATATCGCATAAAGCGATATATGGGATATATATATACAATATGTATATCGCATATATCCTGTATTTATTAAATATATTATATTAATAATATATATTTATAATTATATATTTAATATAATTATATATTAAAGGCCAACTGGCCACATAAGCGATAAATATATATAGTCGCTTTTTGTAGATATATATATATAAGTCTACAATAGCATACTGATCGAATATATATATATATATATAATCGCTTATTGTATATATATATATATATCGCTTATTAATATATACATAATATTAATATATTAAACAATTAATAATTAATTAATAATAATTAATAATTAATTAATTAATAATTAATTAATAATTAATTAATTTAATAATTAATTGGTTAATAATACTATATATTAAATTTTATATACATAATATTAATATATATATTAATTGCATGCTATGCGATTATATTGCTGTAGGTGCCAATTTATCTTACCTAAAGCGATAAAAAACTCGATTTCGATTTTTTGCACAATTTAATGACTTATTCTATTAAGAGTTATTAGAACTTAAAAAAGTTCTCCCCGAACTCCATGGAATTTGATTAGAAAAGAATTATAATTGTTCAAAAAAGGTTTTTTGCTCCTACGATAGCCCAGAGCACTGAGGGTTCGTGACACTCCACCGCCTAGCGTCCCTCTCCAGTCCGTACCAGCATCTCAGCCATTAAAATTATGCATTTCTTAATTATTTATTGTCGCAATGTATTATGATTATTTTTAAAACATAAATATTGGGTATTTTTAATATATGGAACTTTTGCGATGTTCGACACATATTTCTAAAGATTTGCGAAAAACCTAACGTGAAATGAGTTTTACGAAAGCGAACATTAGCTGCTTTCGTGAAAGCAAGAAAACATTTTCATGCCTTTTCTTACCAACTAAAGTAATTTTGGGAATATGAATCAACAAAACACATGCTTGGGTATGTTCTAGAAATATAAGCAGTAGAATGCTCTTTTCCAGTGTCAGTCCAATTCGAACAACACGCTGAATATTTATTTGATATCTAGATATATATTATTTCCCTAGGAGACACTGAGAGCGTTGAAAAAAATAATACGTTTTATATTGTCGAGGTTGTGAAAAAGTAGGAATGGGCATTTAGAAGAGGAACAGTTTTGATATTACAACAGAAATTTCTTTGCCCAATTCGTTCAGTAGGTTTGTCTTCAATAATACCAGAAAGATTTATTTCAGTATACTCGCTTTATATATAATATGAATACAAAGAAATAAGTATACTGGTGGAAACTGAAAAGAGAACACCATTAACAATTGAAGCGTAATTTGTGAGATTTATTTAGTAGAAACAACTTGTTGAGAAGGGACATTGATATCAAGTGTGGAGTGATTCAATGTTTATTTTACCTTTTAATGAGTATTACATTTTACAGAAGACACATTTTAATAAAGTGTTGAACCTCCTCGAACAACAATACAAGCTTCCAATCTGGCATGCAATCGGTCGTACAAATGCTGGATATCAGCTGGGGGATACCATTCCATGCGCTTTCAACTTGGACGCGTAATTCAGCGATGGTCTTTGCCAGCCGCGGTCCGCAGAAGAGCTGTCCGATCCAGTCCCAGACATGCTCGATTGCAGACAAGTCCGGGGAGTTGGTACACTACTTGAAGAACATGTTGATTTGTCCGAGCAGAGTGTGGGCTGCCGTTATCCTGCTGGAATATCGCATTTGGAATTACACTCAAATATCGCAGGACGACCGGCTGTACGATGTCGCTGATATACGTATTTGCTATTCAGTGTACCATGCACTAAGACACTTACGAGAGTGATTGCTAATCGCTCTCCACACCATGATGCCTGGCGTGGGCCCTATGTGTCGCTGGCAGATGCACGATGGAAGAAGCCGCTCACCTTGTCGCCTTCGGACGCATAAATGACCATCAGACACTCCTAAGCAGAATGGCTTTCAGCACTGAAGACCACAGACTGACATTCTTCCCTCCAATGAACTCGTTCTTGACACCACTGGAAACGTGCTCGATACTGACGAGGTGACAGGGTAACTGTATCAGCGGCACGCGTGCTCGTAGTCCTGCTTCCAAAAGACGATTGCATATCGTTTTTGTAGACACTCTTGGTACGACAGAGGATCGAATTTCTGACGCTGCAGCCGTCAGCTCTGCCACCGTCGCCTTCCTGATTACACTCAAATATCGCAGGATGACCGGCTGTACGATGTCGCTGATATACGTATTTGCCTATTAGATGTGTTTTCCTATTAGACTACTTATATAATTTCACTACCTTTACTCTCTTTGCCAGGTGTAAATTTTTTTATGATAATTCTCTGTCTCTTCATTGATTTTCAGTTTCATCATCTTACAACGATTCTCTCGTGCGTCCGTAACTCTGTGTTGCCAGGAACCATGTCTGTGAGTATGCGAATGTTCTTCTGACCATCTACGCACCCATCGTACCACTGCCGATACTTCTCGTCCAACGCGGTGTGCAATTAGACGAAAATACCAACTTGCTTCCCGAAGACCTACTATATGATCTCTCTCAAACACCGATAAATGAGCAAATGTTGCTCCCCTGCGTCTTCCAGGCATGGTAGCTTCTTCAAAGAGCACTGAACAGCACGACACAAGACGAATGACTTCTTTCTTCACGCCATAGTCCTTAAATACACATTGCGTACATTTGCATGTTGTCATCCTCAGTGACGTCATTATTTCATCCAATGACTTTCAATTTAGGATCGCGGTTTCTGTTGCCCTTAACTATTAACGTATTATAATATGACTTTCCTAAAGGAATCACTTCTGGGTGTTCTTTTTCAAATTTCCGCCAGTGTAAATCAAAAATTATAAATAACAAAAGACTTGTTAGGGGCAAATAATAGTGATATAATTTTGTAAGAAAGCAAACGATATATTAATACGAGAAATCTACCGTTACACCTTAAATGTGACACTGGATATGAAACTTCTTAAAGCGAGATTCTTAAAATGTAAGACCTTAAAATTTTAAGTAAGATTCTTAAAGTCTGAACTTTCTTACATTATTTTAAAATCTGCAATCTTTCTAGCATAAGCAGACATTTGATTTCTGACTTCGAGGGGTCCGCCTGATCAGAAATTTCATAACATTTCTAAGATACTTTTTAGTAAACTTTAGGGTCCAAGAATAGAAATGCAAAACAAAACTGAATTACTAATAAACTTATTGTGTCAATAAGAATAAAAAGGAAGTTTATATTAAAAATGTATAAGATATCCTGCTGTTACATGTATACAAAGGGAATGCAAAGTATACTATAAGGTGATGAAACTGAAAATCAATGAAGAGACAGAGAATTATCATAAAAAAATTTACACCTGGCAAAGAGAGTAAAACGTAGTGGAATTATATAAGTAGTCTAATAGGAAAACACATGAAAGGCCCCATAATATCAAAATGGGAAAACATAATGTAATTAGTTGAATATATTAGTGAAAAAATTATTGCAACAACATCTGGTATTTAATACTGATAAAACAATTTGTTGATAATATCAAAAGGATTTAATCTGCTTCCAAAATTCCATCTATTTAGAAAGCTGAAATGAGACTAAATAGGTAGAATTTTTCAGACTCTGAAAAATAATAAGGCCCTAGGTTTTGATGGAATCATAGGCAAAATATTAAAAATCATTGCTGAATACCATCTTCCAAGTCTCACAAGGATCGTTAAAATTTCTATTGGACATGGAATATTTTATAATTTAAAAATTGTTTCCTTATTTATAAATCAGGTGATAAGAATTTGATTAGTAACTATAGGCCAATTTATATTTAAAAATTATTATTATTATTATAAATAAATAAAAATTATTGAAAACAATTATAAAGCATAGATTTTTAAGTTTTTAAATGAAACTATTTTTTTTTCTAATAAACGATATGGATTCTTATAACATAAAATTACTGAACAGTCTGTTCCATGGCCGAGTGGTTAGCACGCTTGGCTTCTGATCTAAGGGACCTGGGTTTGAGCCCCGAGTAAGGCATGGTTGTGTGTATTGTTTTTCTGCTGAGGTCCTGCCATCCTCACAGACCTTCTACTATGGCATATAGACTGACAGGCTCCTGTCTAGACCTCTGTGGCAAGCAGCTGCTTGAGGGGGTATTTATTTATTTATTATATATATTAAAATTAGCATAAAAAATATTGATGCCAGTAAAAAAAAAAAACTGCAGCAATATTTTTAGATATAAGAAAAACATTTGACACTGTTAATATTACTTTATTGCTATTTAATTATCTCATTACGTAATCAGAGATCATGCATGTAACTGGTTTAGAATATATCATTGTGAAGAGAAAAAAAAACAGTTATTATTAATGGACATCAAAGTAATTTCTTGGAGGTAAAACAAGGGCTCAGAAATTGTAAACACACAAAAAACAAATTCATTATCTTTGAGCTAAGAAATAATCAAATATATTTTAATATTAAATATCACAGTTCAAATTGTACTATGATTATCGTGTTCTGAAACTGAATGAGTAAATACATTTAATTACATTAGTGTTAATATTAATTTTAGCATGAAATGGAAGAATCATGCAGAAAAACTAACATTGGGATTTAGATTAGTTTTATACGTTATATTACATTAAATGGTAGTCCCTAAAGGATTCTTAAATGATTTATACTATTCTTGGATATATTCTAGTTTACAGTGGGAATAACTAGTTCGGGAGGAGGTTATTTACATAATTTACATAATTTATTTAAAATACAAAGAGAAATTAAACTTTTATCCATAGTAAATATACATATTACCTGTAGATATAGAATTCAACAATTATTCATACGAAAAAAATATCATTGACGCGAATCCGCAACTCTCAAGATACATGCCAGATGGCTCTAACCAATTACACCATGCATCAGACAACAAACTATTTCAGGATATGACGTATAAATCTTTCACTAAGATGTGGCGGTGAAGTTTCAAAGTTTCAAAACTTATACTTTTAATAGTTCTTGTAGCTTAAAATAGGTTTTTACTCAACTCCGTGAAATTAGGTAAAATAAACCTTAATTGGCAAAGTGGCTAGAGAGATAGCTACTGTTCCAGCAGGGCAAACTTTGTATGTTGTGTAGCTCTAACTGAGGCAGTGATCATCAGTGATTTCTGTCTTAGTATGGCATGCCCTTGTATGAGAAGGCCTATAAAAGCTAGTAGTTTCTAGGATTCTTTTCTATGTTGCAAAGAAAAAAATCGCTTGATTAAAATTAAAGATCAGTTATATATATATAAATATTTTGTTATAAAAAAACTAAATAAGTAAAGAAGCAGTATTTGAAATTTTGAAAATTTGAAAGATTTACAATTGTTGTCAATATCGTAAATGTACCCCATTAAGTAACGTGAATATTAGTTATAATAAAAACGACATTATGTTTCCAAATGCAGATTTAACAGCTGTTGTATTTGTATGTACAGTCGCTCAAATATATATCCGAACACTATGGTTGATTACAGAATATAGAAAAAATATCTGGAAAGGATTTTTTTAGAAATTAGTGATCTGGCATTATGCGTGTACTGCAGACGAAGGTTACCAGATCACTAATTTCTAAAAAAATCGTTGCCAGATATTTTTTCTGAATTCTGTAATCAACCATAGTATTCGGATATATATTTGAGCAAATGTACTGGTTACATAGAGGCCCAGATCCGGTAGAAAAAAAAATGGGGGGGGGGCAAGAAACAAACTCATTCGAGCCAGAAAAAAGTTGCGGAGAGACTATATATCCATTGCAATATAACATTTTAGAAATTTTGAAAAATACTTGAAATATACATAAGTTTATTATTTTTGCCCCTATTACAATTATTAGCATTCTTCTTGTCCTTTTGTGTTGCTCCTTGTCTCCCTCCGTCATCATAGATCCAGACCTGGTTATATTTATGTTAATATTTTTCTATTTTAGAGAAAGGCAGGCGAAGCTGCTATTGAATAATTCAGTTCTATATATTTTAGCATAGTTTAAAAAGTAAATGTTCAGATATAAATCTCATCACTTTTCATTTTATTCTCATCACTTTTTAGTTTGATTAATTTAGGTGTAAAATATGAACTTTAGGAATAATTGTGATGTTAATTTGCTTGTGGAACACACTTTAGAAGAAACGAAGTTTATCTCAGTCTTCAAACCTATATTGACTTTTACATAAAAGACTGTTAGAAGATACTACCTACCAGAAGATTTTAATATTTTTTCATGAAAGTGGGAAAAGTCATGTATTTGCAAAACATTATAAGGTTTAATAAATGTAATAAATTTAATAAATATGAAAATTATGAAATGCTCCCTCAAACAACTGCTTACAATAGAGGTCTGACAGGAGCCACTCAGTATAATACGCCTTAGAGATGGTCTGTGGGATCTCAGTAGATTGATAACATTAGAAGGAGAATTCACATCTAATTCCGGCGTCTGTGATCTGTGTGTTTTCTGTGATCTCTATGATTAATAGCCAAATGCATTAACCGGTCTACCATATTTTTACATCCTTTAAATATATATATATATATTTTTTTTGCAGTTCATATTAATAATATAGCTAAATGATTCTTTCGAAAATGATTTAGAGTGAACAGTTTAATCATTTTCTATTATTTATTGATAAAACATTAAACAAATTTCGAGTGCAACTACTATGCTCGGAAAAACACAATATCACTACTCAATAGACTGATCTGTTTAGTAGTATTTAAATCGACTTTTTATCGATTTTTATGAACATATGTATTTATGTACTGTATAAACTAAATACTTTACTGCAGCCGGTTTGAATTTTAGCAACGCGTATTATTGAGTCAACTAAAATATTTCAGAATCATTTACGTTCTAAATGGAGAAAATTAATTATTTTTGTATAAACGAAACTTAATTTTGACTCCTCTTTCAAAAACATAGCATAACCTTGCAGTAGAAGCGAATCGAAGTGTCAGAATTCAGGTCTCGGGAAGTGGAAGAGATAAAGAAAAATTGATTAAGAAAACAAAAAAAATAGAACGGAAAAATACCCTTCGGACTCTACAGCTTTGAGCACTTCGCCATCTGCCTCATGGGCTCACATGTCAAAAATCAATAAACTCTGTTCTATTCTTTTTGAGATAAAACTTACAAAGAAGTAGTTTCCTTTCTCATCGGAGTGTTGGGTGTTCATGGTCCGGAAGATATCGATTTTAAGTATTTTACCTTGTTGAATTAACTCTAAGGCTCATACAATGGATCCTGTTTCTCTACTTTTACAGCTCACTGATATTTACATCAAATAATGAGCTCGACCTTTCACATTAATGTACGGTTAAAATGGCGTAGCGCTTGAAGAGCAACAATAAAATAATTGCTTAACAAAAATTCTAATCTTCAATTTCTGCAGCAAGTATATTCAGTTTCTGCTGTTAAAAATAGCAGTACAAATTTCTTCTTCTAATGCGAGCATGGTTGGAAACATGAAAGTCTTTAAAAGTGTTAAAATGTAGCAAAAATAACCACTAGTCTTATAATTAAAACATTTTTCTTAATAAGATTTTTTCCTTGTTAATTGAAAAGAAGTATACCTCTCAGGGCCTATTGTATGGATTCTATATAAAGGATTTTTTTTTTGTCGTGGCTGAAAGTTACTTTAGTATGGAACTAAATTAACACTTAGGATCAAAAAGTACCTACATGAGGTAATTTAAAATACACATTCTGCTTAATTTTTATGTACCCCAAATAAATTACCTCTTTCTTAATACAAATTGTACTATATGCTCACTCTTAATGAAACAAATTATGTGACATGAATTTATTCATATCTTATAAATATAGTCACTTCACTTAAGTTTTTTTATAAAACGCTTGAATTAGAAAATTTGGGATCTTGATTTTTGATCTTCCGTTAGAGAATGAATTTTGCTATTTTGCGAGCTGTTTGTGTATATACTGAAGTAAGTCAGGCAATGCTTGAAATGAATAATTATGAGAACTAAATAAACGAACTAAAATAAATTTGATAAATATTTTGTGTAAACATGTAAAAATTGCTAAATCAATGTTATAGTAGAATACATTTTTTTGTTGTTGTTTAATTTGATCTTACCTTAAAAATATGCTTTTTCTTATTCTTAATTTCGAAATTGGAAATATTTATGAACAAAAATGAAGTGTCTCTTGCATATATCTTCAAAATAACTACGATAACTTGACACTGTTGAATGAATAAGTATACTTTGCATCGAGTAATAATTGGTCAAAACGCCTAATATCCTTTATCTGATTAACATTTCGGAAAAATCTGTTTATTTTCTTTATAAAATGCTGATATTTTCACATTGCAAGAGCAAATAAAGGCACAGTTGTTTATCGAAATAAATAATGAGTATAATCAAATGAAATTTTCGATCTATTCAAAGTGAAATGCTCTTTTTTTTGCATTATAAAAATTGTCGCATACAAATTTTATCCGTTTAGAGCAAACATTATTTCAATTTTCGGGTTATACAATACATTTGAACTGTTCCATATAAAATTTCACTCAATGTTGCATTTAAAACTTTAGTTTCATCTACATCTAATTTTAAAGTTTCTAGATTTTAAACTTTATCTTTCTCCGGGCAATGTATTTTGATTTGAAAAATTTAAACTTCCGAGGTTGTTTCGGTTTCATTTCAATGTTTGAAATGCAATGCTTGCACGTTAATTGAATAAAAATCACAAATTAATCATGAAGTGTAACAGATATCTGCCCAGTCTTCTTCACTACCGTTTTTCGATAAGGTAGGGTTATGTTGTTTTACCTCTGAGCGGCACTTTCTCTGCACAATGGGCTAAATGACCAGGCCACAATGATCCTGAATGCTCAGAGAATGGGACCAACTGGACAGCTATTAGGAGACAGATGACTACCTCCCGTCAAGGCCATAAAGTGTATTCTTTAAGGTGCGCACAGTATAGCTCTTCCGCACACGACGTCCCATCCGGCGGTCTTTCCAAACCCATCGCTGTCCCCTAATAAACGAGGGCGGGGTGGGAAGTTTGACGGAGATAATTTTTAACGCTGGCCCTGAAGGTAATAGAAATTCGAGAAGGTACACGTAAATCTACCGTCATTTTCTTTGTAGAATAATCTTTATGTTTTACAACAGTGTGAAGCGTGTTTAACACTTCTTCACAACAAATATGTATTTTTCATGTTATTAAGGCAGTTTCATAGTAATTTTACCACATTTGCCCTCTCCGCTTTTTATCGCGAAATTTCTGCGGCTGCGATATAAATTTTATGTTATAGGAGTAAATTCTTCAAAAAACCTAAATTGACTTGAGATTTGGAATTGAAATAAGACTGCCGTAAAGTATAATACTAAGGAAAAATAATCAAATTATGGTAAACATTCTCATTAAACATTGCCACAGAGACAGAAGCTTCACAAATTTAATTGTTTTAAAAGCATTTTCTTAAGAAAAATTATAAAGGGAAAAGTGTATATTATAACTAACCATATGTCGTGTTAAACGAAAGATTAGTAATTGTACTGTAAAAAAAAAAAGGGTAGAAAATGCGATCTCTTCATTGACTCATATGACATAGCAGTCCTAAATTACTCTACACGGACAAAATGCTTGCCATAGTAGGTGTTTATATTTCATCCCATTGTGGGAATAAAATATTTGATATTTTGAAGATATGTAACGTACCACCTGCCTTAGATTGTTCACTAATGCCTAACAATCTTGAATTGCTTATTGCAATGCAGATTTAATTTCAAATTTATCTTACAAAGTGAAATAAATGCACCTGTTAATAATATTATTGGTATTAGTCAACAAATGAGAGCTAGGAATTAGAATCTGCAGTTCACAGACTTTAATTTTAAAAATTAAAGTGATATTATAAAGTTCTATTCTAAAGAGTAATAAACACTGTGCTTCAAGCTTCCTATTTTGTTATGTTTTACTCTCTTTCATTTCTCTTTGCCAAATGATACATGATTCATCCAATGCAAAATACACAATAGTTAGCATACACTGAGTTGTTATTCAACTCTATTGTTGTAACAAAAGGAAAGACGGTCGAAGTAACTCATCAGTTAGTTGGGCTAGTGATGTTCTCAAAAGGGTTGCCACTCTATGTTTACTTATGATTTCATGACTAAGTCCTCATCCCGTGATCACTATTTGAGACAATTATTAATCCGTCTCACTGTAATATGAGTGTGGCATGCAACTAAATATTTTCTGATAATTATTCAGTCTCTTGTATATCTGAGAACTGTCATCAGTATATTCAGTTTGATCAAGGATAGAGTTGAAATCTTAATGTGAAATGAGATGATGTGTTTTGTCATTCTTCTACAACTCAATGTGGAGCAAACAATTTCTTTGAAGTTTAATGTCTATTATTTAAAAAAAGGTTGAATGCTCTTGAAATATTACTTATATAATATATTTTCACTTTTAATCTGAATAGTCTAAATAACGTTAGAGTTCATAAGAGATTTACCGAATTCAAGCATGTTGCTATATATTTAGTGGGACTAATAGCAATACCCTCCAAGGAAACGTGGACCAACTCAACGCACGCAAATCAACCACGCACGCAATATTCCTAAACTATTACCGCCATTAATTCCTACAACACTCCCTGAAGAAGATATAACACCCTCTGAAGATGATGACAAAAAGTCACCGAAACAAGTAAGGGAGACTTTAACTACCTTTGAATAATGAGCGCTATCATCAGTGCATCTCTACAGCACAATACATGATTTAATGAACTGCACGGTGAAGGACGAGTGCCTGCAGAGAACAGAACCTCCTGAGAAGCACCGGAATAGGCAGCGGGAGGACCGACGACGGAGCGAGGAATGAAGATGCCTCGAATTCGGTAAATCCTTTATGAACTCTCATTATATGAACTGTAGACTATATAAGTTAAGAGTGAAACTATATTGCATAAGTAATCTGATAAAACCGTTGCTTAAACTATGAATGCTCTTGAAATATTTGTTCGAATATATATTACGCATGAAAGATAAAAATATTCTGCGCAATGAAACAAAAACTGAGAGTAATAAGAAAACTGCATATTTGAATATGTTTTCCTCTGAACTAGTCTTTTTCAATTAAACTCTAAAACCATGAGTTTTCGCTATGGTTAATTAAAGGTAAAATCAGTTGTTTAAACTAGGGCTTCTTAAATTTTTACTTCTCGCGGCCCCTTTTCGCCAGAGAAATTTTTACGCGACTCTGGTGTATAGGTATGTAAAATAGGTATACAAATCAAACATTTATTGATAATAGATCATAAAAAATTTATTTTAAAACAATTCTTTGGTATACATATAATTTTGCCATTTATTAAAGACGAAAGCAAGTTGGCATACTAATGAGATGGATGTGCTTGGTTATTTTTACATAAAGAATTAAATATTGGCTGAATATTTGACACTGCAGGACGTAGAGCATCTTCAACGTTTTTCAGAGTTGATCGATATTTTGATTTTATAATCGTCTGCTGATGTGATGTGATGGGATAAAATGTGATGGGAAGGTTAGAAACCCTTCAACAATGGGCTTCCTGCTATCCCAAATCGTCTGCTGAGAACGCCGCTTCGCATAAATACGTAGTACAAAATGGGAGAAGTATGTTTAGGGACATTTCAGAAATTGTTTTAAATTCTGTCCTAATCCCAAGCCAAAGTTCATTTAACGATTTTTTTACGAAAATCAAGTTTTAAACCTGTGTCACTTGATAACTCGGCAAATTCTTCTTGAACTTTTAATGACAGATGACTGACGTTTTTGATTTCAATTGAGTATGATTTATGAACCCAACTTAGTTTTTTAGAATCAAAATTTGAATGGAAGTATTTCTGAAACTGTGTCTCCAGGCACTTCAGATTATCAATTATAACTCTTACGATTAAATCTTTGGGAAGGTTATTTTCAATTATAAAATCGCCTGTAGCTGTAAACATTTCTAAAGAATCATTTTCCACCCTATTCTTCCCTATGTTAACTTTTTTAGTAAAACTTTCAATTTTATATTTTAACATAAATACATTACCACTTTTTTCTTTGAAGCAACATGTTTAAATCATTAAGTTCTTCGAAAATATCCGACAAATAACACTGTTTTGAAAGCCATAAGTCATTATGTAAAATTTAACAAAATCGGATTTCTGCTCTGTCAAAAATATAACAACTTCATCTTTCAATTTCAATAATCTGTTTAAACTTCGCCCTCTTGAGAGCCACCTTACCTCTGCATGTAGTAATAAGTTTTTGTAGTCGGAGTCCATATCTTTGCAAAGGTTTGAAAACAAGGGACTGTTAGGGGCACGACTTTTAATGAAGTTAATGATTTTGGTAGTATCGCGAAGCACATCTAACTCTGGTGATATTTTTTGGCTAAGAGTGACTCTCGATGGATAGGGCAGTGAGTAAAAATTATATGTTCATTGCCACCAGCTTTAAATTTTGCTACAATTCCAACTTTCTCTTCCATCATTGCTCCAGCACCATCTGTACAGACTTTTTTCCACTGTAAGCCTGCATTTGTGAAAAATTCATCGACTTTAAGATACATACCTTCTCCTCTTGTGTGCCCTTCCAAAGGGCAACAAAACAATAATTCCTCATGTATGCTTCCTTCATAAACATATCTTACATAAAGTAACAATTGTGCCTTGTTAGAAATATCAGTTGTTTCATCTAACTGAATTGCAAACTTTGGGCTGCCCTTAAGCCTGGTAATAAGCTGCTGGAATTGGTTTTTACTAATTTCAGAAATTCTTTTGGAAACAGCATTATTCGATAAAGGAATTTTACGAATTTCATCCCCATACTTTTTTCCATGAACTATTTCTGACAATTTAATAGCAGCAGGTAACACGAGATATTCTCTTTCGCGTAGGGTTTTTTAGTTGTTGCAATTAAATGAGAAGTTTCGTAACATGCAAGTAAATACTTTTCGTTGACAGTAACAAATTTCTCAAAACATTGTTTTTCTTTATTTGAAGATTTTATAAGTCGTTCAAAATATTCCTTTGGTTTATTGCAGCGCGCTGCCTGCTTGGTATTAAGATGTCGTTTTAGTTTGGCTGGTTTCATGCTCTTCGCAGCCAAAACTTCATTACAATTAAGCAAAGAGGTTTTTCCACACCATCATGATTATTAGAAGTAAATCCACATTGCAAAAATGATTCGACATATTTTCTTTTTCTTTTCAATTTAGGTATACTACAACATGGTAGCGAAGACTCTGCTGCATTGTCATCAGTATTTTTGCCTCTTCTGTCTAAATTTAGCCACTTGTCCATAATACAATACAGTCCAAAGATATACAACCAAGCACGCAACCACGCACGTTTTTTTATACTTACATGCTGAGGAATGACGGTAGGAAAATATTAAAAGTATTTACTTTCCGTAATTAAACCATTATGATTTTATAAGTGCAGAAAACTTTATATGTACAGACAAAACAGTGCTAACCATAAAATACAATAGTCTCGAATTCGAGCCGAGGTGTTTCTGGCAGCGGCGTTGAAGTTACATGGCGTGACGGGACGCGCAGTTCAAAGTGTGCATGTTGTGTGTTAAGAACAAGGCTGCAGTGAAGTCGCGCTGACAGAGACACCTCTGATTCATTATGGGTTTCATTTCGAATTAATTTTTGGTCCTTGCGCGTTCGTAAACCTTTTACTGTTGCCAAATTTTTCGCGACCCCCACATTCAGTTACGCAACCCAATATGGGGTCGCGACCCATAGTTTAAGAAGCTATGGTTTAAACAATGCCTTGCAAATAGCCAGAGTTGCCTTGGTTGTTTTAGAATGGTTCTATGGTTACAGTATATTTAATCCTTCTCTGTTTTTATAATATTTCGATGTTATCTAAACTGATATATTTCTATTTCATTGGTTAGCATCCTCAAGGTAATCATCATCTAAAACACGATGGTAGTAAAATACTTATAATTCTACGGCTGTTTGGCCGTAGAATTATTAATATCTCTCTTCTATCTATATAAATCATTATCTATTATATATATGTATATCGTTATCATTTATAAGTATCATCTCCCAATGTTAAAAACGAATAACCTAATCATCATATACGTATGAGTCGAACAATGTGGTAGGGCATAAATATATTTCATTATTTTCTTTCTTAATTTTTGAACACGCGCGAAGATCAAAGAATGCGATATCTTTAATCAAAGAAGGCAGATACTAAAACTATTGTTTTGTGTATTTAACGCAGCTCAACACAAATTACTGAGAATTTACTGTGAAGATGAAGAATTTTGCAAGATGAATAATGTTGAACTGTGGAATTTCACCAATAGGGAAGGGGCAATTGCTTGTACTTATGTTATAACTCTCAGATGAAAAAGAGATGTGATGTTGTTGAAACCAATAGATAACTTTTAAGAAACCTTAAGAAATTATCTGTCAGAAGCTGTTTAATTGAATGTCACACACCCATTACAATACGACGGATAAGGAGGATCTCATAATGTACAGCAAGAGATGACGGCTTATTCATGAAAACATAACGTAACAAAAGTGAGATTTAGCAGCAAACTTCTTAAGAAGAGTACGACAGACTTAACAAACTAACAGTTCAGACAGCTTCTGTTTACTTAAACCATCGTAAGTATTCTGTGAGTGCTTTTCCTAGGGTGAAGCATGTCTGACTTGATAAAAACGGAGAGAAATGGAAGATTGGTGAGTAAGAGAAATAGAAGACTTCAAGAACAGTCTGTTACTCTTTAGCATAAGACATCATAATATTACATTAATTTCTGAACTGATAGCCAGTTAGCTGTGTGTCCGTGTTTCCTAGTTCTAGTTTTTTTATTAAAACCAGTAATATTATTACCATAAACATTTATCATCCTTAAGAAAATTTACCTTGAAATAATATGTCGTAGAATATCTGTGTAACCTTCTCTTGTAACCTCGCCATTTTACCAATTCTGTGCAAAAAAAGCACTGATCAGAAGTAAAAAACCCAATTCTGAGTTTCTAAGCAAATTTATTTTATGAAGAAAATATCATGTGTTAGCGAAAGTAAATAAATAAAACTGCCACTTTTGGTCTTCAGAAAATCTATATCCGGGAGAGACAATTAGGAAAAGATTTTTTAAGGACAATGGGAGGTGTGACGCATTGCATGGGAAGTAAAATTCGTTGGACCTTTCTTTACGTTTTGGTGTACTCTTTCTCATATTACAAGAAGGCGTTTTTCGAATATTTTGAAGGAGGAAGATTTTTTCTTCCAGAATGATTCGAATTAGTTGAAGCATCTCCTATTATTGTGTAAATGAGAGAAAAGGCGATTTTTTCCCATATAACACTGAATCTATCTGTGTCGTGGATGAATTGAATAGCCTTAGGTTCAATACATATTTACTTCTTAACTTATAATTTTGGGGATGCGCAAAAATTGTTGTATACCTTTTGTTATTGCAATTTATATTCAGTACAAATTATTGCTGCTTGTTTTTGTATTAAGCTGTACATCTGAAGAAAATGTTCGGATAGAAGTGTTAAAACTGTACTGCATCTGTGAATTTATAAAGGAGAACATGTGCATAGAAATATATTAGGAGTGGCCAAGTATACCAACATTCATATTTAAAGCTCTGTAAGTTAACGAGATCAATGTATCGATTCATGAGGATCACATATTTATTACATTACATTTATTACATATTATTATCATGAGGATCACATATTTATTATTCATGAGGATCACATATTATTTTTCATGAGGATCACATATTTATTACGATAATTTAAAATCTCAAATTCTGGAATTTTTAATTTAATTTTAAATCTGGTTTTTGAATATTTTTGGTTCCTTTTGATTACATTTCGAAATTTTATTGATTTAAGGAATTCACCATTTTAAACAACAAAAGTTATGTTATGTATATATATATATAGAATATTGTGAGTGTTTAACGTCTGACTGACAGGTAATCACGCTAATTACAACTATGATGCAGAAATTGTAGAGCTCTGAAAATTTTCACCTAGAATCCAGGTCATAGATGTCGGGGGAAAAATCCGAAATGACACCTCCGAAGTATTCTTCAAGGTCAAATAGTGGTTCATTCCGAGGTCAAACCATGATTTACAAGGCTAGAATCATAAAAATTAGTGTCTGGAGATGTTGCGGGCGGTAGACGTCGGAAACATTACAAAATTTCGGATCACGAGGTTCCTTCGAGATCAAAGGCCAATTTTAGATGTAATCAGTGCCAAAGAACTGAACATTGTTTCCTGGAGGTATTTTGAGTCGTTGATCTCATAAAGATTGCAAAATTTTGAATATGATGAATCCTTCGAGGTCAGAGGTCAAAAGTCAAACATAGATCTACCGGTGTTAAGGCTTATATTAGTTACTGGAGATATTTAGAGTCGTTGATATCAGAAATTGCGCCAACTTTAGATGAGGTGGGTCACTGAGGTCAAAGGTCAATTTTGATATGTCTGTGCTGGGAGCAAGAATTGGTGCATAGAGCTCTTTTTGCTAGTAGAACTAAAAAATGAAAGGGATATTTCATATCCGGTGGCGCATTCAAGGTTAAATAGGGGTCGGAGTGACAGGTTATAATAAATCAACAGGTGCCGAAAACACTGACTGATTTCTACTATATGTATATCCACACAATGTATTTATATAAACATATATAATTAATGCAAAAAATTGTCAATACTTAAAACCCAATTTAAGATCTCAGGGAAACTCATGTGGCTCGAGAGCAACTCTTTGGCAACTCCTGTACTATAATATAAATGTTATTTCATTCATATAGTTCAAATATATTGGGACATGTACCATTAACTCCATTTAACATAACATGTACCATTGACTCCATTTAACCTCAACATATTCACTTTTCATTGTATAATCAATTACAGTTTCAAATTTATGTGAAACAGATATTCTTTATCTGAGAATCAAATTTTAAAATGTAGAATAAAAGTATAGTCATTAAATTTAGTTTTCTGATAATTTCAGCCACTGAACTTTAAGTTTTTTCTTTTATCTTTGAACAGCACTTTTTTGTACACAACGGGCTAAATGGTCAGGTCATTAGGACCCCAAAGAATCAGAGAAGGTGGGGGAATGGAACCTTCTCCGATTAAACGGTTATTAGGCGGTAGATAGAAATCTCCCATCAAGGACATGCAGCGTGTTATTTAACGTGCCCAGGATATGGTTATCCTACACATGGGAACTCTTCTTAACGTCACATCCAACAAACGCGGCCTTTCCAAGCCCGTCATTCTCCCCTTACTCACCGAAGGCAGTGTGAGAGTTAGCGGTCATAAATTTCTACGATGACAGAGTTGAGACTCGATCTTGGAACCGAAAATTACAAGCTTGGAGAGGTACAGTCGCTCAAAAAAGTATCCGAACACTATGGTTGATTGCAAAATTCAGAAAAAATATCTGGCATTGATTTTTTTAGAAATTAGTCATCTGGCAAACTTCGTGTCACGACACGAAGGTACTGTTCGTGTCACGACACATAGTGTTCGGATACTTTTTTGAGCGACTGTACCGACTGATCAAACCACTGCCTCTTCTTGAACATTAGGAATCGAATGAGAATTACGTATTCAAACTTATCAGCTGATGTACACATATAAAATATTAGAAAAAACTCAATGTAAATTTTTTACTTATTTTTTTCAAAAGCAAAAGTATGGAGTTTGCAAAAGGTATAGATTTCTAAGCGGCAAATTGAATTATATACCTACGAAAGTGTAGAGACATAAATAAATGTTATCTCAAAAACAGTGACCCTAATCAATGTGAGTATTTCGACACCACATTTTCCATTTTAAAAGTTATACAAATGAGCAATAATTACTCTTTGAAATAAGAAATCATAAATGCCTTAAAGATGAGAATGGGAAACAGCTACCGATTCTATTTTGGGACTTATTCTAAGGATACGAGTTAAAAAAAACACACACATCAATCCTCACCGAAAGTTTGAATTAGTGTCCTGGGAAAATTGTGAGGTATTTTCTTTCTCAAATTCGTTTACCCTACGGTCGAAAAGACTCTCGTGAGGCATATCTTTCTAAATGGCGTTGTGCAACCATTTCATAACTAGAAATTGGAAAATCGATTGAATGAGACAAAGCCAGAGGGTATTTGCTGACGCATTTGGCGAAACGTGATTAAAACATCCCGTCAAGTTATTTACGCTCAACGTTATAAAGAGTGGGGATGAAAGACTTATTGAAAAGTATAACTCGATTAGAACAACAAATTTTCCGCAAGAGAAATAGAGAAGTTTTTATATCTACTCCTCTTTTTCGATTAAATCGAACAACTGCATTTAACTTATTTTTTGTAAAATACTATTATATATATATCAACAAAGTTTGGCAGCACATTTTTTGCTTCAATTTTTTATCCACTTTCAGGGAGATTATTGTTCTCTTAGAGTATTTATCTTCGACATATAGCATATTCGTTATGCATAACTTACTATTGATTCACGAATACCAGACTGCAAACAGCTTCCATTACTTTCATGTTTTGGTCTGAGTTGTATAGATGTTACGTGAATGAAAATATTTAATATTTATAGAGATAATATGATACACTTTTCTAAATTTGATCTTCAGTCACAACCTTATCATAAACAGTACGGTATTAGGAAGTTATATTTTTGAAATTTTCAGAAATTAACTATTACATAAAGCATCCATCATCATCATCATCATCATCATCATCATCATCATCATCATCATCATCATCATCATCATCATCATCATCATCATCATCATCATCATCATCATCATCATCATCATCATCACCACCATCATCATCATCATCATCACCGTCGTCGTCGTCGTCATCACCACCACCACCACCACCACCACCATCACCATCATCATCGTCATCATTATCAAACAGCCATATACTACGGAGGTCCAACCACACCATGCAGTTTAATTCTCAAAGTATATTGTCCTGAGCTACATCTGCTGCATCCAACCACTGCACATCAATTTTAACAAGGTCCTGTTTGACATTGTCTGCCCACCGCATCCTAGGTCTCCCCTTACTTCTGAGGCCTCTAGGTACACTGTTCATAACCCTATTCGCCAATCTATAATTATCCATACGGGCAACATTGCCAAACCAGCGGAGTCTCTCTCTGCACAATATGCCGCTTAAAGGAGGTTGCAGACTTCTTTGCCTAACCTCATCATTACTTACAATGTTAAACCACCTAATACCCAAGATACTACGTAAGCATCTAGAATCAAAAGCATCTAGTTTCCTGTTATCTTGTTTACACAGCGTCCAAGTTTCACTACCATAACTAACCCTAGAAAGAACCAAACTATTATACAGTCCAATTTTAGTCTTAAGGTGCATACGCCTATTTCTCCGCAATCTCCATATATTCTTAAAAGTCCCGGCAGCAATACCTATTCGTCTGTTAATCTCATGCTCCACATCACCAGTATCTGTTACATAGCTCCCAAGGTAATTAAACCGTGAAACCTGCTCAAGACTGCAACCATTCAGATGAACTGAATCACAACCTGCCTGATCAATTTTCATCACTTTAGTTTTCTCGCTGTTTATAACCAAACCTACTCTACTACAAGTCTCATCAACAGCTCGAATGAAAGAGTTCATCTCATCAACATCATTTGCCAAAAGGGCTAAATCATCAGCATAATCTAAATCAGAAATTTTCCTATCTCCAGCCCATTTAAGGTCAAAATCTTTCTCTCGAAGTGAATTTCGCATAACATAATCAATAACCAAACTAAAGAGAAAAGGAGACAAAATGCACCCTTGTCGAACACCAGAAGTAATGCTAAACCAATTGCTACAAGACTTGCCAACTCTCACACATGACTCAGTGTTATTATAGAGAGCTGTCATTATGTTAACTAACTTGTCTGGTATAACATAAGATCTCTCAATCAACCAGAAATTATGACGATCAACAGAGTCGAAAGCCTTTTTAAAATCAACAAAGCTAGCAACCAAAGGTTTCTGAAACTCTAAACATTTCTCAAGAATCTGCCTAAGTGAAAATATCTGATACATACATCCCCTACCACTTCTGAATCCACATTGCTCATCACGCAATTGACTGTCAATTGCGTGATGAGCAACTTTCTATGATAGAAAAGACTTTCAATGGAACAGAGAGTAGGTTGATACCTCTATAGTTATCACAAGAACTGCGATCACTTTTTTTGAAAATAGGGATAATAATAGCTCTGGTGAAATCTTTAGAAACCATGCCTTTATCGTAAAAGATATTCAAAATTTCAGTCATCCAAGTGGTAACCGAAACATTTCCAGCTCTAAGCATTTCAGTAGTAATTTCATCTACCCCTGGGGATTTATGAAGTCTAAGTTTACAAATAGCCAAAATAACTTCAGACTGTGATATAGGGCCAACATTAAAGCCCCCAATGCATCCATCATCATTGAAAACAGTGGGAGTAAAACTAACTACATTGTTTAGAACATCACTGAAATGCTCATCTCACCTAGCCATGACAGAATCCTCCCCATTTATAACCTTATCTTGCTTATCCTTCAATCCTTGTATGCTTGTCCGTTTTCTACCACATAAAACATAAACTATCTGGTACAGCTCTCTGCTGTTGTGCTGCCTAACTGCTTCCTCAACTTTGTCAGCCAAGCCATCAAGCCAAAGATTCTTATCAGTAGCTAACTGATCCTTTACACGTTTATTAAGCTCTCTGTAATGCTTTCTATTAGGACTAGTAAGGTACTGATTAAGGACATTCCTGCAGTTCCTTCTTTCTGAAATAAGCTCAAGTGCCTTATCACCTAAATAATTCTGCATTTTCAGCTCCTTTTTTCCTAAAAGGATACTGTTAGTTTCCAAAAAAGCCTGTTTAAAACGGCCCCATTCTTCCTCAACTTCAGTATTAAGCAAACCATGACTGCCATAATGACTAAGTAACCTATCATGGTAAGCTTTAGCTATAACGGGGACTTTCAGAGCTTCAGTATTAAAGGTAAATTTTTTAACTTTAGCACAACACTTTTTAAGTTTAAGTTGCAAGACACTTTTGACAAGGTAATGGTCAGATCTAATTTCAGCTCCCCTATATGCCCTGTATTCCTAACAGAACTAGCCTATTTGTTGTTAATTAATATGTAATCAATCATATTGTTATGCAGCCCATCAGGTGAAACCCATGTGTATTTATGTATGTCGTGTTGTTTGTAATATGTGTAGTTATTCTGAAAGCATTGAGTTTACTTACCTGTAGGAGACGTTGTCCATTGCCATTGCAGCTATATCAATACCAAAAGGGCCTATCACCCCTCCCCAATGGTTAGAGTCAGTACCAACTTTGGCATTGAAATCACCTAGAACAAGGGTAATATCTCCTTTCTCGACAGAATTCAAAATATCCTGAAGTTGTCTGTAAAACCTATCCTTGTCATCCTCATCAGCATCCTCAGTGGGGGCATAACAGCAGATAACATTCAAGACTTTAATGCTTGTCTGAAGGGATCTGGCATCAGGGCCCTATCAAGGAGGCGGTTGTGTTTTAGTGTGCTGAGCGATTTTACTGGTTTAATACCCTGGGGTATAAGATTATTTAAAGTTTATAACGTGTAAATTTAGTGAATTTTCACCAACTGGATTTAAAATAAAAGTTCACAGAAATTAATCATATAATCCGTTGAACAAGACTGATATGGACAACAAGGAAAACAAGGGATCTACACAAGAAAACTCCATACTAATAAAGGATCTAAAAGTATCAGTGGAATTTGATACTTCACTCACCAAATCAATTGAAGAAAACTCGGAAACAACGACTTTACCGTTGGAAAAACAAGATGTCCGACTACATGGAATTACATAGGTAACTATTGATACATGTAAACCGAATATAATTACAAAGTCTGAAGTTTATGATATACAAACAAAACAGAATACTGCTAATACCATTAATGATATGAAAAATAATTGTGATGATGATTCAAAATATACTATAATTACTTCACTTGATTCAGAGAACTTAAATCCATCGGAACTTAAAGACTTTGCTCTGGTTGTATCGGGAATGAAAGATGACATTAGTGATTTAGATATACAAAAAGTTTCTTCCTTTTTTAATAATTCCTTAGGAGAGAGAATTTCAGGAAGATTTATTTCGTTTGGTAGACTATTACTTTTTCCTAAATCTACTACTCAACAGGATAAGATTTTAAAATTGTCAGAAATTCTATCAATCCCTATTAAGGTTGAATTTACTAAATTCATTAAAAATGTTCTGGGCACTGTAATTAATGTGCCAGTAAATATTCATGATTCTGACTTATTAGATATGCTTTCAGATCAAAATGTACTAAGCTTAAGAAGTGTGATGCATTTTGATAAAGAAGCTTTAAATAAAAAAAATTCAAATGGTTCAAGAACTCATAAGGTTGCAATCGAATTTGAGGGAGATGCACTTCCTTCACACGTTTATATTGGTTTTAACTGTCACTCTGTTAAAAAATACAACCTTCCACCCAACCTTTGCCTTCGTTGCTATAAATGTGGGCATGCTATTTCTACCTGTACAGGTAGACAAGTCTGCAAGCGATGTGGGAGAAAACATCACCACAGACAATGTGTTTCTAAATATTTGAAATGTCCTAACTGTCTTGGACCCCACCCGGCGACCTAGGCCGGCTGTATAATCAGAGTAATAGCATGCAGAACCAGGACAGTTCAATTAGAGAAAGGCATTTCCTGGTAGCAAGCTTTTGTAAAAGCTAAAACTTTAATAAACAACTATAAAGAAACCTATAACATTGACTCAAACCTCACTGCTGAAGATAAGCCTAAATTAGAAGATTCAGATTACAACAGGATTGAAGCTGACATTTCTGAGGATCTGATAGTGCGCTCTATCAGATCGTTTTCTGAGTGATCTGATAGTGTGAAATTTACTGCGGACGTCACAGAGAGCTTCCCAGTTCTTCCTTCAACATCAACAGCTACTGAAACCAGAACCAAAAATGTAGACAATCAAATTAATCAAATGGACTACTCTAAGAGTGTTAAAAAGAATATTTCTGGAAGCAAGAACTCATCTAAATGAAAATATAAGTAAACCTCAACCACTAGAAAAAGATTTATTAAATAGAAATGAATTATCAGCTAAAACAAAGCTGAATGATGACAACAAACGTCCCATACTTGATCTCTTAACTAAACTACTAGACTACCTGTTGCCTAGTGGTCCAGAAATTAATTTAATAAACGATATTCTACTATCTTTTTTGCATAACAGCTCATGGACAGCAGATCTATAATATTACAGTGGAACTGTCGAGGTCTAACAAGCAAACAGAACTTTATAAAACATTGGATTAGAATTAAGAACATTCAAATTATGTGTTTTCAGGAAACACAAACACCAAAATTACCGAACTTTAACAATTTTATAGCAAGCCACCAGAGAAATAGTACTCATTCAAGAGGGGTATCTACATATATAAAAAAATCACTACCACAAAGCAGAGTGGACTTGAGTTTGATACATGATAAGCTTGAAGTTGTAATTGTTCAAACTAAACTAAATAATCATATAACTTATATAATTAATATTTATCATTTTGGTTCTACTATTATATTTAATCAATACTCTAAAATTATTGAAAATATTAATGGAGAATATATCATCTGCGGGGATTTTAACAACCATAATAAGCTATGGTATTCATACAGAAATGAACATAAAAGTACACATTTAATTAGATTCATAGAATACAATAATTTTATATTATTAAATGAAAAACATACAACTTGCTTAAATAGAAATAATAATGAATCAATAATAGATTTAACATTATGCACAAATAAAATTTTAAAAGATCTACAATAGTCTATCTCTGAAGACAACTATAATAGCGACCATTTACCCATTTTCATATTTTATAAAAATTTTAAATATACAAAACCTACAATACAAACAATTAATTGGAATAACTTTAAAAATGAGATAGATAAAAAAAACTTAGATGATGTAAAAGATGGATATATAGAGATTATAGAATTTTTGAAAAACACAAAAAACAATAATACCACTACAGGTATTAAAAAAATACCCAAAAACAATATACAAATAATTTTTTTCATAAATTAATAGCAATTCTCAGACGTGCTGAAAGGAAAATGATAAGAAAAAGAACATTTAGAAATGCTGAAAATTTTAATAGACTAAACAAAGCAACAGGAAAAAAAATAAAAATTTACAATCACTTAATTGGAAAATATTTACAGAAAATTTAAGCCTCAAACAACAACTACAAATATATGGAGGATATATAAAAAATTATATAATGAGACCACACCTACAAATCCTAAACAAACATATGCTATCAAAAACAATAAAACCTTACTTGAAACTGCAGAGGACCTAGCACAAAATTTTATAAATCAACATAAAAAACCTATAAATAAAATAGAACAAATACAAAAACATTCAAATATAATACATAAATTTTTTCATTGTAAAACTACAGAATACTTAAATCTTCCTTTTACTTTAAAAGAATTGAAAACTGCAATAAAAAATTTAAAACAAAACACTACACCAGGCCCGGATGGGATTACAAATAAAATTTTAAAAAACCTTACTAATAAATGGATCATTAAATTTCTAAAATTATTCAATGACTTTTGGACTCAAAAGGAATACCCAAAAAATTGGAGTGAAAATTTTATGATTTTTATTAAAAAAGAAGGCAAACCGGCTGACAAAGTACTGTCTTATCGTCCGATTTGTCTTAGCTCTAACAGTCTTAAGCTATACGAAATATTAATTTTTAACAGACTGAATTGGCACTTTGAGAGATTCAATTTAATTGATAAAAACTTCTTTGATTTTAGACCTGGACGTTCTACAAAAGATCTATTACTCAATTTTCTTTCCGATGCCGAATATGCCATCAAAAATGGTTTATTTTTGGTTGCGGTTGTTTTTGATTTGGAAAAAGCCTTTGATTCTGTCTCACATCAAGATCTTATCTCAAAAATTAGAAATTTAAAATCTGTGACAACATGTATCATTTTCTTTCACAAATTATTCAACAAAAACAATTCAGAGTGAAAATTAGCAATAATATTTCAAAAAAATAAAACTTTCATAGTGGAATTATCCAGGGAGATATCCTTTCTTCATTGGGGCGGGGGTGGCTCAGTAATCTGTAGTTCCCAGGTTCGAGTCCCAGCTAGGTCAGCGTTGAGATTTATCTCCGCAAAATTCCCCGCCCTGCCCAAGGTCAGTAGGGGACACCAATGGGCTTGGAAAGGCCGCCGTCCGTCGAATTGGACGTTAAGCCGTGGCTCTGTATGCGGGAGAGTCATACCCCGTACACGTTAAAGAACACGCTGGATGGCCTTGACGGCAGGATACCATCTGTCTCCCAACAGCTGTTCCAGTGGGTCCCCTTCCCCAACCTACTCTGAGCCTTCGGGGTCCATGTGACCTGGCCCTTTAGCCCATGGTGTGCAAAAAAGTGCCGCTCAGAGGTAAAACAACCCAACCCATCCTTTCTCCATTATTTTTCAATATATATTTAAATGATATTAATTCAGTTTTTTCATCAGAAATTACATATCATATTTATGCAGATGATATTAAAAATTCGACTGTACACAAAGACCTAGACATTATAAAAAAAATTCTAAAAAAAATAAATAAATTATCAATTTACTGTTCCAACTTAAATCTAAAAACATCAACTGAAAAAACTAAAATCATATATTTTCATAAAAGATTTAAAATTACAGATGAATTAAAAACAAATTTAAATAATACAGAAATCAATATCACTGACAGCATAAAATTCCTGGGATTACATATAGATTCTAAACTTCTATGAAATCAATATATCAATAATGCTAAAAATAAAGCCACAAAACTAATGAACTTCGTGAGATATTTAGGTAGCTCAAAATGGGGTTGTTCCATTAAAAACCTTTTACTAATTTTTAATTCTATAATATTACCAAAGTGCACCTACAGAATTGAACTCATTAATCAAATCTCTAAAACCAAACTAATTAAATTAAAATCAACGCAAACAAAAATTTTAAAATATTGTCTTGGCCAATTTCAAACTTCAAATAACTTAAGCATATATGCTGAAACATCAATTCCACCACTTGAAATAAAAAAATATATATATTTATTATCAAATTTAATATTTAGAATAATTAGCAAAAATCATTCACACCCTATAATCGAAAAATTTATTAATAACTTCCAAGACATAACCTTATATAACTTTTATGAAAAAGAACAATTACTATATGCTCAACAATAGCCTCAGTGGAGATTTGATTCCTAAATTTCCATGTTGGATTTCAACAACTCCAAACATTATTGATAAAATTCCTGGAATTGATTTTAAAAAGCAATTTGATCCAACTATTATAAAAATATTATCAGAGAATTATATCGATAAAAAATATAATAACTTTGTTCAAATCTATAGAGATGGATCATTAAATTCTGATAAAACCATTACTTCTGGAGTAATATACTGCCCAATTAAAAAATACGAACAAGAATTTAAATTTAAGATTAATGAACCTGTTTTTCTAACAGAACTTCTAGCAGTTTTATTTGCAATAAATTGGTCCCTGAAATTTAGTAATAAACATATAGTCATTTTCACTGATTGTAAAAGTACTCTAGACATCTTTCAACAAAAACAATTTAAAAATAACTTTCCCATTTTTTAAATGATATTTATTCACTGACATATGATCACCTAAATAGAAATAATATCATAATAATAATAAATAATATCATGTGAATATAAAACATAACGAATATATAGATTTATTAGCTAAAAATGCAAAACATCTTAATAATACAATCACTATCCCTTTTCATTTTATATTATACAAAAAATCAAATAAATCTAAAATATTAATTGAAACACAGAATTGGTATAACAACAAAGCAATTAATACACATCGTTATCAAATATCAAATAAAATTGAAAAATTTTCAAACTCTGGTTTAAGTAAAAGAGAAATAATCATAATACTCAGAATAAAAGCTAACTTAGCTCTCACGAACTCAACTTTAGTTAAATTTAAAAAAATTGATTCTCCAAACTGCAATAAATATAATGTAAAACAAACCATAGAACACATAATATTTAATTGTAAAAATTACGAAACAGAAGGAAAATCTTATTTTAATAAACTAAAAGAATACAATATTTATATATAAATATAACTTTAAAAATATCTTAGAACCTATCAGTAAGAATCTTAAACCTGTCCTATATAAATTATTAATTTAATTTCTTAGAAATATTAATATTTTAGATAAATTGTAAAAAATAAAAATGTACCTATATAAATGAAAAATAATTATATAGAGAAAAAAATGATAAAAAAGTGGAAAAAAAAGGAAAAAAAATAGAAAATATTTAAATATATAAAAAAGGAGAAATTTTCTTTTCACTAAAATTTTGTGTGAATGAGTCTACATGTATCAAGTTATTAGCTGTAGGAATTTTCATTTGTGGATTTGAATTGGATTGGCTTGTCTGAAATTTTGCTGTAGAAACCTTTCAGTAATGCTCTCATATCCTAGAAGAACATCACTAGCATGTCTGCTCAGCAGCAGACCCATGTCATGGCGATGCTTTCCATCCTCCCTCCCTGTAAAGAGAAATTTAAAGTTATTTTTAAGTATCTCACCTTTACCTGTCCATCTGGTGTCTTGCAAGCCTAGAATATCTAGGTTATAGCGCTGGAATTCCTGCGTGAGGACATGAAGAGAATAATCTCTATGTAATGTCCTCACTTTCCACGTTCCTAGAGAGAGAAAATGATTAGTAGGATTTTTAAAGAAATTAGGTTTATTGAGATTGGTAGGGCCAACAATATCAAACAGCCCCCTGATCGCAGGCATGGGGCAAAGACCTGTTCCTCCTCTGCTAAAGGCTGAAGTCAGCGATGCTGGTAGGAACTTCAGGCACCACCTTTTCAAGTGGACTTTTTCAAGAGCCACATGACCTGCCTGAGACACATTACTCCAGTTTAGGCTTGACGATGCCCAACTAGCTAAGTAAGGTTCAGGTACCTGCGATGGCCTCTGATTAGGATTATCCACCAGCTGATATAAGGTATCCCATGCCTCTGATCACTTAGAGCTGGCAACCCAGATGCAAACAGAAAACACAGCGGCAGATTCTCCCTCAACAGAGGCCCATCAGTGCAGCAAGTCCAGGATTAATAATCAAGCACAAATCCATAAACAAGTCCAGTCTAGTAGGTATAAATGGTCACCACCAGGACCCTGTGAAGTTGACCACTCCTCAGCAGGGTTGGGAAAAAAGAAAAAAGTGGCCATAGATGACCAGATCAGTAGGTCATACTGAACTGGCAGCCCTCCCCTTCCGTTCCCTTCTAAAAGAGATTATCTCTTTTGAAAGGTACTAACGGCCTGCACCACGAGAAGCACCACGGCCTGCACCACGAGAAGGCGGTGTCCGACATTAGGTGCTAGACCTGGCCGGTTCTGTACATCATCACTAGGGAATGGTACACAGCTATCCTTACAGTTTATGCCTAGCTACCATTTACAAGCTAAACCATCTATATACAAATATATAAAAAACTGGAAAAATAATAATAACACCATTATGATAACTAATATATATGAGAAGTAGCCAAAATACGACCCGCAGAATCATTATATTCTGGGGGCGGTAAAGTTCAAATTGTTCATATTTTTTAAAAATATTTTATATATTTCAATACTTTCCCTGTGGCTTTTCCGACTTAATGGTTGACTATAGAATCTGTGTGTGAATCCCGGATAAACTATAGATGTTTTCATACTATTGAGATATTGCCTTCCTCATAGACAGTCTCTTCAATGCTTTATGCTCAAAAGTTTTCGTCAGAGTCTATGGCAAACAGTTTCTTGAGAGATAATTTATTTTTTAATATTCCAAAACCATAAATTCGCAAATGCTAATGTACATTAACATGCTTTAGAAGAAAGCAATGTTACTATCTCTAGACCACACCGAACTCTACGAGGTGCGCAAACAAAAAAATTTATAATTCTAGTTTATAATTTTTTCAAAAGATTTCAAATTTCGAGGAATAAATGGAGGAAAATTAAGAAAATACTTGTTAATATATTGAAGTCTCTCGGTCATTTTACGTATGTGAGACTCCTTTTTTGAGTTTTGAACCTTTGAGTTTTCCAGTCACCTTTAAGTTTGAATTTCCATTCTAAGTGGGTGCAAAAAACGGAATATGAAAAATATCATTCCCTTTGAAAACGAGGATCCCAAATTTGCCTGAATTTATGTGTATGTATTTTCTTGTTGTTTTTTTTTCACTCTTGCTTATACCTGATCAGTATCATGGCTTCGAACATGTTAGTTTTTTGTTGATTTATAACATCTGATCTACTCGGATGGAGTATTTGGTTTATGAGTAACATTTGGTAAGTACAGATTTCTGTTGTATAAAAACTATCAAGTTTCTCATCTGTTTAAAAGATCATGGTAGCAATCCAACCATATGAAGTATCTGGAGAGAAATCCTAATTTTATTAATAACCTTACTTTGGGAAATGTGAAAACACTGCAGCCTTACCTGGTAGGGCAGCTCGTACATAACCGGAAGGATCTACAACTCTCGTTTATCTCTGAATAGTACCATAGTTTCGTAAATTTGATTTTTATTTTCTGCAAATTATAATATTTTTAAAAAATTATTTCATCAGTTGAAAATTAATTAAAATGTTAGCGGAGAGTTATTTCAAACACGCTCCTATCTATTTCAAACACGCCGCTAACGATGGAGGTAATTCTTTTTTTTTCCTAATGAGTTTGTTTTTTCTTTATATTTCATTGCACATTTCACTTAAGAAAAGAGTCACTTGCGTGTGATTAAAAACACCTAATATTTTCATCCTAATTTTCGAATGATGAAGACTGTTCGAAGGTTACTTTTTTTTTCAAACTTTCAAGAAAGAATAACGTTCCAACAGTAGTTTATCCTTCGAAACCGATCCCAAGGAGGGGTGGAAATAATTGGAGTTTTTAATCACAAGAAAGTATCTCTTTGCCTTAAATGAATTCTACAGTGAAATATAAATAAATATATATATTATATGATAACCATGAATTTATTTGTTACTATGTTTATATTAATTTAAATTGAGTTGCGAATTAATAAAATTCGCAGATCTAAACATTAGTGGATAAGTAAGGAGTTAACATTACGTGCCACGTCATGAGATAAATATCAAATCATTGAATTTGAATGAATATATGCACTGAGATGCCAGTTTATTAGATTCACTACCCCTCGTCACATAAGTGGTTCATTCCAACAAGTAATATATTACGTAACTACTATGCGGTATAAATCAGGGTTCGGTTGGGTTGGGTTGTTTTACCTCTAAGCTGCACTTTTATGCACCCAGGTCACATTGACCCCGAAGGCTCAGAGAAGGTTGGTGGTGGAGACCCACTAGAACAGCTGTTGGAAGACAGATGATAGCCTCCCGCCAAGGCTACCCAGCGTGTTCTTTAACGTGTACAGGGTATAAATCAGGCAGACCAGCTCTTCTAGTATCAACTAGAGTTGGATTAAGCGTCAGAATGGGCAAAACGAGGGACCTGAGCGACTGGCATGATAGTTGATGCTAGGCATGCTGGTTCTAGAACCTCCCAAATGGCCATCCTCCTGGGATTTTTACGTACAACCATTTCAAAGAGTTTACTAAGAATGGTGCGAAAAGTAAAAACTGGTCTGTGGACGAAAACAGCTTGCGGATCAGAGGTTTCCAGGAGACTGGCGAGAATCATGCAAGCGAACAGATGGGCCACAACCATGCAAATCACAGCAGAATAAAATATTGGTATGCAGAAGGTCATCTCCGAATGCACCAAATAACGGATGCACCACATAATGGGTTACAACAGCCGCCGATCATGTCAAGTGCGATGTAGTCAGCGAAGAACACGAAAGCACATCTCTAGTGAGCGCAGGAACCCTGGGCCATTGAAGGCCGGAAAAGGAAGCATTTTCCAGTCTTCATAGTGATGGAAGAATTTGAATTTGGTGCAAGCAACATGAGGCCATGAAGCTATCTTGTCTGGTGTCAACAATACAGGCCGCTGGTGCCAGTGTGAAGATGTGGGGAATATTCTCTTGGCACACATTGAGCCTCCTGATACCTATCGAAGGACATAAGGACATATGAACACCACGGTGTATGTACACACATTTCATATTTGAATATCATTGCTGACCACGTTCATCCATTCATGGCTGCAGTTTATCCTCACTCGACTGGGACGTTAGACGTGATAATGCACCTGCTCATAAGGCACATATTTTCACCGAATGATTCCAGGAACGTGCCGACAACTTTACCTTGCTTCACTAACCTCCAGTACCCAGATTTAACCCTATTGAGCATCTTTGGATGAAGATAAGGGCTGTACGCAGCGAAACTACATTGCCGTCCAATATGCAGCAACTGCAGGACACTATCATTTTCGCACTGTAGACTATTCCTGCACAACACATCCGGCATCTTGTAAGTTCTGTGCCACGACGAATTCGGTCTGTTCTGAAAGCCAAAGGGAGCGCAACATGTTAGTAGATAGGTGTACTTCATAAACTGGCATCTCAGTGTATATTTACTTTAAATCACATGCACTTCATGGCCAGGATTATTTTTAAATATGGCCTACTTGATTGTAGGCCATATTTTAAAATATCACTAGTTGTCACAAACTTGTTGGTCACTCCTCGTATACAGGGGGTGGGGGCTCAGTCGGTGGGCTCCTAACCTGAAATTCCCTAATATGAAATTCCATCTGAAATTCCATTCGGGTCCCATCTACATCGAGATTAATCTCCGCTAAAAATCCCAGCCTGCTCTTGATCAGTAGGGTACAACGATTATGCTTTGAAACGCCTCCGTCCACCGGATGGAAGGTAAAGCTATGGACCTGTTCACGTTAAAGAACACACTGAATGGCCTTGAAGGGAGGGTCACATTTGTCTCCTAACAGCTGTCCAGTGGATCCTCCTAACCTTCTCTGAGCCCTCGGGTCCTTGTGACATGGTAATTTAGCCTAATGTGAGCAATGAAGTGTCGCTCAGAGGTAGAACAACCCGATAACCATGTTATACATGAATATATCGTTTACAGTGTAATTATCAGTTAATAAATATAGTATTTAATGGGAGACACTTAACAGTTCCATTTGATTTCAGTTTACGATAAGCTATTTCATAATATTTTGTAATTAGTCATTACGTTTGGAATAACTCCAACACTGACTTCGACGTCTTTTAGCAGATTTGTAAATATTTGCTGAACTCTTATATAAACTCATATATATGCTAATCTTTCTATGATACAAATTATTTAGACATTTGACACAACACTTCAAATATCCTACTTACATTTTCTTCATTTTCTTGAACTACCAATTAAAACTAGACGTTCGCGTGACCTCATGCATCTAATAGGTCAGAAGCTTAACAGGCTTTGGTTAAATGTATTTTAATCATCAAATATGGGCAGTAAAGTAAAGGGGAAGAGAGGCCATTCCCCAAAAGCTTATGTGAGAGATATAGAGGGCAATTTAAATCATTAATAACGTAACATTAAATTTTGCGGATTTGTGCACACCACAATTTTGGGACGCGGCTGCTAAAGGCTGCAAAATTATATTGATGAAGAGAAATTTATCCCGTGGTTGAGTATATTAGTAAATTCTATCAATTATTTCGACTATTTAATTAGTGTTAAAATTCCAACAGCCTTTTAATGGTTAATAATCATATACAGTATTATATAAACTAACATTGTTTTAAATCCAACACGTTACTAAGACCGAACCGGCCGAAATTGATAGTTTACAGTTTTCTGATTTTGTTTGGCTTTTAAATTAACTTCCATCATAAATTATATATATATATATCAAAAATAAATTATATTTTCCAAAAGCAAGCAAACTACGTAATTCAAATTGAACTCGTTTACAAATGTTCAAACGGCTTTGTTAGGCAAATACGAGTTGCACCAAACACCGACCAGATCGATTAGTGTTATACGGGGGAGAAATGTACGGGAGGGAGGGGGGGGCATGGTGGTCATACCACACTTTCAGGATGTTATTAAGGAAAATAGAGGCAAAAAGTTATTAAATATATTTCATGCATTTTTAAAGATCTATAAAAAGAGGAAGATAACGTTTTATTGCTTTCTAGTCTAATATATTATTAAAAATTATAATACGTAGTTATCACGGTCGAGTGGTTATCACACTAAGCTATTGATCCTGGGGGACCTGGTTCGAGCCCTGGGTAAGGCATGGATGATGTTTTTCTGCTGAGGTTCCGCCATCCTCACAGACCTTTTACTATAGCGTATAAACTGGCAAGCTCCTGTCAGACCTCCGGGGCAAGCACCTGCATCGGGAGTATTCATTATTTATTATTACAATAAATAATTATAAGCTAAATAAATAGTGTTTTTGTACTAAATTAAAGGTGTATCACAGCGAAAATAATTTTCCCTTTATATGTTCTTGTTAAAAACTACAAAATCGACATATATAATTCGATAAACATTTTTGTACTCGCTCTTTCGTTTCATTGCTCACGGATCAGAACAGCGAAACCAAAGCTTCATAATGTTTGCCACACGTGACAATGCTAATCCCTTGCTAGCTACAAATAATGTAGATTTTAAGGAAAAGAACCGAATCAAACCAAAGTGGTATAGTAAGAGAGCGGTATTGACTATGGTGATAGTGACGTTCCATTACGTGTGACATTTTTTTTCACTTCTCTCTCTGGTCAGGCAGCTGTTACAAAATGAATCTCACTTTGGATGGCAAAACAATACGTAATAAGCTCAAGATTCTGCTCTCATTTGCAAATATGAAAAATGGGCAACAGTGTTTCAGTGTTATTTAGGTTTCATAATTATACAATAATAGTTCCTTATTGTCCAAAAGTCGGAAACTGATGCCTTTAAGCGCATAACTCTACCAAACAAGACCTTTCAAAAAGATATTCTCAAGTGGATGGGGACAAAATATCATTCTCCCTCCCCCCTGATAATGCCAGTAAGTGTAATGGAAGCCAAATATATTAAATTTCTGCATATTTCATTCATTTTTTTTCATGATTTTTTAAAAAATTTCTGAAACAAAGGGCGAAATGTTACACAGCAATATGAACAATATCTTGCCCTCCCCCCTTCCTTTACCTTTTCCGGCTCGATTACGTAGCTTGTCCCAACTCCTTTGCTTTTTTATAGCTCCGGGCCTGCTACAATTATTAAGATGCTCACCTATACTATATTATCTCATTTTATACTAAGATGAAAGGAACGACAAAAAAATTTTTTTTCGCCTTTAGTATAATAAATATTTTGGCCATCCAGCATCATGTCTCCCTACACCAGCAGAATACCTTTTATTCCATTTTAGGGCGTCGTTCCTATATGTTGCGGTGACGATTTCATGTTCCACATTCTATCCAAATGAGCACACACCAGGAATCCATAGTCATATTGAAACGGGACTCATCAGTGAAGAGCATATGCACTCATTGCTCTTCAATCTAGGTGTGATGCTGCCTGTACCAAGTTCTTCGAGCTCTTCCGTGAGAAGAAGTGAAGAGGAGCCATACCTTCAGTATCCTAATGCACAGATCCCTCTCAAGAAGTCTCCTGGACACAGTTCTTCTTAACACCATTGTGCCTGAGCACCTGCGAGTTCGACAGCAAGTTTTCTGGCTGTCATCTCTTTATGCCTTCTCGTTATTAAAGTCACATATTGGTCCTACTGGAATGTTGTAACCCTTGGCTGGTCATCGAGATACATTTCCGTAATCCTCATATTGTCCCCATAGCCTGGAGATGACCATCTGAGAGACATTATGTGCTATATCTTCCTCAGCTTCGATCTGTTCTGCCAACATCCTACAAATGGCTATCTACCTCCCCGAATATTCGAAGTGACTCCAGGTGTACGTCTGAACGTTCTCCAACACCTATTGCAAGCTGATGCGCTTTGGAACATGGGAGATATGCCGTATTTGCACGTTCATTTTTTGTATGCCTTATATGGATAACGTTTTGCATGTATATGCGCAAAATACGTACTTATCTACGAATTTCATTAAATTCTAGCCCGTTGTTATATTGATCTATCAAGTTTTATGCTGGCAAATTTTGTTTTTGTCCACCAGAGTACATACCAAAGTACAACTATCTGTGATGCAGTTTACATTCACTTCATATTTTATTTCATATCTTCTATGTTATCTTTCATTGTATTATTATTTTTTACAATAACTATTAAATATCTCATCAAGCCGTCCCATGACGGAGTGGTTAGCGTGCTTGGCTACTGATCAAAGAGACCTAACTGGGTCGAGCACCAAATAAGGCATGGATGTTTGTATTGTTTTTCCATTGAGGTTTCGCCTTCTTCAGAGACCTTCTACCATGGCGTATAAACTGATGGGTTCCTATCAGACCTCTGCAGCAAGCAGCTGCTTGAGGGATCTTGAGGTTTAGCTTTCATCATAAAGATCGCATATATAAAATTCTAAGCTAACCTGCAGAAAGTAAACTTTGAAATGATTAAAAATTTGCAATTAATCAGACTATTATTAATCTATATTAATAAAATAAAAATCTTAATTAAAATTAAATATTTAAAAAGAGTTTTAATGAGGTAATGCTGAATGGGATCCTTTATAATTCGTTCTTAGTATACACACCAGCCACTGACTTAGAAACCTTTATACAGATGTATGTGCAGAATATATGAAAAAGATGTGACCTAGGCAACTACACTGCTGGCCACTAAAAGTTCAACACTAGGGAGAACTCATCAGATTGTTCCGAAATATGCAAGATGTGTAGACCTGGGAGAACATGCAAATGATTCAAAGCACAGCACATCATCTGTAACAGTAACGCCCCCTGTAAGTAGTATAAGAGGAGATTACAAAGAGCCAGTGCAAAGCACTGGAATTGTGTTTGCTCGCAATTCTTGCACACTAAAGGATCAAGTATACCCCATCGAAGAACACGGCATCCGTACGACCAGGTTTCCGACTTTGATCGAGGGAGAATTGTGGGATTACAGAAAGGCAGATTATCATACTGAGACTTCGGTGCTCGTGTTGGACGTAATGCTGCCACAGTGATGAGAATATGGCATCAGTGGGTAGAGGAGGAACGAACTCACCGACGTGAAGGATCTCAACGGCTCTGTCACACAAACGAACGAGAGGACAGACATCACGTGTGCATGGCTATGAATGATTGTACAGCCACATCAAACACATTAGCTCAAGAGTTAGGGTGTGTTGCACATCAACCACTGTCCGCACATACGGTTCGACATCATCTGCAGCATCGGGCATATTTGCTAGGCGGCCATTACTTCGGCTACCATTGACTCTATACACAGGCGTATGCGACTGCAATGGTGCCAAGAACGTCGTGAATGGATATGTGAATGACATCAAATCGTTTTTTCAGACGAATCCCGCTTCAGTATGCAGCACCATGATGGACGAATCGTATCTGGTGATACAGTGATGACAGGCTCAGTGAGACATGCATGATGCAGCATCATACTGGTCCGGCCCTTGGTCTTATGGTATGGGGTGTCATTGGACTCCACTCATCGACGTGCCTCATATGCATTACCGGTACTTTGAATACCAGTGTTACATCACTGAGGTGTTGGAGCCTGTGGTCGTACCTTATCTTCAGGGGTTCTTTGGTGGCGTTTACCAAGAGGACAATGCCCGACCACATGTGACATTCATTGTCCAACATTTCCTGGATAGCCACCATGTGACACTTCTGCCTTGGCTTATGCATTCACCAGATCTGTCCCAAATTGAACATGTCTCGTCCATGATCTCACAACGACTAGCACACCAGACACAAGCAGCTGCTACAACAGATGAACTTTGGCTACATATCGAAACTGCATGGACTGACATTCCCCAAACACACATCCGACGTCTCATCTTCACAATGTCTAACTGTGTAGCAGCGGTTATTGCTGCTCATGATGGTTACACAAGATACTGATTTCTTTGTATTCCACAAGTCTAACCAAGTTGTATTTGTAATCATTTGATCCTTGTAACATAAGCTGTGTATTCACTAAATATGGCTTTGATATCTCTTGTCTTTCCTGATATTGCACTTTTAATGGCCAGCAGTGTATTTAAGACTGCTGCTCGTCAGTAATAGTCAGTAGGCCGCCTCGGTGGCTCAGTAGTATCGCGTTGGTTTGCGGTTACACTGCGACTACCGAGGTCTGAGTTCGAATACCAATGTGGATGGCATGGTCATTTGTTCTGTCCTATATGTTGTGATTGTCACTCAATATCAAAAAATGTTCAATTATTGACATCCCATGTCATCCCATGTCATAAAATTCTATGTTCTCTCATCGTACACATCCAGATCTCATCATACAGATCCATTTTTTGCCCGGATCCTGATATAAAGCAGATAAATTGGCCCAGTATCAGTCCCAGCTTCCAAAGTCGACCCATTATCCAAACTGAAATACATCATCCTAACATCCAATTGGTTTCATTGAATGCATTCAGTAAAAGCTGTTAAAAATCGTGAGTAGTGTTGATCACAATGGGAAAAAAGAAAGGATCTTTCGGGGTTCGATAAAGGGCTTGCTTTGAGTACCTGTCTTACTGGAGCGACGATTTTAAAAACAGCAGAGCTGACTGGTTTCTCAAAAGGTGACATATCTCGGGTCTTTGATCAGTGAAAAAATAACCCATATTGCTTGTCTAAGAGGCAAAAGTGTAAAGCAACGACAATGTGTCAGGAACGAAACCGCCGTCGTCTGAGAAGGCTTGTACTCAGAAACAGGACTACCTGTATTGAACAATTGACCGAAGCGTTCAGTGAAAGCTGTTCCTGAACCATATCTCAGCGAATTATGCGCAGGGAATTTAAGATGTTCGGTATTAGCAGTCCATGCCTATACGGAAACCACTGATTTGTGCGAAGAACCAGAAAGTTCGTCTACAGTGGTGTCATGAACACCGTGACTCGACACTGCAAGCTTGGAAAAAGTCATGTGGTCCAACGAGTTGCGGCACACCTTGTTTTGTACCGACGGTAGACAGAGAATTTGGCGGGAGCCCCATGAAGCAATGAACCCATCTTGCCCTTTAAACAGAACTCAAGGTTTTGGAGGCGGTGTCATGGTATGGGGCACGTTCTATTGGTACGGAATGGGTCCCCTGATGTTGCTGGAAGGTCGGGTGTCCTCCAAGGATTATCTGAACATTGTTGCCGATCAAATTCATCCTGCAATTTTGACATCTTCATCCAGCAGGAGACAGCTGTTTCATGGACAACAATGTTACTGTTCATCGCGCAAGATGTGTTCAGCAATGATTCAGCGAGCATGACAGCCATTTCCACCATCTTTCCTGGCCACCACAAACGGACCTCAACCCCATTGAGAATGTATGGGACATGTTAGAAAAACAGATCCGGGAGCAAAGTCCTCTTCCGTCAAATCTGACCCCGTTAAAGGACTGTCTGGTGAACGCCTGGTATGCTGGAGATATAAAGGCATTCCAACACTTTGTGGAATCTATGCCAAATCGCATACGTGCTGTAATTCGAGGTATAGGATGTCCAGCTCGGTATTGAATAAAGCTTTTTAATTCAGTGACTGGTGTGTGTACAAGTTTAGAAAACAGTCTGTAGTTCCAGGATTAAACTAGAAGTTCTGACGAGTTGTAACGTTCACTGTGGCTTAGAAATTAGGCATTACTGAGGAACATTTGACATACAAATTCCACAGAAACATTGTATTAAGGATTCTTGGAATACCTCAGTTCTGGTGTAGCGTATTATATTAAGCCAATCACAGGTGGAGGTTGAGAGAGACCTGGATGTCAACTCAAATGTGATATCCCGATTATAGTATACAGATGCTGTATTCCAAACAATTATATAATATCTATAAAGGGTCAGAAATCGAGATGATACTGCCATGTGGTTCTAACTGCCTGACCTCATAGGTAGTTTCTATTCCGAGCTTGAAACAGTTAAAAAACGGGCAATCGTATGTCGAACATACATCATAGAATGTAGGAAATATATATGTGTGCAATATCCATGATTTGTTTCCTCATCTACTCCAACGAAACGACATCCCATTGATCTAAGGGTGCGAACATGTAAGTGTTGTTACTGATCAAATATCCAATGCTTTATTAATCAATGAGTACTGATTAAGTCTGCAGTCTGTTTCTCGACCTCTCCTCTTCGAGCCTCAATATCCTATCCAAGGGATAATTGGACTTGATATATTCCCGTCCATGTTAGGGATTGGAACCAATAATAGGTAGAGTGGACTAATGCTGAACATATAAAATGTCCAATGGAGGTACGAAGCTCCAATTTTTTGAAAGAGGAACTACGACTGTTCCCAAAGTAGGGCTTCTCAATTACTTTTGACCTCCATCTGAAATTATGTCTGCTCATTTCGAAATTGATTAATGTGTGCTATATGTATTACAGAAAGTCGTCCATGGATTAGAAAATGTTAAAAATCGCTATTCTAAAATATATAAACGAAATGTTTTATTAGACTTTTTTAGGGGTTTAGTTGATCCGAGTTTACTTCTAACGAAAGATTATGTTTGCCCCATTAGAGGACATCTGGTGGAAGAATTACTTCCGAATGAGGATGTTACTCGAATGAACACGGATCCCACTGAAAGTGATTTCTCAATGCCTTTTTCTAAATGCATGAATCTCATTAGAAGTTATCTCTAAATGCATGAACTCATTATAAGTTATTTCTAAATGCATGAATCACATTAGAAGTTATCTCTAAAGCCATTAATATCATCGAACATGATTTCTAAAGGCATGAATCTAACTCAAAATGATTCCTAAAGGCATGAATCCTGCTGAAAATTATTTCTTAATGAATGAATATCATTGAACGTGTATGGGATGAACTTCAGAAATATTAATATAAACGTTAATCTAATCCACCTTCCAAAACCATATATGAGTTACGAACTAATCTCCAAGAACAGATTAAAATACCCTCAGAACTTCTGTGCCTCTCATGAGAGCCAGTTGCAAATGCTGATTGTCTGTAAGGTTTATAACCACCTTTCTTGAACCTAAGTTTCGGATAAGCGTATGATATTTTGCATATTTCAAGATAAAGATGAATTGAATCTATTTACACATAGGGTACTGCCTTTTATACTGTACACATCCACATTTAAATACTTTTCAACAGTTAGTTTGCACACTATTACTCTTCAGTCATTTTTACCTTAACACTTGTTCTTCAGGGTCCTTATCCATTTTCATCTCCTACGAGGTGCGAAATATCAGCCTTTCCTCGTTACTTCGGTAAAGCCGCATTGTACTTTTATATATGTTCAATTCTACCATAATCGATTTCATTAAAAATTCTCCCAGGAATACATTGTAATGACCTTCGTGTATATACGCCAAACCTATACAATCGATTTCTGACTATTTTGATCGAAATCTGAACACCAGAAGTTATTTACAACTTTCTAGAGAATTGTATGGCTGCCTGTCTCCTATCTATATTGGCTAATAAAACAAACTGTCCTGGGAATAAGTGGCAATTAATGGGCAGCCAAAAATATGTAAGACTACATGCTTGAGTAAATCAGATTTTTCCTCAACATCTGTCTTCTGAGACTGGTTCTAATGTCGAGATACTAACAAGAGATATCGAGTAATACGAAATCTTAATGTCTCTGATAATTACCTATTTCATTTCTACCAAATGATTGCTCCATAGTTTTAGAAGTAATTATCTTCTTGTATAGAATTCTCATCAGATTGGCCTTTTTCTTTTAACACAAATAAAGAGAGATTAAAGAAAACGTTTATTGAGAGAGAACAGTCATTACAAAATTATTTTTGGGCAATGGAAAGTTTACATATTTATTTCAAACTTTTGCATGCATTTTGTAATTTTCATATAAAATTATGTTTTTTAAAACTTTTATACTACATCGTTTCTCATTTCAGTTATTTGCAAAATAATTGGACTCCCTAACTGTTATTTTTATGGTAAAGAAAAACCTTTCGATGACGATATACCTGTTTCATAATTATTACATGAAATACTGATCTCAAATATATAAAAATTTCTTCCTCAAGAACACAGCTCCCAAAGTTATTCTGATTGGGAAAATTTGAAGTAATCGAAAATAGAATGGCGAACTTTTTATCATTACTATAGTTAATATTGTCTTTTATTTCGAAGTTTTCTAGGGGCTGAATGGTGCCTCTGAGAAGTCGGGGTTCAGCTCGCTGGCCTCCCGGGGTTCACGAGATCTTCTAACCTCTGGTGAAGGGTCCTGTTGAAGGTCTGCGGACTGATTTTTGGTGGGCCAATCCAGTGGGCTTATTCACTTGTCTCCTGAGAAGCTCCGGGTTGCAGCTCAGTTTGAGAGTCTGTACTTGAGGGTTCTGCGGATAGGGCTTGGGGAACCCGGTCCAGTAGGCTCATCGATGTAGTCTCAGTGATATCGTGGGTCGGAAGACAGAATCACTGGGGCTCTTCGGCCCACTCACAATGGAGAGGACGAAGTTGAAGGCTCGCGGCTGGAAGTGGGATCCCCGGTTGATGGGCTTGTCGATGGAATAGCCAGACTAAGAGTCTCCACCTCAGGAGCCGAGTCAATTTAGTTCTATATACCATCTTTGTGACTAACAGGGGAACAGATTAAATTTAGGTTTTGACCGATGGATGAACCTTCCTTCTATAAGATTGTTCGCCATAGGTAGCCGTGGATGAGCTGTGTCCATGTGGCACTGTCTTGCCCCGGCTTAGGTAGTGGTGTTGCAGGCATTCTCCCTATAGATGTAGTGCAGTCAATGCATTGTAGAGCGTCTAGGACATGCCTTTATATGATGTGATCCTAATAACCCTCTCCCCCGATAGGGGACCACCTTGACACGATAGGGGACCACCTTGACGTGATGATGGGGCTGAATGGTGCCTCTGTGAAGTAGGGATACGGCTCGTTGGTTCTCGGTTTGCACGAGATAATGTAACCTCTGGTGGAGGGGCCTGTTGAGGGCCTACGGACTGGTTTGGGTGGGCCAGTCTAATGGGCTTATTGACTTGTCCCCTGAGAAACTCCGGGTTGCAGCCCCAGTGGAGGGGCTGTGGCTGAGGATCTGCGGACTCGGAGTGGCTAACCCGGTTCAGTGGGCTCATCAGTGCAGCCTAAGTGAAATTGTGGATCGGAAAACTGCGGTTGGGGCCTGTGGTCCATATCACTATGGAGAGGATGAAGTTGAAGGCTCGCGGTTGGGAATGGGATCCCTGGTTGATGGGCTTATCGATGGAAAAGCCAGACTAAGAGTCTCCACCCCGGGAGCCTAGTCAACTTGGTTCTATATACCATTTTTGTGGCTAACCGGGGTACAGATTAAATTTAGGTTTTGATCGATGGATGACCTTCCTTCTATAGGATTGTCCGCCATAGGTAGCCGTGGATGAGCTGTGTCCTTGTGGCACTGTCTTGCCCCGGCGTACGTAGTGGTGTTTCATGCATTCTCCCTATAGATGTAGTGCAGCCATATATTGCATAGCATCTGGGACTTGCCTTTACATAATGTATCCTAATAACCCAACCCCCCGATAGGAGACCACCTTGACGTGGTGGGGGGCTTAGTGGTGCCTCTGTGAAGTAGGGTCACGGTTCGTTGTTTCCTCATTTGCACGATGGGATGTGGCCTTTGGTGGCGGAGCCTGTTGAGGGTCTACAGGCTGTAAGTGAGTCGACAGTCTTGTGGACTTATTGACTTGTCTCAAGGAAGCTTTAGGTCACAGCCCCGATGGAGGGGCTGTGGCTGAGAGTTCTGAGAATTGGGCTTGGCAAACCCGATCCAGTGGCTCATCGGTGCAGCCTCAGTGAAGTTGGGGTACAGACTGCTTCTGTCTTGCGCCAACTGTAGTTAGTGGAGATTATGGCATTCTCCCCAAAGTTGGTGTGCAGCCATATGCTGCACACCAACTACTGGGACTTGCCATTACTTAATGTATATCCTAATAACCCCCCCCCCCCCGACACACATACACCAGCAGCAGTAGGAGCCACTTTGTCGTTTTTTTTTTTTTTTTTTTTTTTTTGGGGGGGGGGGGGGCTTGAGGGCCTGAATGAAGTTGAAGGCGTTGCTGACCAGAGTGGCACCCGTCACGGGAGCCGAGGCAACTTGGATTGCACATCCTTGTTTGTGGTGATCCAGGAAACACAGATTAAATTTAGGTTTTGATCGGTGGATGAACTTTATTCTATAGTACTGTTCGCCATAGATAGTCGTGGGTTGAGTATTACATATATGGTGTAGTCTTGCCCTCGACGTAGTTAGTGGAGATTTTGGCATTATCCCTATAGATGGCGTGCAGTCCTTGAATTGCGATACATCTGAGTTTTGTCACTCCTTTTAATTTCCTATCCTAAAAACAAAGTTTTTTTGCTCAATTTGAATTTAACTTTTATGCAAAATATATGTAAGAGCTTGATTTTAATTAATCACATTGCAAATAGTTTAGCAGACACGTCGATAAACAAATTATATTCTAGAACAGGATTAATAAATCCGACTTCCTCAGTAGTAAACACTATGTATTTTATATAAAAAGAAAATTGTTATCTGTGGAAAAGCCGTTGTTGTTGTTTAACGTTACAGAAGAGCATGGGATGTCCTTATTCAGGCTTTCCCAATAAAGTTTTGTGCGAAATGCAAAACAAAGGTGTTTCCAAAATAAACAAATAAATTTTTTTTTTTGAAATTAATTTTTTTTGAGTAGGGTGCTCAATTTAATAATACTATTTTTCTTAGTCTTTTTTATTTTTTTATATGTTTTTTGTTTTATATATATATTTTGATTTTGATTTTATCCTCCAAAGTTTCAATTTTATATATTAAATTCTGTTCCATAATGGGGTGGATAAAATAAACTGAAGAATGAGTTTATAAATGAAAATTTTTATATCATATTTCGGGTGAATTAATAAATTTTGAATATTTAGATCCTCAATTCCAATTTTATTTAATGCCGAGAAAAAAGTTGCTCTTTGCCTAGAATATAAAGAGCAATTTAGTAAAATATGAATAGTATTTTCTGGTAAGTTACAGTTTAAACAATTTGGAGAGTTTGAAAGTTTTAATTGAAATTTTTGTTTATTAAGATTGATGGTATCAGTCTTTAGTCTATAAATAATTTTATTTTCCTTCCGAGAGAATGGGAGTGTTTCTATATGATTAATCTTATTTGATAAATAGTATCTAAAATTATTTCTGCAACTTGCCTGAGCTTGAAAATGTTTTTCGGTAAGGATGAATTCTATTTTGTTGAGTTCCTGTTTAAAAGAGTAAAAGAAATTATAAACAAGGGAAATATCCTTAAGGTCATGGGTTTTTTTGGCAATTAAGTCAACTCCTTCATTTTCCTGAATCCCATTGTGACTTGGGATCCACTGTAGTTTAATTATGTTATTTTTACGAGTAATATTTGTCTGATTTAATATTAAAATGTTAGAAGTGTAGTAATTGAAGTTTGAGGAAAGTGTTTCTTGTTGTAGCACTTGAAGGGCACCTTTGGAGTCTGAAAAAATTACAATGTTTTGATTAGTTAAATTATTTAAAATTGATTTAAAGGTTTCGTAAATGACAATTAATTCTGCTTGGAGAATTGGAGTATTTTTGGGGAATCTAAAAGAGTTGGAAAAATTAGAAGATGGACAGAGAAAAGCTGCAGCGGATGATCCTCTTTCTTGTATGACTGACCCATCTGTGTATATATTTAAGGTAGACTCAAAGTTTTCTGCATAAAATGATTTAAATAAGATAAAAACAGAATCAGCAGGTAAATCTTTTTTGGAAGTTAGCGAAGGGATATCGAGGTTAATTAAAAGAGGAGGGAAGCACCAGTCCGCGAAAATTTTGGGAGTGTCTCCTACAAGAGTTCTGTTAAAATAATTATCATACAAATTAGATATATATTCATTATTATAAATTGTTTTAATATATGGCAGTCTATGGAAATGTTTATAGAATGGGTGAGTAGGGAGTTTGTAATGTAATTTGAAAAAATATTTTGTTAAAAGAATATTATGTCTAATTTCGAAAGGTGGGATAGCTGTTTCTGCAATTACCGAAAGTGTGGGGCAAGATTTTACGAGCCCCAGGGCAATTTTCCAACAATGATTCTGCAATGAGTTTAGCTTTTTAAATTTTGAGAATAGAGCTCCAGAAATAAATTCCAAACCAAATTCAATTTTAGGTCTTATGAGATTTTTGTAAACGATTATTAAATGTTGTTGTTGAGTGCCTTCATTTCTGAAAGCAAAGTGTTTAATACAGTTTAGCAATCTTAAACCTGAAGTATGTTTATTATTAATATGATGATGCCAATTTAATTTGGAATCCAGATGTATACCTAGAATTTTACATTTATTTACTTGAGTTAAATTTTCTGAATTAATGGTTAATTTAAAAATAGGGTTATAGTTTTTTTTTTGTGAAATGGGATTATAAAAGTTTTTTTATGTTAATTTCCAGATTCCATTTTGAGCAGTAATCACAAAGTTTATTTAACTGCTTTTGCAGTTTTTCCTGCAACTTATATTCATTTTTTCCTGCAGACCAAAAAATAATGTCATCTGCGTATCCTGTAAAATTGATTGATTTTTCGAATATATCTTTGATGTCGTGTATATAAAAGTTAAATAAAATCGGGGATAAAATTGATCCCTGTGAAAGGCTTGTGTCATTTTGTGAACATCAGATAAAAATTCTCCTATTTTGACTTGAATAGATCTGTTACCTAATAAATTGTATAAGAAGTTTAGATACTTTGCGCTTAAATTAAATTTAATTGGTTTTGTAAATAAACTTTGTATAGATACAGAGTCAAAAGCTTGGGTTAAATCCAAAGAAATTGCTAAAAGAACTTTTTTCTGTTTAAAAGCTGTAAAAATGTCATGTAAAAGTAAATATATGTTTTCCTTGGAAGAAGGTTTTTCCTAAAGCCAAAGAAATTGTATGGGAAGAAGTCGCCTGATTCAAAAAACCAGGAGAGTCTTTTAAAAATTAATCTCTCAAAAAGTTTCAGAGAATTAGAAATTAATGAGATAGGGCGATATGAATTTAAAAGGGTTGGTAATTTACCTGATTTAAGAATAAAAAAAATAATAATTTTTCTCCATTCTGGGGGAATACAATTATGTTCCCAAATATGATTAAAAACATCTAATAGTTTAATTTTCCATTTATGTGGGAGATGGAAAAAAATATTATTTGAGATTAAATCAGCTCCAGGGGCTGATTTAGGATTGATTCTTTTGATAGCTGTATTAAGTTCCGGTAAACTAAAAGGTTTATCCATTTGGGTGTGACAATTTTTTTTATTCCTTAATTGCGAATGTATATCATGATTGTTAGTGGGGACATCCTGTGTAATCTTAAGATTAGCAGCAAAAAGGTCTGCAGTTTGTTTAATATTGATATTGTTGATTAAGGCTATTTCAGCCATTGGAATTTTTTGAGGTTTATCTGTAATACGTTTTTTATATACTCTCCAGATATTAGTTGTTGGAGGCAAAGTAGAAAGATGAGTGATAAATTCTTCCCAGTTATCTCTATATGCTTGTTTTAATTTTTTCCGTACAGATGCCTTAATTTTTTTATAAGACTCAATGTCTGAGAAGTTTCTGGATCTTTTGGCCCTATTTTCTGCTTTTTTTTTCTAAGGCAACCAGCCTATTCATGTGCCAAAAGTTTTTCTGTAATTTAGGAACTTTATTATAGATAGTTTGAAATGCCGATTTATTGAGCGAAAAAAATTCACTAAAAAACTCAGAATATTCATCACCTAAATGTGACGGAGATGCTTCATCTATAATTTGAGAAAATAATCTCCAATTATTTAAATAAATTAATTTATTGAAATTTAATTTGAAATTTGTATCTATAATAATTGGATGGTGATCACTACCCCTGGTGTCTGGGAGAAGTGACCAGAGTATATTTTGACTAAGAATTGGAGAAATTAAGGTTAAATCAATTACAGATCGTTGATTAGCAGGGTTCTCATGTGTAGAGATTTTCTCATGTGTAGAGATTTTCTCATTTAAAATAATAAAGTTTGATTTTGAGATGAATTTACTTAAATGGAGACCTGCATAATTTACTGTGTAGGAGAACCACATTGGGTGATGGGAATTAAAATCACCAACGATGACATATGGTTCGGGAATTTGTGCCAATAAATTATTAAAAAAATTTTCATTAAGAGCAAGTCCACGATTATAAATATTCAAAACAGAGAAAACTAGGTTGTTAATTAAAATCTGTATGGCAATGCATTCCAGAGGGTGTAAATCAAATTTTAAAGGAATAATCCGATGGTTGATATTTTTATCAACCAAAAAGGCTACACCATTTCTGCTATGCTCTGCAAAAAATGAATAAGTTAAAAAACCTGGAACATTTACCTGTTTTCTGGATTGCAATTCCTGCAAAGCAAAAACATTAATTTTACTAACTTTGGAGAACAAAATTAAATCTTCTCTTTTTGAGATTATGCCCCTGCAATTCCATTGCAGGAGCGATAAATTCTTAATTTTTGAGTTGTGATATAAGGTCTCTTAAAAGTTTGAAATGCTCTTCATAAGAGCAGACATAGGTAAGTAGATGAATAATTAAGTCAATAATAACGTTCACAGTAATGTTTTCTCCCACTATCTCCTTAGCAATGGAGTTTGAAGATAGCTGAGAATCAAGCTTGTTAGAAGAAGGGGTTTTGTGAAGAATTGCTTTAGCTTTTTCAGCATAGGAAGGTGTTGCTTTCTTTTTTTTGTTATCCAAATGTGAATTCAAGAGACTTGGACAATCAGCAGCGGAGGTGGAAGGAAGTGAAGGAAATATATCCTTACGCTGCGAAGCACGTTTCAGAGGAAAGGCATTTTTGAAGATCTTGTCAGCAGCATCCGATCTTTCTACGAAGTCCAGTCCATGTAGATGAGAGTTATTTAACTTTTTTGCAAAATTCTAATCCTGTTTGTCTTCCGCGTCAAATTCATTCAAAACTTGTTGAAAAGATAGTTGAGCTTGTGTAGGGCGGCGCATTGATTCCGTTTGGCCGGAACTTTTTTCTCTCCGAACCTGAAAATGGCGGGCTTCCAATTTGGCCTGTGTAAATGCCGAAGACCAGCTGCATTTGATGGAATTTTGAATTTTCAGCACCGCACAGGCAATTTTCTTGATGGGGCAACCATAATAGGTGGCTGGATGAAGGTCCCCACAGTTAGGACAACAAAAATCACTTGAGGTACAATTTTTATGAGCGTGTTCTCCGCTACATCGCTTACAGCGAATTTTACTTCGACATGCAGATGCAGTATGACCCCAACGAAAACAATTTCTGCACAATGGGGGGGGGGAGCCGAAGTATTCCTTGATATAGTATTGGGAAAAGCCTATAGTTACATGAGTTGGTAGTTTAGAGCATGTAGAATGAAATTCCACGTTTTCCGTTGTTTTTTTTTTATAAAACCATCATTAGACGAGTTACTAAAGTATCTATACATCCGTCGAACTTTAAATACATCATAACATTTAAGGCTTTGAAGCAAAAAGTCATCATCATATTTTGTATTCACATTTGACATAATTCCCTTAATAAAGTCTTCGTTGGGAAGCGGTGATCGACTTCTACCCCCAATATTTTGTCAATCTTTTGCAGTAATTCTAGGTCAGATTGATTGGGGGGGAAGACAATAATGTCTCCCTTACGGGTGAATCGGCCCTTGATCTCCTTATTCAAATATTTAAAGAAAACGTCAGTCACTAATCCGTCATCGAGGTCGGACAATTTTTGTTAGTTATAAAAAAATATTATCGCCAGTTCCTCCCTATGTTGAAAACGAGGGTTACGAGAATTTGTATTATGAAACACTGTAGATTCATTATCAGAGTCTAAATCAGAACATTCTGGAGCGTTTTTTCAAATATGGAAGAGTTAAACTTATCTGAGTAGTTTGCATTATATAAAAAGTTGTTACGTTGTAAATTTTCTGGGATGAAAGTTTCACTGTTAGACGAGATATTTGACAAGTCGTTAGCAGAAGAGATCGTTGGGCTCTTACCAACTGTATTTTGGTTACATGTTTTGAAAGTTTGTTGAGTTGGGCCTTTTCGGATAATTTTATAGGAACACCCTTGGTCTTTTTGAGTTTATTGCTAGAGTTGATATTTCTCTTCTTTCCTCCCATGTTATCGAAGAAGGCACTAGAAGATTCACTGATGTAAACTCTTGCTACAGCCGAATTGGCGAAATTAACTTTCCACTAGTTTTTATGGAAAATAGACATTAATCTCTGATGTAATGACGAACACAAAACTTGCAAATGCAGGAGCACAGCACAAACACGTCACTACTCATTCGGCAACTGTTGCCAGGTCGTCCGAAAAGTCGTTTTTCACCTTTATAACAAATATTGCGTGATAGGAAGAATTTTTATCGGTATCCTCATTTTATATCGACTATATTTTTTGCACAACGAAAATGAAAGTGAAAGTTTCGTTACTTATTTCGCATAACTTGTATAAATTTTAAAATCTTATCAGAATAGGTATCTTTTTGCTAATTTAAAGTTAGATATCATGTTTGTTTGTTTTTTATTCCATTGTTATTAAATTTTATTACAATCGTTCAGGTAAAATTTTATACCGTAGCGGTGTAGCTGAAAATCCATTATTTTCATTCATGTAACAAAGTTATTAATATTTACTTATTAACGAAAGTACATTCGCAGAGCTGTCTTCGAATTTTAATCTTCAAGAAAGAAATACTCTTCATTTTCGGTTTAGTGATTTTAAAATCAAAGCTATGCTGACTCTTTGGTAACTGCTGCAATGAAAGCTTAATTTCACCATGATTAAAATCATTGAGAATCTACATTTGAATTTCGATTCAAATTTTACTTCATCTGAAATATTAATCATTATAATTTTAAGAACCTTAAAAAGAAATGCCCAAATCATAACCAACATTATCAATAGGATCAAAAGCAGAATATGCCAGTGTGACTTGGCAAATACGGAAATAAATTTACGGACAGATTTGGAATTTGAATCTAATGTTTTTTTTTAATATTTCAATTTCATTTTCAAATTTTAGCGTTTCCCAATCGTATAAATTCAAACTAGTGAACGGTTTGGAAATTGTAAATGATAATATTTATTAATTCTTCTCTAATAAATAATTATTATTCATTTATCTCTTAAAATAATTGAGATTTTTTCATTATTAAATCATAAAATTTCCCATTATATACCATTTTATGAACAGAATTGCTGTTTGAGCTTTCTTAACTATTTATATTTTTAACAGATATTATCAAAACGAATATTATATGATGAATCTGTTTGTGATTTTTAAATGTTTTACAGTGATATTTTTCATAAAAACTTCCAATGTTAGAGAGATTTGAATGTTGCTTTTAGATTCGTCTACAGATTATCTGTGGCATATTATACTGGCAGGGCTCCTGTCAGATCTTTGTGGCGTAATAAACTGACAAACTCTTGTCAGACCTGTGGTAAGCAGATGCTTGCAGGAAAAAGTTTTTTAACATGGAAATTTCGCAATACATGCTTACTGTACATGTTCATGTGGCATTAATTAATTTTCGAACCAAAATGCTGAATACTATTGGAAAATTTGACTGATTAAGATAAATGAAAGAAATGGCAGTTTGCCATTATGTTATTGACTGAATTGAAACACAAATTCAATAGGTATTAGCTTTATTACTGTATAAAATTAAAATATATCACTTAAGAAAACGTTATAATAGCAGCTTTAACGAGATCTCAATAGAAAGTGAAAAAATGGTGACAGAATAAAAGAAATTCAATTCTATACATAGTTAGCAAAGCGAAATTCTAGTATTTCGATATAGCTAAGTATTACGACAGAATCAAACGGTAAAAAATTCATTTTTCATATTTTGTAAATTCGAAGTGTGGAGAAATCGGAAAAGCTCAAGTAGAACGAGATGTTCAGATGCTGAATGAGTGATGGAGACATTTACTCTAAGTCGGGGAAAATCATTCAGGCACTCGAGCAAGATTTTGTAATGCTTCTTTCAATAGTTTATAAACTTCTACAAGCCAGTCTCGTTTGCAGACATACAAAATTCAAATAGCCTAAAATATTTTCCCACCTAACAAAGAATCTCGATTTGAGTTGTAAACAGTTGTCTCGATTGAGAAACTTCCTAATTTATGAAGAGATTTTTCTTTGCCAAGGAAGCAATTTTCCATTATTTGAAAAAAAAAAAAAAACATGACTGTCAGTTTATCAGTTTCTAAAATTTCCGTGAGGCTGGGCAATTGAAAAGTTTCTTTTTTTACGTTAATGTGCAGTGCGAATATTCCATGATCCAGTAAGTAATAGAGCCAATTTTTTTTTAAATCGTTTTAGCAAAGAAACCCATCCTTGATGATGACTACATAGATACGATACAGATTTTTGCAGTCTTCTAACAGGTCAGCACATCGATTTCATTTTTTAGCAGAATGAACGGTCTTTCTATGGCAGCCTGTATCGCGATTATATTTGTGTGAATAAATACCTGACTACTATAAACTTAATGGAGGCTCAATCATCTACCTTCCCCATATTTTCATACGTCATCCGTTAGTGTTTTTCCCTTAAGAGATTAGGATGAAGAGTGAATGTGCACACGAAATGTTCAAAACCTTAACGATTTACCACACTTGAATCCAATTGGTCAAGGAAGAGTCAAAACAGAATAACCAGAAAGAATATTTTGGAAGCAGAGTGATAAATTGGACATTCTACTCACATAAAATCATAATTCCAAGTGTCGTAATTAATTTTTCGAAATCTATCATGAGCATCTGTATGTTGGTTATTGATATTTATATTTAATAATATATATATATCCATTAGTTTAAACATAAAACTCATAAAAGTTTAATAGTGGAATTGTTTTATAACTGTTTAGCGTTACAATGTAATTACTAGGCAGGAAAATTTAAACATTGCGATGTTACCTAAATGGAGATTCAAATTCGAAGCTTTGTAACTTTTTAAGTAAGCTTTTCATGGGCATATGTAACGAAAGAAAAATTAAGTTCCACATTCATGTGCATCCACACCTTGCTTTTGAGCAATATTCATTCGATATTTCAAATTTTAAAACCTCGAATATTTAATTACGGAAGAGTAACAATGGCAAGATTGAGCATGTGCATTGATGCTCTTAAGCGGTTGTTCTGGATACTCCAGAATGATGCATTTTCCGATATAAATGGTTAGCTATAGGGTGTTGTAAACGTCGCATCAACGTTTAGTGTCTCTGTTTGGCTGAACAGGTCTTATTCAGGTATACTAGTAGAATTCTGAAAACTGAAACAATAGTACTGAAATCTACGATTTGAATGATACTTCTCTTGCTAGTGCGCATGAATACTCTCCAGACTAGTTCCCTTTTTGAATTCAAACTCATTCTTTTCTTATAAGTCAATGAGCATACGTAACTGATTAATTTCCTAAGTAATGCAAAGTCAGTTGACAAATTATGAGGAGAATTTTAATAACAATTGCTCTGAATGAAAAGGGGGAATTTTCTATTGTCTGTAAAATAATTTTGGTGAATTTTAATATTTGGTTTTATCATAATGCTGAGAGAGATATAATGCATAATATTCCTTGATTCCTTCACCGTCATACAATCATTATTTCCACATTATTAGCTTACAATAATTCTTCCTTTTCGTGTACATTATAGTAGTAATATAAAAATATGGTAATGTATATAAATATTGTAATAAATAATGTCTGTATTAGAACCAACGTAACTTAATCTACAAATGTAGCTTAGTGTTATACTAACTGTACGATATAACTCTTCTGATATTCAGAAGAAAAATAAGATATTTTTGACACTATATAAAAAACACACAAAATTATTCTTAGAATTTGCTCTATTCAAAATGTTGATGCAGTATCACTTTTCTGTGAAAGGTATAATCTAATATAATGATTTTGAGTTATTTTGACTAAAACAATTTTCCATGACTTTTATTATCATAGAAGTTAAGCTGTCACGATGCCTAATCCTGCCTAATGCCGAGAAACAATATTTATTTGATGGATATCCACAATGCTGTGTATGACTTGGAAGGCATAAGCTTTGCTCGAAGGTATTTCATATTTATTTGAAATACGAAGTTACTGCTACAGAGCAACATTGACGTAAACAATCTAATTATTCCAAGCTTGTGTATCGCTCTCATTTTCCCTAAGGGCAGATACGATATATTAACACATCATTATGCTGCATGCTCTGCGGTCCTTTTGCAGATTCACAAAGTCTAGATTTCCTTATTGTTTAACGCTATATGAATGCCAGGGTTCCTTCGCTTCAAAATTTATTAATTCGCTTCTCATGTACTGCTATCATTTCATAAAATTGCCCGAAAAATGTAACGGATTTACTTCCAAATTTAAACGTATAAATTATTTCACACAATATATATATAATTGCCTTTGATATATTTCAATTCAACGTAAGTCAGTAAGGAAAATGCTTTATTATTTCCGGACATGTAGTATCTTCTCTCTTTCAAGAAGATACAGGATGTTTAATAGATCAATTACTTTTAACACAAATTTAAAAACTTAATTATTTAACTGGCGAGTTATAAACTGCGCTGAGATTGTTAATTATTTTACCATTTTTATCCTAGGAGTGAAAAAGAAATTACATTTTTTTTATCTCTTCAAAACCATCGACAGAATTTTGAATGAGAATGCTAGCTGCAAAGGTAGCGAAGACTATTAACCATGGAAACATGACAACTAATTCAGTATTAACACTAAGAGTTCGAATGGTTCCATTGCGTGTTCTATGTAGGGAAATGTTAACCAATTATGGAATGAAACCTCATAATGGGATGCATTGTTTTTCCTCTGAGCGGTATTTTTTTTTTGCATACAATGAGCTAAATGGCCTGGTTACAAGAATACTAAAGGGCTCATAGAAGGTTGGTAGAAAGGGATCCAGTGGACAGCTGTTAAAAAAAAGGTCGATGCGTTCAATACCATCCAGCGTGTTATTTAACATGCACAGGGTCTGGCTCTCCTGTGCACCTGACAGCAATATTACGTCCCATTTGACGGACGGCGGCATTTCCATCCCCATCGCTGTTTCCTTTCTCATGGAGGGCAGAGCGCTATTTCGCGGAGATATATCTCAAAGCTGGCACAGGTGCGGCTAAAAATCTGGGAACTGAAGATTACGAACCTGGCGCGCTATCTACTCAACCAACCCCCTTTCCCAAACTTCATACGGTAAAGAGGCATTTTGAGCAAATACATACATATTACCACAAGGGTAAGACCACTTCCAAAGATTTTAGTCAACAATGAAAATTTAACAAATAATCGTTTGCTTTGTAACAGCATTGGCACCACCGCCTTTCAGGCTCCTCAAAATTCCCCGCCTTCTCAGCAGGGGACACCGCTGGGTTTGGAAAGGCCGCTGTTGGTGGGATGGTACGTTAAGCCATGGCTTCGTGTGTGGGAGAGCCATATACTGCGTACGTTAAAGAACCTGCTGGATGTCCTTGACGTGAGGCTATCATCCTAACAGCTGTCCAGTGGGTCCCTTTCCCTCAACCTTCTCTGAGCCTTCGAGGTCTTTGTGACCTGACCATTTAGCCGATTGTGTGAAAATACGACATAACCGCCTTTCGTGTATACTTTTATGGTCCTTGCTGATTTCTAGATGTAAAAAGCCAGAAGTAGGGGAAATGTCGCTAAAGCCAACAACGTTAGATGCCTGCAGATAGGATCTTAGCCACAGTGCAGCTAGTAAGATCGTTACTATTTTCCTTTTAAAGGATATAATCATGCGTCGCATTGAAAGTATGTTTTGTAATATAAAATTTCAACTCAATTCTCGATTGGAAAATTCAAAGCTATTTGCACTTAAAAGAGTAATCAACAGCTAGTTCGAGCATCGCAAATTTCACAGGATTTGTTTTATTTCGCAATGAAGAGAAAATATTTTAAGATACTTGTATGGTTCGGAAGATGTCTTTATAAGCAACATTCTCAGAGATATTACTTTATTAAGTTATGGAAATTAATATTTTACAAGTAACGTCATATACTGGAAAGTGTGTTTGGTTTTTGTACAGATAGCGTTGATGCAATTAGTTTCTGAACTTCAGAATCACTCGAGGAATTTTAAATGTTGATTTGCTATTTATATTTTGTGTGAGCCATAGCGGAATACTATTAAATATTAAAAAAACCAAGGTCTCTGAAGCTATCTGATGAAATCAAAGTAGCTAATCTTATTCATCGAATCCTCAAACTACTTTTTATGGAGATGTGTGCGTTAGGGGTTCTTTTACGTTCTGAGAGGGATCTTTTTTTGCACAAAATTGTGTAGATGTCCATGTAACAAGGACCCCGAAGTCTCAGAGGAAGTTGTGTATGGGGTTCTACTGGATAGTTGTTAGATGACGAGAATGCTTTGCTATATTCCGAATTGGTGATTGTAGCGTGGCAAGTCATTTTTACGAATCTTCGTGCTGCGAAAATATAAGCATGCTTTCGTTGAACTTAAACCTAAGCTAACATATCTGTTCGACAATACTTATTGAGTGTCAAAGTTGATTTAATGACAAACAAATTGGGATCCTAAACTAGAGAATTTGTAAGGTACATGGTTTCCGAGATCCTTATAATACAAACCCCGACCTGCCCACGGTCAGTAGGAGACACCGATAGGCTTGGAAAGGCCGCCGTCCGTCGGATGGGACGTTTAGCCGTGGCCCCGTGTGCGGGAGAGAGCCATACCCTGTGCACGTTAAAGAACACGCTGGATGGTCTTGACGGAGGCTACCATCTGTCTTCAACAGCTGTTCCAGTGGGTCCCCCCACCAACCTTCTCTGACCCTTCGGGGTCCATGTGACCTGGCCATTTAGCCCATGGTGTGCAAAAAAGTGCCGCTCAGAGGTAAAACAACCCAACCCAACCTTATAATACAAACACGGTTCATGTCTAATATATATAGATGATTGTGAATGATTGACTACTGACTGACTGATGGCTCACTGACTGACAGGGTCTCATGCTAATTCTAACTATGATTGTAGAGTTCCGAAAATGTGCACCTAGGAGAAATCCAGAGAGCAGATCTCGGCAAAAATTCAATTTGGCCCACGGTTTGCCCTTCAAGACACCTCGGAAAATCTACAAGAGGTAAGAAACGTGAAAAGTGGAGTCTACGGCTGTTTTGGATTGTAGATGTGGAAAACGTTATGAAATTTCGGATCCGACGGGCCCTACGAGATCAAACGTAAATTAAATATATTGGTGCTAGAGAGCTAAAATTGGGTTCTTGTGGTATTTTGAGTCTTAGATCTCGGAAATGATTAATTTTGTTTGTAATGGGTCCTTCAAGGTCTAAGTTTAAAAGAGATCTACTGGCGTTAGAGGGCTAAAAATTGATGCCAATGATATTTTGAGTCGCAGATGATAGAAATTATGCCAAACTTTTGATACGATTGACTCTTCGAGGTCAAAGGTCATATTTCGACATTCCTGTGTGGAGAACTAAAACATTGGTGAATAGTACTATTACAGGCAGTAGAACTCAGAAATGAGAGAAGTTTTCAGAGTGAAATAGAGGGTCATCGTTCAAAGTCAAACAGGGGTCGGAGTGACAAGCTAGAAATCAAGAGTTCCCGAAGGCACTGATTGATTTCTAGTACTTCGCATTTCCATATCTTGCAATTAGATTTAAAGCTTTGTAAACTAAACTAGTCATTTGGGAGAAAAAGGGTGATGACGGAATATTTTTTTCAATTGGTTCGCAGACATGGAAGAGAACAAATTGACATCTATAGCATTACTGAGTTTGTTTCTGAACATTAAATGTTTTTATTTTTTCTTTCTTGCATTTGTAACAAAATCTTAAAATTCCTGCAGAAATGTCGCGTCTCCTCTTTACCTCATGTCGCATATCTATTGAATTTCTTACTTAAATTCCATGATAAACTGCAAAGAGAAATCTGCTCCAAAACACATACAAAAAATGCATTATTATTATTTCGATAAATCTGTTATTACCAATAAATTAGCATATCTGAATTTTGTTCAGTGAAAGACCTAGGCATAGTGAATACTGAATTCATTCGATACGAATAGAGTTTTTGTTATTGCAATTATGACACTTTCGTACTATTATATTTTCTTTGTTATGACATAACAGCTTGTCTTAATATCACGTTGCAAAATAGTTATAAATATTTCAGAAATGTTCAATATTGTTGAATATAGCGTTAATTTATTGGATTAAAAACATTGCCCATTCGGACAAAAAAATATCCGAACTCTCAGCCTGCTTGATATTTGGCGGAGAATTAATTGTGTGTCGATGGGCGCGTCGTTGCTACGCGCCCAGCCGCCCTCGGGCGGTGTGATGCTTTGACGAAGTCGCCTCATGCGGCCGTAGGAAAAAGCGAGGGAACCTAGTACCCCCCGCCCGAGTTGGTGCGGTCGAGGGGTGCCGTCAGTCTTCCCGGCGGTGCTAGGTTCCAAGAGTTCCCGCTGTTGTTCAGGACCCGCCCTCCGCGTGCTTCTCGCCCACACGCGCTGGCGGGAAAGTGATCTGTGAGGGACTCCTAGCCCCGTCGCCTATGGGCGGCTGGAGTCTTCACCCAGTGTGTGTTCCGTCCATGATATCCCTTGCGCCACCTCTAGCCATCCCATGGCTGAGTGGTTAGCATGCTTGACTACTGATCTAAGGGACCTGGGTTCGAGCCCCGGGTAAGGCATGGATGTATGTGCTGTTTTTCTGTTGAGGTCCTGCCATCCTCACAGACCCTCTACTATGGCATAAAAAATGACAGGCTCCTGTCAGACCACTGTGGCAAGCAGCTGCTTGAGGGGGTATTTATTTATTTTTTAATTGTGGGATATTTTGGCTGTCCAATGTTCGCCAGAAAATGAGTATTCGAACATTTATCCTGCTCTATTTTTTAGTTTATTGGTATAAGGGAAGTTTAAAATGTCTAATCGGTTGTTGTTGCTGAATATTATGCTGTTAGGCAGATTGGTCAATTCAAATTCCAATGTACTTCTGGAATATATCATGGAATTTACTTCTGATCTATTATTTTGCATTTTGATTGAAGAACTTTGTTATTTTTTTATTTCTATAAGTTTAATATTGATGTTATGCAACTGGATTATGTGTAAATACAGAGTTTATGATTTGTGTTTTGCTTTTGTGAAATATGAAAATAAATCAATTATTACAAAGTAAAAAATAAGGATCTTTACAATCAATTTCTACGGGGTGATCGAAAAGTCACGCAACCCAAAATTGAAGTTTATGTAATTTGTTTCTAAATAGTTGTAATTGTACTCTCTCTACTAGTTGGCACCATAAGACTATTCAAAACTATTGGAGACTGACTGCAATGTGGTAGGTATAGGATGAGGTCAGTGTAGCTTCGTTCATACTGGAAGTGAAATGCTTTTTTCCCAGGTACAGCGAGTTTTCATTTTGAAAATTATTTTTGTGTGTTTACCTTATTCGTATGCACATGTTACTGAGAAGTTTCGTAAGAAATATCAGGCTGCTGCAGTTCCTCAGATGTCGATGATAGCCAGATTAGTAAAACGTTTCTGGGAAACAGAATCTGTTGCCGACAAAAGATGGTTCCGGGAGACCTACTGTTTTGACTATGCTAAGTTGCATGGCGTGCACAGAACATTGCAGCAATTCCCTACAAAAAGTCTCAGAAAACTCGCAGTGGAAGCAGGGATATTGTACGGAAGTGCTGAGAATACTGCACGATACTACACCTTCATCTCATATTATGTCCATACTGAGTGCAAACGATATGGATGAAGGTGTACTGTCCTGCAGTGGTGCTGCCAGAGGAACTGAAGAACCCGGATAGGAAAACGTGTAGTCTACTGTCAATGGCTTCGGCCATTTGCTTAAGAACATGGAATATTTCTCGAACAAATACTGATAGAGCTTTTTCAATGATGGAGCTTGGTTTCACCTAAGTGGCTACGTGAATAATCAAAACAATAGGATTTGGTGAAAATATTTTTCATTAACAGCCCTTTTACACTAAAAACATCGAACTGTTGTGTGCGGTGCGTTGTATCAGGTCATCGCATAGTGGGACACATTTTCTTTGAGTTGATGGTGAATAATGCGGTATACCAAGACATTATCACAGAATTTATTGCATTTCTTGAGGTCAATGAATGCAATTGCTGGTTGAAGCAGGAAAGTGTCACATATCGAAGGAAACCATGAAACCAAACATTTGCAAAATGTTTTTCGTGACTGTCTCATTTTTAAAGGCTTGCGGCTCCAAGACCACCGGATTTATCACTTACAGAATTTTTTTACTCTGGGAGTATCTGAAAGGAGTTGTGTATCAAGATAATCCTAACACACTGGAATGAACTCAAGATGAACATTACAAGAGCGATCGCAAACAGCAGTCTTCAGGTGCTTCACAAGGTGACATCAAATGTGGTAAAAAGAGCTCGCGTTATCATCCGTGAACAAGGATGCCATTTTCAACATATGTTGTAATGACATTTATATTCGTCTTCTCTTAGAAAGGTCAGATTATAACTTATGGTTGTAGTTATTTAATCATAATTCAATCTATTTATATTTATCATTGACCTCGCAAAATATGTGTGTTTATTGTGTTTTATACAACCTTTCGATCACCCTGTAGATTTAGTTTTTATTACATCAGTAGCTAAGAAAACTCTCTAGTGTAGTTCTTGAGTAAACTTGTAATATTGTATAGTTGTAACAATTAGGAGAGATTTGGAAACAGCAATGCGTTGTCAGTTTACCAAGCCCTGCTTAATGTATTTCAAGACTCTTCATGTCTCATACTGTTTGAAGTATCAATTAGTTTCTAGTCATTCAAGTATCTCTCAAGTGTTTCTCAGAAGCACCTGATTATGATTAGCTTCAATATTGGGGCAACCAAATATGTGCATTTCCTTATATTCTTTGGTGATATTGTTACATTAAAAGTTCTTTTCGCTCGAAAGTTTGCATGTACAATATCAAACCCAAAAGATGTAGCAAAAAATTTGCGTTCTAGAGGAAAGACGAAATGTAGGTGAGCAACCGTATTAAGTGATTTTCTTATCCTTCTAGCAACTCCATAAAATTACCCAATGAAATATTACATTTTACGTAAAATGTTTGACAACTTTATATATACAGGGTGTCCCATAAGTCCTTATACGTAGGTAAAGTAAAATTATTCAACTATACATGAATAAAGTGAATATAATAAATGGATACAAATGTACTGAATCCATACCAAGACATCAAATTCTAAAACTAAACACCACTTTTTGCTTACACATGGCAATTTTGTCTCTGAGTGACCAACTTATGTTACGGATAACGGACTGCGTTATCTTGTGACATTCACCGTGGATGGTCTCCTTATTCACACAATGTCCGTTAGCGATTTTGGTACGCATGAGATTTTAGGTGGCCCTATAAAAAAAATCCAAGGGGATTAAATCTGTGTTCGAGAGTGTTATTCCACAGATCCAAGTCTGCCTATTAATGTGTGGGGTAGTGTTTCATCCAACCAAGTTTGAATAGTTATGGCATAGCGAGGAAGTGCCCCATTCTGCTGAAAGAAAACACTGTGGTAACGTGCTAAGGGAATGTTCTCTAAGTATGGTAACAACTAAATTAAAGTCACACAGACATAAACACTAAACAACTAAACTGGTATCGTTCTGTACGTGTGTCTTCAACCAGCGTGGTTGTGTCGCAGCCTCGTAACGACAACTGGGCGGTTGTCTGCCCAATTCAAGTAACATTTTCCTTCATCGCTGAAGATTATATCAGCCAAGAATTGTTCAACCTCTTGTTCTTCAAGTTTTCATAGTACCCAATCACAGAATTGATCTCTGCTGTCCATGCCGTCCTCAGGCATCTCCTATATCATTTGCATTTTATATGGGTGGAACCAGGTTCGGATCTAGACAAATTCGAGGTGAGGGATAGGAAAACCAACCGAACAGAATAAATGTGGGCCTAGAGACTATATTTCCAATGCTGCATAACATTTCGCCTTCCATTTTACGGGGTTTTAAAAAAAAAATCTTGAAAAATATAAATGAAATATAAATAAGCTTAATAGTGTTTGCCTCTTTCCCACCTTACTCGCATTCTGAAAGGGGGGTATGGCCCCTTTGCCCTATCCCTTCTTCAGGATTCTGATACAGGTTATTTTCCAATTCCCACATACTGTGTAGTTTTTCTTACAGACCAGTGAGGGCTAACTTCGACTTTAATTAGAGCATCCATAATGTGGTCTTCATCTGTTGTACTACTCGGACGACTTGGTCTGTTTATCTATCACCGTACAGGTTTCCTTCAGTTTGTGTAGAATATTACTAACAAACATGTGGCATGGCTTTGGCTTGTCTAGATTTCACCTGTGAAATTTTTCCCTTGCTTCTCGCTGACTTTTTTCAGCAATATGAATAAACACCAATTCCACTTTTTCAAACAGAAAGACGGCAAACAATTCATGCCTTATCCATGGGTTGAACCCAGATCCCTTTGATCAGTTTCCAAGAGATTTAAAGAGATATTTTGTCCTAAATAAGTATTATATTAAAAAATTTGCACATTTTCCCATTTTAAGGAAAAAATCGGAAAATTTGAAGAATGCAAATTTCATTATTATCTTCCTCAAGCAGTCATGCGCTACAGAGGTACAACCAGACCGTGCAATTTAGTTCTCCAAGCATATCTCTCCTTAGCTACATCTATTGCATCTGACTACTTAGCTATATCTGATGCATCTAACCACCACCACCAATTCAAAAAGGTTCTGTTTGACATTGTCTGCCCACCGCATCCTAGGTCTCCCCCTCTTTCTGAGGCCTTTAGGCACACTGTTCATAACCCTATTCGCAAATCTATAATTACCCATACGGACAACAAGGCCAAACCAACGGAGTCTCTCTCTGCACACTATGCTGCTCAAAGAAAGTTGACGACTCCTTTGCCTAACCTCATCATTACTTGCAAAGTTGAACCACCTAATGCCCAAGATGCTGCGTAAGCATGTGGGATCAAAATCATCAAGTTTCCTGTTACCTTGTTTACAAAGGGCCCAAGTTTCACTTCATAACTAACTCTAGGAAGAAGCAAACTATTATAAAGTCTAATTTTAGTCTTTTGGTGTATACACCTATTTCTACACACTCTCTATAGATTCTTAAAAGTCCCGGCAACAATCTCTATTCGTCTATTAATCTCATACCGCACGTCACCAGTATCTGCAACATAGCTCCAAAGATGATTAAACTGAGACAACTGCTCAAGAGTGCAGCCATTCAAAGCAACTGAAGCACCATCTGCCTGACCAATTTTCTTCACTTTAATTTTTTCTCTCTTTATCACCAAACCTACTCTATTATCAGTCTAATCAATAGCCCTAATGAAATAATTAATCTCATCAACATCATTACCCAACAGGGTTAAATCATCAGCAAAATCTAAATCAGAAATTTTCTGATCTCCAGACCATTTAAGTCCAATCTATAGGTATATCAACAAATGCGCCTAGGACAATCGCTGCCATTCCAGCTCCAGAAGGACAAAGTTCCTAGAAAATAAACGTTCAGATACTTGTTATAGACTGTGATCAGGATCTTCCATCATTTGATGTAAGCCATCCGGTATAGCAGAGCTCTTCGGGATAACAACATGCAAATATATTCGAAACACAACAGTTGATTTTCTCTCTGCAGAGAACTACCAGTGCAGCTAGTCAAGAACTCATCCCTGTGAAGTTGACAGTTTGTCAAGAGGGTGGAAGGAACTTAAAATTGGTGGACATAGAAATCCAAAATAATAAGACAAAATGAATTCGGTGTCCACTCCTTCTTTTCCTCTTCACAAGAGATAATATTCTCTTTGAAAATTACTATTTGCCTGCACCACAACGAAAGGGAATCGGAAAACAGATGGTGTCCCTTACCGGTTTTGTACATTATCTTAAGGGAATGATATGGATAGCTTTCCTTCCAGTTCCAGGCAAAAAACTATTTATTTACACATTGCAATGATAGTAGTCACATTGTGCAATAGTCATTTTCTTATTTGTATAAGATGAATTTCATAATCTCGTTTAGTTTAACTTCATAAAACTGTTAGGTATTCACAGATTATCTTATGTAACTGTTGAGACTAACGACAATTTTCAAATGTACTCATTGCTGATAAAGAAACACTTCAGAAAGTGTTGGCTACATTTTAAAGGCTAAAAAAGTGGAAATAATTAACGATTCTATTGACTAAAATAACTCTTAATTTTATCCGACTGCATTAATTAATGTATCTCTATTAATAAGAATATTTTGATTTCCAGCCATTTCATTTTCGTTTGTTGCATTTGATATGTATAACTGCATGAATAATGGAAAGTGTGCAACATAATTAAAATATTAGGCGCTGAATTATTACATTAGTCTTCGCTAATTTTTTAAGTATATAAAGTACCTGACTTGATTACAACGTTTCATAAGCTGCATGATTTGTAAGCAGAATATTTTAATGATACGCGATTACGGTGAGTTTATAGCACATGTTAATACTTTTTGCTTGCTTAAATACAAACAGAGACTAAAAAGCAGATCTAAATGAAAGTAACTTCCAAACAACTGAAGATAAGATCAGCGTTTTTAATTAGCATCTCAAGCGTGCTAATGGCTTTAGCTCATTGCGAACTCTCTTCAAGAGTTATGTGCCATAAAACGCCTTTAACGTTTAGTGTTTAAGTGGAATGCAATTACAAAAATTCCTTTCGTAGTAAGTTAGTGCAGGAAAAAAGTAACTTGTTATGCCAGCAATTTAAGAGTAACCTTTGAAGTGTGTTTGGTTCATAGGTTAATGGGGTTCAGCCTTTGGGCAAAAAAAATACAGATTTCCGGTTGAAGCAAAATAATTCTTTCGTTAAATAAACTGACTCTCGTTACGGATAACTTAGCAGCTGAGGACTGTAAAGCAAATTTTTCTAATATTGCAATGAATGCTTAATAGTTTTACATCAAATTCAGAACGACGGAGAGTAATAAGGAAACATATCAAAAGGAAACTATTTGAAATTAATGAACTTTGCAAAAGAAATATTATTTTGATTTTCTAAACTTCGTATGTCAGTAAATTATATGAGTTCATGTACACAATCGTAACTTTTTTAATAGTGTAAACTATTCATTAGTTTTTGCAATAAATTGAAATATGTGGTTTAAGAATTACCTAAAAATGTATAAATGATTTCTAATGTGTAAATTCTGAAAATTAGTAACAGTGATAAAAAGCTTAGAAGAGTTGAAAGTATAATTCTGAATCACCACTCTGATTGATTATATATAGATCAAAGGAATCTGGGTTCAAATTCTAGATAAGGCATGGGTGTTGTATTCCTTCGGTTGTCCTTCTGGTGAGATCTCTCCTTCCTCAGACCTTCTTTAAGGCATATTATATTGTCAAATCCCTGTAGCAAGCAATTGCTTGAGAATCATTTATTTTTAGCTCTTTTCAGAAAACAATCAGCTAATATTTTAACTTTGTCGTCTTCTGTTTGTGAAATCATTATTCGTCACGTGAAATTAGACATCCTGCTTGAACTGCGCCAAATGTGGTGGGCTAGCAATGGTGAACTTGTCCCTTGATTAGATTCACCATTGTTTAGATAAAATAACAGGTTCGCGGATTGTTACATCCGTATCGACATATGCCTCAGACATGCTGCCTATGTGACGTATAGAGATATGTCCAACAATTCACGCACGAGAGTTGTATAGGAACGACACAGTTTATTCATATTTATATACAATCACGTGCTGGGATGTGCTCGACTCCGTACTCTTTGGCTGCTTTTTTGCTACAAACAATTATGCAATGAGGTGGAGAACCGCACTTTCCAGATTCTCGCTTTACCGATCTCAAACTCGGTGAAAGGATATCCAACCCTTGCCCACAATGTGGTTCACACAGAACTCACTACGGTTCCACAGAACTGTATTTGGTTCTCACATAGAACCGAACCCTTTCCTTAAGGGTTCGGTTCCAGCGCCCGCCCTCACGCCCGACGCTAATTGTAAATAGTCGTAAAAAGGGCTTTTTGGACTTGTCAGCCTGTGAAGGCAGTCAGCTCAGACACGAAAACAACAGTTATGAGTCACATCCTCACAATAGCACTTCCAAAAAAACTTAATACATAAACACTTAATACATAAACATATTTTCAACAATATTAATACAATAAAAATTCAACAATAAATAAAAATAAATAAATTAGAGGGACATGACATTGTCTGTGGACAATTGCCTATTTTTAAAGATAATTAAAAATTTCTTTTGGGTTGAAAAAGTACTGTATTACGAAACATTACGATTCGGATTTCCAAGTCTCGATTCAAAACGAAGACTACAAACGATCTATTGAGGCTGTAAATTTAAAATTTTAGTGGTTGTGTGTCATGGCAAAGACATTTATATTGGCAACAATTAATTTTCCCCTTAAACTCAGGAGGATGGGAAAATCCAATTTAATTTTTATGAGATTAAAGAAACAATATTCTTGTGTTTTATAGGTACTAATAAAATGTTACTGTTTGCATTTTCCAATCATTCGTTGATTCAATTTATGCTATTAGAGGTGCTATTGTCGGATAATAAAATGCTTCAAAAGATCATCTAACTCTAGAAAAAAGTTGGAAAATGGCAAAACTTTAAATGAATATCAAAAACGACCTCTTTATCCTAGAAATTTGAACGTTTAATTTATCGCGGAGTCAGTATAGCCCCCAGCTCGTAATCTGAAATCCCCAGGTTCTTGTTCCAACTGTTCCAGCATTAACTTTAATCTCCATTAACATACCATCTTGCCTTCGGTAAGAAAGAAGACACCGATGAACTTGGAAAGACCACCATCCATCATATTGGATGTTAAGCCATGGTCCTGCGTCGTTAGAGCCATACCCTGTACACGTTAAAGATCGCGTTGAATGAATTTTATGCGAGGCTACCACCTGTCTCCTAACAGATGTCCAGTGAGTCTCCTCCCCAAATTTCTCTGAGCCTTCGTGGTCCTTGTGATATGGTCATTTAACCCATTATGTGCAAAAAGTGCATTAAGAGATAAAACAACACAAAACAAGCACGAACATTTCCAGAATAACCCATTCTTCCTAACCCGTTGACTGATTACATGAACAGTAGTATATTCAGTGAATCAAAGAAGCTTTAATTCTAAATTGGGTGTAATTTATCTTCGTCTCAAAGATTTCTAATGAAAAGTTATCCAATGAGTAAGTCCTTTATATTTCAAACGAATGTACTGATCAAGAAAGTGCACTCTTCCAAAAGCAAAATGATCTTACTTTAATAATAAAATTAAATCCTAAATCAGGTCAGGAAAATTTAAACATTTAAATACACTGTACTATGTATGTAATGTAATGATCAAGAACTATGATGTAGCTTTAGTGCACTCTTCCAAAAACAAAATGATCTTTTTTTAATAATAAAATCATATCCTAGATTAGGTCATGAAAATTTAAACTTATGTATCTTCAGGGGACTCTACATCTCAGATCCATATTCTCAAGTGCACTCCTCAATAATTTCGTATATTAAAATTATATAATTATGCATATTAATATGTTCCTTACATTAACTTTTTGTTTGCAGTTTAGCACGTATCAAATAATAGCCTTTAACACAATTCTCTTATTCCCTAGATGCCGCAGAGTGCGGGGCAGGGGAATGGCTCCTTACACTCCAGGCTGACATTCTGCTGTTCCCAGATTCGAGATTAATCTGTGACAATGTTGAGATTTTTCTCCACTAAACCACCTTCCAACCTCAATGAGAAATGGATGCCAATGTGCCATCGTATAGGACTTAGAATAAAGGCCCTGTGTGTAGGATGCAGTCACCCCTGTACAAGTTAAAGAACAAGCTCTGTGGCTTTAATGTTAATGAATGGTTTGATGGGTTTGATGGGAGGCTACCATCTGTCTCCTGAAAGCTGTCCAGTGGGGTCCCTTCCCCAGACTTCACTGATCCCTTTGGGGTCTTGTGACTAAGCAATTTAGCTCATCATATGCATAAAATAATGCTTAGAGGTAAAACAACCCAAACAATTACTGCAGAATATAAGGAAACATTTAATCTTTTTGCATTCTGCAAGCATTCATTTCAAAGTTATTGGGATAGAACAAATTTACAGCATTTTTGGTAAAAAATACATATTTAGTAATGGGTAACATAATTTACCAGAAATAAATCGGTGTCTTTGGTACCTCTTGAAATGTAGTCCGTCACTCCGATCCCTATTTGACTTTCAACGGAACACCGGATCTAAAAATTCCTCTTATTTCTGAGTTCTACTATTTGAAATAGCTCTATTGACCATTATTTAGCTCTCCATCACTGATATATCGAAATTTGACTTTTGACCTCGAAGAATCCATCTCCTCCAAAATATGGCGTAATTTATTAGATCTACGACTCAAAATACCCCGAGACACCAATTTGTAGCCCTCTAACACTGGTAGACCTGTATTTGAACTCTGACCTCAAAGAAGCTAATGCATCCTAAATTTCGCAACGTTTATGAGATGTACAGCTCAAAATACTCAGAGGAACCAATTTGAAACTCTCTAGCACTGAAAGAACTAAATTTAAATTTTGTCCTCGAAGGAACCCCAGATCCGAAATTTCGTAGCATTTCTGAGTTCTATAATCCGAAACACCCCCATACACAATTTTTTACGTTTCTAGCCCGTGTATATCATGATATGACCTCTACATTTGTTCTATTTGACCTTGAAGGACACGTCGGAAGTCAAATTTCGGATTTTCCCTAGATCTATGACCCTGATTACCCTAGATGAAACTTTTCAGACCTCTACCATTTTTGCATCATAGTTTGCGTTAACGTGATCACCTTGTCAGTCGATGAGCCGTTAGTCATTCACAACCGTCTATCTATATATGATATATTTTTCGAAACGAAAAAGTAAAGGGGGAGTTTGTTGTTGATGGACAATTGTAAATAAAAATCATTATTAATGAAATATAATATATGAAATTAAAAAAGAAAATTTATATTCTGGATGAATCCAAAGTTTACAAATTGAAACATAAGCAATGCCTGACTGAAAAAACTCCATAAAAATAGGAAACATGAGTTACTTAACCTTTTGGAGACAACTTTGTTTTAATGAAAGAAATAATCACAGATGCTGACTGTATCACACTTTAACTGAACAAAAGCGAATGGGAAAATAATGTCTAAAATAAATAACAGAAAGCGGTCTGCTTATATATGTATACATAAAGTATGACATGGCACATAACGAACCGCGTCAGACGTGTTCAGACTTTTACACACATTGAGTAGCATTGTCGCACAACATTGCCCATTGCAAAATCCAGTGCTAAGATCTGTTTATCAGTGCCCCATGGTTTGTGAAAATTAAAACGATTCATAAAGACCTGGGCAGTGAGCACAGCTTTCCTTATATCAAGAAACGTGCATTCGCCTTTTATGGGTCAGAGAGGAAAAATCCCAATAAAATCATTACTTCATTAATAGATTACGATTACACCTTTTTAGCTTTAGCAGATAATTGTTTGCTCTTAGAGATAAATGAAAATTTCTTTTTGCGTTATATAAGAATTAATAAAATATTATGATTCACACTTTTTAAACCTTCCACAAACTATCATTGCACCCTCTAACGGTAGAAAAATTAGCACATTTCAAAATTTCAAACAATATTACAAACAACATATTTAAGCTAGAAATTTCAAATTTTGATGGTGAAATGTGAACGCCACGATGTTTTCATTGGCAACAATGAATTGACCTCTTAGACCCAGGAGGTGTGGGAAAACATCATTATTTGTTTTAGAAGATAATTATTTGTATTCAGTGATAAATGAAAAAAGTCTTTTCAGGGTTAGATAGGAATTGATAAAATATTATGATTCGCACTTTCGGAATCCTTCGAACCCTACAATTGTTCCCTGTAACGGGGAAAAAAATTAAAAATTCCAAAATATTTCAAACGAATATTGCAACGAAGTATTAATAATAGAAATCGTGAAGTTTCTATTAGAAACAATTAAAATGATAATTAGAAAACTCATTTTTAGTTTGACTGGTACTGATGAAATATTATAATTCGCATTTTTCAAAAATCTATATTTATTTTTCAAATATCTTTACATATCACTGAAATAATGAAACAGCGAAGCTGGTATCGATGTTTACAAATAATAAGTATAGAAAGAAGTTTGAAATATTCATTGATAATTTTTAAGAGATATTGCACCGACAACAATAATGTACTCAATTTTCTGAGAGAGGTGTTGGAAATTCAAGTTTTTGATTTAAGAATTAAAAGACGAATACTTTTATGTTGTATAATTACTAATAAAATAATATTTACATTTTTTTCCATCATCTGAAATAAAAGCTGAAATTAAAACTTTTAAGGAATAGGAAGAATACGTAAAGGAAAAACTTCGTACTCTTTAAAAACGAGATTTTCATATGCGCCAGAGGCTATTGTGTTTTTTAATTTCATGAACGTTTTTAAATTAACTGGATTTCTTTAGAAAATCGTAATTATGGTTTTCTTTAAAGGAAAGAATTCTTTTAATTATAAGAATTATTATTTTAAAGTTTTTTAAATATATAATTAAAATTTAAAAGAAAGAAAATTTTAAGAAAATCGTAATTATGGTTTTCTTCTAAAACTGGGACTTAATGGTTTAGCTTTTATTGCTGATTTCCTTCTTATGCATTTTAAGAGTTAAAAATGAGGATGAATAAGGTTATGGTCTTTCAACCTAATACCCTAAAGCACACTATTATTGATCTATGACCTGTGACTGGTCAACACTCTACCACTAGATGAGAAAGGCATGTGAAAGACGAACTTGCAAAAACTTGATTGTGCTCGACGAGCTGGTCAACCACACGCAAAACTGCGGAAATCACGGATTTTCAATGGATTTCCTTGTACGTTCTATGGTCTATCTCCTATAGTATGGGATGTTTGGACCATAGAGAATTGCAATTCCATCACAAACATCATCAAACTTCCTACTAAGCCTTACTCTGCATGAGTGCCAAATCTGTTAGGATGGCAGGACCTCAGCAGAAAAACAACACGAACATCCATGCCTTATCGGGGCTCGAACCCAGGTCCCTTAGATCAGCAGCCAAGCGCACTAAATGAAGAAATATATACACAATCGTATCAGAATAATATGACAACCTACCTAATAATGGGAATAACCACACTTGGCCTGGATGACAGTGGCGAGACGGCGTGGCATGGACATAATGAGGCTCTGGAAGGTTGCCAGAGGCACAAGTGCCCATCCAGACTCCAAAAGAGCTCGTAGGTTCCGGAGGTGAGGTGGTTGTGTGTCCGCATGTCAAACCTGTCGATCCAAATGATCCCATAAGTGCTCTATGGGATTGAAGTCAGCCGATTTCGGTGGCCAAGTAAGAAAGGAGACAGCGCTGTTGTTGTTCCTGGAACAAGTCACGCACAACCTTAGCGATATGGCAGGGAGCAATTTCCTGTTGGTAGACACCCTCACCACCAGGGTAAACCTCCAACATCAAGGGATGTAAGTGGTCAGTGAGGATGAACCATTGGCGTTCAGGTACAGTCGGTCAAAAAAGTATCCGAACGCTATGGTTGTATACAAAGTTCAGAAGAAACAACTGGCAACGATTTTTTTAGAAATTAGTGATCTGGCAACCTTCGTGTCACGTGACACGAAGGTTGCCAGATCACTAATTTCTAAAAAAATAGTTGCCAGATATTTTTTCTGAATTTTGTATGCAACCATAGCGTTCGGATACTTTTTTGAGCGACTGTACCCATACAGTGGTACCAGCGATCCCAGGTCATACCAGGAAAACATCTCCCATACATGCACACTGCCATTGCCAGCCTGTACTTGACCAACAAGTGTGTCCGTGTGTTAGTTCTCATGTATCATATCAGCCACCGCCTGTCACTTCAGTAGAGTAGGAATCTCGATTCATTGAGAAGGCAACCTTTTTCCACTCTTCCACTGTCCAATACTGGTAGTCCTGTGCGAACTGCAAGCATCGTCGCCGATGGACCTTGGTTAACATGGGCGCATTTATGCAGTGTTGACTCCAGATACCCATGCCGATGGACCTTGGTTAACATGGGCGCATTTATGCAGTGTTGACTCCAGATACCCATGCATAACAGGGTTTATCTCTACTGTTATTGGGGACACGTACCTGTACTATGTTTAGTTAAAACTTCATCAATGATCGCTGGCCAAATCAAAATCGAATCAAAATCAAAATCATCAAAATCAAATCAAATGAACGCTGGGGCACCCAGCGTTCATTTAAGTGGTCAATTTGCTGCACTGTTGTGCGTTACACAGAGCTTTGTGCGTTTACACAGAGCGTTGCACAGAGCGTTGTGCGTTACACAGAGTTTGTGCGTTTACCCTTTACCAGTCGACGGAGGTGACATTCTCCTCTGGAGTCGATAGCCTTGCAGGCTCCAGAGTTATGACATCTGGAGGTACTCAGTATGGCAGTGGGTCCATTCTTGGTACACCCTTACAACAGCACCTCGCGACAGCCCACAGAGTTTGCTGTTTCATAGATGCTTCCACCTTTGGCGCGGTAGTCGATGATCATTCCTTTTTGAACGCCCATCAAATCAATACCTCTGCCCATTGTGCTCACGTTCTGCACTATGGCTCATCTGTCCTGGCCTGTGCTTATATTTCCATATGGTCTACCTTGTCATGTGCACTCAGTGACGTGTCTGGGAGGGTACACTGTGATTCCGTGGGTGGTCATTTTATTCAGATACGACTGTCCATATGTATTGCATATTTCCATTTATAAGTGTGCAACTGAAATAAGATTTAACTAAACATAGATATATAATTGAATGAGAACAGTGTGCGTGAAGATATTTCATAATTTCTGAATATCTTGGTTTGATATCTTGTCATACCGCGATTCGAAGATATATTTATGACAGGCACTCCATACATCTTTATGACACTAAACAGTCTCGCGTACGTCAAATGACCACTAAATTTAAATATATTCAATAGTTGTTGTTGTTGTTTTTATTTTCCTTCATATAGTTTTCTGAAAATTCAAATCTTTTTAAAAATTATAGATTGAAATCGTTAATTTTTTTCCTTCACACCACACTGATACAGAGGACCGGAAAGTGGTTATGTTGTAAGATATAACGAGTTACGAGCTCTTTTATACAATGACTAAAATAGAGTCTGATACTAATTGCATACGATGATGTACCTTTAATGTATCATATCCACTATACAATGTGCTCGATGGGGAGTCATGGTGTAGTTAATGTTAATGTGGAATGGATTGTATCCACTTATATGTTAAAAGGGTACATATTTAAATTTAGACAGCCACCGTTCAGATCATGAAATTTTATTCATTTCATGACCTGATTCATTTAGCCAACAATCTTTCAAACACTCATCGAATCAAGGCCATGTCGAATCCAAGATGTTCTGAAAGCAAATAAGGCTGATATTGAGATGAGGTTTTTCCTTTTGCGTGTATGCAGCATATAACTACTTTATATTTCACAGGAAAGAAAAGGAAATCACATGGCAATGAAGATAAATGCAGATATAACAGACCGACCAGGTTATTCATCCACGTGTGTGAGCTTTTAATCTCTGTGTAATTTCCGCTACTTAATGATCTCAGGATGACACTACTCGTTTGTTTAATAGGCTGGGTGGCTCTGTCAGTAGCGCATCAGGCTTATAATATGCAGTTTCGAGATTCGAGTCCCACCTGAGCTACCAATGAAACTTATCCCTGCAAAACTTCCTACCCTGCACTCATGTTATGACCACCCCTGTGTATATTTAGGGTGATACAAACACTTAGGCCGTGATGCGTTTACTTGCTGCCAAATCTAGGCAGTTTTCCTGACCCAATATTTAAATGAACAGACATTTAGTAAAATGACAACTGAGCTAATTCTGCAGTTAACAATAAAACACAACGTTTATTAACAAAAATTATTTTCAAACATTTTACACATATGTAGTTCCCACATTTGGGACAAAGTCAACAGCACCTCTGGCACAGCCCTTTTCAATCAAGGGAAACTTTATGCACGGTGGAGATCAGTTCGCTAAACGTTCATGATGAACGAGCTACCTGCTCGTGACTCTAATAGTCCTTAACAGTTATGAAAAGTCCCACTCGGGACAACAATTCAGTTTCAAAAGATGGGCCGATGACACCATGCATTAGTTCCATATAGGCTGCGTGACGGCGGAAGGAAAGTAATTGAGTGGGAAAAGTTTAAACCAGAATAATTGAATTCAACCCACCTCCTCGTTGATTGCAGGCTGATCCCAGGGGACAACATTGCAGGTTGACTGGCCGCTTGCTGTGTCTCACAGGGCGCTAACGACAATCTCTTCTCATTTCTATCTTTCCAGCAGCAGTAGCTCCAGACTTCCTTCCTTTAGGAGTGACAAAGAAAAACTGAATTTTCCCGCTTGTTTTCGAGGCACTCTGCCCAGTTCCCCTGGCAGAAGTCACCTATGCTCATGCGTGGCTGTACTCGATTGGCCAGAGTAGCCGAGGTGCGAATCTCAGCTCCCCTCTGGCCAACGTTGTTTACCAGGCATGTCACATAGTCCTTCTGCCATCTGGGGTTTCAGGTTCCATCTGGAAAGTTCTGGGCCTGCAGCTGAGTTCCTCTTCGTTGAACTGGACACAAAAATGGAGGCAGAATGGAAAGGCACTATTGGAATGAGGATAAGGGTGACCATGACCGTCCACACCAAAAGTCGTGTCCACATGATAAAGAAAAATGTGGGCACGACACTCAATCAGTAGAAAAGACCTTCAGATAGGACATAGAGCAATGGACCCATGTTTTGGAGGGCCATACCCTGCGCATGTAAAAGAACATGATGGACTTCCATTGTGTCCTAACAGCTGTCCAGTGGATATCCTTTCCTCAATATTCTTGGGGTACTTGTGACCTACCCATTTAGCCCATTGATTGCAGAAAGTGTCACTCAATATAAATGATAGGTTTTATCTCTGAGGATTTTACCTCCTCAAATGTAAAACAAGCCAACTTAACCGTTTGCTTAATTCACTAGAATCTGTATTTTTATTTACACCAGAAGCAATACAGTGCACAATATATATATAAATCCGTAAAAGGCAGCGACTGCTGTCTGGCAAATCACTAAATACAATACATCAGTATTGACGATTCTAATACACGACTATTTAAAGCTTTTAAAGCTTCTAAAAATCGAATCGATCGTTGCCAAAACAATTTTAAGCTTTTTAGTGTTCCCAACGCCTAGCAACAAACGGAAACGGTTTCTACAAACACAGTGAGACGGACTTAGAATTATTCTCCTCTACTAGAATCCAAAGTGCAACTGTCGTTTTTATCTCGTTTTCTTTGAAAACGAGTAATAGTTTCGCTTTGTCGTCTGTCTGTCTGTCCCTCAGTAGACATCGAATTTTTTTGTTTACAGAGATAAATTAAAAATTATTTTTGTATTGGATAGGAACTGGTAAAATATTATGATTCATACTTTTTAAATCTTCAGAAAACTATCACTGTGGCCTCTAACGATAGAAAAATTTACAAATTCCAAAATTTCAAACAAATATTGCAAACGATGCATTTAAGCTAGAAATTTAGAATTTTCGTGGCGGAATGTGAACGCTATGAAGTTCCCATTGGCAACAATGAGTTGATCCTTAGATTCAGAAAGGGTGGAAAACGTATTTTATTTTGTTTTGGAAGATAATTGTTTGTATTTAGTGATAAATGAAAGAATCTTTTTAGGGTTAGATAGGAATTAATAATATATTATAATTCGCACTTTCGGAAACTTTCGAAAACTAATTGTGTTCTCTAACGGTGAAAAAGTTTTAAAATTCCAAAATTTCAATCGAATATTGCAACGATGTTTTAATGATAGAAATATGAAATTTTGATGGTGAAATGTGAACATCATGAACATTTGATTGGAAACAATGAAAATGATAATTAGAGAATTCTTTAAGTTTGATTGGTACTAATGAAATACTATAATTCGCATTTTTCAAATACTTAGTAATTTTAACACATATATCTTCGCAGAACACTAAATATAAAACGGCAGAATTGTTACAGAGTTTTAAAAATAAAATGTATAAAATTGAAATTTGAAAAAAATAGCAGTAGTTTTTAAGAGATATTCCACTGACAACAATAATTTATCCACTTTTCTAAGAGAGGTGTAGGAATTGCAACTTTTTAGATTTAAGGATTAAAAGACGAATACTTTTATGCTGTATAATTGCTAATAAAATACTATTAACATTTTTTCCATCATTCGCTAGCTCAAATTAAATATTTTAAGGAATCAAGTGTAGGTAAAGGAAAAACTTCCTTCTCTTTGAAAACGAGATTCTCATATGCGTTCATCTAGTTGAATTTTACTTCCTTCGTTGGAAATACCACCCGTTTGGTAACGTAATGTTTTCCGAGGGGTGTAAGTTTCACTCGATCCAATCAGGTAACCCCACGTTCCAAGCTACTGGGCGACCTTTTTAGAATACAACTCCTAGCGCGGGGCTTGATTAAACTCATACTGTATGTTGCTTTTCACCCGGCTGCAGCTGCCTTTCTTGTTGCTGGGCAAATCTCTGCTGAAAAATGGCACTCCTGTCTCACCCCAGCTGAGCTAGTCTCTATACCAATTTTTATTTTTTCATCGATACTTAAAATTTTGCAGGCCCTTTTTTATAATGAAAATACAGCTACGGATGTCATGTATCTTGACATATTACTGCCACAAATCAATAATATAGATGTGGAAGGAAGAATCATTTTCAATAAGAAAGTGGGCTGCTCAAATATCCGCTGCGAGTGAGCGATTGTCTATATCAAAAGTTCTCTCGTTGCTGAATCGATTGTGTCTGCCCTCTTAAGTGGTCTCATCGTTCATCGAAACTAATCCATTCGGTTTCTTTCTGTGAGATTTTATAAAAGATTCAATTTATCACCTGCTATTACCAGGTTCCATCAATGAGCCAAAAAAAGTTACTATAGCTATCGCCAAGAAACTCATGACGTTCTTCCCATAGTGTTAAGGACTTTGAGTTTCGTGCGGATATCTGCAGCATTCACCTCCGGTACCTATATCGAAGATCTGTAAATGCAGTTCTCTTCACTCTCAATGTTTTCTACGTTAGTAATGCATCATCTCATAACCTGTAGTTTCCTGGTACGAATCAAACTGTTCCAGGATTGAGATTTATTTTCTCTCCTGCTCGGTGAGAAAGGGAACAATGCCAGGCTTGGAAATCAGCCGTCCATCGGATTGGACGTTAAGCCGTAGTTCCATGTGAAGAAGAGAGCCATACCCTGTGCAGATTGAAGAACAGGCTGGATGGCCTTGATAGGAGGCTTCCATCTGTCTCCTAAGGGCTGTCCAATGAATCTCCCACGTCAGGCCCACATTAACATAATGTCCAACTAAGGGTAACTAATAGCCATCTTCCGAGAGTCACTTTTATGAAAAGAAATATTTAAACTTTTTGGGAAAGATTCCAATTAAAGAGAGATAGAAGCAAAGAGATGAAAGAATGGCGCTTCGAAGGTAATGGAAGTTTACCCCCCAACGAATACTTTTTATTTCTATACTATAAAGAATATTATTTTCCCATTCACATGGCCATAGATGAAAATAGTTTCGAAACATATGCAACTTCTTATAATTTGATCTATAATTTTAATCATGTAATAATATTTACTTGACTTTTACAATTCTTGAGTGAAAATGCAGAAGTAATTTAATAAAAATAAGTAATAAGAAGAGATATATTACTTTTAGTAAATTGCACAGTTCTTTTTCACACTCTGATATGTGTATTTTTTATATTTATTATTACCGCAGGAAATTGTTTTCCTGCACCAAATTTGTCCCTTTCTATTAGATAACTTGACATTGAACGTGGTGGGGTAGTCAATTTTAGAATTAGCGGGGGCCAAGAAATTTTTGAATCAGACCCTGCCTTCCGCAAAATTCTATGAGTTCTTTAAGTGATTATGACAGGCTATATAGTCCATTGTGTGAAAAATATGTGTAGTTCATAGGTAAAGAAACCGAACCCTTCATTATCGTGTCATTTGGAAGAACGAGAAGTGAGAAAATACAATAGTTACAAATAGGTGAATTTGTAAAGGTGACTTGTAATTACTCTGCGTACTTTTCGCTGATTACGATAAATATAAAGAGTCTGGTGATAAGTGCAAACAATTTGCTGATGTAGTGAAGGATCACGATTTTCACCAGATATACAAAGTGACGCCGGATATAAAGACATGAACACGTGAATGAGTGCATAGTTTGAACTTTGATCCTTGAAAATGTCGGTCTTCCAACCTGGGCAAATCATTGAACAAAAAGAAGCAGGATGGCATCGGAGATCGCCTTCCAGAGAGATTAGAACTCCTCATGGATATGGACGGAATGGTGAGAGATTCATGAGTAATCAAAGACAATTGTTGCAGTGCATAGCGACTGTCCACAGATCGCAGAATATACATTGTATAGATTAAAGAGGACTGCCAAGAACGAAGTTCGCCAAATGGTTGCGCAGTTTGTAATAATCAGAATTAAAATCAATATCTCAGCAGCGTGAATCATAATCATCAAAGCAAATCATTAAAGCAATCAATACCTCAGCAGCGTGGGCTCACAAGGCAGAACGTCAAGGGGGGGGGGGGACTTATTTAACATTGGCGAAGCTGTGTTCACCAGATATTCTAACATATCTCTTCCTTTTGGAACATTGTAATTTTCTCTCATGAATTAATTGAATGATGAAAGTGAGTTCGCTCGATTCTCGGATAGTGGACATGTGTTTGTTAGAGTCCTTAGTTTTCCTGGCGCATCTGATAGTCACGACGAAGCACGGTGACAGTTCTCTCCTACTGAAAGTGCTATTTAGACGAATGAATGATCAGGATGATCAACTGTGACATAATGATGAAATGGTGAATTTAGCCAAATATGTCACAATGTTTCAGAATAGTTTTCCACCAATAATTATCAGTTGTCTCCGCAGTCTCAGTCTCCGGATGCAATGCGCATATGGAATTGTGGAAGATGGATATGTACAATACCAATATATTGCTATAAATTTTTAATGGATGAATATTGAGCGTGGGTATAAGTAAGTATTTTTACAATACAAATTACAAAACAATGCAAAAGCATGGATGAAATTACTTATAAACAAATTAAATATTATCGTACATAAAGTAATAAATTTTTCTTACAGAACAGTTAAAACTATCTCTGTCTACTCAATTAATGAACGTTTACCTCTTAATTTTTATAAACAATATCCTTCATAACTTTAGAGATAAAATGACTAAACAATTCTTTGTTTATCGTCGGCAATTTTGTCTTCCTTTTAGTTTTCTTCGCAGCTATCATGTTAGCTTTGACTCCCCCTTTTGCTTCTGTTATTTCAGACCCACTAGTGCTGAACCTCTTTTCACAAATCCACAACTCTAACATTGCAATTCTATCTTTCTTAAATTTCAGATCGGTTCTATGCTCCAATTCCTTTGTTAATCTCACGCAGAAGCATAGGCGATCGTTCATATCAGGTTTTTAATAAAGTCACTGCATGTTCATCTGTCGTAACAATATTTTCTTCACGTCTAGTACATTAATTTCACTTCCAGGGCTTCCCTGATAATATTTTTGCAGGGGTAATAGTCTGTTCTTCTACAACAACGTGTTCAGCAGCTGATTCACACAGTGTCCATATGTATTACTACATTGCATAAGCCCTACGACAATGATGGCGAACCTATGGAAGCAGAGACCATTTTTGTTGGCCCACCACTGAGATGTGGAAAAAAAATGCATGTTTATGGCTAGTGCAAAAAATTGGAAACAATTGTGCCACCATACATTGTAAAGATCTCGTAAAATAACTGATTACATAATGTAAAATATACACCGAAGAACCAAATCATTATAACCAGTGTGTTTTTTTGAAAATCGAAGCAATTGCCGGTAAACGATGGCGTGTGTGAATGTCATGAACTGTAAAAATAATACATGTAACAGAGCTTGTTAATCTGTGTTATTCTTGTTCTTCAGATTGGAAAGGCAGCGGTCTTAAGTGAGTTTGCCAAAGACGAAATTTTAATGGCCAGCGACTGGGTCAGAGCTTCCTTGAGATGACAAGGCTTATAGGTTGTTCACAGTCAGCTGTGGTTAGTACCTTCAAAAAGCGGTCGAAGAAAGGGAAAATCACGAACCTCCGGCAGGATGTGGGCCAATCATGGCTCATCGATGCTAGAGGTGAGCGAAGGCTATCCCGTATGGTACGAGCCAACAGAAGGGATACTGTGATGCAACTCGCCCGTAACTTGAATGCTGGTGACGGGAGTAATGTGTCACAACACACAGTACATTGAAACCTGCTGAAAATGGGACTGCACACATGCGGGCCGATCTGAGTGCCCATGCTAACCTCGATTCACCGTCCAAAGCGCCTTCAATAAGCATGCGAGTATCAAAACTAGACAATGAATGATTGGATGAAGGACGTCTGGTCCGATGAATCTCATTTCCTGTTGCACCATGTGGACGGCAGGGTGCGTGTGCGTCATTTACCTGGGGAAGTGTTGGCACCAGTTTGCACTGTGGGCCGAAAACAAACTAGTGGAGGAAGTGTAATGCTTTGAGTAATGTTCTGGGAAACCCTAGGTCCAGTCATTCATGTGCCAGAAATTATGATGTCCACTACCTACCTAAACAGCATTGCAGACCATTGCAGACCAGGTACATCCTTTCATGGCAACGGTATACCTCTCTAGTATTGCCTTCTTTCAACAGGATAATGCGCCACACTGCCCGATTTATTCGAGAATGGTTCACGGAACATGAGGAAAACTTCCAAGTATTGCCTTGGCCTTCAAATTCCCCAGATATCAATCCAATCGAGCAGCTGCCGTTGGTGTTGGAACAGCATATCCGATCTGTGGCCGCTGAATCAAGTAACTTACAAGAGTTAAAGGATCTACTGGTAACGTGTTGGTACCATATACCACAAGACACGTTTAGAAATCTTGAAGCGTCCATGCCTCGCCGGGCAAGAGCTGTTTTGGTAGCACATGAAGGACAACATCATATTAGGCAGGTGGTCATAATATTTGGCTCTTCGGTGTATGCTCTTAATCTATCAACTGTTAATCAATTACTGAGCTATTTTACTCTCTCAGCCAATGAAAACTCACTTCATTCTGATCACGGCCAAGTGGCCTCAGTAATGCGTTGAATATAGAAAGTGGAAAGTTCAGTGATAATTTTTACGTTTGATTGAATGCTCGAATAAGCAGCGTTTTAAAGTATTCTTGTAACGTTGGCATGCAAGCTAGAAAAGTTTCTAATATTTCTGTAATTTCGGCACCCGAACTCCAAAAGCTTCGCTATCCTTGCCTTGTGCAATGCCTTAAACCATAAGCTTTCCTGTTCCCTATTCCATAAGGTACAAGGAAAGTGAACTAATTCCTGATAATGGGGCCAATATCCAGTAAGTGTATTTAATGTACAGTTATCAAATGTGCTAAAAGCAGTAGATGCTGTTACATAGGTTTAATCTGTGCAAACCTACTTTCATAACTGGATTCTACGATTAGGCGTTTGCTAAGTTTTGTTTTCAATTTTAATTTAATATATATGCGACGAGAAATTGTGAAGTTACTCTTGATTAATGTAATCTTTCTCGTTTAAGGAAATACTCAACTGAGATAAAAATTTATTTTTTACCACTTCCCTAGTTATAGTTAACTCACAACATAAAAGAGCATACCCCCATAAATAGTAATTAACTATTCCAGCTAATGTTATTGCTAATAATTCTCATCACAATAGCTCTACTGTTGCATTCTAAAAAGATGCAATATCAAAGAAATGGTATATACAGACTTGTAGTTTTTCACACTGTATCCTTGATGCCGCAGTAATGTGACATTGGCTCGCATTGATCCTGAAACTAATGGTTTGGGTCTCAGTTGTTGTTGATATCATAATCGTTTATATGATATGTCGCAGAGTAATATAACCTAAAGATAAGCTACTCTTTTCCAGTATAATCGTTAGAGTTTCAGTGCTTTGAGAGAGTGATATAGGCGATAGTTAATAAGGTGAGCCGAAAACATTAAACATATCTTTAATTAAATTGGTGTTGAATGGCAAAATGAATTTACCTTTTTCAGAAGCATATTAGGGTAAGAATACTTTGATTCTAAAGGAATGAAATTTCGACTAGCAGTCAGTGTTCAATAAAAAGTACGCAGCAAGAATTGGTCATGATCGATATTCTGTCTGCCCATTTTTTTTTTATTTTAATTTTTCGCACCCGACGAAACGCTCTTTATCAGCAAAGCTAACCACTATAACTACTGAAAATTATTGTTTGGATATTAACTATAATCTAATATCGAAAAAATGTAATAATATTCCATACTGCAAGTCAATCGGTGTCTTTGGTGTCTCTTGATTTCTAGCCCGTCACTCCGACCCCTATTTGACCTTGAATGCGAAACCCGATCTGTAAAATTCCTCTTATTTCCTAGTTCTACTGCCGGAAATTGCCTTATTCACCAATTTTTAGTTCTCCAACACCGGTATATCGAAATTTGTCCTGAAAGGACCATCACATACAAAATTTAACATAATTTCCGAGATCTACGATTCAAAAACTACCTGAAGATACCAATCTTTAGCCTTCTAACAAGGTAGACCTATACTTAACCTTTGATCTCAAAGGACCCATCGCATTCAAAATTCCACAACATTTCTGAGATCTACGATTCAAAATACCCCCAGGCACCAATTCTTAGCCCTCTAACACCGGTAGATCAATATTTGACCTTTGGTCCCCGAAGTATCCTCCGGATCTGAAATTTCGTAACATTTACGATATCTACATCTCAAAATACACCCAAACAGCAATTTTCATGTTTGTAGCACGTAGATCATAGTTTGACTTCTATCTGACTCCTATTTGATTTTGAAAGACATGTCGGAGGTCAAATTCCGAACCTTTTCCGAAATATACAACCACGATTTCCATTAGGTACCAATTTTCGGAGATCTTCCATTTGTGCATCATAGAAATAGGGTGATCCCGTATCATCATTCACAATCGTCTAAATATGCTACATATCGCTAGGATTAGCTGTAATAGGAAACATTACATTAATCATGTCTCAAATACAAACCACCTCACTTAATATGATTTACAGAGTTAAATGTTCATTATAGAATGTTTAAATGAACCAGTGAATTCTACAGATCACTACAGAATTACAGAATTTTCCATTGCATATTCTTATTGCATCTTTTTATGTTGTTTGATTACACGTATATATTATTACACCAGATAAGCTTTTTAGAAGTTATAAAAAATTACAAAATAGCTGAATAAAAAAATGCATACTGATATGTGCTCTCACAAAGTATAATATTATGCTTTCAATTTGCAAGATAGCATTTTGATATTTACATACACCAACCTCACATTGCTCCTACGTTTTACAGCTATAAATGAGATTTAGAGAGCAAATATTATACACTAGCGCCTGAACTGTGTCCGTAGAATGCGCCGAATGCCTCCATACAACATCAACGCGCATTCCAAAAACTAGTAGAAGTGGTAACAACAGAATGGCAGGTGCAATGGCAGCCCAGGTGGCAGGCGAGATTCGGCAGAGAGAGAAACAAACAATTACTGCGTGTAGCCCACAGCTGATCCTCGCTGACAGACAAGCTCTGCCAATAAACAAGCAGCACACAGTCAGCAGGCTCGAAAGCAACATCTCACTCACTACCGTGGAGGCTTACACGTAGACTCCTACACTTCGCTTCAGCTTCATTCGCTCGACTTCTCTGAAAGACAGAGAACGAATGTAATTAGTGCTTTGAACATATCGTGAATTACCAGAACATAACTCATCATTAAATCTGTTCCATTCACCCCGGTGGTAGCAGAGAATAGGATATGACATATTCAGATTATTACGAAGATTTAATCCGAATGAGAATAGAAGACAAGGGTTAAAAGTAGCCTCATTACACAATAACCTCTGTATTACAGAATTTCCTCCAATGTCGACTGCCATGATCAAAGTTACTAAATGGATCATTATATGAAGATAGGGTTTAAAATATAGATTATCGAGTTTGCATTCCTTTCATAGTGACAGATTTAGTTACTAAAATTTACAACGTTTTTGTTCTTTGCAATTATTGAGAAGATTAACCGAAGATATTTTAGTAAAATAAGGGGAATTGAAAAGTATATATAGAGATATATCATTAAAACAAATGATCTTTCAGAAAGAGAAAGATACAACATTAAAAATAAATAAATAAAAAAATTGGCGCATTTTAAAAAGGATTGATCTATAACACAGGTTGTTTCCAACAAGCCAAAACAAACATTGAGCCAGAAACTCTTCCCTCCCGAGTTATAGCTCATTTTCAGAGTGCCAGCTGTGAAGCTAATTCACAGTTTTCAGAACTTGAATGAAATTTGAAATTCCAGTCATTACAACACACTGTAAGTGATCGATCAGAACAATTATGCAAGTCAACATCGCAAAAAGGTTTCGAAATGGTCTTCCTGAGGAATCTCACAGCGTCTTCTTATCGATTGTAGAACACGTTCGAAATGTTCTACAGTGTTCTGGATTCTTTGACAGCCATCCAAAATCCAAGTTTTTCCCACCTCTACCAATCCAACAGGCAGGATACACACGATTGAGATCACCCAGGAGTGGTGGGATTTTATCCAACATTTGCCTGCACTACTTATGCCGTCAGACACCAAATTTACCTAGCATCGTACCTTTTGATAGGCTTCTTTAATTACACTCTCAAAATGCACTATAACTGGGAAGGGAATAATTTCTGGCCCATTGTTCATAGAAACGTTTTTCATCACTATTAGAACATGGTCCCAAATTTTGACTGTCTTTTGGAAACACCATGCATATAATTATATGAAATTTCATAATTGTTAATGTTTACCGATACTTATGCAGGGAATATAGTAGAAATGTAAATACTCCTATTTGTTGCATCACTAACGTGAAAAAATTGTTATGAAATGAAATACACATACACGGAGTTACTATTATTAATTGACAGTAAAAGTGTAAAGTGATACAATTTATAAATCTGTACAAAATATTTTACGCTCTAAAAGTTTTTCAAATGTAAGGTTAAGATAAAGATTTTTGTTCAGACTTCCTCTTGCCCAAACCTCACATCGATTTATACACCCCTATGAGACCTATCAGAGAGAGTTGAAATATTAGACATATTTATATATACATTGGTATTCCAACAAAATTTAAGCTTCATGTTAATATAAATACTAACTATATCTCATTGCATATATAGCAGGTTTACACTATACGGCAGGGCCTGATCTGCAGAGGGTTTACAGACACGCAAATTTAACTAGCATCGTACCTTTTGATAGGCTTCCTTAATCTCTCAAAATGCACTATAACTGGGAAGGAAATAATTTCTGGCCCACTGTTCATAGAAACGTTTTTCATCATTATTAGAACACGGTCCAAATTTTGTCTGTGTTTTGGAAACACCCTGTATATAATTATATGAAATTTCATAAGCTGTGAGGTTCTTGGAGACATGCTTCCCACCTTTTCAGAATAATTGTAAGGATAATAGAGGCAAAAATTTATCAAACTTATTTATACTCCATGCATCTTTCAAGAAATTATTAAAGATCTGTAAAACACAGGGAAAAAAATGTTATACTGCATTGGACTCCATCCTCTTGCATCTTCACCCTCACCTTTTACATTTTTCCAGCTCGATATGTTTCTTCTCCCTCGATTTTTTTCCTAGATTCGGGCCTGCTACTTGATATATACAAAGGATACTTTTTTGTGGTTCCCGTTTCAAATTGTTTTATTTAATAATTCACAATGTATTGCTTAACTTAGTCCTGCATTAATTACTCTTCATGACCGAAAGTTCTTAAATGTGACACACTAAGAACATTCTTTATCACACATTGAAAGTGGATTTAGCACAAATCTTGCCACCTCAGTCACATTGTTTGGTACGTCTCTAGAGTTCAATGAGTTTATTTTTCATGTTCGTTTATTTTCTTCGCTTCAAAACAAGTTGACTAACAATATTTTATGACACATAACATTACATAATGATACGGTGCATAACACTTCACAATTTTGAAATATGTAATTTCTTTTCATACTTGATTTTTTTGCCAAAATCATCCAAATGGTTGTATATAGTGAGGACTGAAAAAATCTTATTTAACAACCACAGATATTTAGCGCAAAGTAGGCAATATTTCTGCAAAATTTTGCAATATAACAAAAAAAGAACGTTTTCACAATTCCGTATATAGGACCTATTGTAAAAAAAGTAATCACATATCTGCATCAATGATATCGATGTTTCGAATACATTTCACAATAGCAATGACCCTCATAGGTATTGCGACCGTCGTTAGTGCTCGATTAGCCTTCTTATCCCATTTCCTTAATTTTCACATTGGGATCTTACTATTTATGATATTTGACAATAGCGGCTTAACATCTCAAACTTGTTTACAAACAAGTGAAAAGCGCGAGAAATTCCTAATAATAATAATAATCAAAAACAATATTTGTATAATGACACATTTTATAATTACTTAATAGATTCCTCGATATTTGGTCATTTGAAAGGTGTAAAATAATTCTTATTAAATTCAATATTATTACTGAAATTAAGAAATATTTACTGAATGCCAAGATATTTGCAAAATATCTTGAGCCTGGTAGGATACGAACCCACGAGCTTAACAACCCACGAGCTTAACACTTAACAACTGATTAATCGGCGGCTGGAAGCTCGATGGTCAGAGCACGTGATGTGCTATAACTGTGTAATAGCTAGTTGATGCACCATATGTTATCAGGAGATCGTGAGTCCGTATTTCACCCGGCTCAGGAAACATTTTCCTCTAAATTTGATATCGACGATAAGAGCGGTTTCATATATTTCAGCCGAAGAAACATCAAGAAATTTACTACGTAATTGATTCAGTGCATTCGTAACGTACATTGTCATCTACCTCGGAATACTAATGGTAAACAAAAAAGTGACACAAGATACAAGTGACACAGATATTTGATTTGTTGATTATCAGTAGAATAGTTCATATCGTTAAATAGAGGAAACCTTGAATGACCGCGGGTGGCCCAAAGGTCTTATAAGATGTAAAACAAATTAACATGTTATCAGGAAGTCGTGGGTTCCTATCCCACCCGCCTAAAGACAACTTTTGCTCTAAATTTGATATCGATGTTACGATTGATTTCATATCTTTCGACTCATTTTATAATTCAATGCATAATGTATTGCATATTTATAGACAAAATGTTATTATAATCTATGTCTTTCATCCATTAGTAATAAATGCAAAAACGTGTATACACGAACTTTCAAATTAATCCTCCCAAAAATAATGTCAAGAAAGAGCTATGCGAGATCAAAACTGTTAAATCAAAGTTTGAAATACGGTTTTTCTCTTACCCATAATTAATAATTGACTTCCAATTTAAAGGAAATTTAGAGAGATAAACGTTGTACAACCTGAAAATTTGTGACGAAGTGTCTGTAGACGTGTTGAATTAATATTGAAAATATCTATCGTTGTTCTATCCCTAAAAATGTCTCATTGATATGAAACGAATAAAAGTAGCATTCCAGTTGGAACAAAAATTAAGGATTAATAAGCGTGTGATCACCTATCTGGACAATAAAACCGTCCAATAGTAAGTGAGAGAGGATAATCATCATCCTCTGCAGCATATCTGCAGCTCATACTGTGTGTGAGAGCAGTAAGTATGAGTATATATGTATGATGATGGAGTACATACGGATATATGATGATATGAATACATATATGATATATCCTAAGCTTGCTGTCCAGTGGGTCATCTTTCCCCAACCTTCTCTGAGCCCTCTGGGTCCTTGTGATCTGCCCATTCAGCCCACTGTGTTCAAAAAGGTGCCGCTCAGAGGCAAAGCAACCCAATCTAACTAGTGACTTATTTACTACAGAAACGATAACGCTGAGCAATCTGGCGACCTATATTTGTGAATGTTCTCTTCAATTCACCCAATGCTCGCATCTCATACTTCTCGGTAAATGGTCTATGTCCATGTCCCATTGCAATCCCCTATACAAAAGTCGGAGATAACCTATAGGACTATCCTGGTTAAAATACAAGACACAAACACATACACGAACCCGGGACTCGAACCTAGACCCTGTAAGTCGATCCAACTCAGTACCACTGCGTCACCCAAGATTCAAGAAACAGTGCACCAGAAAATCATCTTTCAACTAATAGATACTCAACTTTCGGCCAACAGAATGTTAGCTAAACGGGAAATGGTTTAATGGCTTAGCGATGGTTCAAAAGTAAATATCAAGATAAGGCAATATGCATCATAGTATGCATGGAGCATTCTTTCAGTGCAGCCATCGAGTTAAACGGTTTTACATAATTATATAGACATAGACTTTTATTCCCATTGAATAGACAAGTTGCATTTCATATAAAGAATTTTGCACAATATATTTTCAAAGCCTTCCCGTGGCCAACTGGTTAGTGCGCTTGGCTACTGATCTAAGGGACCTGGGTTCGAGCCCCGGATAAGGTATGGATGTATGTGTCGTTTTTCTGCTGAGGTCCTGCCATCCTCTCAGATCTTCTACTATGCATATAAACTGGCAAGCTTTTGTCAGACCTCTGTGGCAAGCAGCTGCTGGAGGGGGTATTTATATTTTCAAAAATTATGTGTTAACAATCTAACATTGAAAATAACCACAAGAGTTCAAAAATTTATTGAAGCATAGTTTGGCTATGTTTTATAAATATTTTCAAATATTTCACATTATTACGAAATCTTTAATTTTCATGGTAGTATAATAAAGATACAATTTCCGTTATTACACTTAGAAACAATGGGACTGGAAAAAATTTAGTGGGAAGGGTTGGAAAGAAACGCAATCGAGCCAGAAAAATGTAAAACTGGGGTCCAAGAGATTGAATTGACAATGCACTATAACATTTCGTCATCCGTTCTACAGTTCTTTAAAAAATTTCTTGAAAAATGCATTATAAGTAAGACTAAAGGGGGAAAGCAGACATACCATTCCCCCTTCAATCTTACTTGCACCCTTTATTTAATCCAGCCCTATTTCGCCTTTATTTAATCCGGTCCTATATCTGGCCCTATTCGAAATAGTTCTGCACAGATCGAGATCTACGAGAAAATAAAGTTAATGGGAGGCAAAGGCGCAATCAAGACGGAAAAGGGTAAATGGGGAACGGCAAGAGACTGGACCCCTTCGTTTTAGAGGTTTTTAAAAACATTGTTGAAAAATGCGTGAAATATGCACGCGTGATAATTTTTGCCTCCATTACTCTTACTAGAATTCTCAAAGGGGGGCTACGGCTCTCTTGCCCCTCCCTTCCTCCAATCTATCCCTACTTCTACATTCCTTTGACAAAAATTGAGGAATTTCCATGTTATCGTAATAGAAAGCTAAATTTGAAATTTATATATCCTGAAGAACACATTTCTATGGGAAAGAGGCAGAAGACTGCATAAATATCAAAATGTCATCTATCTTTGCATTTATCCAATACTCCATATGTACAATACTTCCCATACCTTTAATATTTCCCATAGGTTTAATATGGAAATAAATATGAAACTTTGAATATTTTACGGTAAGAGTAGTTGGAAAACATCACTGATTAGAAATTACCCTAAGACACAATAAAAACATGTGGTAATTTTTGCAGAAAATTATTTAGTAAAATAATTACGTATATAAATATATAGTTTGTTTTCTTTCATCAATTTTAACGATTGTTTTTGAGGAGGAGTGACATTGCTCTAAAATATTTCAGCTGTGATAAATCTTTAAATATTATTCAAATAATGCAGAAATTCGAACTTCGGCTTTATTTACATCATTAATTTACCCTCATTCTCATTCATAAGCGTATAAAAAGCTTATTCTTAAATTTATGGAACTTCTAATTTGTTGTTTTCTTGGCGTAACATGGGAATTCTTCATATTTTTCTCTAGGTTCCATTGTTTGAGGAACCACCGATTATTCACGGATACTAATTCGGAATATGCCGTAGGCGAATGCACAAAATATTTTCTTTTGTATGTATGGTTGCACTCACGTATATGCAAGAGTGAACACGATCGTTTCTCAGCAAGCTACGAATCAACGTAGTCAAACGTGATCTGAATATTTCTTATTGTTATCTAACTTTTAACTAATACTTGACTCCTGTCTGTATATGCTGAAAAAAAATTATAGAAAAGAAAATTACCATTAAAACCGTCTTTCTGAAGTGCCATTTGATTCCACAAAGCAAAATGTGCAAGACCAACACTTTTGAAAGAAATGATCCGTCATCGATTACCAGATATCCTTATGCCCTTTAAAGAAAATATGAGGCTCAGATTTCAGAATGGTCTAGTAAGAACGCAACATCACGGTTTGCACACTGAAAGCTTTGAATTGTAAGCGAGATCTGTACAGTCGGGATTTTTTCTCTGGGTCATTTTTCAGCGGACAAAGAGCTTCTCTAGAGCGTGATGACTGGCACGCAACCATCAATGCGAAAGTCGTCCCCGAACTTTGCTGCGAAAGGAACCTTCCTCCGAGTCTCTTGTAGAGATAGATGACGCTCGCTTTGTAACATGGTTCACGCGGAGTGCTCTCCCGTGCAGCATGCCGCTAGGCCCGTTGGCGGGGCCTTCTGTACCTCGGAGAAATACTGACGCTGATGTCATGGTGGGGAGAGGAAGAAAAAGAAGACAGAAGGGAAAAAATAAATCGAACATTTCTTGTTGTTCAAATTCAGCAAAATCTGTAACGCCTTACTTTCGGAATGACAGGGCGGTCTCCTAACTCTTGTCACGAAGAAAAGCTTGTGGTTTAAAGGAAAGCGAAACTAAGCTTTCGTTGGGCATCAGGTGTTGTACGACGATCCTACAACCTAAAAACGAATATCACAGACAGAATACCAATTTGATGCCTGCTTTGCATGCTGGTTATGAAAACATTCTGAAGAGAATAAAAATGTGTGAAACAAAAAAGTCAAGAAATAACTCAAGCGACTATTCATAAACAAAAAAAAAAAGATTTCTTTTTCGTTAATGAAACGCAGTGTATGCTCTTATGTGTTTGCGATAATTAATTCATTAGCATCATAGCTGCTTTGAGTTTCTGGAAAGCATTTATATGGAATTAACTAAAATGCGTTTAATATCTTAATATTGTACCGTGCGTAGAAGAAAGCAGATTTTTCTTTTGAACAGCGTGTTGTCAAACTTTTGTGGAAGAGAAATTGTCATTTTGTTTTTCTTTTGGTACAAACTTTAAAACTACTTTTACTTTACCACTGAATTTTGTTTATATTTTATATAAATTATGTATGTGTGTATATATATATATAAAGAGAAATTTTCGTCATTTTTATGAGGAATTGGCCATTCACCAAGTTTCATGAGCTGAATGAAATTGCAAAAGCTGAGCAATATTTTAAAGAAAGAAAAATAAGTAAAAAATATAATTCTAAGAGAAGTACGTAATATATTTACCACTATGAATTTTTGTTTCGTTTAAACAAATTTTTTAAATGAAAAGATGATAATTCAGCAAATGTATTGATGATTAATACAGTTTCTCGCAGTCTCGTTGGACAGCAGGATATTGAAATCTACTTAAGAGAGTTCTGGAGAGGTTTTTCATTTTCAGATTCTTATTTGAAAACGATTTATTTAACGTGGACCATTGATATGTTTTTCTTGGTTATTGAATCAGCTGTTAGTCTGCAACTGCCGCTTCAGTAACCAAGGAAAGCATAATGTTCTTACAATATGTGCATGGCTTTATTGATTATTGATAATTATTATTAAGTAATGTAATTGATACTAGGGTTATAGACACCTACTGGGTCATAGATTAGCTCAGTATGTAGCACCGTAGTCTTATAACTTGATGTCCATAGTTCAAGGCCCAACTTTGCTTGCATTTTCTCTGCTAATCTCTCGCTCTGCCTTCTCTGAGAAAGGGTCTGATGAAAGCTGCTGTCCGTAGAATAGTTTATTAAGTCCAGGGCGGTGTTCATGGAAGCCCTACCGTGTACACATTAATGAACAAGTTGGATGACCTTTAGGGAATAATTCATTCTGTCTCCTAACAACTGTTTAGTCAGTACTCTACCCACTGCCGTCTTAACAGTATTGTAGGCCCCTGGGCAAAGCAATGCACTGGGGCCCCTACCTACCCACCTACGGGAATAAAAATGTAAATGGTCAATAAAATTAAGCCTATCGATTTATTGGTACTTTTAACAGAATCAGTATTTAAACATAAAAAAAATGTTGTAAAACGAGGATTAATCAGCACAAACTTTTGCGAAATTTAGAATCGTGGGAAACTGCCCAGTATGCCGATGCCTTAAGACAGCCATGACTCTACCCCCAACTCTCTGAGTCCTTGGGACACTATAACCTGGAGATTTACTCCTTGGGGTAAAAAACTGCACTTCAGAAAACAAGTATAAATTATCTAAACTCAACGAACATGCTCCTTTATTAGAAACCTACCTTAGTTTCTTATGTTAGTAAACTTCTATTCTGACTTTGTGAGACTCTAGTTGTCAATGGTAGATTAATTGGCACCTATAGGTTTGGAACTGTGTTTGTCCATTGTACAGGAACGCGTGGTCACATGTGCAGAGGCAGTATCTGCTGAGCACAAAAAATAATAAGGCAATGACTTTGAGACATATACAAATCACTATGGGGCTAGACGCTCACTTTCAAATCTTACTCAGTGACTAAAGGCAGGGACATATAACCGAACGTTTGTGGGCCAGATCCGGACTGTAAACCAGATTTGTTCAGCCAGCAGAAATAATGTAGATGGATATTAATATTTTTTCCGTTATTGGAAAATGTTATTCACTTTAAATCAGTTTATGTTTATTGTTAAAAAACAGACTCCACGAAAGCTTCCGAATTCAGTTAATTTCAATGGTTACTACTAAAATGAAAATTAAATCTTATTGTAATAATACTATTTACTTAATTTGTCATTTCTAATATTTTATACAACTTAATCAGTGTAACAACTTAATTAGTGTTCTGACCCGTATATTGTTTCCATGGCTGACAAATGGCCCTAGTTAAAAAAGCTAATGCTTGTGTTCTAAGGTGATTTTTTGAGATTTCTTCAATTAGCCCTAAGAGCCAAAAATAAATGGAGTATCTTATGAATAAAAACAATGCAGTCGAACTTCTAACTAAACTCTCAGTCTTTGGGATTCTACACATAGTTTTAACACTTTTTCTCTTTTTCATGCTCTTACTATAGAAGATAATTTGGTTGGATGGCTGGCCGAATAGTTGGCACTGTTTTGCATGAGGTCGGTGCGTGATAAATGCGAAGCGAAGTCTCCGCAAGGTTCACGTGGAAAGGGGGCGTGTTGTATGCATGCTTGGGGAAATGATGTTCATGTCTTCTGTTGAAAAAAAAACAGGCTGTTGTTTCTATCGCCAAGAAGGCGTGAGTTAACACTGACAAATGCGTTGTTTTGCTTTTTTCAAACGGGGAATGATTGAAGGGCAGCAAAATGTCAAAACAAATATTTACTACCTGGAGTTTCCGTACGTATAGAGCTAAGGAATTTTTGGAGCAAAAAGCTTGTTAACCTTTCTCTGTCCTTACACTAAGATAGTTTCAAAACCAATATTTTAAAGTACTTTTATACCTTTGTTGAAGAAAATGAACTGAAAAATAATGTTAACAATTTTTATGTATCAGTCAAATGCTTTTAATCACTCCTCAAAACAATACACATTGATTTTGTATAGATAAAATAAAACCCAGAACTGTATAAAGTAACAGATAGACTATTGAGATTTGTTTTGTTTAAAAACCCCGAAAAGGCAATAAATTGAGAATGACGGAAAAGATTTACAGTCGTGCTTATCGGGAAGACTCTCGAGTTAGTTTTCTTTCCACTTGTCTGGGCAGATGTGTCATAGGTGTCAGTGATCTGAGTAAAATAAATATATCCAGTGGTTTTGAAGACTTCCCAAAGGCATTAAGAAAGTGTAAATGTGGATGAAATGGAACACATTGTTTAAATATAAAGATAAAATCGATTAGTGTTCTAACAACTGTGATCAAAAATGAGTATTTTAGATATAAATGTACCCTCAATGTTTAATAAAATTCACAAATGTTTTGATCGTCGTTCGATTAAAATATAAAAGTTATATAGACTGTAGTGCTTCAACTTTGAAATTTTTGGCTTTATTTTGATATAAAATTGCATTAATTATTGCAATGTAGATAACCCACGAGAATCAGCTGGAACATATTTTGCTATTAGTAAATTGATTCATGCTGGTATTGGATTATGTAAATGAAAGGTGTACAACCTATCGCCCCCAAAAAGATTTTAATCCCGCTCGCGAAAATGGATTGAGAAATTGGCAAGTATAGTTATAAGTAATTACTATATAAGATAATATATATATATATATATCTTTTAATAAGAATTTTAATGTCTAAAAAATTTTTGCTTTTTCTGTATTTGTGTGCATTCCTCTTGCCATATCCATTCATTAACCACCTTATTTCCCAATTTTTGATCTGGATAACACTGCCTATATTAACTTTTCATTCTAAACCCGGTCTACATGCTCGAAAATAGTCGACACCATCAATGCGAACTATGAGTGAAAACATTATATAAAGGCACAAAAATGCAAATCTACTGAAGAGTGTTCTTTATTTAGTGAAATGCGAGATCAGTATTAATCACTTCTTTCGCAAAGGATTTCCTCTTAATGATTATGTTGGGCTGTTTTACATCTGAGCGGCACTGTTTTGCGCACAATGGTCTAAATGGCCAGGTCACAAGGACCCGAGGGCTCAGAGAATCTTGGGGAGATACACTGGACAACTGTTGGGAGACAGATGTTAGCCTCCCGTCAATGCCATCTGGTATGTTCTTTAGCGTGTACAGGACATGGCTCCGCAAAACTCCCCGCCCTGAGCACGGTCGGTAGGGGACATCGATGGGCTTGGAAAAACCGCCGTTCGTCGGATGGAAGGTTAAACCGTGGACCCATGTGCAGGAGAGTCATACCCTGTACATGTTAAAGAACACGATAGATGGCCTTGACAGGAGGCTACCATCTGTCTTCGAATAGCTATCCATTGGGACCATTCTCCCCGAACCTTCTCTGAGACTTCAGCCTCCTTATGACCTGGACAATTAGCCCATTGTGCGCAAAAAATTGCCTTTCAGAGGTAAAACAACCCAACAGGGTATGTTTATTCCGCAAACTGGGACGCGGCTTAACGTCCAATCCGAAAGACGACCGTTTTTACCAACCCAGCCGTGTTCCCTACTGACAGAGGGCAGGGGATGAATTTTGCTGAGATAAATCTTAACTCTGGCCCTGGTGAGACTCGAACCTGGGAACTGCTGAATATGAGCATGGAGCGCTACCGCCTGGGCCCCCCCAATCATTGTCTATTTTGACTTCTTTAATCTAGTTGTAGGTGTCAAATACGCTTCCGGAATTTAAAAACTTATTGCGATCACATTATTATTTCGGCACAATGATTATTGTTATAAATTTTCCAAACGGCTAAAATTTATTTACATGATTTCAACTGTCTAGTGACAAGAAATATTAATACACTTACAGTTTATCTTTACAAAACCATCATTTATTGAGGACAGACTTTTTATTAATCATAACTAACATATATCGCAAAATACTAATCATAGTACAATATGAATCATTTTTCGATCGCTGTAACATTATATTTCTCTTAAGGCAATAACGCAATTAAAGCTCTTAATTGAAAATATATTTGATAATTGTTGCATTGATTATTACAATTAATTATTGTTTCATTCATTTGTATGGGGTATAACTTAATCAACCTGCAATAATATTACTTCAAAGTTTGAAAATAATTTCTATCGATTCGTAGAGTCGTTAAAAGATCTGTCACGGATTTCATCGTCTAAGTCAGCATTACCCAACGTTTTAGACCCAACGCACCTTTGCAAAATCTTTTTCTGCCTAACGGCCCCCTCAGATTAAGTATATACCAATGCTTCCTATTCTCCCTTTAAAATATGAGTAATGCATATAAGTTCTGACTCTCTAGGTTCCCCGTTTGCACACGGCACTCATCCGTTGGAAGCAATCCCCCTCTACCAGTACACCCAGCTTATCAAACACTCTCTCGTGATTGGTTCTTCAAGACAGCATCGGAACATTGCTTAGTGCTGGGGCGTGGCTAATATCCCCATTCCTTGATATGACACTGGCTGCTATTCAGAATTTCTTTATTAAAGAACATACACTATTTATAGTGTTATTTCCATGAATTGAGACTATTACACACGTCCGAACTGGGGGAAAAACAGTTTAAAAATTAATTATTTGTGTATTAAATAAAATTAAACCTAAATGCTTCAACTATTGCATCAAACCGCCAAATGTCAAGGCCCCCATGAAGTTTGTAGTCACACCAACGCTCCCCTGAAAAGCTGTAACTACCCCCGGGGGACACTACCTCCCACGTTGGGAATCGCTGGTCTAAGTAGTCTACCCTCTAACCAGAACAACAGGAGAGCATGTACTCTGTGATATTTCAACGTGATCCAAGATTGGTAAACAAAGGTAAACAGACATCAGATACTCCCCGAACAACACAAATGAAAACCGCACACAGCGCTTTCGTTTCAAAACGTTTCAGGAAGTCGAAAACGAATGCCGGGAGTTTTTCACCTCCAAGCCCTAGCATGGTATCAAAGATTGAACAACTGCCAACAGATGACTACGAACTATTGAAAATACTGTTGTATATTTCGCTGAGTAAGGTTGGTTATTTAAATAGTAAGAAATATTTTTCTAGTAGACTATAAAAGCACAGAGGTATGAATCATCCTAGTAATAAATTAAATATTTCTTCAAGAGATGCTTGCCACAGTGGTCTGACAGGAGCCTGTCAGTTTATACGCCATAGTACAATGATGACAGGACCTCAGAAGAAAGGCGACACAAACATCCGTGCCTCGAACCCAGGTCCCTTTGATCAGTAGCCAAGCGCGCTAACCACTCGGCCACCGAATTTTATTTCAAATGATAATTTTCAAACTATCGTTAGTATTAGGCTTGATTACCAAGAGAAAGCTTTCCATACACAAAAACACATATATTATTTTCGAATATCGTTTTATAATTAGGATAAAAATATGTAACCGATGTGAAATAGCAAATTGTCACATGAGCCGAGTTGCAATGTGTAGTGGACACCATGAGCTTTTAAATCAATAATCAGAAATACTTTTAAAAAGATAATTCTTGCTTTTATATTCGCGAATGAAATTAAAATATTTTAACACTCGTTTTTAGGAAAAAGTTTCAAAGAAATACTTCTGCTCTCGTTTCAGTAATGTCTGTACAACTAGCAAATGAATACATTTTCTACATTCTCTTTGTGTTTTATGCTACCATGTTTCCTTTGAACTATGTTTGAAATGCGTTCATATCCAACATTGAAACCATTATATTATTCATTTACATATTAGCCCTTCTCATTAATTAAACACAAATAAAAATTAAGCGACTGAATAGACTTAATCACCCATTTCCTCATAAAAAGATCTTTTTTTAATATATAATTGCAGCGTTCATGTATCTACCTTCCTGTACAAAGCTAAATTATGCTTCCTATCTGTGCATTCGGTAAACTCTAATTTTCCTAATTCCTCATGTATCATTTAAATTGATTAATAGAAACCGAAATACAATTTAACCATTATGAAGCTTAAATTTCAAAACTATGCTACGTTCAAAGAATGCGAAGTCGAAACTGCCCTCAGATTTATGGAGATCAAACGCCTTATGCAAATGCGCTAATTGACATTCAGTTTTCGTTAACTACGAAAACAAAAGTTGTGTTAATTTTCTCTCTTAATGTCATCGTTAAAGGTTCTCCATTTCAAATGAACGTCTTCATAATCTGCTAAATTAAGTAACTCTGAAACACATCGTTAACATTCAGAAGACATCCTTTACGACATTAAATGTTCCTCGGTTAGCTGCTCTTTCTTTTCTTTTGCTGTATAAATGCTTCGCTCCCCGTGCTTGACATGTACTCTTTGTGCTGAGGGCTTGAATGTGGCCTCCTGCTGATGTCTGCCGGAGACGCCCCAACGCCTTTCTTCGGCCGATGTTCACATGGTACAAGTGGCCTTTTCTATGTCTGCAGTTGGCTCTCTTCTGGAGAATAGAAACCCGCGCCAGATGCGGTTGACAACCTTAGCTTCTCTTCATATTTCGTTGGTTCACTTCATTTATAACAGCACAGAAATTTTCCTTCCATTGTGAGTGAACTAAAAGCAAACAGACGCTTATTCATGTCCATTGACAAACAATAATTTTTACTTCTCTAACTAGTATTGTATAGTTAGATATAGACACGTTTCTGAAAGGGCGAATTTAAATAATGGCATTAATCGATACCGGTAATTTTTCTAATGCGTAACCTGAATCTTCTCAGCTAGATATATTGTCAAAAACGTTTGAAATTAAAGAAACAAATTGAGTCTTGCAGCAGTGTCTGTTTCATAATGTACAAGTGTATATTCAAATGCGTAAACTAAAATAAATACAATGCAAAACGGTTAATACGAAAGGCAGAGAGAACTGGTGTAAAATTTCGAATTATCAGACTTTCCCATTAACGGTTTATTGAAAAATCTAATATATAAAGTTTGTATGTTTGTGTGTTTGCCCGCTTACACACTCGGCCTCCAGAAGAGCTAGAGTCACCAAACCTTTCATGAACCATTGGTCTTTGCTTCACCCATTGGCAGGCTATTTGCGAATCCTCTGGGGTCAACCAAAATCAGGGTGGGCTGGTTTGAATTTCTCAAAATCCCCAATGGATTTAGCATTAACGGTTGAAAGTTATTCAAAATAGCTATTGCCACCAATAAATTTAAAATAAGGAATACATCAAACTAATTTCTGATTTCGCGTGATGAAGTCATTGTTCAGTTTGTTAGGTCAAGAGCGCGAACGTCAATTCAGCTTATTGTGCAAGAAAGACTACCTGGTTCGGCCATATTACCCATATGCGTAGCTGTAGATTGGCAAATAGGGTTATGAACAGCGTGCCTAAAAGCCTCAGAAAAGGTGGAGACATAGGAAGCAACGGGCAGACAATGTCAAAGAGGACCTTGTTAGAATTGGCCTACAGTGGCCAAATTCAACAGCTGCATTTCGGGACAGACATGTTTGGTAAAAAAAAAACTACCTATTGCGCTTGGTCCCCCATAGCCCATTTCTGCATGAGGATTTTGCAGATATGGCATTGCTGATCACTATTCAGGAAGTTGTAATAGCAACCATGAAGTTCCCCTTACAAGGTAGACCACTGACGGATGACTCAACGAAGTTGACCGTATTATAAGTCCACTGCATCGCATTGCACTGCGCTACTTACTCCTTATTATCAACAAGTATGAATACAGTGATGACGGAGAAGTGTTACGTGAAAAGATAATTGGCGTCCTGTTGTCTTCCTTGCTGATTCTAGGTTTTATCTGGGTGAGGAAAATCTCAAATTCACAAGTGAAGGCGTTATGATTAGAGATCTCAATAGCTAGCAGTATGGAACACTGCAGGAGCATCATACCGCATGAGTATCAGTAATGATATTTATAACATTATTTTCGATGACCTTTCACTATTGTTGTTCATCATAGAAAGTTTGATCATATTTTGATTCATCGTGGCCGAGTGGTTATCACGCTTGGCTACTGATCTAAGGGATCTGGGTTCGAGCCCCGGATTAGGCATGGATGTGTGTGTCGTTTTTCTGCTGAGGTCCTGCCATCCTCTCAGATCTCCTATTGTGGCATATAAACTGACAGGTTCCTGTCAGACCTCTGTGGCAAGCAGCTGCTTGAGGGGGTATTTATTTTATTTATTTTATGAAATCCTGATTCCCTTGTAGTACTTTTCCTGCGCTTCAAGCACTATTTTTCGGGAAGATAATGCCCAACTATTATATATACTTTGATCATGTCCAGAGAGTGTATACGTGATGTGAAATTCAGCCATGTCATCCGATCTGACGCCTATCAGAAAAACAGAATGCAGACAGCTTGAACTTTTGACGATGAGACCAACATACAGACAGCTTGCAGTTTTGATGATGAGACGGGAATACAGACGGCTCTCAAAATGTCACAGACTTTCTTGCAAGCCATCTGTAATCTGCATGCCAATCCACAAATGTCTGAAAATATTACCACTATCAGGGAACACTTACTTTGATGATAGGTATCCTAATGACAATGTATTTTAGATGATATCTGTCCAGTCATTCGATGATTACGAAAGGAATTGCAACTGTATGTACATGCGGAGGGCGTTCAAAAAGCTCTTGACACATGCTTTTATATTTACACTCGTCCCTTCGAAGTTAATGAGCTACGATTTATTAACTTCGGAGTTACATGTCATTACGAGTTGAAACAAAGGCTTTAGTACATAATAATTTCTCTCTTCGCTTGTGGCGCATAAAGTTCGGTCTAAGAAATCTGTGGGTTGTTGCTATGGAGTTTACTAAAGACGGGGAAAGCTTTTACATTTTCAAAAGGATGCAGGTAATGGACGACACGAAAAACAATCATGAGGATTTCTCAGAAGTATAAGGGGATCATGCCTGTTCATATGCCACTGTTACGGAATGGATACACAAGTTCAGGAAAGGATGGCAGAGCTTCGAAGACCTACCTCGTGCAGGAAGATCGAAGGAGGCCGTGAAAGAGAGAACCATTGCTGCTGTTCGTGAACTCATTAACGAAAACCTACATATCACAGCTAAAGTAATAAGTTTAGACATCAGTACATCGATTGGCAGTTTCGAAACAACTGTTCATAAACATTTAAAGTTCCTAAAGATATCTACAAACTGATAAAACAGTGTAGCGATGACTCGTGCAAGGAGATGCTGACAGAGTTTAAAGCTAGGGGCTCCAAAAGGTTAACAGACATTGGTACACGTAGTTAAATCTGGTTTTATTACTAAACAACTCCCAGAATGATCGACAACTATGTTCGGGTTGCCGAAGATGAACAACGTCCCCAAATCCTCTGACGAAACTTTCGCTCAAGGAAAAGGATTTTCACAATTTTTTCAGTTCCCAAAGAGTGGTAGTCGTGGACACCTTATCTGAAAAAATTACTATAAAGGGCCGATACTATATCAATATTGTTTTGCCTAAAATGGTTAAGGAGATAAAGAAGCAGCGTCCAACAACAGGCGTGTTAAGAGTTCTCTTTTTTATGATAATGCCAATGCACACCAAACTCGGCAAGTTACGGCCCACCTGGAACAGGAAAAATCAAACAGATTCCTTATCATACACATTCACCAGACTTTGCATCATGCGATTGTCAGTAATTTCCAAAAAATAAAAAGGAACTTGCTGGAAAGGCTTTTTCAAGGGACCAAGACTTTGCAAAATGCGGAATATTCCTAAGCAGGAGTACCACCTAATGTCCCAAAATAGGTGTATACATCTGAAACTTTGCATTGATGCTTGACGGGAGTACTTTGAAGGAAAGTAAAATATTCTTGAGGTACGTGCAATGGATTTTGTTCTGCAGATGCATGTCAAGGATGGTTTGAACGCCCTTCGTATCTGTATATGGAGACAGAGGTGGATTTTACGGTCTGTTCAACCCTGAACGGAGCCTTTTGAAGGCCCTATTATTTCACATAATTAAACCTAATTCCAAAGATTTAAAATGAGAGGGCCCCTTAGCAGCACTAATTTCTCTTCTGCACACAATGCAGGTACTTATAAATCCGGTACTGTATAGAGTTCATACTACATGTAGAGGAGTCGCACGATTTAATGCCTTTCTCTCTAATAGTCTGTTGTTCAGTTGTTCCGTAATTGGCATATTTTTTATTATTACCATATGCATTTACGCTAATTTTCAGAAGTATCTCTACAACGCCTCTAGGTGTGGCAATTTCAGTTCCATAAAGTTTATGGTTAAGGGTAGATATTAAATTGTTTCGCCCAAAGCGACATTAGTTAGACAGTTTTAATTTGTCCAGCTGAAACTCACATAACTAATATAGTATAACTCGTTTAAATTTTAGGGCTGGGTTGGCACAGTTAGTAATACACCAGGATCTTAATCTATAGTTACCTGGTTTGAGTCCGAAATGGGACTGAGTTGAGAATTTCTTCTGCTAAACTACATTCTACCCTTGGTGAGAAAGGTGACACCACTGGACTGGTAAATGACTCTGTCCGTCTTATGGGATGTTAAACTGTTGCCTCGTTTGTGCTGGAGAATCATACCCTATTCAAGTTAAAGAACGTGCAGGACGGGCTTGACGGGATATTTTCATCTGTATCTTAACCTCTGTCCTGTAGATTCCCTTCTTCACCCCTTTTAAAAATTCCCCATTCTGCCCTCGGTTAGTAGGGAACACCGATGAACTTGGAAATGCTGCAGTCTATCAGAAGGGACGTGAAGCCGTGGTCCCTTGTGCAGAAGAAATCCGTATTCTGTGCACGTTAAAGAACACGATGAATGGCCTTGACGAGAGGCTACCATCTGTCTCCTAGCAGCTGTTCAGTGAGTCCCCTCCTCAACATTTTCTGAGTGAGTCCTTGTGACCTGCCCATTTATACTTTAGTACATAAAAAGTGCCGTTCAGAGGAAAAACAACCCACCCCAAGTTAAAGAACATGATGAATGGCCTTGACGGGAGGCTACCATCTGTCTCCTAGCAGCTGTTCAGTGAGTCCCCTCCTCAACCTTTTCTGAGTGAGTCATTGTGACCTGCCCATTTAAACTTTAGTACATAAAAAGTGCCGTTCAGAGGAAAAACAACCCACTCCAAGCTTTCTTCAAGCTCCTTTGGGAATTGGGGATTTTTGTGGCCTGGGAAATTAGCCCAGTGTGTGCAAAAAGTGTCCTCATAGTTAAAACAACCCAATACCTCTCTCTCTTAAATTTAAAGGTTCTAAATCATGATAATGAGTACTTAAAATATCGCTCCATATATCGCTATATTTATGAATAATAGTGAAACTATTAATAATTCCTTAGGAATCATTATTTATTCTCCCTACGAAGTACACACCAGCCACTGAATTAGAAACCGTTATTCAATACAGATTTGGACCTCCTTTTACCGAATTACAGCACATATGAGGTTTGGCATACAGGTGTTGAAGTGCTTTTACATCTCCAGCATACCAGGCGTTCACAAGATAGTCCTTTAACTGGCTCAGATTTGACGGAAGAGGAATTTGCTCCCGGATCGATTTTTCTAACGTGTCCCATACATTCTCAATGGGATTCAGATATGGGCAATTATGTGGCCAGGAAACATGGTGGAAGTCGCTGTCATACTCTCTGAACCATTGCTGAATACATCTTGTGTGATGCAGAGTAGCATTGTCGTCCGTAAAACAGGCGTCATCTGCTGGATAAAAAAATCAACATTTGTGGATGGACTTGATTGGTAACAATGTTCGGATAATCCTTGGAAGACACCCATCCTTCCAGCAAAATCAGGGGACCCGTTCTGTACCAATAGAACGTGCCCCACACCATGACACCGTCTCCAGAACCTCGAGTTGTGTTTGCAAGGCAAGCTGGGTCCATTACTTCATGGGGCTCCCGCCAAACTCTCTGCCTACCGTCGGTACAGAACAAGGAGTAAGGCAACTCGTCGAACCACATGACTTTTTTCCAGTGTCCCATTGTCAAGTCACGGTATTCCTGACACCACTGTAGACGAAATTTCCGGTTCTTCGCAGAAATAAGTGGTTTCCGTATATACATGCAACTGCTAGCTCTGATCCTCTTCAATTCCTTGTGCATAGAGTGCTGAGAGATGGGTCGGGAACAGCCTTCATTGAATGCTTCAGTCAATTGCTGCACACAGGAAGTCATCTGATCATTTGTAGTCACTTTTCATTTTTTCTCCAATATTGAAGAATAATTAATTTCACAGGTTCATGGTACTCACCACGCTTACCCACCGAATTGTCTAATAGCTATACGAATGATTACGGATCCTGAACTTGCTGCAATCGTTGACTTCTGTTACAGTAATATCTACTCTTTGTTTTCTGATTGTTTTTGGGATCAGTTGAATGCGGATATGAAACTTGTTATCCTGACTGACGAAGAAGAGAAAGCAACTAGACAGCAGAATTGCAACATAAAATAAATTTTGTGTGTGGGAAAAACTAATTGTATACACCGAAAAGCCAAAACGTTTCACCAAGCGCGTCTTTATGAAAATCGAAGCAACTGCAGGCAAAGACTGCGCACATGAAGATCATGAAACGGTATAAATAACCTGATACTGAGCTCTGTTAATCAGTGTTCTTTAATTGTGAAAGGCAGTGGACCTAAGTAAGTTTGACAAAGGTCAAATTGTAATGGCCAGACGACATGGTCAGATCATTTTCGAGACGGGTCTTGTGGGATGCCATGGTCAGCCGTGGTTAGTACGTTCAAAAAGTGGTCCGAGGAGAGAAAAACAACGAGCCGCCGGCAAGGTGTGGGCCGACCACGGCTCATCGATGCTAGAGGTGAGAGAAGGCTATCCCGTATGGTACCAGCCAACAGAGAGGATGCTGTGGCGCAATTCGCCCACATTTTGAATGCTGGTGAAAAGAGTAATGTGTCACAACACACAGTCTATCGAACCTGCCGAAAATGGGGCTGAATAGCTACAGGCTGCTCTGAGTACCCATTCTAATATCGGTTAACCGTCGAAAGCGCCTACAATGGGCACGCAAGCATCAAAACTGGACCTTGAACGATTGGTAGAAGGTCGTCTGGTCCGATGAATTTTGTTTCCTGTTGCACCATGTGGATAGCCGGGTACGTGTGCTTCGTTTACCTGGGGAAGTGTTGACACTAGGATGCACTGTGGGACGAAAACAAGCCAGTGGAGGAAATGTAATGCTCTGGGCTATGTTCTGCTGGGAAACCCTGGGTCCAGTCATTCGTGTGCAGGAAACCATGATATCTAACACCTACCTAAACATCATTGCAGACCTTCATAAATACCTTCATGAAATACCTTCATGGTAACGGTATACCCCTCTAGTAGTGTCTTCATTCAGCAGGATAATGCGCCGTGCCACACTGTCCAGAATGTTCGAGAATCATTCACGGAACGTGAGGAAGACTTACAGGTATTGCCCTGGTCTCCAAATTCTTCAGACATCAATGCAATAGAGTATCTGTGGTTTGTGTTGGAACAGCATATCCGATCTGCGGCTTCTCACTCATGTAACTTAAAAGAAATAAAGGATTTGCGGGTAACGCGTTGGTTCCAGATACACAAGATAATTTTGAAATCTTGTAGTGTGCATGCCTCGCTGGGTAAGAGCTATTTTGGGGTTACGTGGAGGACCAACATCATATTAGACAGGTGGTCATAACGTTTTCACTCTTCGGTGTATATAGGTGGACTTTTGTTAATTTTATTGGATATGCTATCAATAAAGCGTCAAACGTTTCCTATGTTTTGAGAAGGAAAAAGTCGGTGTTAAAACCTACTTCACTTTGTCATGAACCATTATTTTTAAGGTATTTTAGAATTAATTAATTGTTCTAAGATGTACAATTGTTATAAGATTAATTTCATTCGGTTTTCTTGTATTGCATACATCTATATAGTTAATATTTTCTGTCCCAGTTATTAGAGAATTTAACTGCATAACCTTTTTATAGCCTAAGTCTCCTTTATGAAAACGTTAGTTTTGTTTGACAAAAAACTCGTTACTTTTATCGTCTTGAGTGATAAGATAAACGTTGTTTGCTAAATATTTAAGCCAACAAAAATGTCATGTCAAATGCAAAATCTTTGCTAATAGCAAGAAAATGAATAAAAGTTAAAGTATAACTTATCAGGTTTTCCACAAGTGGATGTACAATGAAACATGAGGGATTCAAAATTTGAAGAAAAGGAAGATGTTGTGGCTGCCATAGGATTAAAATATATTCCTTATTATCAATGTTTGTGAATCTTTCATTCTTTGTTTCCCATAAGATATAATGAATAGATTTGGGTATACTGTTCTCATGATGGCAAAGGGAGGGAGCGAAGGCAAAATGAAAGAAATTATTTTATTTTTTGTTACGAGAAATAATTCTGAATTTCGTGTCTAACACTTTCAATTAATAGCAGTTTTTTTTTGTTCGTATCCCAAGGTCGTGAGATTCTTTCTTTCTCCCTAACTAAAGATAAAGGGAGAAACATGAGTATAATTATGGAAACTGAAATGGATATGAATCGTGGAAACAATTGTGTTGTGGTAAGTATTATTGAAAAGATTAAACTGTGGAATAAAATCTCCAATTTCCAGATTTACCAAAGAAATGGTAAATCGTTGATCCTGACCGAAAATATATTAGAATATTAGTTGGTAAATAGATGAACAAATAAATCATGAGTAAAATTAAAATTATATTCTAGCATATTTCGACGTAAAGAAAATTATTTCATGTCTTAAATTAGTTTTAAATATTACATTTACGTACCTGATAAATAAAAGGAATGCCCAAATATCAATGCATATTTTTAGTTTTTTTTAATGCATTGTATTAGGTTTAAAACAAATAAATAATTACACACACACACACATATATGTAAATATAGCGTATATAGATATATAGCATAAATTTGTTGCCAACAGTATTTCAAGAAAGAAAAGTCAGTTTCCAGATAGAGGAAAGCTATTTTCTCCCCGTTCAAAAACAAGGCGTTATTTCTCTCCCTTTATTAAACCTCTGCTACTACTGCTCCTAAAATTCATGTCACATGCCAATATCCCATTAAACGGCACGAAAAAACTAAGCTCTACAAATAATTAATAGACCAATCAGAATAGTTACGTACCACCAACAAAGCAATCTAAGAGACGCTGGGCAGTACCAGTTTGGGGTGAAGTGGAAAATAAAACATGATGATACAGAAAGAGATAGAAAAGCAACCAGGCAGATGGAAGAATTCTTTTCCTGGATGAAATGCATCAAGACTTACAAGCCTACGGAGAGATACAGAGATTGGCAACGACACGCGGAACAGAGAAAAATCCTTGCAAGAGCAATCATGGATCTTCTGTGATCGTCCCTGCCGACACATTGACTGATTGACTCGGGAAGTGAAACATTCTTTCAACTTTCGGAAAACTGTGCTCGTAAGAAACGCATTTATTTGCCCAGCTAAAACACGTCGAAATGGACTAATATACATTTCTAGTTTTCTAATAAGTGAGGTGTTTTAATCACATATGTGTAGTAGATTAATGGTTGCGGTGAAATATTCAAACGTTATGCATTACCTGCAGTGATCCTTGCAAACTCAATGAGAAGAATTAATAATACATACATAGATACATACATGCATACATACATACATACATACATACATACATACATACATACATACATAATCCTCATGCAGCCATGGGCTACGGAGGTCCAACCAGACTGCGTAATTTTTCTCTCCAGACCTGTCTCTTTTGAACTACAGCTGCTGCCTTTGGCCACTCTGGGCCAATTCTAAAAAGGCCCTGTTTGATATTGTTTTTCCATCACATCCTTGGTCTCCCCCTTTTTCTGATACCCTTAGATGCATTATTCATAATCCTCTTTGCCAATCTGCAGCTATGCATACGAACAAAATGGCCAAACCAACGCAGTCACTCTCTGTAGATTATGCTGCTCAAAGGATGTTGGTGACTCCTTCTTCTAACCTCATCATTACTTACAAAATCAAACCACTTAATGCCCAAGATACTGTGTAAGCATCTAGAATCAAAGGCATCAAGTTTCTCGTTATCCTGCTTACAAAGCATCCATGTTTCACTATCATAACTAACCTTAGAAACAACCAAACTATTATATAGCCTAATTTTAGTCTTTAGGTATATACGTCTATTTTTCCATATTCTTCATATATCCTTAAAAGTCCCAGCGGCAATCCCTATTCTTCTATTTATCTCATGCCGCACATCACCACTATCTGATACATAGCTCCCAAGATAATTATACTGAGACACTAGCTCAATAGTATAGCCATTCAAAGCAACTTAAAACTGCCTGACCAATTTACATCACTTTAGTTTTTTCTCTGTTTATCACCAAACCTACTCTATTACCAGTCTTATTAACAGCCCTAATGAACGAAGTCATCTCATCAACATCAGTAGCCAACAGGGCCAAATCATCTGCATAAACGAAATCAGAAATTTCGAAATTTCTAAACTATTTAAGGTCAAAATCTTTCATTTGCAGCGAATTTCGCATAACACAATCAAAAACCAAACTAAAAAGAAAAGGAAAAAAATGCACCTTGTCGAACATCAGAAGTAATGCTAAACCAATTGCTACAAGCCTTACCAACTCTCACCCAAGACTCAATGTTATTACAGAGGGCTTTCATTATGTTAACTAACATGTCTGGTATACCATATGATCTCACAGTAAACCACAAATTATGACGATCAACAGAGTTGAAAGCGTTTTTGAAATCAACAAAGCTAGCAACCAAAGGTTTCTGAAACTCTAAACATTTCTCAACAATCTGCCTAAATGAAAATATCTGATCCACACATCCCCTACCACTTCTGAATCCACATTGCTCATCACCCAATTGCATGTCAACAAGATTCTTAATTCTGTTAAGCAAAATCATGCAAAGAACTTTCCCTGACAGAGAGTAGGCTGATACTCCTATAGTTATCACAAGAACTGCGATCACCATTTTTGAAAATAGGGATAATAATAGCTCTGGTAAAATCCTTAGGAACCATTCTTTATCATAAAAGATATTCAAAATTTCAGTCATCCAAGTGGTAACCGAAATATTCCCCGCTCTAAGCATTTACGATAATTTCATCTACCCGTGGGGATTTATGAAGTTTAAGTTTAGAAATAGCCAAAATGACTTCAGATTGTGTTATAGGACCAACATTAAAGCTATAAATCTATCTATCATCATTACAAACAATGGAAGTAGAACTAACCACATTGTTTAGAACATCACTGAAATGCTCAGCTCACCTAGCCATGACAGAATCCTCACATTCTATAAACATTACCTTGTTTATCCTTCAATTCCTGTATACCTGTCTCTTATGTAGGAGTAACATTTAAAAAAAAAATAGCTTCAGTATGAAAATGCGTTGGCTGTTATCATGCTGGAAGGTAAAGTTTAGTTCTGAGTTTTAAATATCGATAAAATTAATGTATACCTATAAACAAACACAATGTAATCCTCATAAACAATATAAAGTAAAAAGTACATATTTTCCTGTATATGTTCTAAAAAGTAGAAAAGAAAACTAAAACATATCGATGGTGCAATCAACACACTGAATTTGTATTGACTTCAAAGTAAAATAAAGCGCCGACAATCTTGTTGAATATCTAAATATGCGCTCTACCTTTATGGAACTGAACCTTTCCTTTGAAGTGAATACAAACTAAGGCCCTTGAGTTCAGAAGATAATAGTAGAAGAAAGGCTTGTATATTTTCATAGAATTGGGTGCCAATTTGGATAACTTGTGGCAACTTCCATGTCAAAAGATTTCATTTGACGCATGGCCCATTACTTTGGGCTCTCGTGTTCCGTATATAAAGCGGAACAGTCGTTTTCATGAATTCATATCCCACCGGCCCAAGAGCATTTTTCCTTTACAACCATCTTTATCTTGTTACTTTAACAGTTTAATAGTGATTAAGTAATTCGTTTCCATATTTCCCTTTTTCAGGAGGAAAGGAAGCATGGGGGCTAATTTTTATAGCCTATGACGACATCCCACATCACAAGCTTTCGTTTGACACATAAATCATTACGTTTGTCTGTCACGTTCGAAAAATATGGTAGAACAATTGTTTTGACAAACAAACAAACAGACAAACCGATAAAGGACGAATAAAAATCAATAAAAAGATAGGTTGGATTGTTTTACCTCTGAGCGGCACTTTTTTGCACACCATGGGCTAAACGGCCAGGTCACATGGACCCCGAAGACTCAGAGAAGGTTGGGGGAGGGGACCCACTGGAACAACTGTTGGAAGACAGATGGTAGCTTCCCGTCAAGGCCATCCAGCGTGTTCTTTAACGTGCACAGGGTATGGCTCTCCCGCTCACGGGGCCACGGCTAAACGTCCCATCCGACGGACGGCGGCCTTTCCAAGCACATCGGTGTCCCCTACTGACCGTGGGCAGGGTGGGGAATTTTGCGGAGATAAATCTCAACGCTGACCCAGCTGGGACTCGAACCTGGGGACTACAGATTACGAGCCTGGAGCGCTACCGACTGAGCCACCCCATAAAAAGATAGGTAAAAGTAATAGGTTATTCCTATCACACTCGATTGTAATGACTTTACTAATATCCGGGGAAACTCAAACTAAAATATGAAAACAGTGGCACTATATTTTATTTGGTTGCTCTATTTCTAACGTTATTGGATTACCTTCGTAATTTCCTTAATACTAGACAGCCCGGTTCCAAATTTCACAAGTTTTTCTCCATGCTACCATGTATTGCACTCAAATTCCAACTCTTATGTAAAATGGAAACCGACTTCAAGTTTCAAACATTAGTTATTTCTCCATTCTTATATTTCTTTTCATTTTAATTTTTAATTTTCATCATTTCGACATTTAAGAATTTTACAAATATTGATACGTCGTAGCATAAGTGAGAGTTCTGAAAAAAGAATATTAATTTAATGCGCATCTCCCCCCCCCCAAAAAAAAAAAAAAAACTTAAAATAGTTTTTCAAGTGCTGAAAAACACCCCCAGTTTCTTTGACTTTCACACTTTTTCTCACAGAAAAGCATAAGAAATAAAAATTTCCTCTCATATCCCTAAACGTTTCCCACAGGTTAACATAGAGTTCCCTATACTTTAACATTGTGCCAGAATTCTCAATTGCATTACTACTCTGATATCTTGATTCCAAATTTCATATAAGGGTTTTATGACACCTCATATTGCGTTGAAAATTCAAATCCTTACCTATGATAAAACACGATTTCTAACCTAAAACATTTTTTTCTCTTCATCCTTTGTAGCTTATCGTCCTAATTTGAATTTCACTCATGAACATCCTATAGTTTACCAAATAGTTCACCTCCTAGACACGCAGAAATTCTATGTGGGAAAATTTAGAATTATTCGTTGAAGTAGTTACAAAATTATGAGTTGTACAAAAGTATTCAATGAAACTAGAAACTGCAACTACAAAAAATGGTGGGGGAAAAAACGGTGTTTCAGCTTCGAATTCTGGTTACATTTTAGATAGAATCTTGATTTTGAGTACAATACGAAATGGTACCAGTATATGAAATATGGAACTGGTTGTGGGAGGGTTAAAGTACTTGCGAAATTACAGGTATCGAAATATGTGAAATTGAAATCATCCGTGGTTTGAATTAATCGACTTATCCATCATACCTACATCTAGAAAAAAATTAGGGGCTGGGGGATAAAATAACTAGCTCGAGCCAAAAAGAACTAGAGCCCTTTCCGGGTTGGGGTTGTTTTACCTCTGAGCGGCACTTTTTTGCACACTAAGGGCTAAATGGCTAGGTCACATGGACCCCGAAAGCTCAGAGAAGGTTGGGGGAGGGAAACCCACTGGAACAGCTGTTGGGTGACAGATGGTAGCCTCCGGTCAAGGTCATCCAGTGTGTTGTTTAGCGTGTACGGGGTATGACTCTCCCGCACACGGGGCCACGGCTTAGTGTCCCATTCGACGGACGGCGGCTTTTCCAAGCCCATCGGTGTCCCCTACTGACCGTGGGTAGGGCGGGGAGTTTTGCGGAGATAAATCTCAACGCTGACCCAGCTGGTGCTCGAACCTGGGAACTGCAAATTAGTCGGTAGCCTGGCGCGCTACCGACTGATCCACCCCTCCCCCTTTCCGGTATATATAAATATATTTGTGATGGTTTTAAAAATACTCTTGAAAAATATATGTAATATACAGACCCCTACCAAATTAGCATTCAATGTTATTTTAATAGGTATCTAAGTTCGAAGCTCTATAACTTCTAAAATATATATTTAATTGAAAAATATCACTGAAGGTAAATTAAAGATCATAATCAAGTCTATTTAAATCTTGAGTTTATGCAATATTTGTTCCGTAGTTAAAGAGTTATGTAAGCTGGATTATTTAAAAATAAATGATCTTTTATAAAAATCACTCATAATTGTCTAATATTAAAATATTCAGTAAGCAAACTTCTAAAATATATATTTTTTTTCTTTAATGGCTTGAAACGATTCTTATTATTTAAGTGGTAATTAATTCCTGAGGTATAGTCTTGCAACTCATTAATTTTGCAAGAATGTTTCATTCCATATCTCTTAAATACTGAAGAAATATTGTCCAAACACGAGATTTAAATATATTTGATCATAAGCTTTCATTTATCTTTTCATACGTTTTCATTTAGTTCATATTAGGGAAGTTATAGAGCTTCAAAGGTAAATTCTCACTGACATGACATGTAACTTCTTCAATATTTTGGAAGGGCAGTGTATAAGCTTTATATATTTTCGCATTTTTCCGGTTATTTATGTTATCAAGGTAAGGGGCATAACCCTTATTCCCTCTACCATCTTCATATCAGCCACTATTTTAATCACATGCAATTGCCAGGATTGATGATATGGTTTTAAAGGTGGGAAAAATTTACAAAATATATTTAAAATGACCAGTGGTAATCTTTGATACATCTATTTCCACCATATCATTGAGTTTTAAGAAGACTGCCTAAATTAAACTAACAAAGTTAAACGAACCTCGTTGAGGGCAAAAGATTTATTACCATGTATTAACATTCTATCAATTTAAATATTGCAAAAGTATAAGGACTTTGGAAAGAAAGTTTTAGTTCTTGGAACTGACTTCAAGGAAATGCTTCTAGTAGTGGAAAAGGCTTCAAAAGTTTATGTCACAGAGATTTCAATCCAATGGTAATTAATTTGGCGATCTTTTAAGCAGTTAAAACTTCGGTAGAATATGCAAACTGAATTAGGACAGTTGTATATAACATTTGGATTTTTGATGTTAGAAGTTGAAATAGAAACATCACTATTCCTGATAAAAGGAGTGATTTTATTTTTCATTTAATTTTTTAATAAGTTTAGTTAAATTTTATTTAAGGTCAGTGTTTAGTTAAGGTCAGTGTTTAGTTAATGCAGCGCTAATCAGATGTACAGGAAGTAAAAATATTAGAATTAAATTAATAAATTCAAAGCTTGAAGTAAATGCAACAGATATTGACTATATTTCAGTTTATTTATTCTATAAGTATTTATATTGGTTACAAACCAAAATGGCATTATAGTGTGATTTCATAAATAATAAAAAATGAGTAACATAATAGATTATTTTTATATGAAAACCAAATTTGATTTGCCTCAAATTTGACGTGTCATGCGCTGATAATAATAACATCTCATTCCACCTGAAATAAGTGATCACATGTGTTTGTTTTTTACTGACAGCAAACGAATAAACGGGATGGAAAAATAATGAATGTAAATTTATTATCCTGAAAATATTTGCAATTTACCCTTTAGAAAGATGAGAAAATTTCAAATAAATTACGAAAAGGTTAAAAATTTCCATTTGAAAGTCAGAATCCATTGATCATTTGCTGCAATAGGTAATTATCCGCTATCAGAGCTATTTTAGGAGAATGAAGTGCTTAATTATAAGCACTGCTACCAAAGAAGAGTATTTTATCGCAAATTATCCGCTGTCTGTTGCAGGCTCATTAGTCCAATACCGACACTAATGGAATAACACGCTTATCCAAAGTCACAAATGACCGTATGACAATTATGAAATTCCACCTGCAAGTCAAGCCCAATATGCGCCATTGCGCTTGAGCACAATAAAGTGATAATGGAATAACGAACTGATTCAAAAATTAATATTTGTCATTGTGACACATAATCTTCTCCTAACAAACTTATTCCTATGAAAATCTGGCAAAAGCCAGGCAGCATTATAAACAGGGTGTATCAAAAAGGTCTAGTCACTCTTTCGGAACATGCTCTACTGCGCAGAGTGATGAAAAACGCTTCCCTTTATAGTTAGAGCACATTTTGAGAGTGCTAGTAAGAAAGCCTGTGGAGTTAATTAATTTTTATTCCAGTTATTACAGTACATTGTAAGTGATCGATGAAAACGATTATTTAAGTGTACATTAGAGGAAGTGTTCAAAATAGCCTCACTGAGCAGCAATACAAGCCTCACAGTGTCTTCTCATTGACTGTGGAACAAGTTCGAAATGTCCCGGAGTGATCTAAAGTCTTTGACAACCATCCACGATACGTTCGCGGAGAGCTTGTGTATTAGAAACCTGGGTAACGTAAACATCAACCTTAACGTGTCTCCATAAATGTAAATCCCCTTGGATTTAAATCGGAAGAGCGTGCAGGTCAAGCAGTTGGGCCACCTCTACGAATCCAATGGCCAGGATATAAACAGGGTGTATAAACAGGGTTTAAATCGATTTAGATCAGCCAGGTGTTGTGGCGTTTCATTCAACATTTGAATATATCTACTCTGCCGTCAGACAAGCAAATGATGCAAATTTACAGAACATCATCATTCGTACCTTTTGAAAGCATCGTACCTCTCAAATTGTTCTATAACTTGGGAGGTAAGCGTTACTAGCACAATTTTTATCGGAAGTTAGGCAAGTAAATCAACAACTCATTATTAATTACCGTATTTTAACGTGTATAAGGAACCCCTTTTTGTCAAAAATTGTGTCCCAAAAATAGGGGGGTTTCTTATATATGTACAGTATTATAGATATTAACAAATTACTCAATTCCTCAAACTTTGATGAAAAATCAGGGGGTTCCTTATACACGTTAAAATACGGTAACTAAGTAATTTAATCACTATTAAGTTGTTTAAGCAACAGAATGAGGTGCTTGTGGAGGTAAAATTATTTTGAGCCTTGTGGGAATCTGAACCCATGACCTCCTAATGCCATGTCAGATGCTTTAACCACTGAGCAACCGACCGCTGATCAGTCTTTCCTCTACTGCTGATATTATACTATATACACCATCGGATCAGTCTGTTCACCATCGGATCAGTCATCACTGTCTGTTTCAGTGCATTTGGGACTCTATTCTTCAGAGCCATCTGAAACAAGTGCACACGATCAACCACCCTCCAAGAACCTCACGACTGACTTTTTGTGAACAAAAATCAGCTTAATAATGAATAAATTACTTTAGTAAGTTCATAGGACCTTTTGTTCCTCGCTATGCGCAGTATAACATATTTCCAAAGTTCGACTAGATCGTTTGGAAGCACCCTGAATATCTGAGAGCAATAAATGCGATAGTGACAAAATTTTAGTCAAAGACAATTGCAAAGTCTACTGTCAAATAGTAAGAGTAAGCATCCGTAGGACTGGAAATAAGTTTAAATATATAGGAAAAACTGTTTCAAATGGGAGTATACCAGTCATTAGATGTAATTTTCGCTGCTAGATCGTAGATGTTAATGGAGGAAGTATCATAGATCGGCGGCATGTAACTTAGTGGAGGAAGACATCACATGTCGTGAGGGTGTTGATTCGTATCAAACCTGGCTCGGGACAGTTTTTTCCAATATACTAAAGACACTTCAAAGATGAATAACAAATGAATATGGGTTTCATTTCTTGAAATCTAATAGAACAAATTGGCAACTTTTGATAAAGAAAAATGACCATGTTGCTGTGCAGAGAACTGACAATTCAAAGCAACGTTTCTCGAAAACGTTCTGCTGTTTTTAAATGGACATGTGGATAACTAAAAATTCAATTCTGAGTGTCATAAAACACAGTAAACTATTTTAGTGGTCATTAGGCCACTAAATAGGCTGACTAATAGTTTAACTTTAAAACTAAATTGAAACTAAATAACACTTTTTTTTGAAAAAGCTACATGGCTGATGGGACGTCATTAATTGTAATTAGAATTTATTTCACTTGTGAAAAGAATGATCGAACCATCAAAACACTCTCATCCAACATGACACAAGATTAAAGATAAAATTAGTGAAATGCATTTTACTTTGATTAGTATGAATAGAGTTTTATAAAAAGAAAAGGTGTTAAATTATATTTTTTTAACATTTAGCCATTCCATTTCAGAGCAGAAATACTCAATGGAATTTCTGGAGTAAGAATGATCAATTTTTGCGTCTCGGATATAGAGTTTTAATAGCAAAATTAATTTATTTCAAGCACTAACAAATAACTCTTAACTCAGATTACGTGCCGGTGTTCATGTTATTACGGTTAATAAATGTTGGAAAGCATATTCGAAAAAAAGAATGCAAACTTTTTCGTCGAGACACGATTTATTGTGGTATAGTTTCGACCACACTTGTTTAAACTTTTTTTAGGTGTCTGTCTTTTTCTTTTGAAAGGGAACACTCTTTTTTGCGCATTGAAAGCTCGCCTTGCTTCTCTGTGATCTTATTAATGGCAGAACCATGTCTCTTTCTAGACACTAGCCACCTTAGTACGGCAGTAAACACTGTAGATCAAATGCCCTTTCACTACAAGAGATTCCTTTGCGCCGAGCTTCAAATGCCTTTGCTTTCACTTTTTAAATTCGTATTTTTGCGACGTTCTCTACAGTAAATCATAATTTTTGTCAACTAGATACCAAGAAATATCAATATATATTCGTCCCATGTGTCTCCTGACGGCCATTTTGCATTTTATGGTCAGCCAGAGGAAAACGAAAACTTCCATTTGCTTGCTTTGAAACGATATCGAGGGAATAGAACTGACAAACAACGAAATCAATTTCGTGTTGACCAGAATTCTCCCATTTTCGTTGAACACGAGGAAATACTTCAGCAAACGAACAAACTGGATGGAAAATAATATATGTTTATTATACTTTAATATTAAAAATTTACCCTGTAGAAAGACGAGAAAATTCCGATGATATTAAAAATTCCTATTTGAAAGTGCTGTTGAAAAAAGAAGGGAAATACTCATTTACTGAGAAGTAATACGTTATGAAATTAAAACGAATTATTACTTTTAATTAATTTATTTTCTTTCTTTCAGTACTTTGACAGATTTATGTTATGATTTTATACCAAGTGTACTCAAGGGGGGTTAGAATTTTATTTTATACTAATTTCAGATTTCTTTGCCCATACCTGGGTTTTTTAGGTACATACCATTTTTAGCCTTTGTTGAGTGGTTAGCTTATCTGACTACTAAACCAGCAAACATGTCCTTATGTATGTGTTATATGTTCAGTATTGTATCACATTATGATAAATGAGGAAAAGCACAATAGGGCTTCTAGGTTATTGACCTTTCTTTGTGTAGGGTGTACCATCTTCCATTATTTGGGCAAAGATGAAGATAAAAATTTTACAGGGGCCTAAGTCGAATTAAAAAAAATATTTGGGCCAGAGAAAAGAAGATACACAACTATATTTTTTATCTATAGTAGGTTTCATATTTACACTCCTTCCTTTTTTCATTTTTATTTCATTTAACATTTATTCATGCAAAAACAAATACATTTCTTGTTTCATATATGTTGTTTGAATTTTATACGTCTCATGGCCGAGTGGTTAGCGCGCTTGGCTAGTGATCTAAGGGACCTGGGTTCAAGCCCCGGGTAAGGCATGGCTGTTTGTGTCGTTTTTCTGCTGAGGGCCTGCCATCCTCTCAGACCTTCTACTATGGCATATAAACTGACAGCCTCCTGTCAGACTTCTGTGGCAAGCAGCTGCTTGAGGGGGTATTTATTATTTATATGCATTATCCTCGGGCCAATTTTCTTTGTCGGAGCATATGACCCCAATGGACTACAGTATGAGTAGCTCAGCTTTTGGTACATAGATTATAATTAACTTACTCAAGTATATCTTTGGAATTTATTTAAGGTAAAGCTCTCAGACAAAACGCTAAAAAGTATTTTGCTAATGATTATTACTTTCTAAGTTAATATGCACGATAAACTGTATCTAAAGCACTCAAAAGTAAAATTTTATAAATGCTTTTTTTTTTCTTCAAAAAAACTCTTCTGTCTTTCTTTTTTTTCTTTTTCTTTTTTTTTCGAGGCGGGTGCGCTTTGAATTGCTGATGAGTTTAAATTCAGTTTTCAGTGAGAAATCGTTCTGTCGACAACAGAATATTGAAAATAGAACTTTCCTGACACTACGTGTGATATTTTAGAATCTTATACTTGATGACCCACTTGAAGAAAGTAACCAACACAATTATTTATTTATTTATTGCGAATAGTATAAATGTTGTTTTATTTGTAAATCTGTGCTTAAAACAAAAAATATGAAAATGAAATTATTTTCTTTAACATAAATTATTATTAACTCAACCTAATCATGAACAAATCTAAATATTAAACAATATTTTTCCGAGTTATTTAACCGCAATTGAGATAATTTTATAGTTGTTTCATAACTCACATTTCGACACTTTTAAGTATATAAACAGAATATTATGGCATGTCATTTACAGCATCAGTGATTGCCATGGGCACCTGGGGAAATATTTCGAGCTTGGGTACCAATTTTATTCAGAAAGGGATTAAAGATATCCAGAAGGAGGAGGGTATAAATATTTATGTCGAGCATTCATTAATGAGTGCAGTTGTAAATAAGGGATCACGAATATATCTTACCATAGCAGAACTAAGTATGCCCAAACCGAAAAACGAAAAAAAAATAAATAAATAAAGGTTTATTATTGAAAATAGATGTAAAATGTTTTTCATAATAATAAATGTACCTAAATAAAATACTCATAACAATAATGCATAAAAATAATACATTAAATAACATTAATTTTGAGCCACTTAATATTATTTACAAAATCAATTTTTCGATCAGTTCTGTGCTGCCCCTGCTGACCTTCATGTGATTGCTAACAGCAACACATTTCACTGCTTTAAAGCACATACAAATTTCCTTAATGCATATGGAAATTATCGAAATATCACCCATCGTATCTACAGTTAGATTAACTGGTTTCCTAAAATACAAGTCAGAATAAGAAATTCCTGAGATGAAAGGACATACAGTTTCCTTCTAAGAGGTGAATAATCAAACCCATCGGTGAAAAGTGTGCCTAGAGGTTAATGAGATGTTTACATGTCAGCAATGCTTGTGAAATGAAGTGGACGTTAAAGCAATTAGTATCTCTAGAGTATCAACGAAATTAGCTGCCGTCACTATAACTAGCTAAGATAGATGCTGCCTAGAAGTGATGTAGAAGTGTGTCATAAAGTTTTGTTTCCCGTTGAGGAAATCCGTCTTCATAGCTATGCAGTATGTAAGGAATACACATACCGACTAATGACCCAAACGTATGTTTATGGGTGTCACAATAATTAAATGTCTTAAAAGCAGACTTCAGAAGATCCAGTAATCTGTTTCGAGATTTCACACACTTAAGTTTTGAATGGCTTCATTCTAAGGATGGTGATAAACTTGCAGAATAAATAACTGCGTAATAATGAGTTGTACAGTGAGCAGAATAGAAATCATCAGATTACATGTAGCAGTAATTGTGGTTGTTTACTCAAGGATTAGATTCCTTAAGATGAAGTGCGGCCGTATATGAATTTTTCGGAATTTATTCATGCAGTTGAACCACATTCTGAATGCTATTAATTCTATTCAGTTTCTCACGCAGATGTGAGAAAATGACGACTACGGTTCCTCGATTATTCCTCAATATACATGCATTTTTTATTTATAGTGAGCATTATAAAGAGGACACATATGCATAAGATTTTCCATTTGAGTTATTTGCAGTAATACTCAGCAATATAAACAAAATATACGAGAAGTCTTTCCAATATTTATATTTTATAGTGAGCATTATAAAGAAGACAGATATGCATAAGGTTTTCCATTTGAGTTATTTGCAGTAATACTCAGCAATATAAACAAAATATACGAGAAGTCTTTCCAATATTTTCAATAGAAACTGGTTAAAGAACTTTTTCGTTGACACTGCAATGTAGTGAGTAAATAATATCAGCAATAGAGCTAATGACAACAAAATAAGATGGCCTGTATTTGTCTGCAAATAAAGTTGAATAACTTGATCCGTTTTTATCAAAAACGAATAAATTTTATATTAAAACAGTAACATATCTTTTCCAATGAATTAGACAGCCTAATGATGATTTATAGAGTCTATGAATTCCAGTTAGATATGGATGGAAAGAGAGCAATGCTTCATTTCCCGAAAAAAAATAGTTAAGCTTACTATTTAAAATTCTGATCTTCTGACAGTTTACAGCATTAAATGAGTCAGCAGAGGAAATATATCAGTTATGCCTTTTAAAGTCAAATAAAATGAAGAGTTGCCAACTCATTTTGCTTTATTTTTCTATCCTATTGTAAAAATCTTTTTTTTTTTCATCCTACTAACAAGAATTCAACTTCAGTACTTTCCAGTGTTTTTCTTTGAATTGTGTGAATGGCATTTTATATGTGAATATAATTTGGATATCCATGTCCATTATGGAGAACGTCTATAAAGTAGTATTTGCTGCATTGAGATATCTCTATTAAGAATAACATACTTGCTGCATTTCCCTCTTATTTACAGATTAACCTTCCGAAATTAAGGATATAAAAAGTCTTTATATCAGTTAGTGGGGACGATTGAATGGATGTCAAAGCAATTAGTATCTCTACAGTGTCAATGAAATTAGCTGCCGTCATTATAATTAGCCAAGTCGCTACTCAGTCGGTAGCGCGCCTGGTTCGTAATCTGCAGTCCCTAGTTCGAGTCCCAGCTGAGCAAGCATTTAAATTTATCACAAAAAAATCCCGCCCTGCTCAAGGTCAGTAGGGAACACCGGCTTGAAAAGGCATCCGTCCGTCTGATGGAACATTAAGCCATGGACCGTGTGCGGAAGAGCCATACACTGTGCACGTTAAAAACACCCTGGATGATCTTAACGGGAGGATACTATCTGTCTCTTAACAGCTGTCTAGTGGGTTCCCTCTCCCCAACCATCTCTGAGTCCTTGGTGCCCTTGTGACCTAGCTATTTAGCACATTGTGTGCAAAAAAGTGCCGCTCACAGGTAAAACAACCAAATGCAACTAGTTAGTGACTGATCCTGGTAGGCATGGTTCTCTTCCCATTAATTATCAAAGGGAAGGATGACATCTGCCGCCCTTAGATGTTGCATTGTATATTTATATTGCATATCAATCAGAAAAAAAAAACAATATGTGAACGTAAACTTGGTTCCTTTGCTCCCAAGACCCATTGCAAAAAATCAGTTCTGTAATTCGACTTTGTCCTCCATCCATCTGAATTCCTATGGACGGCTCTTATAAGGTTTATTCTGGAAGATTTCCGACATCGGAGTTGAAGAGGAATTCTTGCGAATCGGAAAACGTTAACATGTTTGGTGACAATCCAGAACTGAGGACAGTTCAAGAAAATGATAGTATTGACATTCCAATTTGCATATTTAGGAGACGACACTTTTCAATAAACATCGCTTATTGCATTATTCTACATCATGTATTGCAGATATCTATCGCATGCAATACAACTAACTTCGTTCTTAACTGGAATTTTATGGTTTTGTGTCTTAAATATGTATTTATTATGCTGATATTTTATGGAAATTTTTACTATTGTAATGTGTAAAAAAAGGTAGAAGTATTTAAGGCCTTGGTAAATATGCATTTACTTCTCGATTTATAGCATATTTAAGGATATTTTTTGCTGCTGTAAAGTTATCTTTTTGATACCTCTGGGATGGGGATAGGCTCGGTAGGTAGCAGCAGTCTCAAAACCTGATTTCTTAATTTTGAGTCTCGTTGTGTCTTGTGTCGAGATTTTTCATCATGACCCCAGATCTGGGCATTGTCTCCATTCTCGCATAGTCTGTGCTTGGTGAGAAAAGGCAGAAAAAGCTTGCCATGCGTCAGATTGGATGTTAAGCCGTAGAACAGTGTGCAAGAGAGTGATACACTATGCACGTTAAAGAACAGCCTGGATATCCTTGATAAGATGCTTCCAATGTATCCTAGCGGCTGATTAGTGGATCCCTTTCTTTTATACCCATCTATGGGATTCCATTTTCACACAATAAACTGAACATCACAAGGATCACTTTGTGACCCTTGTGATGCTTAGTTTGTTGTGTAGATGTTACACAATAGGCAAAAGTCACAAGGACCACTCTGTGGTCCTTGTGACTTTTGTCTATTGTGTGAAAAAATGCAATGAAATTCATGCGACTCGAACTGAAGTTTTTTCAAAGAAGTAAATCTATACTACTGCTAAGTCAAATCCTCTTCCAATACTTCTTAACAATTTGCTTATTGGTCCATTTATATAATTTCTGAAGCTAGCAAAGTTGGCGGTCACGTAGGAATATAGCATCATCAGAGATATTGCTTTATCAGCAAAGGTAATCATTATTAAACCAACCAATAAGCCACTGAGCGATGACAGTTCGTCGTTGTTTGTCGGCCTCATAACAGAGCTCTACACTAATTAAATTTTGTATAGATGGCAAGCGAGATCTTTGTGCTGCTAGTCTACAGCATTTGCTCTCTGTAACAACAAGCTCTAAGCGAGATCTGGTTTGAATCTCTACAATTAATGGAAATTCTCACGAAGCTGACATTTTCGATAGATATGTCTAGCTATGGGCGTATAGCTTCTCCCTTGCGGCAGTGATAAAGGATTATATGCATATGAAATGTCAAGAAATGCCTCAAGTGCTGGTTTCTTACCTCAGGAAATATTTTCTGTTAATTCTCTATCGGGCTATATCAATCGTAAACATTTTACGTACAATAATCAATTGCAATGTAAAATATAATCAAAAATAATATTAGTTGAGTTATAATACGTGTACGACATTATTTCAGAGTATGTTTTATTGTAATCTGCAAATCACATCCTTAATTAATCTAAAGGCAATTATTCATTCCACATTTTTTTTCCAGTCATTGCATTTCCAGTAATTATATGACCCTAACAGGAAAATAGTGAGGAAATATCATTATTCCTAAGAGTGCTCAGACTGCAATAGCCTATAAAGCTTATGGTAATTTCCTTCTCGTTACGAAGGAAAGAAAGACTAGAAGGAAGACTAGAAAAACAATACGGACGCATGCAGTCAACGGAAAATTGTATCATATGCAGGCAATGGATACTACCTCGCTGTTTGATTTTCTTCTGAGCAGTAGTTCAAAATTTAAAAACTTGCGCCTTCCTGTAATTTTGGGTTCCATTGATATCTAATAATATAAATCTCGAAAATTTCTAATGAGCATAAGTGAACTATTTTGTATTTAATTACTATTTATAAATATTTCTTTAATAATTGCCTGCTCAATATTTTGAAACACCAAAAAAATAAAAGTTTGATTTTCTTTCTTGTGATCAGTAGTTCAGAATTAAGCTGAGTTTTCCTGCAATTTCGGGCTCATTAAAATGCAATAGCATAGAGTGTGTTCAAAATTTTTAACCGAATTGTTTTGTACTAAATCTGATTAATAAGTAATTCCATGATATAAATTACAAACCGGTTCGTTCAAAGACGAATAACGTTAATAGCGGGACTTTAACCCATATCGTCAAAATTTACCCCTTCATTTGCAGAAGTACCATAGCGGGGTCAGCAAACGGGAAAACAATGAGGAGACCACGTTGATGTTTCTAGAGTTTTTGTGGCTTTTAAATCAGTGACCTATCAATCACCTGTTCATTAAGTCTCATAATCGATCTCATAATATCTTTATTACTTCTTCAATTGTAATTTAGACTACACCGAAGTAATGAAATAGTACATAACAAAAAGCAATAAAACGGGTGTTGATGGAAAACCTCTATTTTAATATAAATTCCGTTTCTACTTGCAAATTCTAATTAACAAATGTCATTAAGTACACTAATTATAAAAGAGATATTTGAATGTGTTTCTGTTTTATTCCCAATAATGTTGCTTGTAGTATTCAAATGGATTATAATAGCAAAAAATTGTGCTATTAATGACATATATTTATGGCAAAATGAGGCGAAATTTGTAATGGGGTAGTATGTAAACTCTAGGCAGGGATGTCAAACTTTTTGCAGCTTTATGAAGCAGCACCTACTTGCGTATACATGAGTTCCCACTCTTTGTGACTAACAGCTATGTATGCGGTTTACAAAATGTATGGACCAAAATATAAAAACCAAGAAACGGTTCTTCTATGAATCGTTGCCGACCTATAAGTCCTATCTTAATGACTTAAATGCTTCTGTAGCCTGAAATCCTACGATTTGCTATCGCTGCTTTAGAAAAAGAATCTGGAAAAGGGATTGCCAAAGTTTATGTTGCTAACCACACCCTCATTAGTCCTCTTTTAGGAGATCTTGACCACTTTATTAAGCAATGCCAAATTCTGTGGCCACCGTCATTAAACAATACATGCTTAACACCATTTAATTTTATGTGGCTTGGATTTCATTATCTCACACAAATTAAAGACCAATTAGTATAGTTGGTTAATTGCAATGCAATTTCAATAACTCTTTATTTACTGACATTTGACATAAAAATGAACAGTAACAAGAAATTCTATCATGAGAAATGGACTGTAGATCCATGTAAATCTTTTAATGGAGCTCTCTTTATGAATCCCAGATATAAATTGAACACTAGCAATAAAAAATAGTGAATATCGTACATTTGTTCTCACGACGACCACGTTTTGATATATTTCGAGTAAATTTGCAGTATATATTTTATTTTCCGAAATGATAATATAATAGATTGTTCGAAAGAGAATATCATGCTTAAGAAAAACATCGTATTCACTAGCATAATTTTTGTACTTCAGAATTGCATATGCGTTTCAGTCACGTTAAATTCTCCCTGGACTATCATATTTTTTGCGTTAAGCTTATTTTTCTTTTCTTAAAACCTATGTAGTAAAAAAATAAGGCAAGAAATATCCTAATGCCATGCTTCCAGCAAAAAAAAAAATATAAATAAATATATTGTCAATCACTAAATAGAATAGTATATAAAGAAATAAGGTAGGAAATATCCTACTGCCATGCTTCCATCTCGGTTTCAACCGTTGTGCAAACATTTCTAAAGCGGATGGAAAGTAGCACCAACTTCACCAAAATGACTTCACTGGGCGAACTACTGAGAGCAGATGTAACATTCGTTCTATTTTGTTGCGATCTTATGCAACCACGGCAATTCCCGATTCCGCTTGTACAGCACTACCAGTTTCGAAAAGCTATGCTATCTAGAGCCGGGGGCAAGGAATACGCCCTATAGGCGCACCTAAACCCCAGCCTCACATGGCAGCAGTCCTATAGAAGGAAAGCTGACCACCGGAAGAAACTTAACTTTAATCTGTTCCCCGGTTAGCCATGAACAAGGATATATAGATCAAAGTTCGATCGGCACCCGGGGTGGAAACTCTTAGTAAGACCCAGACTTTTTTGAGGGCTCGTGTCTACTTGGCGGGCTCAGACCTTTCAGCAGAGCCCTCGAACTGCTCACCCAGAGCACCTGAGGTTGAGGCCTCGGACACCGTCACCATCCAACCGGTCTTCCGACCGGTCAGCGGCATCGTCGGCTTCGGTTGGCCTTGGCTATGTCCAACTGGGGGACCAATCCGGTCGGCACAGCCTTCGACCAGTTTGCTGGGCCCTAGGCCCCCCCACCACGACAAGGTGGTCCCCTATTGGGGGGGAGCAGATGTAACAGAGGAGTCCCTTATGTTCCTCTGAAAATTTTTCCTAAACAATACCTATCTGTGCATCATTTCAAATTAATGGCTCTGTAACTTTCGCTAACATATTTCTAATATGGTAAAAGAGAAATCAGCGATAATATTTGTTTCTTTATCCTCTTTTTGAAATAGAATGGTGAGTGAATTATCCGAAGACGAAATTGCAGGAGAAAATGCGGTTATTTTACTAGTTTGACAAGAATTCAGATTATCGTCTTGCGGTATTCACCAAATTAAATAACCGCTGCTATTTACGTTTTATATTTAACCGCTGTCATGGTGTATTCTGCTAGTACTGGATATAGGAAAGAAATTACCTTGAGTCGGGTGTTATCCGATCCCATGACCACCAAGATACCTATAAACGTCCTAAATGTCCTAAATAATATCCAAAATTGTGTTTTATGTTGCCCTCAAGATGCAGATAGAATAGTCGAACACACGAGAAGTGCTGGAACCCATTTATCAGGGTCCTTTTGGAAATAAGATGATTCACTTTTAAAACTCATCCATGAACTGGACCGTTGAGGAGTATACCTTGAATTCTACATAACCACAAATGTAGTGAATGGGCGTGAAATCTATTACTCATGGATATCTCGAAATTGTTTGTTTCTATCGTCTGCTAGAAAATTATTCATTAAATGATTATCAAAAGATTTCGTCACAGTAATGTGCAACACTGTATTGTTGCAAAAGAACATCGGTAGTGTAGGAAACAAAATATATCTTATCTTTTTTCGTATAGAGATAACTTCAATAGTGTGTAAAACTTATGAATTGTTCATTCAATTTTCAAGAATTTCAGTAAATGTTTCCTAAACGGAGGAGAAAGTGTTATTTTATAATGGAAATCCCTATAACTTGCTCCCCACCATTTATTTTTTTTCCATCTCGTTTGAATCTCTTGGCCTCCCTCACCCTTAATTTTTTCTATATCCGGGCCCCGGTAAGAATTATTAATCTTCAAGGTACGATATATTTTTTCAAGGGCCTGTATATTAAACAAAACTTAATTCCCCCTCTGAAAATACCACATAATTCACATAAACTTACTCTAGGCTATAAAAGTAATTTTTAAACTTTCATTTTATGCCAATGGAAAGTCTAGTTTTACGATAAATAAACAACCGAAATATAGTTATGGATAAATTCCTGAAGAAGAGTTTTTAAATGAATTCTACCTAAATCTTTAGTTTTAACAACAGCAATGAAAAGAATACTCAAGTACATGAACACTATACTGACAAAAGAGACCAAGAATAATTTTGATAAAACAGAATAGTGTAGTTTTTTTAGACTAAGTTTAAAATTTTATGAGTCACATATTTGTAGAACGATTTATAATTGTTTAATTTATAATTAATGTATTATTAATTTGTATCATTTTATCTCCATTTAATGCAAAAGGAAAATGTTTTAGATGCTGATTTTCATTATTTCTACGCCTGTCCTAATAATGATAACCGAAATTAATTGAAACACTTCCATTAACATTTTTGTTTATTTTTTATACAGCTATGTTGCCGTTCATGCAAATAAACTAACTCACTTTCAGGTAAATGTATTTTTCCTCATTATATTAATTCTTAATTTAGCATATCTCTCTGGAGAATAAAGCATCAATTACAAGTTGATTTCGAGTTCCGTGCTTTGGCGATTTCATTTCATTTCTTCTTGGTGATGTATACACCAGGGAGTTCATAAAACTAAGAGTGTGCACTCTATTGATTGCTTAGTGGTTAACGGAGTATATTGCGTTGGAAACAAACTTTCACTGCAAAAAGCAACAGACACGCTACGATAACTTGAAAAATTGTACTGTTTTTGTGGTTGCTTTTTTTTTTCAGAGAGGACGATTTTAATGACATGAAATTAATTTCTTTCGGTAATATTTTTCCTGCATTTCAGCACAGGTATTAAATGCATCAGACATTCAATTGTTTCAGTTGTAAAGAAAACGGATGAGGTGGTTTAATAGATCACTCTGCTTATTTGCAAAGTAATGCGAAAATAGAGATGTAGAATACCAACGATTGAGGAATTCGTTTTCAAAGTCAGATCAGATGTGAAAAATTGAGCAATATCAAATTTATTATAATTTATTCCTTACTTAATTACGCCATCGTTTTATTTGTTACTTATTTATGCCATCATTTATTCATTATTTACTAGCATCATCATTTATTCGTCACTTATTTACATCATTATTTATTCGTTATTATTTGCATCATCATTTATTCGTTACTTAATTACGCCATCATTTATTTGTTACTTAATTATATCACCATTTATTCATTACTTATTTACATCATATTTATTCGTTACTTATTTGCATCATCATTTATTCGATTCCCAGTTACATCATCATTTATTCGATATCCAGTTACATTATCATTTATTCGTTACTTATTTACGTCTTTATTTTTTCGTTGCTTCTTTATATCATAATTTATAAGTTACTCAGCACAACGACAAGAAGTCAAATTTTCAGGCAGAGTGCCCAGCCGGGAATAAAAGATATTCAAAGTGACGTTATTAGCTGCATGTAATTTTTTTTTCAAAACCCATCTTTAGTTCTTTTTTATTTTACTGTAATGTTACGAGGCATTTTTTTTTACATCTACGCGTATCAAAGTAAAGAAGCGTCTAATATTTCTAAATATCTAAAATGTAAAAAGATGTACAATTTCTAAAATATACTTTTGAATAAAGTAAATAATCCTTATATAAAATAAACTTATGAAACAAAAGTTAAAATTTTGATTGAACATACAAAATGTCATTGCCAACATATATATGATAATATCAAAATTATTTTGATAAGCGAGTTTTCGCACCCAGTTGCCGTTTTCGGTAATCTCATTTTTTCCTTCAGCTTGAAAAAATTTTAACTGTTAAACATGGCATTTAGCCTCGAAAACAATGTGGATGACAACTGGTGATATTGAAGAAGGCCATAATTAGATAAAAGTAGTAACATGGTTCGATATTTCTTCAAGTTTAGCTCCTAAGCTTGAAGTTTTAGGAACTAAACTTGGAAACTAACTTAGGAACTAACTTAAGAAAACTTAGTTCCTAAGCTAAGTTTCAGGTTTAGTTCCTAAACTTGAAACTGGTTTAAAAAGTTGGGAGATGCTGAGGATCCAACTCTATGATGTCGCCTATTAATAATTTATTACTACTATTTAGCTCTCCTGCATTGGTATATTGAAATTTGATCTTTAACTTCAAAGGACCCATCATATCCAAAATTTCACAACATTACTCATATCTATGACTCAAAATATCCCCAGGCACCAATTATTAAACGTTTAGAACAGGTAGATATACACTGAAGTACCATTGAATTAGGGTAGGCAAACTAGTAACTTGTTGGACCCCACTGGTCCTGATAACGGCCACCACACAACGAGGCAAAGACTCCACAAGCTTGCTTAAATGTTCCACAGGTATAAAAACACATGCATCCTCCAGAGCTGTCCACAATTCTCTCAAGGTCGTCACTGATGGGACACGGGCCCGAACACTCTGCTCATCGGTATCTCAAAGATTTTCGATGGGATTTATATCTGGGCTCTAAGTAGCCAATTCATTATTTCAAAGTCAGCATAATGCTCCTGAAACCATGCAGTAGAAAATGGCAACCATGCAGTAAAAATGGTAGAGCTCTGAAAATTTCCACGTAGGAGTTATCTGAGTCTAGTCGTAGATCTAGTCTAGCACGTAGGAGTTATCTGAGTTTAGTCGTAGTCGTAGACCTAGACCTGTGAGATGAACAAATGTCTTGCTGGTAGATGCCATCTCCATTGGGATGCATGATGACCATAAATTGGGGTAAAGGGTCAGCCATGAGTTCTACGTACTGGGGTGCATTGAGAGTCATCTGTACACGTACCATAGGTTCCCCAGATGTCCAACTGAAAACAACCCAGGGTTCCACTGCATGTCAGGTCGGAACCACTGTTCCGACTTGACATGCAGGATCCATGGCTTCATGGGGTTGGCGCCATACCCTCAGTCACCCATCGGCATGATGAAGTTTAAATCGGGATTCATCATTCCTGGCTATCCGTTGCCAATTTTCGATGCTTCAGTTTCGATGTTCTTTAGCCCAGGCAATGCGTTGAGTCTAGTGTTGTGCTGTTAGAAGTGGAGCTTTCGTAGGTCGGCGGCTTCCGAGGCCGAGACGATGTAGTGAGTGTTGCACGGTCCATGCACCGACTTCCCAGCTGGAATACGCGTTCAGATGGGAAGTGATTTCAGTAATGTCTGTCCTCTTTCGGTCCATACGATGCGGGTCATATGGCGAAGCCCATGATCGTTCAAGGCTGGTTGTTCTTTTCAGTTTGTCCGGGTGCTTTTTTTTTTCCCCGGAATTTTCATATTCCTGGAACACTCTTGAAACTGTCGTACGAGAAAATCCAAGTTCGTTGACAATTTCGGAAATCGAGTGTCACATCTGTCGGGCACCTACGATCTGCCCTCTGTCAAATGCAACTAAATCCCGCGCCTTTCCGATTACGCTTCTCACGACGAATGCTTGGGGAAGCCAAAGCTGACAGCTATATATGACCAGAGTTTCAGCCACGCATGCGAGCAAATGCGGCACATGAGGTACTGAATTTGGATAATGTCTCCTATCCCTAATTCACTGGCACGTTTGGGCATTCACTGGCATATTTAACCTTTGACCTGAAAGCACATCAGAACTAAAATTCAATATATTTCAGAGATCTACGAGCCAAAATATCCCCAAGAGCCAATTTTCAGATGAGTGGGTGACTGATTGATGACTGGCGGCTGGAGGGAATCACGCTAATTCTAATTATGATAAAGCTAATTCTAATTATGATAAAAATTAATTCTAATTATGATAAAAAAAATGGTAGACCTCTGAAAATTTGCACCTAGGAGTTTTCTGTGTCTAGTCGTAGATGTCGCGAAAATTCAAACATTTGAGCTTGATATATCGTTAAAGGTCAGATAGTGGTCACGTGGGGGTGAAGCCTTGATATACAAGGTGTAGAAATACGATAATTGTTGTCTGGGAGTTTTTCAGAGTATAGATGTCGGAAAAATAACAAAATATCATATATGGTGGATCCTTCGAGCTTAAAGGTGAATTTTAGATCAGTAAAAATAACGTAAGAAATAAAAAAAAAATAAATACCCACTCAAGCAGCTGCTTGCCACAGAGGTCTGACAGGAGCCTGGCAGTTTATATGTCAGAGTAGAAGGTCTGAGAAGATAGCAGGACCTCAGCAGAAAAACGATACATACATCCATGCCTTACCCGGGGCTCAAACCCAGGTCCCTTAGATCATTAGCCAAGCGTGCTAACCACTCGGGAATGGGAGGGAGCTGACAATTGGTTCCTGGGGAAATTTTGGGTCGTAGATATCAGTAATTTTGTCGAATTTTGGATGCGATGGGTCCTTCGAGGTCAAAGGACAAATTTCAATATAAAAGTGCTGGAGAGCTAATAGGCAGTAGGACTTGGGAATGAGAGAAATGTTTGATCCGGTGTAGCAAACAAAGTCAACTAGCAGTCTGATGACAGTCTAGAATTGAAGAGGTGGCGGAGGCACAATTTGGTTTCCAGTAAAATAAGTTTACAGTGTTTATCCATCAATTTCTAACATGAATATATAAATCATTCATATTGTTATTGATATAAAAATTACTGACCCCCTTCGCCCCACGTTTCTAAAACTTCCCAAATGGCAGAGGTTCCCATATTGGGATCTACTGCTAACAAATAACAAAAGCCCTGGCCTTTAGATCTAAGCCCAAACTGTCAGAAACCATGTTGTACGCAATTCGAGTTGTTGCACAAATACCAATTTGATGTATTGATTTCCATTGCTCCGTTTGTATCGTATGGAAAGGAAATTATAGTACCAAGAACATTAAATTAGATTTGGATTGGGTTGCTTTATCTTTGAGCTGAATTTGTTTGAAACAGTGGGATAAATGCCCAATCACAAGGGCCCCGTGGGCTAAGAGAAAGCTGTGTTAAGGGACAATGTTAGGGGACAAATAGTAGCCTCTCATCAAATGTATCGGCACGTTCTTTAACGTGCACACAATATATATTTTATGCACACGGGGTTACTGCTTGACTTCCTACCCGACAGAAGCTGGCCTATCCAAATCCATTGGTGTGCCCTTTCATATCAAGGCCAGGGTAAGGGTTAACGGAGATAAACTCCAAACGTGGCACAATTTGGACGATCACCCCCCCCCCGCCCCACACACACACACACATACACACACTTCCGCACTTAAGTTAGAACCTTGCTTAAAAATGCAATTTTGTCTTCTCCAAAGGACCAAGGTTTAATATGGAGTTTGATTCCCAACAGTTTCAGTTCTGGAGAGGTGCAGAAGGCAAGGTGCTGGACTGTTGTATTGCTGAAAACAATGCAGTCCCAGGAGGAAGAATCATGGTCTTGGCTGCATGTCAATCAATATATGTATACATTGAGATACCAGTTTATTAGGTACACAACCCCTCTTCATATAAATGGTTCATTCCAACGTGTAATACGTCATGTGACCAAGGTGTGCGGTATAAATCAGGCTGACAAGCTGTTCGAGCTTCAGTTGGAGTTGGATTAAGCGTCAGAATTGGCAAAACGAGTGACCTGAGCAGCTTTAAATGATAGTTGGTGTTAGGCGTGCCAGGTTTAGCATCTCCCAAACGACCGTCGTCCGGGGCGTTTCACGCACAACCGTTTTAAGAGTTTACCGAGAATGACCCCCCCCCCCCCCCGAGAAAAAAAGTAATCGGAGATACTGTGGATGAAATCATCTTGTGGTTCAGAAGATTCAAAACAGACTGGCCAAAATCTTGCAAGCGAACAGATGGGCTACAACCTGACAAATCACAGCAGAATTAAACGTTTGTGTGAAGAAAGCAATCTCCAATGAACCACGTGTTGGACCTTATCACGAATGGGCTGCATCAACTATCGACCATATCGAGTGCTGATGTTGTCAGCGAAGAATTCGAAAGAGTGTCTCCAGTAGGTGCAGGATCATTGACACTAGAGGACTGAAAAAAGATACCCTGGTTGTAAGAATCATAGTTTCTTTTGTATTATGGTCATGGAAGTATCAGAATTTGGCACAAGTAACATAAGGCCATGGACATATCTTGTCTGGTGTTAACAATAGATGCAGGTTGTGGAGGTTTGATGGTGTGGGAAATGTTTTCCTGGATTACATTAGGGTTACCTGATACCGATCGAAGGACATCTGAACGCCAAGTAGTATTTAAACATAGTTGCTGATCAAGTTTATCCTTTTATAGCTACAGGTTATAGATAGATATTGAGATAAAGAAAGAGAAAGAGAGCATAAAACATAATAGAATCAAGGTGAGCTTTGTATTCTCTATAAAATGAAATAAATTCCTATTTATGCTGTTTACATTTTCTTCTCTACGGCCCTCGTTGCCACTTGATAATTCCGTGCTCCCCACTTACACAGAACGTTAACTTCTGTACTAGATCTTATGATGTAGCAGTTAACCCTTCATTTAAATTTGATTCGTCTTAATAGATGATAATGCAACATCAGATAGGTCAAGGATCAATGGCGGTTGAATAGAAGTCATTGATAACGATGGCATGTAATGGTCAACTTGCTCCTAGCTCTTGAACCTTGTCGAACATGTATGAGATTGCTAGGGAGGTTGGTGTATTCCGGAGATTCCCCTCCCAAAACGTTGTTTCAATTCTCATTAGCCCTTGTTGCATAATGGAGCCAAATTCCTCAGTAGTCCATTAATATCATGTTTAAGGGAAATTCAGTAAAGGCATTTTAAGGTATTTAAGAATATTTATGGAAACACCTTGCAATAATTTTTTTCTTACATTATGAATGATTTTTTTGTACCTCGGTCAATTGTTTTCACAAATTTAAGGTCTTCTAATTTTAACCATATGAAATAATTTGTAAATTTCAATACGAATTATAATATAATTATAATACTTTTACTATATAATTATATAACTTTTTAGTTGTGTGAACCAAATAGTTTTACATTTAATTTATCAAGAATATTGCAACACTCCTCTTAGTTCATGGTAATATGGGGTGAGGTTGGCTCAGTCGATAGCATGCCAGACTCATAATCTGCAGTTACCAGATTCGAGTCCCACTTGTGTCAGTATTGAGATTTATTTCCACAAAACTCGCCCTGCCCTTGGTAAGTAAGAGATACCGACGGGCTTGAAAACTGATCGTCCGTTGATTGGGACTTTAAGCCGTTGTCCCCATGTGCAGAGAACCATACCCTACGCAGGTAAAGGAACACACTGGATGGCCTTGTCGGGAGGCTTCAATCTGTCTCCTAACAGCTGTCCAGTGGGTTCCCTTCCCCCAACGTTCTCTGAGCACTAGGGATCTTTGTGACCTGGTCATTTAGCCCATTGTGTGCAGAAAGTACCGCTCAGAGGTAAGCCAACACAACTCATAGTGATATCTTTAAACAATTCCACATTAGAAGATTTTATTTTTGTAATTATAGCAATAATGATGTCAGTAATACATTTGGTACAGTGCACAATATTTTAAACCATTTTTCTCATTAGTGTTTCTGAGAAGCCAAGAAATATTTTTCTACTCTGTACTATTGCAAAATCAATTAATTAATAAACTTACTGATTCTGAATAAAACTATTTTGTTTCAATATTACTAAACAATTAAGAAACATTGGGTAGGAAATATTATTTAAAATCTGAGTTTCAGGGAAGAATTACTAATAGAAAAAGTGCTTGAAATAAAAGACTTACTAAATATATTCTGTGCGTTTGAAAAACCTGAACTGACATTTAATCACTAAAACGGTGACTATGAGGTTAGAATGAGGTGATTTTATCGCTGAGCGACATTTTTCTTGCACACCGTAGGCTAAATGGCTAGGCCACAAGAATCCTAAAGGCTTAGAGAGAGCTGGGGGTAGGAGACTCACTATACAGCTGTTAGAAGACAGGTGTTTAACGTCTGTTCTGGAGACGCATGTTCTTTAACGTGCACAAAGTATGGCACTCCTGCACAAGGGGCCACAACTTTATTCCCATCTGACGGAATCTCCAAGCAAATCGGTTTTCTACTTGTGACTGAAGGGCAAGGAAGGGTTTTTTTAGCGTGGTGTGTTACCTACTCAGCCAACCCCCGCCGTGACTGCGAACAAATTACTAATCTTGAAGTAACTATGGTAAATAGGCTATCATAATGTGATCCAATCTTTTCTTCTCATTATTTTGAGGGTTATTTATATACAGAAGTAACTGTTGAACAAAATGCTGTTGACATTTTAATTCCAATGCATGAGTTAATAAATGAACATATTTAATGTAAAACTTTCCTCCTCGACCTATGTGGCACAAAATGTACAATTTGCAAAAGCGCATTTTCGATTTCTTAGATTTTTGAGCGAAACGTTTGAAAAGTATCTAAGAAAAAAAAATCGACAGTAAGAAAAAACCTGATGTTCCTCAAATAGTTTCTCAATTGAACAAGTACAATAAACCACAGATCCCCTCTCTTTTTGAAGGTCAGTTATTGAACAATATCTAGTTAAAGTCTTGTAAGCTGTCATCTGCGCATCATCGGTGATACCATTGGAGTTTTGTTAAAAGTATTAAAGCGCATTCAAAACTTGTCATGAAACACCATGTTGCCTCGATTGCGCAGTAGTATCGCGTCGGTTTGCACGGCACTGCAACTATTGGGGTCCGGGTACGAGTATCGTGCTTATTTGTTTGCTGTTAACTCTGAGTCAGTGGTCAGCAGTGACTTCGGTATTTGTGGAGCAGGTCCTTTTTATATGGGAAGGCCTATATAAACTAGGATATGTTTCTAGGACCCTTTTCCGTCGAATATGTTGCAAAAAAAAAGCTTTAGAAGCTATCTTGCTACATTTGCGACCATTTTAAACGGAAACACATATTTTCCACGTGTTAAAAGCTAGAGCTTAAGACGTGGTAATGTATTATACACTGCTTGACAAAATTAGAGTACCACTAACAAAATGTGCATTAGGTTTTTATTTTTCGATGCAATTAAACAAAAATTTGTCATTTTCATTTTAGATATTTTCTTTATTAACATAGTCAAATTATTTGAGTTTTGATATATAAAGTGGTATCGTTAATAATAAACTGTTTTAAAAAAATATATTAGTGAAATTAAGATATAGCAAGTTAAAAGGGGAAACTTCAAGTACATGGGATATTGGGTAATATTTCATTTATTTTGTTCATTCTTTATACTATAGGAAGAATTATACGAAATGGTGAATAAATCTAAGTAAATATTTTGATTAAGGCTCAGTTTAGTATTTTAATTAACTTTAAAGAAATTTTAATAATAACTATAATATATTTTATTGAAATTTGCAATTCTAAGGCACTGCAGGAAAACATTTTCCATTGCAGAAAATTGTAACCAAAAAATCCTAAAATTTGATATTTTTAGGTATATTGATTTTAATAGTGTATCTTAAGTAGGCAATGTTAAAGTTTCCTTTTCTCTAAATTGAATTTTGTTCTCTTTTTCATTTAATTCAAAGTTGATATACCATTAACCAAAATTCAGGATCAAAAGTAAAGGTAAATATAATCATATTGTAATTCTTACTATTTTTAGCAAGTTTTGTAATAACTATGTTACAAGCAAAGAGAAAAGTATTAAGTAATCCAATTAATGGGATATTTTCAAAATGATATTTTAAATTTAAATGCTGTATTTCTAAATGTTTCACTTATTTTTATAAAACTGTTATTCCTCAATTTTTTTTTATAAATCCAAAAAAATTATAAATTATAAATAAAAAATTAACTATTTTTAACTCCATGATTTAAGAACTTTTACTCTGGTAGAATTATTATTTAAATTTTATTCGTTGTTTTGGATTTCAGAATTTTGAGGAATGACAGAGTACATTTGAATATTCCGCGAGAAGATATGTGCATCTTCTTTTCTGTACATCTCCAAAAATATTGAAACTTCTGCAAATCTTGATCGTAATGTGATTGCTATGAAACTAATTACGGTGACAATATTGTTCAAGAGGACCGTCGTAGAAACAATATTGAACATTTAAGAAAAAAAAAACTAAGGTTTGAAGATTTAATTTTCTTTGAACATTTTAATTGTTTTCATTTGCAAATATATTATTTAGTGATATTTTATTCTTATGTAGATGAATAAAAATAATAAATGGCTTATAATCGCTTTTGAAAGAGACTCTCATAGAAAATAATATTCAACTTTCATATATATATGTGTAAACAAAGGTTTCAAGACTGTAAACTTTTTTTAAACCTTCTAATTGTTTTCATTTGCAAATATATTGCTTAATGTTATTTCTTTTTATGTAGATGTGTAGAAATAATAGTTGGGGTACAATTGTGTTTGTTTGGAGCAGTACCAAATTATCCCTCTGTCTATCGATATTCAGCACTGAACATGATTACTCCAGTAAGAACTTCATAGACATTAAAAATTTGTAAGCGTTGAAAATACTGCTTTTTTTTCTTTGTAAAATATCTTCGAGGCCACTCATCCCTTTTGCTTGAACAGCAGAACGAAAACATAACAGCATTCTTCCCAGTTCCAAGTAAACGAGTTATTGATCGTCTAGCTTAATATTCCATGCCATTAATGTAGCTTTGTTTTGTTTTCGTTTTCTTTCCAAGGATGAGAAATAACACTCTGCGAATGCTTTTTATTTGTCGAAACTGATTATTCTGATCAGAAATCTTTACTGACTGATTTCGTCCAGAATTTCAATTTTCATCTCATTCGCGAAATCAATAATATTCTTTGATGTTTGCGGTTCACGATTTTTTTTCTTTGAAAATATTCCTTACATGACAATATGTATCAAGTTCTCTGACAAGAATTCGATCTATGGCAACTAGCATACATGGAAAGAGAACTGAGGAACGAAAAGATCGTTTTGGAAATCGGTAATTAATGATTATATATCATATATCATCTTAGCAATGAATGCATGAACCAAGTAGTACTGGGTCAACATTTATTTGTATACGTTTAAAATTTGCTCATACTCTAGTATGGAGCACAAATATCTGCAACAATGCTTGGAAGTAATCGTTCGTATTTGTAGCTGCACCTGTACTGATATGAAATTATAGTACATTGAAAATTGATATGTACTTTATTTTAAGAAGGGATAAATCAGAAAAGAAGAAAGGAAAAACAGCAATGTCTTCGAAATTTTGCAATGCTATAATATTATCTGCTGAATAGGGTAAAAAAAAAGTCAAATCTATTTCTTCCATATTGCTTATATAGTAAAAGATATTTGTGGAAAATAATCTTTTGAGTAAAGTAATATACACTGACAGAGCCAGATCTAGGAGAGAAGAGAGGTCCATTCCCTCCCACCCTTCAAAATGCAGGTAAAGGTTATCGAAGCAAAAAAATTTATAATTTTATGAATTTCTCCGGCATTTTTCAAGAAATTTTTTAAAGATCGCTAAAACGGAGGGGAAAATGCTCCAATATAATGGGAATCTAGTCTCTTGCCCCCATTTTATTTATTTTAGCTTTGATTGAATTTCTTGCCCTCTCCCTTAATGTTTTTCTAGATCCAGCCTCTATACTGATATCATAATATTAACAAGCTAATATAATATAAACTGTCACAAATATCTAGCATGCGTCCAAATAAAGGATTCGGTGCATAGATATGTTAATTGTTTATATCTATTCTAGCACAGGAAACATTATATTCATCAGTTTGCTTAGAATAATTACTAATTCCAGAAATTATATTAATTAAAAAAAATGGTGTATACCAACGGGGAAAAACTACTTTAGAGTTCGCGAAGAACCTCTATATTTTTCACCAATATTTTAAATAGATTTTCATATTTTAACGATTTTTAATAATACAAGTTGCAAAACACTAAAGTACTGTAAATAATATTATACGCCTTATTGCTCCTTTATATCATTTCATTTTAACACATATAATATGGATTTTATTCTAAAAATTTCTACATCACTACAATGAAATTACCCCACACCAAAAGACATAATGTATTCGACCCAAAATCCACATGTCTGTTGCCATGACGATATATTTAAATGATCAGCTTTCCAAAAAAACTACTACAGAAGCGTGAGCAAAACAGAACACAAAGCTGAGTAAAGATTGACAGAACAATGGCAGGAATAGTGTGAACGTTATTCATATTTGTGTGAGAAGAAACGTCCATAATATTCTGAAAGAAAAGAATGCGGGAAGTGAGTAGAGAACACGCACTTGGCTGAGTTTGTTAGGAGAAGAAAATATTCTTTGACTTATAACTTAAAAATGCTTTGACTATGACACCGGTAATTATCAGACTGAGTAAGTAGCTTAATACAGAACATATGCCGATTCCGTTGTGCCAACAATTAAGTGTCGCCGGTAGAGGTGATTATGGTTTAATGTTTCGAATACCGAAACCTCCCGGGTCATATTAATTTCGACAATTATTGAGTTACCCGCACGGGTCCGATCTGTTTAGACAATATCTGAGACTGAGCCCACCCGGGTCCGATCAATTTCGGGAATGATTGAGCATGAACTCACCAGGGCATAATTTGAACAAATATTATCTGACCATCATAAAATATATATGCATAATCAGGGCCGGATCTAGGGAGAGGCAAAGGGGGCATCCCCCCTTTCAAAATGCTAGTAACGATATAAGAGACAAAAAAAATATGCATTTCTTAAGCAAGTTTTTTGAAACATGTGAAAGGAGAGGGAAAAATTTTACTGCATTGCATATCCAGTCTCTTTCCCCCCTCCCCTCTATTTTTTTCTAGATTCCGGTTTGTACATAAATACATATAACTATTTTTTTATACTTAATATTATAGACTATTACCAATTTCACAATGTTTATAATCATTTTATGAGAAAAATAAAATCTTACTCCCTGCTTGGAAAGAAAAATATTAGAAATACTAGAAAAAACTGAAAGTTCTTTCGTAACGTTATCATAAACTCTAAGAGTCATTCGTTTATTACAAATGGAGAATACGTAAAAAAAATCAAAAATCGTATGGTGTTTAATTTTAACTACTAAAGACATTGAAATGTTGATTTTAAAATATATTTTTCTATTTTTACATTATTTTTTTACAAAGTTACTGGGAAAATTAGAAATATAAGTGAACTGAGTGCTAATTCGAACTCATCTTTTACCATCAGATTCGAATTTTAGAGAAAATGACTTTAAAAGCACTTAACATCATATTGAGCATTCCCTTCGCTGTTGCAGGTACAATTTATTATACATATGGCACCCATCCACAAACCTGCCCTATTCCGCCATAATAATGTGGCCACCCAAAACCTCTTACGGGATATAAATAGGTCAAACACCTACCTGCTGTATAGAACACCTGCAAATGTCATGATAGGTAAACATTTAGACTCATCTGCTCAGATGAGCGAGTGGTTCGTGGGCAGAGGTCGATGTGATGAAGATGAGATATATGTGACTGAAGAATGTCTAAGATTTCTGTGTGCAACTGTCAGACATGTGTACCCAGAGAATATAAGACTGACAAAACCTGCAGCTTCTGAGAAAAATGTGGCCGTAACCAGGTCGATGATGTTCGAGTTTAATGCCTGCTCTCCCATATAATAACATCAAAACAGAGGGACAAAGTGCAGATGATAGCGTCAGAATTCAACAACAGGACAGTTATGAAGGTTTGCACATAGGCCATTCGACGTATGATGGCATGACTGGGCAATGGCAGCTGGCGTCTACATCGACTGCTCTTGTTAAAAGAGCAAATGAAAATGGGTAGCTCAGTCTGCAAATGGGTAGCTCAGCTACAGCATGCAGATGGGAGTTAGCGTATGTGGTGTAGTGGTACACATGAGTTCATAGATCCCACTGTCAAGTTGGGGTGTTACAGTCCAGTGTAATGTTCTGAGGCATGTTTACGGTGACCACCCTGAATCTCATTGTCCCTATTGAGACTACCATCACCGCACAAGGCTATGTTGATGTACTTGCCGACCACAGGCACCCATTAATGGCTATCCATATCACTGAAGCAGGATGCATTTTTTTAACAAGACATCGCTCGAAAGTCTCATCACTCCCATTTGGAAAAGGAGTGGTTAGAGGATCATTCAAGTGATTCATTCTATGGTTCAAAACCCTCGAATGGCACTCTCATTCCCCTGATATAAACACTATTGAGCATCCATAGGATGAGGTGCAGCTCTGCCTCTGAGCCCAAAACACATCACCAGCAACTCTGGTGCTTTGCTGATGGTTGTCGTGGAATAAATTCGATACCTACCTTTCTGAAAGTCACAATACCACCACAATAACAGATTGACCCATACGGTATTTGGTGGTTGTGTATAATAAATTTTCCTTTAAGTGTTTTTATAGTGTCGAAAACAGCTTCTATTAGCACAAATATTTTGATAATTAAAACTGATCGAAAATATTATATTTCTAGACCAGCATTTTTAAAAAAAATCCATTTCCCCTGATTAGTTTAAAATAAGATAGTATTAATAAGAATCTATATTAACACATTCTTTCAGAAAGGTAGGTATCGAATTTATTCAATGTTTAAAAAATCATAGCGATATTCTACACGAATTTTTCATATCCGCATAGAACCATTTCTGTGTTGCCCATAGTTCCTATGTTTGATAATCCGAGGAGGGAAATGATTCTCTTAATGGAGAGTTCTGTTTGAAGTGCCATCTAACCGACATGGGAGACTAAACTGAAGCCAGCATACTAGAACTACTTTGCACAAAGTTCTTGTCCTTGCACCTATATAAAGCATCAAAAGCCTGCTGACAACTACGCAAAAAGTGATAGTCTGGCGCCACGTCTGAGTTCAGACACAGCAGCACGAGACGCCCCAGTAAATTCTCAAACCATTGCATCAAATATTCTCTAGAACTGATGTAAGGAAGACAGTCACGTGGTCTTGCACAATGATGTTGCATTACTGAAACGGTAAGATTTTGTTCTATTAACATACCCCTTTGCAGGTAGAATTGCGTGGCCAATCGGACACTGGATGGCCTTCATTTGCACACAAAGGGAACCTATCCAGAGACATAGTCAAGAAAAACGGACAGAACGTTGGTAGTAGACGAAAAGGACGCGCGAGGAAGAGAATGTGTTCGCAGTCAAGTAGGAGGTCTGCAGCAGTTTCGCAAAGAGAGTCTCATGATATTATTCTGCATACGATGCTGTTCTGTGAGAGTGCTCCACTTATTGTTGAAAATTCGGAAATTCATTATAAAAATGTTTTCTGTGTATTTGTTCCAAGTGTTGCCAGATGATTTTATATATGTGCTATACGATTGCAATCGCAACACTCACTGTAGAGACTCGATCAGTTAGGGCAAGGCAGGAGCGCCATTTTTCTGCAAAGCCTTACATAGCAACATGAAAATCAGTTCGTGGTCGGATGAGAAGTGCTCAGAGCTCGAAAGGTTCCCACTAACTTCGGACATGGATGTACCTGATTGGGTCGAGTGAGTCTTACACCTTCCGAACATCTCTTGACTGCACTGGCGGTATTTCCAACAAAGCAAAGGAACTTTGGAAAAGACTAGACTCTGGTTAGAGGTGGAAATTATTTATTTTTCCTCCCCCTAAATAAATTTACACATATTGTTATTCTTTGTACATTGCGTTGATTTCTTAGGAATTTATTGGCGGTAGTATTATTATTGGCGGTTGTATGCAAATATTGCCGTTAGTGCAGCTTAACAAAATATGGTTAATTCTTTCTTATATTATAAACAAAACAATTTAATAACTGGAAATGTTTACAAACTTAGAAGGGAATCTCAAAACAACAGATAAACTATCCTTTCCTGAGTTAGAGTTCATGCTGACTCTTACAATTTGAATAATTATTTTGCAAAATTGATCAAAGACTTTCAGGACTTCTATCTGGCCCATGACTGATTATAGTGCCGTCTGTATTTGTTGCTGTGTTTTCATTTTACGCGCAGAGCTGATTTAAAAGCCTATAAAACTTTCTTATTCATAGGAAAACAAGAGGTCATTCCCTACCTCTTATTGTGATCATGTCTTCAGCAGTTGGTGATCATCACGCGAACAGGGAGTGAAGAGTAGGAGAGTATTTGTCCATGATTGCGTTTCTAACGTTGACGGAACCATCTAAGTTTTGCGCGACGGCGCTTGAAGACGAAGCGAGGGCATACATCAGCAGCAACAGGTGACCACTGTAGCATTGTGGCAGGGCGACTGTTCAGTCCGACGGCATCCATGATCATCAGGGGCAGTCTCCTATTTAGATGTTGACTATACGACGTTGTTAGATTATATCTTGCACAATCACCATCTCAGAGCGACGTTTTTTCTTCCACATCAGAACAGTACGAACATTTTCGAAGGGAATCAGGCGTGCTCTTTTCGAAGTGGAATGACACAAGTGCACCTCTTTATTTATCGACTTTTTCTTTTCATCTTTTCTAAAAGTTTTTTCGCACAGAAATCTCTATTAGTTCTTTTATCCCTTTTCCACCTTCCTCATTGGTAGTTCCTCTTGTTCATTGGTCACCCCCGGGTCCCGTTGTCTTGTGATCCTGGGGTGGCAGTATCCGCAGCTTCTAACTATGAATTTTGTTCCCCTGTGCGCCTATGGTTCCCAGAAATAGTGTAGGAGGCTATTAACGCACCACCTGAACAAAAAGGAGCGGTTGATGCCTTGCTTCTCTCGTGCACAAATTGGGGGACGTTTCAGCGGGCATCATCTCACAGGGAATCCGTGCAACGCTAACCATAGTTCATAGCGGCAGAGGGCTACCTTGAAATATGGATGCAGCTGCAGTTTTATGACCCGTTCATATTGTTTCTTTGGGAGAACTATGCGCTTAACGGCACACTGGTGGGGTGTGGAGCAAATCTACGTATGTCTCTAAGTGTTCCTCTCGGGGAAAGAAATTATCCACGCATCTGCAGGCTGCTCTCCTTAGGAGTGAAAGCTTACCCGCCAAGGTCACACAATGTGCTGACGAAATCCACCGTTTTTGAAGAAATATGCTTCTCAAGTTATGAACAGATTGTGATCAGTAATAACAGGACGGTCGTGAAGACGTCGCCCCGTTTGCATCAACCGTTTTCCATTGTTGCATAGGTGTTGGGAACACCTGAAGGCTTGGCGGAAGCCTTGCTAATGGAATTGGGAATCCTGTTGTATTTAGCGAATGGCCGGGAAGCAGTCGCTCTTTTTTTATATGATTGTGCACTTTATTGTTAGAAGTGTGAAATAAAGGTTTATATATGTAATAGTATACATATTGTTGAATGCAGTTATTAAAGAACCGAGAAGTGTTATTCTGACATCGCACATTATTAGCAAACGTACCGAGAGGAAAAAGCTTCCACACACAGGTAGAAACGAAGAACGAACCCTATACTCAGTTTTACAGGGAAACCGGCAATGATACTGAAAGTAATGTACACCGAACAGACAAATCATTAGATCGAAGTGCCATATCAATATAATGCCTCATATGATGCTGCTCCTCCATGTGCCACCAAAATAGCTCTTACCCAGTAAGGTGTGGATGCTACAAGATTACTAAAGGTGTCTTGTGGTATCTATTACCAACACATTGTCAGCAGATCCTTTAACTCTTCAAAGTTACATGGTTGAGCCGCCACAGACCGGATATGCTGTTCCAACACAAACCTCAGATGCTCGATTAGATTGATTTCTGGAGAATTTGGAGGCCACGGAAATACCTGGAAATCTTCCTCATCTTTTGCGAACCATTCTCAAACAATCGGGCTTTGTGGCATGACACATTATCTTGCTGAAAGAAAGCAGTACTAGAGGAGTATACCGTTGCCATGAAAGGATGTACCTGGTCTGCAATGATGTTTAGGTAGGTGGTAGATGACATAATTTCCTGCACATGAATGACTGGACTTAGGATTTCCCAGCATAGCATTGCCCAAAGCATTACATTTCCTCCACCTGCTTGTTTTCATCCCACAGTGCGTCCTTGTGCCAACACATCCCCAGGTAAACTACGCACACATACCCGGCTGTCCACTTAGTAGAACAGGAAATGAGCTTCATTACACCAGGCGACTTTCTTCCAATCGTTCAAGGCTCAGTTTTAATGCTCGCGTGCCCATTGTAGACTCAGTTTTAATGCTCGCATGCCCATTTTAATGCTTGCGTGCACCATCGAAAGCATTGTAGATACTTTCGATGGTGAGCCGAGGTTAGCATTGGCACTCGGAGTGGCCTGCATCCCCATGCTCGGAGTGGCTATGCATCCCCATTTTCAGCAGACATATTTCAGTGACTATGTGTTGTGATACATTATTCCTATAATCAGCATTCAAACTGCAAACGAGTTGCGCCTCAGTATCCCTTCTGCTACCATACGGGATAGCCTTCACTCACCTCTAGCATCGATGAGCCATGATCGGCCCACACCTTGCTGGCAGTTCATGGTTTTTCCCTCCTCAGCCCACCTTTTGAAGTTAGTAGCCACGGCTGACCGTCAGCTCCCAAAAGCCTTGCAGTCTCGGAAATGCTCTGACCCAGTCGTCTGGCCATTACAATTTGGCTTTTGTCAAACTCACTTAAGTCCGCTGTCTTTCCCATCTGAAGAACAAGAATAACACTGATCAACAGAGTTCAGTATCAGGTGTTAATTATACCATTTCATGACTTCACAAGCGCCGTCGTTTACCTGTAGTTGCTTCGATTTGCATAAAGATACACTTGTGAAAATGTTTTGCCTGTTCAGTGTATATAATAATGCCATGCAATGAATGTAAATAAATATATGTGTATTTTTGTTTAAACTATTACATGCCATTATCATTTTATATTTCTCGTGGGGAGGTAGGCCTCGGGCCAGATGTTTGGCACAGGATTAATTTCTTAAGCCTTGCAATGACAGACATTAATATATTTGGAGGAGTAGAAACTTGCCTGGATCATAACATTGGGCATTCAAGCTACGGATTATGCATTCAAGCATGTAATTATGGATTTTCAAAAATTTTGTCATATGTGATATATACTTGTTTGATTATAAAAAAAGTGATAAAGCAATGTTTGAACACGATCATAGTCACTTAATACAAAGCGGAGGATTGCGAATGGGTAAATTAATAATAATACACACGGCCGCCTTCTTCCGTGTAGCAATTCAATATTTTTAAGAAGCAAAACTGCCATGCATAAAGTTTCAAACGAATATTGTTAAGACTTAGTTTAAATAATAAAATGAAATACATCAAAAATAATGTTAATGTAATAGTCAATTAAAGGAGGCTATCGGAGGATACACAATTTGAAAAAAATAAGATTAATTATATATTGTACCAGTATATTTAATATTTTTTCAAATTTTAAATGAGTGTCCTTCCACCACTTTCTGATGTTTTTAGTAATTGTATCAATTTAATAATTTGTCAAATACAATTGATTGAAACATAAGATGAAACTATTTTTTTATAAACATCAAGTTAGTTTGAGAGCTTATACGTAATGTAATCTAATATGTGAAGAACAAAGTTTGTTTATATGTTTGGGTGTCTGTCCGCGTATGCACATAACTCCCCAGAAAGCTACAGGCATGACACTTTGCATGACCGTTCCATTCACACAAGGGAAGAACTATGCACAAATTCGCTGGGGTCATCCTAATCTGGGATGGGTGTGTTTGAGTTTATCAAAATCCCCACAGACTTAAATTAATGGTTAAAATTCGGTATCTCTCATAGCATTAGCAGCTATTCAAAATGAAGCAAAGGAGTATCATTACTACAACTTTAGAGAGTTTCAGACCTCACCTAGAAGAGGTGGATAAATTTTTTATCGTTGTGGGGAAGCTGGAGGAGGGGCGAAACAGTCGTAAGACAGTTTATGCCAAACTAAAACGTGGGAATGCCAACTCTCGCTAACTCGAACCTCTATATAGCAAATTTCTCGTTAACTCACATCTTTTTTTAATTCCCAACCGAATCCTTATATTTAATTGCGTTATCCTTCTCTTTAATTCTTAACTATTTGTCATCATCACCTCGATAACTCGAAATTTTACGAATAATATTTGAAACAATAATCTCTTTTTTGACATGTTTTTCCTCATTAAATTTTCTTTTATTACTGGTGACGATAAATTGCAGAAAATGTTGCCAGGTGGACACATTGTCCTCACGGCTTGCAAGTGATTCTTGCTTTTTTGTTATCTATACAATGTTTCCATCATCCCCTCACTGATGACAGATTCGTCATAGAGAGAATTCCTCCAATTCTTCATAGAGAGTACTTTTAATTTATATCTAATTTCTCCTAGTACAGATTTAATTGTATTACAATGGCAGCAAAGCATAAGATGAATGAATTTTCATCAACTGACAAAGCAAAAGCAGTGCTCTGTCAACCATTTTAAAGAACAAAGATATAGTATTGAAACAGCTGTATTGCGATGAAGGAAAAAGAAAACGAATGAAACATTCATAATTTACTGACCTTGATTAGTAATGGCTCTAAAATGGTTTACTCAATGTAGGAGCAAAAATATTCCAGTAGGTGAAAATCTTTTACGGGTTCTTAAACTAGATTTCCACTTAACGAGGAAGAGAAACTTTTTGTCAAGCGGGGGGACGAGGGGGTCGAATAGATTGTAATGAGTTTCAGGTCAATGAAGACTTGCGACTTGGGGAATGCCACCTATGATACTATATGCTTTAGAGAGTTTGAAACTCCTATGTAACACGAGCAACTCCGAACAAATCTGCTAGTATTCGATAATTTAAACAACAAATATTTCTTTGTATCTTCAATCGTTTGTGGCATGATATTAGTACATATATTTTATTTCCCTTTGTTTTGTATCGTCTTTAGATGGGTTTCTTTTTAGGCAAAAAAAACAATTATATGACACAGATAAATAATACTAATTAAAAAAAAATATATATATTTTGAAACCTTAAAAAAAACCTGATCTTAAAAGTTCCTTCTGAATACTTTTAGAAAGCCAGTTGTTTCGTAAGGACTTTTGAAGGTCAAGATACAATCGACAAATTGTTCTAAGAGCCACTGATTTAAAATGCTTTTTTGAGCAAGGCTTGTTAAAGGAACTTGTTTACGGATTTCTTATCCTTGTTAGTAACTGTTCTTGGAAATAACTATCTGTGAAAAAAGAAGTAGGATTGTAGAAAACTGGAGAGTTTTCAAAGAGCACTATTTTTGTAAAACTCTGTCAAGAACTCAAAGAAAGCAATACAGTTATACCAAATATATAGGTTACACAAAAATATTTCCATCCGAATATTATATTCAACGGTACGAATTTTCTGCATCTCGTGAATTTGAAAAGAACTAATAATATCGTATGGTTTTGTTAAAATCGGTTTCCCTTTCAGAATAAAAAAAAAGCATCATGATTATAATTTATATCCAGACGATTGTGAGTGATTGACAACTGACAACTGACTACAGGGGGTAACGCTAATTCTATGATGCATAAATGGTAGAGCTCTGAAAATTGTACCTAGGGGTTATTCGGATCGTAGATCTCGGAAAAAATCCGAAATGTGACCTCAGACATGCCCTTCAAGGTCAACCGGATGTCACATAAACATCAAACCTTGGTCTACGAGTGTTAGAAACGTGAAAATTGGTGTCTGGAGTGCTTTAGATTCTAGATCTAAGAAATGTCGCCATATTTTAGATCCAGAGGGTCCTTTAAGTCAAAGGTCAAATTTAGAAGCATTAGAACGCTAATATTTGGTTCTTGTAAGTATTTTGAGCCGTAGATCTCAGAAATGTGAAATTTGGGATGTTCTGGATCCTACGAGATCAAAGGTCAAATATAGCTCTACCTGTGTTAGACAACTAAAACTTGGTGCCGGGGGTAAATTGAGTCCTAGATCTCATAATTTCTGCCAAAGTTATGTAATGGGTCCTTTCAGGTCAAAGGGCAAAGTGAATATATCAGTACCGGAGAGCTAAAAATTGGTGAAATAGGTTATTTCGGGCAGTAGAAGTAAGTAAGGCAGTTATTTATCCGATTACAGGCTAAAAATTAAGAGGTGCTGAAGGTACCGATTGATTACTAGTAATCTATATATTGGTCTGTAAATGGTAGCTAGGTAGTCACTGGAAGGAGAGCTATGCACCAATCCCCTGTGATGATGCATAGAACCGGCCAGGCCTGGCACCTAATGTCCGACCCCGCATTCTCGTGGTGCAGACCGTTAGTACCTTTCAAAAGAAATACTCTCTTGTGGAAGTGAACGGAAGGGGAGGGCTGCCAGATTAGTGTGGCCTACTGATCTGGACAACTATGGCTACTTTTCTTTTTTTTTCTACCCTGCTGAGGAGTGGTCAACCACACAAGGTCCTGGTGACCCACTGTGGTGGCCTGGTGACCACTGTGGTGTACGAATAACCCCTAGGTCCTGGTGACCATATGAACCCACTGGACTGGACAGATATATGGCTCTGAGCTTGATTATGGATCCTGATTTTGCTGCACTGGTGGGCTTCTGTGGAGGGAAAACCTTCCGCTGTGTTTTCTGTTTGTTTGTGGGTTGACAGCCCCAAGTGAATAGATTCGCAGGATATGTTTATCAGCTGGTGGATAATCCTGAGCAGAGGTCATCGCAGGCACCTGAACTCATTGCTTCTATTGGCATCGTAAAATTCTACATTGGAGGAAGACTTCCAGTGTAGATGGCTTCAGCCTATAGTGGCGGGGGAACGGGTCTTTGCCCCATGTCTGCGATTAGAGGGCTGTTTGATATTGTCGGCATTCCCTCTATCAATAAACATAGTTTCTTTAAACATCCCACTAACCATTTTCTCTCCATAGGTAGTTGGAATGTGAGGACTCTGCACAGAGCTTTTTCTCTTGATGTCCTCACAAAAGAAATCCACCATTATAATTTAGATATTCTCGGCTTGCAAGAGACCAGATGAACAGATAAAGGTCAGATTCTTAAAAATAATCTTAAATCTCTCTTTTCAGGGAGGGACGACAATAAGCATCACCAAGGCGTTGGTCTGCTTCTCAGCAGACACGCTAGTGATGCTCTTCTAGGATATGAGTGCATTAATGAAAGGTTTCTTACAGCAAAATTTCAGACAAGCGTTAAAGACTTGAATGTTATCTGCTATTATGCCCCCACTCAGGATGCCGATGAGGATGAGAAGGATAGGTTTTATGAACAACTTCAGGATATTTAGAATTCTGTCAAGAAAGGAGATATTACCCTTGTTCTTGGTGACTTCAATGCCAAAGTTGGTACTGACTCTGACCTTTGGGGAGGGGTGATTTTCCCTTTTGGTATTGGTAGCTGCAATGGCAATGGGCAACGTCTCCTACAGGTAAGTAAACTCAATGGTTTCAGAATAAATAACACATATTACAAACATCGCGACATACATAAGTACACATGAGTTTCACCTGATGGGATGCATAGGAATATGATTGATTATATATTAATTAACAGCAAATGGACTAGTTCTGTTTGAAATACCAGGGCATATAGGGGAGCTGAAATTGGATCTGACCATTATCTTGTTAAAAGTGTCTTGCAACTTAAACTTAAAAAATGTTGTGCTAGGGTTAAAAAATTTGCTTTTAATACTGAAGCTCTGAAAGACCCAGTTATAGCCAAAGCTTACCATGATAGGTTAGTTAGTCATTATGACAGTCATGGTATGCTTACTACTGAAGTTGAGGAGGAATGGGATCATTTTAAACAGGCTTTTTTTGACACTAACAGTACTCTTTTAGGGAAAAAGGAGCAGAAGAGACAGAATTATCTGAATGATAAGGCACCTGAGCTTATTTCGGAAAGAAAGAACTACAGGAATGTCCTTAATCAATACCCTACTAGTACTAATAGAAATAATTACAGAGAACTTAATAAACGTGTAAAAGATCAGTTAGCTGCTGATAAGAATCTTTGGCTTGATGGTTTGGCTGACAAAGCCGAGGAAGCAGTTAGACAGCGCAACAGCAGAGAGCTGTACCAGATAGTTAATGTTTTGTGTGGAAGAAAACGAACAGGTATACAGGGATTGAAGGATAAACAAGGTAAGGTTATAGAAGGTGAGGATTATGTCATGGCTACGTGGGCTGAGTATTTAAGTGATGTTCTAAACAATGTGGTTAATTCTACTCCCATTGTTTGCAATAATGATAGATGCATTGGTGGCTTTAATGTTGGCCCTATAACACAATCTGAAGTTAGTTTGGCTATTTCTAAACTTAAACTTCATAAATCCCCAGGGGTAGATGAAATTACTACAGAAATGCTTAGAGTTGGAAATGTTTCGGTTACCATTTAGATGAATGAAATTCTGAATAATATCTTTTATGATAAAGGCATGGTTCGTAAGGATTTTAACAGAACTATTGTTATCCCTATTTTCAAAAAAAGGTGATCACAGTTCTTGTGATAATTATAGGGGTATTAGCCTACTCTCTGTTCCAGGTAAAGTTCTTTCCATGATTGTGCTTAATAGAATTAAGAATCTGGTTGACAGTCAATTGCGTGATGAGCAATGTGGATTCAGAAGTGGTAGGGGATGTGTGGATCAGATATTTTCACTTAGGCAGATTCTTGAGAAATGTTTAGAGTTTCAGAAACCTTTGGTTGCTAGCTTTGTTGATTTCAAAAAGGCTTTCGACTCTGTTGATCGTCATAATTTGTGGTTGATTGTGAAATCATATGGTATACCAGACAAGTTAGTTAACACAATGAAAGCTCTCTATAATAACACTGAGTCGTGTGTGAGAGTTGGTAAGGCTTGTAGCAATTGGTTTAGCATTACTTCTGGTGTTCGACAAGGGTGCATTTTGTCTCCTTTTCTCTTTAGTTTGGTTATTGATTATGTTATGCGAAATTCACTTCAAGGGAAAGATTTTGGCCTTAAATGGGCTGGAGATACGAAAATTTCTCATTTAGATTATGCTGATGATTTAGCCCTTTTGGCAAATGATGTTGATGAGATGAACTCTTTTATTCGAGCTGTTGATTAGACTGGTAGTAGAGTAGGTTTGGTTATAAACAGAGAGAAAAGTAAAGTGATGAAAATTGGTCAGGCAGGCTGTGATTCAGTTAATCTGAATGGTTGCAGTCTTGAGCAGGTGTCACAGTTTAATTATCTTGGGAGCTATGTAACCGATAATGGTGATGTGCGGCATGAGATTAACAGACGAATAGGGATTGCTGCCGGGACTTTTAAGAATCTATGGAGAGTGTGGAGAAATAGGCGTATACACCTAAAGACTAAAATTAGGCTGTATAATAGTTTGGTTCTTTCTAGGGTTAGTTATGGTAGTGAAACTTGGACACTTTGTACACAAGATAACAGGAAACTAGATGCTTTTGATTCCAGATGCTTACGCAGTATCTTGGGCATTAGGTGGTTCAACTTTGTAACTAATGATGAGGTTAGGCAAAGGAGTTTGCAACCTCCTTTATGCAGCATATTGTGCAGAGAGAGACTCCGTTGGTTTGGCCATGTTGCCCGTATGAATAATTATAGATTGGCGAATAGGGTTATGAACAGTGTGCCTAAAGGCGTCAGAAAGAAGGGGAGACCTAGGATGCGGTGGGCAGACAATGTCAAACAGGACCTTGTTAGAATTGGTGTGCAGTGGCCAGATGCAGTAGATGTAGCTCAGGATAGACTTGCTTGGAGAACTAAATTGCACGGTCTGGTTGGACCTCCGTAGCCCATGACTGCTTGATGATGATGATGATGATGATGATGATGATGATGATGATGACGACGACGACGACGACGACGACGATGATGATGATGAATCTTTATATTTATAACTTTCGAAATATGTTATATAGTGTTCTAGCTTTATTTTTCGCAGAAGATTTTTACCGTTCAACAAATGACATGATAGATTGCAATGTAATTATTCAGGTTTATTTTACTATGGATTTTTATAGAATTAACTAGAAGATATCTTTTAACCACCTGTACTAAGAGCCATTTGTTATACTGCTTAGATCTTATTTTAATTAAAAATAAGATAATATCATTCCATCTAAATCCGTCTTGAATTAAGAGGTATAATTAATTTATATATATATATGTAATTTATATATATATATATTATATTAAGTTTTAACTACGGTGTCAAAACATATACCGGAAGGGAAAAGGTACATTCAATCCTTAGCGCTCCAGGTTCGTATTCTTGTGTTCTCAGATTCGAGTTCCAAAAATGCCAACTTTCAGATTTATTCCTCTAACCTCCGACCTGAACTCATAAGAAAGGGGACATCGACTAGAGTGGATAAACCATCATCTGAAGCATGGGACGTTGGGCTATGGGCGCCTTACAATAGCAAATCCAGATACAGGCCACGTTAAAGGACCTCGCTGAATGGCCTTGAAGGGAGGCTCTCTTAATAAATGTTCAATGCTTTCCATTCTCTTACACAACTCTGAGGCCTCGAGATCACTGTGAGTCAGCCATTTGCAGCATTGTGTGCATAAACGTGCCTCTCAGAGATAAAAGTACCAAGCGGAATATACCAGAGCAATATTCTTACGTCAGGTTTTGTTTTTCCATAACTTTTACCATTTTTTTACTTTACCAAACAGTCTTGGAAAGGTCGCTGTAGGCCAGAGGTTGCTGTTAGCCGGTCTCGGTGTTCCTAGAGTAGTGGTTCTCAACTTTTTATGCTTCACTTACCACCTGGAAATGTGTATGTAACTGGTGTACCCCTTGTATAGATAGATAAAACTATAGTTTTAGTATAACAATGGTTATTTTTACTTTTTTACTAGATCTAGCGACTTTTGAGCTCTCACGGCATACCGCAAAATATTTTCCTGCGTACCCCATGTTGAGAACCCCTGCCCTAGAGCAAAACCCTGACTTGTTAAAGAACATTCTGGATGATCTTGATGGGAGACCCTCATCTGCCTCGTAACTGCTGTCCAGCGGGTCTCTCTTCCTCCAACCTTCTTAAAGTCCTTCGGTATTTGTTACCTGGCAATTTACCTGTTATGTGCAAAAAAACGTTCCGCTCAGGGGTAAAACTCCTAGCTCCTAGAAAGTGGGCTTGACTTTATTCGCATTCCAAAAACAATTTTTTTTTTTTATTTTCCTTAAAAATGACAGTCAGTGGGCAGCGGAATTGGGTCTTTTAGCTCTGAGCTACACCTTTGTTTGGTACAAAATGGGATAAATGATCAGGTCACAAGGAATCCAAGAGCTGCGAAAAGGTTAGGGGAAGGGGATTCACTGGACAGCTGTTAGGAGACAGATGGAGGCCGCCCGTCGTGGCCAGCCAGCATTTTTTTTAATGTGCATAAAGTATGGCTCTCCTTAACACGGAACAACTGCTTTTATGTTTCTTACAATTGACGAGCGGCCTTTTCAAGCCCATAGGTGGTGGACAATACAGAAAATGTCCTTGCTACGATCAGTTTGAATAGTAGACCACATGATTTCACACAGTTTTATGATCAATGACAGAAAACGGAATGTTTGTTTCCATCTATATCTGATTATTTTGACGGTACCTGGATTTGGTTTGTTGGTTTTGTTAGCTCTATAGAGCAATGTTTCTACACAATTGGCTATAGCTACGTCACAAATACCCTAAGGACTCAGAGTTTGGTAGGATAGGGGATAGACTGGACAAGTGTTGGTTACAAATAGATTAAAATTTAAGCCATCCAGCGTGTTTTTAAATATGCACCGGGTCTGTGTCTCCTGTGCGCATGAACCACTTACATCGCATCCGAAGAACGGCGTTTTTAAAAGCCCATGGGTGTTTTGTGTCCCACCGAAGGAAAGGCGGATTTTACGAAGAAAATATAAATGCAGACACAATGGGCGTTCAAACCTGGGAACATCAATTTACGAACCTGATGCGCTTATCGAATAAGCCATCGCCGGCCCCTGACCGACACCCTTGAGGAATGATATATTACATTTTCAGATTCTAATAAATAAATCACTAATGTATAAATACATATGACTCACAAATTTATAACACTAAGCAAGCTTAGGTATGGAGAATGGAATATGAGTTTCTTTTATTCCCATACTCACAGAAATGCAAATGTAAGGAATAATAAGCTTTTTTTATTATTATTTAGCACAATCGCATGACATTTTGTGCTCCTCATATAGTACAGGAGATCGATACGGCAACCATTGCTATTATGTTACATAACGAAACACGAAAGAAAATCCTGAGGCTTTTTCACTTGTCTAGGCGTGTTTTATGTACGGCTTGACAGTCGAGTGATAAATTACCCGCTACAATCTGAATTCTAAGATTGAAAGAGATGGAATAGAAAGAAGTGGTCCTACAGACATATACACTTAAAGGCGAAAAGAAATAAAGAACTCGAAAGAACGAGAGCTTTCGTAACTCTATTCAGTAACCAGAAATTCCTAAGAGAGCTCTTTAAAGCTGTAAGAAAATGGGAAACCTCTCTCTCCTCAGACTATTGCCTTCCTCCTCGCCATTTCATTTCATTAATGTGTACTAAAATTAATTATTCACTCTAACGAGTCCAGCAAATAATATGAAAACTTTGCTTCTATGTATGTGTTCCTGTGTTAATAAAAATTTCTTTACGCTTTAATAACTTAGTGCTCAGAGCCAAAATTAAAAATCTACTTACCAGCATTATTTAGCTGTAATGGACACGACATTGCAAACAACCCTTTGGAAAATTATGTATGATTTAAATCTATTAACAGCTTTGTTTAGTCCATTGTGTTAGGTCTGCTTACAGTAAGATGCAAGGAAAGTTATCGAGTAAAATTAAAAGGATTGGTTATTTAACTGGTAGGAGGAAAAAAGGATTAGTTATGAAAAAAAAAGGATTGGTTATTTGGCTGGCTCTAAACGCCAGATAGTCTCTTTTCAAAGCCATTCAACGATATTCTTTAATGTCATTTCTCTCTTCAAAACCATTCAGCATATTCTTTAATGTCATTTCTCTATTCAAAACCTTTCAGCGTATTCTTTAATGTCATTTCTCTCTTCAAAACCATTCAGCATATTCTTTAACGGGGACAGGGTATTTCTCTCCCCGCACACGGGATCACGGCTTAACATCCCATCGATGTCCTCTACTGACAGAGGTCAAGGAGGGGAGTTTTGAGGAGATAAATCTCAACGCTGGTCCAGTTGGGACTCGAATCTGAGAACTACAGATATGAAGTCACCCCCTCCCCAGAGTTAAAGGATGAACCCATTAAATAAGCATTCCAAGTTGTCGATGGATTTTCAGAAATCTCTGTTAGAGGGTCATTTTCCTATTTACAACAAAGACTTCCATGCAATGTTGTAAGTTCATTAGAAGTAGTGTTGATACTACCGGATTTCGAATAAAAATAAACGGTGTTTTTTGCACCATTGGGGTTTTATTCCTAGCAAAAAATTTCTGATGATTTTGCAAGCTGATCTCAGAAAAAAAAAAGAATTTCAGACTAGAGGCCAATCCAAATGATTTACGAATCCATTTCTAGTTTCTTTACGTTTGTCATGTTAATTCAAAGAAAGTTAAGTATAAATCTCACTTGTATGTACAATTTAGGATTTGTTGAAATTTCTTTTCCACGTTAATCTAGTCAGTTCTTAATTATTCTCGATGATCATGATGCACGGATATTTGGACAGCACGACTAATTCAGGAACCTTTTTTGGGGATGCATAATTTTTTTATATATGCTTAAATTGCTTTAATATTATTAAAAAGGCAAGAAAAAAATTTAGATTTCACATATATGCGTGCTAATAAGATTTTAAACGTTGAACGATTACACTGATTTTCCTTACAAACTATAAGTACAAACCAAAGTATATATTGTTTTAAGCATTTTAAGCATAATTTAACTTTAATCCTTAGGTACATAACAACACAATAGAATATAACACTGTGTGTAATATTAAAGAGAACCATACATACCGTATATTCAAATTTAGTTTTATGCATATTTATGTACAGAGCAGGATCTAGGAAGGGGGGGGGGGGAGGATCACCCCCTTCAGAATACTTCTTTGAGAATACTAGAAAGAGAAATGGAGACTAAATAATTATTAAATTTATGCATATTTCTCGAAATATTTTCATTAATTTTAATTCACTATAAAACCAAAGATGGGAATGTTATTCTGCAATGAAAATTAATCATTTCCCTCCTCCTTTATCTTTTCGCGACTAGGTTTCATCACGTGCTCCTTCTTTTTTTTTTTTATACATCCGGGCATGATTATGTACAAATGTTTATTTTCAAACCTTTTGGTGTCATCTCTGTATATAAAACAGCAGAGCTTAAAGATTTTGTTTTGTTTATTTTGTACATATCAGTCCATATAACAAGTAAGCTATATTTTTTGTACTAAATAAAATACAATGCAGTATTTTCTTATTTATTTTTTAATCATCTTATTTTATAAATTTTGTTGGACTTATTTTCATTTTACTTATTAATTAATCTTAGTGGACTTATTTTCTTTTTACCTATCTTCCTATTGCTTTTCCCTCGACATTTGTAGTTTTGTAGGTTTCTGGTTTGTCAAAACAGTTGTTCCATCATATCTTTGGAACGCCACAGACAAACGTAATAATTTATATGTCGAACGAATGATTGTTACACCCGAAGTGTCATGGGATATAACAAATTGATCCCCCATGCTTTCTCTCCCCCTAAAAAAGGGTACATATGAAATGATTGTTCCTCTATATCTCCAGAAAGGCGTGTGCCGAAAGCAATAAGCTATGAGTTAAATAAAAGCCTGTAATGCGGGGAATGTATAGACTATACAAACTGGTCCCCTATGATTATTTTCCCATCAAAATGGGTAAGTATGAAATTATTATTCCTCTATATATTCAGAAAGCGAGGGCTGAAAGTAACAAGCTATGCGTCAAATGAAAGCTTGTGACATGAGGAATGTTGCAGGTTAAAAAATTCTCTCCCTCTTTCTTCCCTCCTAAAAAATGTAAAATATGAAAACGACCCTACCCCTTCCCCCCGAAAAAAAGAAGGAATTTTCTCTGGGATGTATCTTAACGAGTTATAAATCAAATTAAAGTACGTGATGTCACCAATATCATGGGTACATTAAACACCATTCCAAAAATAGGGGAAGAAAAATGTTGTGAATATTTATAAGCCAAGTAACAAATGAAACTCTCTAAAGATAGTTGTTTTAGTGGCAAAGAAAAATTTGCATAAATTAAAAAAATACCTATCTTTCCAAATGCTCCTTAAAAAGTAGAAAATGAAACTAAAGCATATCGATGGTGAAATCAGACACTTAATTCATATTTACTTCAAAGGAAGATAGGGCGCTGGCAATCTTGTTTTGTAGGTACATCAACGCCTTATCTTCCTTTGAAGCGAATATGAATTCAGTGAGTGATTGCACCATCGATATGCTATAGTTTTATTTCTTACTTTTAGGACGCATGTGGGAAGATAGGTATTTTTAAAATTATTTGTATTTTTTTCATGTAGTAGTAGTTATTTTCCATAAAATTACTCCACCTTTGTAATCGTTTTCCATTGCAAATCCTTGCTGCTATTACAATAACCGTAGTCGGTCTATACTAGTTTCATACTTCATGACAGATGACGTATGAAACTAAATTTCGAACTCTGTTCATGACACATGAACAGAGTTCCAAATTTACAAGGTCTTATAAATTAGAGACTGGCGCCAAGTTTCTTTTTTGCCTCTAAGAAGACAGTAAATCCAAGCGCCACACTGTCGGATACTTCTAGCGAAGTTGTTTGTGTACCAGTAGATGCAATTTGTATTTCAGCTTCCATTCTCGAGCCAACGTATCGTGTCCTTGATAATTTCCTCTTCCACAACAGTCCTTTACACTGTGAATGTATGTAATCGTGCTGTTCGTGCCAGTTTGCGAATCCTATTTTCTTATTTAGCATGCAACTAAACATTACTTTTATTCTTCTACTTTGTTTCACTACAATTGTGTATATTTTAACGGAGAATCGGCAAACCTTTCTACTTTTTTTTGTTTTTTGATTTGTAAAGTAACTAACTGAAGTATTTAATGTCTGCCTAGACTAAGATTTCTTTCCTTCTTATTATAAAGTGTACGAGTTTTACTAAAAGGCAGTTGTTCCTACGAGAGCAAATCAAAAGATGAGGTTCTCAGTTTGTCCCTTGCCACACTAACCAAAATCTGGCTGTGTTATCATTGCATGTCAGTAACAGATGGTGTCACTAAATGGCAGCTGTTAACCCTAATAAAAATCCGTGCCGTATCCAGATTCGGAGCGAACATATTCGCTGAAGATTCGCCGAAGATACAGATTCGGAGCGAACATAGTGCACATGTATGCGAAGCTGGAGATCCGAGCAGTATTTCAGTTAATGTGGGTATAGTAGACTGAACTGGTGGAAATCCACCCACAGTATAAAATATGTGAGCAAATGATATTATGTGATTGTAGTAAATTAGCATTGGGTGTATGTATTTTTCTACGGTCTGGTGTAATTTGTTCGACAACATTTGTTCGCCGGAATTTTGCTGGACGGAAATTTCTTCGAGACGGAATATTGTCCGAAATGGAAATTTGTTCGAAACGGTAGTTTGTACGAAACGGAAATTTGTCCTAAACGGAATTTTATTCGGAATGGAAATTTGTTCAACTGAATGTTTTTCAACGGATATTTGTTCAAAACGGAAATTTGTTCGACGGAAACTTGTTTGAAACGAAAATAATTTCGAAATAGAATATCTTTCGAAACGGAATCAAAGTAATTTTAGGAAAGGTGTCGGGGTTATTGTATCTATCCAGTGCGAAAGAATTTAATATGCATTTCACTGGAGGACTTGGTGGCGATGGCAGCTTTTGCTTTTTATCTCGTTTACAAAGAAAACGAGGAAATAGTTTAGCTTTGTCGTCTGTCTGTCTCTCTTTGTCGTCTGTCTATCTCTCTGTCCGCATGTAGACATCGAACTTTTCTGTTTACAGGGATAAATTAAAAATCCTTTTTACATTGGATAGGTATTGATGAAATATTACGATATGTACTTAGTGAACCTGTATAAAGGTATAATTATGCCCTCTAGCGTTTTCAAAATTTGAAAATTCCAAAATTTCAAACGAATATTTTAATCGATGTGCTTAGGCTAGAAATTTTAAATTTTAGTGATGGAATCTGAAGTTCACAAAGTTTCCACTGCCAATGATGAGTTGACCCCTTAGACCAAGAGGAGATGGAAGAGCATATTTTTAGTTTTAGAAGAGAGTTGTTTGTTTTTAAAAATAAATGAAATAATCTTTTTGGGCTAGATAGGAATTGATAAAATATTATGATTCACATTTTTTTTTAATTTACCGAAAACTATAATTAACCCCTCTAGCGATGGAAAATTTAGAAAATTCTAAAATTTCAAACAAATATTGCAAACGACTATTTAAGCTACAAATTTTAAATTTTGGCGGTGTAATGTGAACGCCATGATGTTTTCATTGGCAACAATGAATTGACCTGTTAGACCCAGGTGGTTGAATGAGAATTTTTTTTGTTTCAGCAGATAGTTTTTTGCATTTAGAGATAAATGAAAAAAAAATAGTTTTAGGATTAGAGAGGAACTGATAAAATGTTACGATTCGCACTTTCATAATCTTTGAAACCTCTAACGCGCCCTCTAACGGTGAAAAAGATTGAAATTTCCAAAATTTCAAACGAAATTGCAAAGAGGTATTAATGACAGAAATATGAAATTTTAATGTTGGATGTGAACGTCATGGAGTTTCTGTTGGAAACATTGAAAAATGATAATTCGACAACTTTTTTTTAATTTGATTGGTACTAATGAAATATTATAATTCACATTTTTCACTTAATTATTTGTTTAATACATATATTTTTGCAGATCGCTGAACATGAAACGGCATAACTGTTGTCGATTTTTACAAATTATATATATAAAATAGAAATTTAAAAATTTGTGGTAGTTGTTAAGAGATAGTCCACTGAGTGTAATAAATATACCCACTTTTCTGAGAGAGGTGTGGGAAATTACAATTTTAGATTTAGAAATTAAAAGACAAATACTTTTGTGTTGTATAATTACTAATGAAATACTATTTGCATTTTTCCCATCATCCGCTGTCTGAAATTAGAACTTTTAAGGAATGAATAAATAAAAAATAAAATAAATACCCCCTCAAGCAGCTGCTTGCCACAGAGGTCTGACAGGAGCCTATCAGTTTATATGCCATAGTAGAAGGTCTGTGAGGATGGCAGGACCTCAGCAGAAAAACAGCACACACATCCATGCCTTATCCGGGGCTCGAACCCAGGTCCCTTAGATCAGTAGCCAAGCGCTCTAACCACTCGGCCACGGGACGGAGAAGTAGTAGCTAAATGAAAGTAGGTAAATGAAAAACGTATTTGCGTTTGAAAACGAAGTTCTCATATGCGCCAGAACCGATATGCGTCCTTCTCATTTTGTTCTATTTTTAATCATTGAATGTATTTATGATATTTTTCTTCTACAACTATACGCCGAGTGATCATTTAAATAATGACCACCCCATGTTATGACAATGGGACTCTAATTTCGAAGTCCTATAAGTTTCAAAATAAACATTTCATGCGAAAATGTGACAAAGTAAATTAAAGTTCTAAATCATTTTTTCTAAATATCCATTTTTCAACACTATTCCTTCAGTATTTAAAGAGTTTTAAAAAATAAAACCAAAATTAAGTTCCAATGTCTAGCACTGCTAGACATTAGAACTTAATTGAAACTGAAATAGGAAATATTATTCCAAACTAGTCCATGTATAAATACGCGTTTTAAAACTGTGTGCGAATAAAAAAAATGTGTGCGAATAGAAAGTTTTTTAATAAATTTCTTAGAGCAGACTGCTGCTCTGAAAGTTTTAAATTTCAAAACCTGCTTTAATAGACTGTGAGAATAGTGTTAAAAATCGAGCTTTAGATAGATTTCATTCAGACTTAAATTATCCTTCGCGACATTTTCTCACACAACGCTGATTTTAAAAGTCATATAACCTTTAACTTTTAAGTTTCCTAGCTTTGGCCCTACTACTCTTCAATCTCAACCATGCTTTTCATAACCAAATGAACAAAACTGTAATACAAGAAAGACAGACTGAAAATCTAATATAACCACTCTTATTCAACCTTTTCTGATGCCAAGTTAAATATCCAATTCACTAATTCTGAGCTACCTTGGCATAAAAAAAGAAATGGAATACAAGAGGTTAAAACGAAAACCAAACCATCATGAACCTGCAGCAAACACTAGTGCCTTCTTCTTCTACGTCATACAAAGGTCTCATCTTGAACTGCGGAAGCTTAATACCTACTAATTGGTGTTGATTTGAGTCAATACCTGGATAACAAGTTCTGGGGTTGGCTCGGTCGGTAGAGCGCCAGGCTCATCATCTGCAGTTCTCAGGGTCGGGTCACAACATGAGATACTTAGCGTACTGCTCTGCCAAAGGAAGTTTACCCCTAAAATGTTCAATGAAGTGAAATTTATATCCGCAAAAACGGTCCAGCCTTCATCACAGACCTAATATGGCATATACACTGGCCTCTGTGACATGCAGATGCTTGAGGCAATATTTATTTTTTTTTTAACTCCGGTTCTGATTTCGATGAGAAAGGTGACAAGGAAAACAGAGAAAGAAGAGAAAGTTGGGCTTTGAAGACCGCGGTCTGTCGTATTGGATGTTAAGCCGTGGGTCTGTGTGCAGGAGAACCATACCTTGTTCACCTTAAAGATCATGCTGGATTGCTTGACCGGAGGCTATCAGATGTCCAGGTGACCTCCTTCTCCTAAATTTCTCATAGCCCTTAAAAACCTGTGATCCGACCATTTAGCCCATTGTATTCAAAAACGCACGACTTGGAGATAAAACAAATAAACCGGAAACTCTTCATAATGTCAGCTAAGTATGTTGCTTGCCCTATCACTTTGTAGTGTACATGTTTTGCTAAACAGTTGCTCCAATTCCTTTTTATATACTATTTTCCAAATGAATATAGATCGTGAGCTTATATATTTCGCTATACTAGGGGTTCTCAACGTGGGATACGCGGTAAAATTTTTTGGGGTACGCCAGGAGAACTGTTTCACTGATTTCCCAGCTAAATGTTGATAATTTTATAAGATTTGTTAAATTGTTTATGCCATTTTTGTGTTTATCGATATACGTAACTTATTAATACAAAATTTAATGTGTGTATGTATGTATGTTTCATTTTATTCCCATTGTTATACTATAACTATAGTTTTAACTATTTATACAAGGGATACGCCAGTTACATACACATTTCCAGGGAGTACGTGAAGCATAAAAGGTTGAGAACCACTGCGCTATACTACCTACTCTAACCAGAGTTAATGAACAAAACCGAAATGCAAGAAAAACAAACTGCATATCTAATTTAACGCATAAAAGACACAAATTCTAACATAGCTGAACAAACACTAAGGAGTGGAATAATATTAAAACCTAAACTGAACTATGATGCACTTGATGAACAAGAAAACGGAAAAGCCCTGTATATTGCATGCAGGAGCCTCAACTAGTAATGTGACAGTCATTTATCCCTTGATACGTATTGTCATCAATAGGTTTATTACTTAAACAAGGGAATATATTCAGTGATAGAGTATCACAGAAAAACGTCCTGTAGACAAGTTACACTTGAAATAATTACCTGTCCTGGTTGGGATTCGAATTCCAGAAGTGTGCCGGGTGTCCTAGGTGCTAGACCACCAGCAAGCTAACCATTTCTTCAACAGAGGGTCATATAATCATTCCTATATATTTAACTTTTTATCCTATACTTCCAATTGTGGTGGAATTGAGATTTATCTTTTCTAAACTCCTTCATTTCACTCGTCAGAAAGGGAACACACATGGACTTGGAAAGGCTGATGTCTGTCGAATAAGACGTTAAGACGTGGTACCGTGTGCATGAGATCAATTCCCCAGGCAAGTTAAAGAACACGCTCGATGGCCTTAACGGGACACTTCCTTCTGTTTTCCAGCTTACCAGTGAGTCTCCATCTCCCAATCTCCTCTGAGCCCTTAAGATCCTTATGACTTGGCTCTTTACCCATTGTGTGCAAAAAAAGTGTCGTTCAAATGTAATCCCATTACATTCTGTCTGCTCGTCACCTTTATGTCCTATCCAAAACAGTATTAGATTCTTAAAAATAAAATTATTTTGCATTTTTACTTAAAAATTTCATTCATTACCAATATTTCTGGCGGAAGAATTTTACGTTATAGAGCCTAAATGATCTCCAGCAATGTGAATGGATTCCATGGGTCGCATGTGGTACGCAGACCTATGTTGCCGACCGCTGATATAAATGACATTCGTTAGAAATGACGTCAATGCGTGATAAAATTATCGTAATAAAACTAACCTGTTTTACACAACTTTTACACAGCTTTCAAAAGAAAAGTTGATTTCTCTGCAGTTCACGGTACAACAGTTTTGAACTGCAGTGAAAAAACGTAACATAAGAAGAAGGAGAACGTAGCATATGGATATCGACTTGAGAGATTGGGGTATTTACAATGAATAACATATCGTCTGACTGTAATCTTTTTGATGGCCTCTGATTCTTATATTTTGAGTGTTTCAGGTTTGCAAAAATTCTTGCACATGATCTGGGATAATATTCGCATGTTTTTTGCTTGTTTTAAATATGGAGAGACAGAATTCACTACCCAAAAATGGGTGTGAACTTTATTAGGTCTTGGAATTGAAAATAGTGATAGTCGAAATATATGCTCCATCTCACTCCGAAAACAATATAAATATATGAATGTATTTAATAGGCACTTTTATAATCAGATTATCTATCATGTATTAAAATAAACTGTAAATTATTTAATGGACACAATAGTGTTTTAAAATTTACGTATTATTTGACAATGCATATGTCCATGAGCCTTAGCTCACCTAGGCCTCAATATACATGCCCAGGAGAGGTTAGCAGTAGTTACCCCCTCTCTCCTCTTCGGCCTCCACATTTGTCTCTTTATAACAATGCGATTATTAGATATATAGCCAGCCTCTACCAACAGAAATTCTGGGGGGTTGTAGAAGTTGAGTAAAGAAGCAAACCTCACAAGGTTGAAGTGAGCCTCAAAAGGTTAAAGTGAGTATGTAAATGTTTGCAACGAGATTCTTTTGGTTGGGGCTTTTTTTAATGCGAAATGAAATCTTATTGTTTAGAATATGCTCTGATTAAATTAGGTGTCTCAGATGAGATTATTGAATTACTTTTGTTTCAAGTGCGGAACGAAAACATAATCTTTAGAAATATGTTCTGGTCAAACTAGTTGTCTCTGATGTCACTGTTTAGTTTTCGTTTTTTTGGCCTTTTTTAAGTGTAGAAAGAAAGTTTGTCTTCAGCGATACGAGTTGTCATCTTGTGCCAATAGACACAGTTATTTGTCTTTGTGTTGTTGAGATAAACGAAACACATGTCACCGTTGGTTTGAAAATGTTTGCTTCGCCAACTTTAGCTTGGAAGGCATACCATGTTGTAGATTACATTTAGTAATTAATTCAAATCAGTTAGTGGTCATAACTGAAGTGGATCCACACCAAGCACGCAAGAGACTGTAAACAACAGTGATTTCACAATCAACTACGTTTAGGAACATTGAGGAACTTGGCTGTATTTTAAAGATCAATAGTTAGGTACCTCATTATTTGTCAAAACTTTTACCCGACGGATTAGCTGTTTTTGTGTCACATTCCGTGTGGCAGATTGCGGAACTTTTTTTGATCGGCTTGTTAACGGTGAAAAAATTCATAATATGGATATTCTACAGCAGCGTTTCTCAAATTGTACTCCGTGGAGTCCTAGGGCTCCGCGAGCACATATTGAGAAATGCAGACTTATTGACTAGTTATTTGTTTTCATTTTGATAGAACTAGTGTTACAATTTCAATATCCACCTTTTTCAGGTGTCGTTATTTTCATTGGAATTGTAACATTGTATGTTTAATACCTCTGTATGTATGTTTGTAACATTGTATGTTTAATACCTCTGTATTTAAATAAGTCTCATTTATTATTTTTTTTAAAATAAGCCGTTGCATTGTACCTGGGTGCAAAATATCAGCAATTGCATGGACAAAACATAAAAGGCTTTGAAATAAAAATAGCCAATCTTTAGTAATTTTGAGGTGCTGAACACGAAAATGACAATAAAATTTATCGATTGGCTCTTGTTTAGGAGAGACAGCGATGGTCATGTATAAACGACATGGTCCGCATTGAGTACATATGTAATCATTTCGCAACGCTGTATTTTAAACTCCAGATTGCAACATATTGCGTTGTATTGCATCAGTCCGCCATACACACAACCCCCGGAGTTATTGCATCATTGTCTGATGCAATGTAGTTGAGTCATGACATCGCGGCCAAAAGATAATGCAATCGTCAGTTGCGTCTCATAGGGTGAGCAAGTCTTTTGGGCGACTACCATTTACCCCTGAGTTATAAGTACAACAAAAGTGATCCTTGAAGTTTTAATACAGCATTAGTGATGCCTCGTAACTGTGTTAATAGTACTGACACGTTTTGTTACATTTGCGGGGAAGTGACGTTTGCAAGCCAGAAAAGGGCCATCACTCCAATAGTGAAAGCGGCGTATGAGTTTTATTTTGGATACAAGATCGTGGACCAGGACAAGACCTGGGCCCCACACATATGCTGCAGTATGTGTGCAAGAAATCTTTCGAAATGGGTGAAAGGCGAAAACGTGGCGATGCCGTTTGCTGTTCCTATGGTTTGGAGAATGCTTTTGGTGTTCCTATGGTTTGGAGATTGGCGATGCCGTTTGCTTGGTTGGTTTGGAGGTTGGAGGTTTGGTTTATGGTTTGGAGAATGGCGATGCCGTTTGGCGATGCCGTTTGCTGTTCCTATGGTTTGGAGAATGCAGAAATAGCAGTCATTTGACTGCTACTTCTGCATGGTTCCACCTGTTTCTGGAGGCATCACAAGGAAAAGGAAGTACAATGGACAATATCGTACCCAAATATACAATCTGCTCTCCAACGAGTTCTGCACGGCGAAGACCTTCACGTTCCAGGACCTCCGAAAGAATTTTCTATCGATTCAGACACTGAGGAAGGAGGCGAACCAATGTCGGGTTCTCTGCATCCTTCGGTGTCTAATGATGATCTATACGTCAGCCACAGTGTGTCATCTGCGCCATACATTCTCAGTGAAGAAGAAGTGAACAATCATCGAGATCTAGAGCTGTATAAGACCAAAGCAGAGTTACCTAGATTAAGACCTAAACAATAGAATCTTCTCAAGGAAAATGTCCGAGTGACTTCGTTTCGAACTCGTCAGAGCAGTTTGTATCATACTTCAAAAAGGAAGATGTCCTTGTGTTCTACTCCAATGTAGATGGCCTGATAAATGCCCTCGGAATCAAACATGACTCTCAAGGATGGCGACTGTTCAAAGACTCCTTGAAATTGAGTCTCAAGGCAGTGTTGCTGAATAATGGAAATCGACTTCCATCCATTCCGTTCGGATACGTTGTCTACATGAAAGACACCTACGACAGCCTAAAAGAGCCGTTGAACTGTCTTCAAAACAGCAAACATGGCAGGCATTTCTGTGTGACTTGAAGGTAGTGGCTCTGTTGATGGGTCTGCCGCTGGGATATACAAAGTACTGCTTTTCCGTATGTGTACGGGACAGCCGAGCAAATACATTGCACTATATGAAGAGACACTGTCCTCAAAGGAAATCTTTAAATGTCGGAAAGAAGACTGTGGAACACCCAGCATTGGCAGAAATGCACAAAATCCTGCTACCATCCCTACACATCAAACTTAGTGTGATGAAGAACTTCGCAAAAGCATGGACTAGACTGCATCAGCTTTCAAGTACTTGGCTTACAAATTCCCTCGACTCAGCGAAGCGAAAATTAGAGAGGAAATTTTTGTGGGTCCTCAGATCCACAAGCTGTTCAGAGACCAGATGTTCGACAACCTGCTTCAGGGTGATGAGTAAAAGTCTTGGGACGCGTTTCGTCTGGTGTCAACTAAATTCCTCGGGAATATCAGGACAGATAACAGCAAGAAACTGGTTAAGAACATGTTGTCTCTGTATCACAAACTTGGCTGCAATATGACCTTAAAGATCCAGTTTCTCCATTTCCACTCAGATTTCTTCCCCGACAACTGGGGCATGGTTAGTGATGATCACGGTGAAGTTTTCACCAGGACATTGCAACGATTGATAAATGGTACGAGGGCAACTGATCCACTTCAATGTTGACTGACTACTGTTGGACGTTCGTCAGAGCTGATCCTGAGCACCTGTACAATCTACGGGCAAAGCGACGTCGGAAGTAGAAGCGGAGTTTTACCGATACATGTCATACGTACATATTACTCTATAAATATAAGAAGCTATTTCGGATTCTCAGAAATCGTAGCCAATTTTGCATTATTATTGTCATATTCGTGTTCAGCACCTTGAAATCTTTAAAAAATGTCTACTTTTATCTTAGAGACATGATGTTTATGAAACGTTTTGCCCAGTGTTATCGGAAAAAGCTCTTAAAATACTATTCCCTTTTTCAACTACATATCTTTGTGAAGTCGGATTTTCTTAATACGCTTCAATCAAAAGAAAACATCCCATCGATTGAATGTAGAAGTAGAAAAGTGAATCCAGCTACTTTCTATTAAGCCAGACAATAAAGAACTTCTCAAAAATGTAAAACAATGACACTCTACTAAACTAAATATATATATATATATTTTGGAAAGAACAAGTAATGGTTTTGTTTATATTACTTATTTATGAAGTGATTTGTGTTTATTATTATGTAAATTAATAAATATGCATTTACAAAGTTTCTCAAAGTTTTAAATTATAATGCGGTTTGAACAATGTACTGAAAAAGCGTATTTTTGTTTTATATGTACGCAATAATATCGAATAAATAAAGCATATATATTTTTATAAATATATATAAATATATATAATATATATATATATTTATAAACAAATATATGGAAGCGATAAGGGAAGGGGTTCGGTATGATGTTTCGTCATTAAAAAGGGCTCCTTGGCGGAGAGATTTTGAAAACCGCTACTCTACAGTAATTTGCTACTCGTAAAACAATACGGTAAAAGGGTCTAAAATCCTTCCAATTCCAAAGCCAGGATTGCAACAAAGAAAGGTTATGTATGTGTTTGATAAGATTAGAAAGGGTGTTATCGTTTTTTGTAACTTTTTACTGTTTTAAAATGGCCAAAATGGTAACTCAAAATTGTAAAATCAGCAGTTGGGTAAATTAAGTCATGGTACAATCAGCAGTTGGGTAAATTAAGTCATGATACAATCAGTAGTTGGGTACATTAAGTCACACAATCATTAGAAAACGTTCAGCTCTAACCAGCATCAAAGATGTCATCTTTCGGCACGACACTGAGCCCGAAATCACCAAGAAAAAGTGAAAAGAATTGACTAAGATATGTTGCTTCATCCATTCTACTCCCCAGATCAATTGTACCATTGGGATATCATTTAGTCCGCGTCTATAGAAATTTCTTAAAGGAGAAATAAATTTCTTTCATTGAAAGTGTTCCAAGTTACTGTTGGGGAACTTTTTTGTCCCCTAACCAAAATTCTACCTAAACGGAATCTACAAGCCTATGGAAAGATATGAGAAGGTCATACAAAGCAATGGGGGATATATAATTGATTAAATAAATAATAATATTTCTAAAAAAACAATTTGGAATGTTTTATTTTTTTCGTATAGGATAGAACTTTCTCGTTACATCCAATACATTAAAACCTCAATCTATGGTGTTTTGAAGCGATCACGAAAAGAAAAATGATGTTTGTGGAAATAATAAAAGAAAAAAAAAATCTCTCAATTAGTACGGAAACAACGTAGAAAATTCAGACACATTAAGGTATATGCAAGATAGAAAAGGTATGATTTGATCTTCTGGTCTTTCATCAAACATCCTGAAAACATACAAAAAACATTTCAAAAATTAACTAATAATATCATTAAATATTGCGACACATGGAACCTCTCAATTTCTATTGAAAAAACCGTATTAACTTATATTCATAAAAATAAAAAATTACCAATTGACTTTGAAATTAAAATAAATAATAATAACATAATAATAGTAGATAATTTTAAATTTCTAGGACTACAAATAGATTCAAAATTATCATGGAATTATTATATAGAAACAGCAAAAGACAAAGCAAACAAACTATTTAACTTTCTCAGATATTTGGGAAGTTCAAAATGGGGATGTGAAAATAAATATCTTTTACAAATATACAATGCAATAATATTTCCAAAATGTTTATATGGAATAGAACTAATTAATAATATATCAAAAACTAAACTAAAAACATTAGAGAATATACAATTAAAAATATTAAAATTTTGTATAGGACTCCATTAACATACAAATAACTTAAATATTTATGCAGAAACTGCTATACCACCTATAAGTATAAAAAAAATACTTATTAAATAATCTAATTTTCAGAATTTCATCAAAAAATAACAAACATCCAATCATTGATAAAATATTAAATAATTTTAATGACACTTTTACGACTAACTTGGTAAACGAGAATGAAATAAATGAATTAATTTTAAATAAGAAAAGTGGAGACTATAATATACAAATTCCATATTGGACTTCTACATTCCCTATTTTAAACACAAATATTGATAATATACAAACAAAAAAAGCACATGATATTGATACTCTTAAACTACTTTCAGAACTGCAAATAAATAACAGATATAAAGATTTTATACACATATACACGGACGGATCTCTTAGTGAAGATAGAAATAAATTAGCTGGAGCTTTTATATGCCCAGAAGAAAACTATGAATATCTTTTTAAATTCAACAAACCTCATCCTATTTTAACTGCAGAAATATCTGCAATCATTTTAGCATTAAATTGGGCTTTAAAATTTAAAAATAAAAATATTATAGTTTTCACTGACAGTAAAGCGTCGATAGAAACAATGTATAATGATCCTTCAAAAAGTAATTTCAAAATTTTTATAAATGACATTCTCATCATAACAAAAAATCGTATAATCAACAGAAATATTATACATATACAATGGATACCTAGTCATGTAGGAATAAAATATAATGAAATAGTTGATAAAAAAGCAAAAACAGCAATAAATATAATTCCTAACTACAACACACCTTTTTTTATATATTTATTTAAAAAACTAAATAAAGTAAATATCATAAATAATACACAAAAATGGTATGATACAAATGCAAATAACACATTTAGATATGATATTTCACATGCTATAAATAAATTCAACAATTTTGGTCTGAATAAAAAAGAAATAAATATAATTCTAAAAATTAAAACAGACTCAGCAAACACAAAAGCAAGATTATATAGAATGAAAAAAAAATGATTCCAAGGCATGTAATAAATGTATGGAATATGAGAATCTTGAACATATATTGTTCAAGTGTAAAAAATATGATCAAGAAAGAGAAAAATACTTTAATGCTTTGAGAAAATTTAATATTTCATATTCCAACTTTAAAAGCATTTTGGAGCCTGAGAATTCAAAAAAAAAAGCAAAATGCTATAAATTATTAATAACATATATTAAACAAATCCATATGTTTAATATATTATAAACAAAAATAAAAAAATAAAAATAAATAAATAAAAAATAAATAATATAAAAAAATAATAATAATAAAAAATAAATAAATAAATAATAATAATAAAAAAAATATATATTTTGTTCACTGATTATAAATTGCTTCTGAATGAGTTTGCTACCGGGTGGATTCCTGGTAGCAAGAAGATTCAATTGTTGATGTGTTAGTAAGTAAGTAAGATATATGCAAGATAGTAAAAAAATACTAAAACAGTTAGGGGCGAGAGTTGATTCAGATGATAACACGGGTAAGCTCGTAATCGGCAGTTCTGAGATTCGAGTCCAAATTGTGCCAACAATGAGATTTATGTCGGCTAATCCCCATCTTGTTCTCGGTGAGAAAATAGAAATCTCTTGGGTTACAAAGACCGCCGTCCGTCGGATGGGATTTTAGGCCTCGACTCCGTGTGCAATAAAGCTATTTCCTTTGAACGTTAAGGAACATGCTGGATGGCCTTGACCGAAGGTTTTCATCTGTGTCGTTACAGCTACCCAGTGTGTCCCTTTCTCCCAACCTGCTATGAATCTTTGGGGTTCTTGTGACTTGGCCAATTATTCTAATGGGTGCAAAAAGGGCAGCTCAGAAAAAAAATGATTTTAATTTTTAAGGAATAATTCTCTCCATGAAAAGAAACAAATACTACTTTGAAAAAAGAGTAAATAAATAAAAATAAAACTGAGAATATTTTTTACAAAAAAAAAGGTGTAGGATTGTTAACCACTTCTTTGCAGCATGGCGGCTCCGATGGTATAGACATTTTTCGTTATTACAAATAACAATTTCTACACGATTTCCAAAAATAAGGGAATAAATGACAAACTTTAAGGAATAAAAGAAAACCCAAAAGAAAAAATTAATGTTAGTGGTATCCGGTTTGAGTAAAATTAGTTGCAAAATGGTCGATGCACACGGAAAAAATATGAATATGGGAAAAATAAGATGATCATTCAGCAATAATTCACCTATTGATACGTAATGGAAAGATACAATGTTATGGAAATACGAGTTTCACCGCAGAGTGATATTCGAACCTACGCCAGAGTGAGATTCGTTACATGCTAGGTTTCCTAACCACTAAGAAATCAACATCTCTGTCATTTATCACTCTGTTGTGACTTTTTAATTTCACTAAACTTTTCGCTCATGAATAGCAACTTATTCAATATTGCTCAATATATAGATGTTAAATAAGAAAGTCACTCACCCTATAAGGTTATTAATGCAAGAATCGGTCAATAATAAATTCATCTATTGACATATGATTCAAGAATAATTTTGTGGAAAAATGAGTTTCACCGATTAGTGGAATTGAAATCCGCTCCTCTGAGTTACATGCTAGATGCTCTGACCACTAAGCTATCACCGGCTCTGTCATTTATACACTTAATAGTGACATTTAAATCTCACTGATCTTATCTCTCATGGTGCCATCTATGAGCAGGAATAACAACTTATTTAATATTGTTTAAATAAGGAAGTCACTCAGGCTAAAGCGTTATTAATGCAAGGATCAGTCAGTAATAAATTCACAGATTAACTGTTTACGCATAATTCAAAAAATGTTTTGTGGAAAAATGTGTTTCACCGATGAGTGGAATTCGAACCCACACCTCCGAGTTACATATATCAGGTGCTTTGACTACTAAGCTATCACCAGATCTATATATTTAGTAATATTTCCTGTCGTAATTTATTACTGAATAGTTTATATAACGCTGTGAGCGTGAGTAACAAATATTACTCATGTATTTTTAAATCATTTGGCATTCAATTTTAAATCATTATAAATCATGTGGCAGCTTGGCTGCCCAACACCTGATAATAGATGGTACCACTGGACTTATTCAATATTGCTTAAATAAGGAAATCACTCAGGCTAAAGCGTTATTAATTAATGCAATAATCAGTGAGTAATAAATTCACAGATTAACTATTGACATACAATTCAATAAAATATTTGGTGAATTTTTTTGCATTAATAACACTTTAGAGTGAGTGATTCCCTTATATAGCATCAATATATTGAGCAATATTGGAGAGGTTGCTATTCGTGATAATAGATGGCGCCATATGCATCACTGTCATTGTGATTTAAAAGTCACAACTAAGTGGATAAATTATTCAGCTGATTAGAGTTTAGTGTTAGAGCACTTAGCATGTGTAAATGGGAGGCATGGGCTCAAATCCCAATCATCGGTGAAACTCGTTTTTTCATGAATTATATGTCAACAGATAATCTGGAATTTACTACTGACTGATTGTTGATGGTCTGTAAATGGTAGCTAGGTAGTCACTGGAAGGAGAGCTATGCACCAATCCCCTGTGATGATGCATAGAACCGGCCAGGCCTAGCACCTAATGTCCGACCCCGCCTTCTCGTGGTGCAGACCGTTAGTACCTTTCAAAAGAGATACTCTCTTGTGGAAGTGAACGGAAGGGGAGGGCTGCCAGATTAGTGTGGCCTACTGATCTGGACATCTATGGCTACTTTTCTTTTTTTTTTCTACCCTGCTGAGGAGTGGTCAACCACACAGGGTCCTGGCGCTGACCATATAAACCCACTGGACTGGACAGATATATGGCTCTGAGCTTGATTATGGATCCTGATTTTGCTGCACTGGTGGGCTTCTGTGGAGGGAAAATCTTCCGCTGTGTTTTCTGTTTGTTTGTGGGTTGACAGCCACAAGTGAATAGATTCACAGGATATGTTTATCAGCTGGTGGATAATCCTGAGCAGAGGTCATCGCAGGCACCTGAACTCTTTGCTTCTATTGGCATCGTCAAATTCTACATTGGAGGAAGTCTTCCAGTGTAGATGGCTTCAGCCTTTAGTGGTGGGGGAACGGGTCTTTGCCCCATGTCTGCGATTAGGGGGTTGTTTGATATTGTCGGCATTCCCTCTCTCAATAAACATAGTTTCTTTAAACATCCTACTAACCATTTTCTCTCCATAGGTAGTTGGAATGTGAGGACTCTGCACAGAGCTTTTTCTCTTGATGTCCTCACACAAGAATTCCACCATTATAATTTAGATATTCTCGGCTTGCAAGAGACCAGATGGACAGATAAAGGTCAGATTCTTAAAAATAATCTTAAATTTCTCTTTTCTGGGAGGGACGACAACAAGCATCACCAAGGCGTGGGTATGCTTCTCAGCAGACACGCTAGCGATGCTCTTCTAGGATATGAGTGCATTAATGAAAGGTTTCTTACAGCAAAATTTCAGACAAGCGTTAAAGACCTGAATGTTATCTGCTGTTATGCCCCCACTGAGGATGCCGATGAGGATGAGAAGGATAGGTTTTATGAACAACTTCAGGATATTTTGAATTCTGTCAAGAAAGGAGATATTACCCTTGTTCTTGGGTGACTTCAATGCCAAAGTTGGTACTGACTCTGACCTTTGGGGAGGGGTGATTGGCCCTTTTGGTATTGGTAGCTGCAATGGCAATGGGCAACGTCTCCTACAGGTAAGTAAACTCAATGGTTTCAGAATAACTAACACATATTACAAACACCGCGACATACATAGTAGTAAGTACACATGGGTTTCACCTGATGGGCTGCATAGGAATATGATTCATTATATATTAATTAACAGCAAATGGGCTAGTTCTGTTAGAAATACCAGGGCATATAGGGGAGCTGAAATTGGATCTGACCATTACCTTGTTAAAAGTGTCTTGCAACTTAAACTTAAAAAGTATTGTGCTAGGTTCAAAAAATTGCTTTTAATACTGAAGCTCTGAAAGACCCAGTTATAGCCAAAGCTTACCATGATAGGTTACTTAGTCATTATGACAGTCATGGTATGCTTACCACTGAAGTTGAGGAAGAATGGGATCATTTTAAACAGGCTTTTTTGGACACTAACAGTACTCTTTTAGGAAAAAAGGAGCAGAAGAGGCAGAATTATCTGAGTGATAAGGCACTTGAGCTTATTTCAGAAAGAAAGAACTGCAGGAATGTCCTTAATCAATACCCTATTAGTCCTAATAGAAAGCATTACAGAGAACTTAATAAACGTGTAAAAGATCAGTTAGCTGCTGTTAAGAATCTTTGGCTTGATGGTTTGGCTGACAAAGCCGAGGAAGCAGTTAGACAGCACAACAGCAGAGAGCTATACCAGATAGTTAATGTTTTGTGTGGTAGAAAACGGACAGGTATACAGGGATTGAAGGATAAACAAGGTAAGGTTATAGAAGGTGAGGATTCTGTCATGGCTAGGTGGGCTGAGCATTTCAGTGATGTACTAAACAATGCGGTTAGTTCTATTCCCATTGTTTGCAATGATGATAGATGCATTGGTGGCTTTAATGTTGGCCCTATAACATAATCCGAAGTTAGTTTGGCTGTTTCTAAACTTAAGCTTCATAAATCCCCAGGGGTAGATGAAATTACTACAGAAATGCTTAGAGCTGGAAATGTTTCGGTTACCACTTGGATGACTGAAATTCTGAATATCTTTTATGATAAAGGCATGGTTCCTAAGGATTTTACCAGAGCTATTGTTATCCCTATTTTCAAAAAAGGTGATCGCAGTTCTTGTGATAACTATAGGGGTATTAGCCTACTCTCTCTGTTCCAGGTAAAGTTCTTTCCACGATTGTGCTTAATAGAATTAAGAATCTGGTTGACAGTCAATTGCGTGATGAGCAATATGGATTCAGAAGTGGTAGGGGATGTGTGGATCAGATATTTTCACTTAGGCAGATTCTAAGAGAAATGTTTAGAGTTTCAGAAACCTTTGGTTGCTAGCTTTGTTGATTTCAAAAAGGCTTTCGACTCTGTTGATCGTCATAATTTGTGGTTGATTGTGAAATCATATGGTATACCAGACAAGTTAGTTAACATAATGAAAGCTCTCTATAATAACACTGAGTCGTGTGTGAGAGTTGGTAAGGCTTGTAAAGCAATTGGTTTAGCATTACTTCTGATGTTCGACAAGGGTGCATTTTGTCTCCTTTTCTCTTTAGTTTGGTTATTGATTATGTTATGCGAAATTCACTTCAAGGGAAAGATTTTGGCCTTAAATGGGCTGGAGATAGGAAAATTTCTGATTTAGATTATGCTGATGATTTAGCCCTTTTGGCAAATGATGTTAATGAGATGAACTCTTCCATTCGAGCTGTTGATGAGACTGATAGTAGAGTAGGTTTGGTTATAAACAGAGAGAAAACTAGAGTGATGAAAATTGGTCAGGCAGGCTGTGATTCAGTTAATCTGAATGGTTGCCGTCTTGAGCAGGTGTCACAGTTTAATTATCTTGGGAGCTATGTAACAGATAATGGTGATGTGCGGCATGAGATTAACAGACGAATAGGGATTGCTGCCGGGACTTTTAAGAATCTATGGAGAGTGTGGAGAAATAGGCGTATACACCTAAAGACTAAAATTAGACTGTATAATAGTTTGGTTCTTTCTAGGGTTAGTTATGGTAGTGAAACTTGGACACTTTGTAAACAAGATAACAGGAAAATAGATGCTTTTGATTCCAGATGCTTACGCAGTATCTTGGGCATTAGGTGGTTCAACTTTGTAACTAATGATGAGATTAAGCAAAGGAGTTTGCAACCTCCTTTAAGCAGCATATTGTGCAGAGAGAGACTCCGTTTTTGGCCATGTTGCCTGTATGAATAATTATAGATTGGCAAATAGGGTTGTGAACAGTGTGCCTAAAGGCCTCAGAAAGAAGGGGAGACCTAGGATGCGGTGGGAAGACAATGTCAAACAGGACTTTGTTAAAATTGGTGTGCAGTGGCCAGATGCAGTAGATGTAGCTCAGGATAGACTTGCTTGGAGAACTAAATTGCACGGTCTGGTTGGACCTCCGTAGCCCATGGCTGCTTGAGGTTGATGATGATGATGATGATGATGATTGTTGATTTAATAACGCTTTAGCGTAAGTGACTTCCTTATTGTTCATCTATATATTGGGCATATTGGATAAGTTGTTCTTATATCGTCGCTCATATGGAATGTAAAGCCATGTCTCAGTGTGATGATTGAGTTCTTTTACCTCTGAGATGCAAGAGTTTTGCAATCATTGTGCTAAATTTCCATGCCACTAGATCTGGAGGGACCAGAAGAGGTTGGGGGAAGTGTACCCACTGGATAGCTGTTAAGAGACAGAGGGTAGCCTCCCATCAAGGCCAATACAGAGTGTTCTTTAAAGTACACAGGGTATGGCTCTCCCAGTAAACTGTGTGGCCTCTGTTTTACGTCTCATCCGCAGGGTAGCTGCCTTTCTAAGCATATCAGTGTCCACTACTGACTGAGATTAAGGTGGAGATTTTGCAGAGATAAATCTCAGCGTTTGCACAGGTGGGGCTCAAACCTGGGAACTGCAGATTAACAGCCTGGCACTCTACCAACTGAGCCAACCCCCGCCCACCACCACCATCACCACTAGTACGTGGGAGAGCCATACCCTGTGCATGTTAAAGAACTCATTGGGTGTCTTTGACGGGAGGCTTCATCTGTCTCGTAACAGCTGTCGAGTGGTCCCCTTCCCAACTTCTCTCAGCTCTCGGGGTCCTTGTGACCTGGTTATTTATCCCGTAGTATACAAAAAAAGTGCTGCTCAGAGGTAAAACAATTCAACCCAATACTTAACAAGATACGAAGAGTAAACAATATTTGCCACTTATTTATGGGCTGTTTCAGTTCTCGAAGTAAATGAATTGTTTTAGAACCCAGCATTTTGGTGCATATATTTTTTTTTTCATTTGCCCTAATAGATCTTCTATCCTCCAGTACGAAATTGCACGAAGTAATGTTATTTGTTATAACTAATGAACAAATAAGTTGCATGCATCGGTTTTCTCTAGTAATAACTGAACCTATGTTTGACACGAAATCTCTTGAAATTCGGTCACAGCACTACACTGTATACTACATTCGATATGCAAAAGCACATCGCTTTCTAGAGTGCAAGAACCTAAATTAGTTCCTAATCATCGCCACTCTGTTTCCCTCCTCTCGAATGAATATACTATCTCCTTTCCTCTCATACTCTTGTTGCTCTTTGATATCCGAATGTGTATGTAATGCAACACTCGTTTGCATTATTGTGTGGAAAGGATGGGTACTCAGATTTATCCCAGTGCCAATTTTCTCATTAGCTGTCGCCGTTAGTCAGCGATGCGTGAGGATTATAGATTAACAACACGTAGTAATGAATGAGAAACGAAAGCTGAACAAACCGTAAGTTGCGAGATTTGTTAACCAGGCATGCATGTCTATGAGGTAAACGCGTGCGTCACTGAAACGAATGGATACAGGAAACGAATTCATTATATTCTAGAATGCTGCTTAGGCGTTTTGTAACGGACTGCTCCGTGAATCAGCAAAGCATCAATAATTTCTCGAATGAGCTGATACTACAAAGTTTTCGGGATTTCTAAGAGGAAAATTGACAGCTTCAACAGGAGAAACATTTTGCACATAATCGTAATTATTGTGTTTTTCTTTTCGTTTCAACAAAGAATTATTTTCTTGAATTTTTGAATTGAGATACTGTTTTGTTATTTTATTAAAGGATTTTTTTTCATTTTTGTTTTCAAAACTTTTAATTGACAAATTCGTAGTGTAATAACTAGTGATAAAAAGTTAAACCTGATTTGAGAAAGACTTTCAGACGTTAACGTTCAGCTTAATTAAGTACTGGAAGGTACACTGCTGAAATTAGTACTAATTGCTACAGTGAATGGCGAATTAGGCTTATAAACTGGAAACTACAGCAGTGACTCCCAGCGGGTATGTGGCGTATAAGGTTCAGGTGTATCGCAAAATTTTTAAAAGAAAAATTATAATACTGCATAACAATTTAAATATTTTTACAATTATTTATCTTTTTTGTGACTGACTTTTTTGTGTTGAGCTTAGTATGCGTTTCTGTTTAAATAAACTAAATTTCAATATACATAACAAAAAAAAATACTTTTTACCATAGGGTTTCGAGTTAAATGGATTATTTCAGAAGTGTGGAGATAAGAGAAAAAGATTGAAAAACACAGAACTACAATAAAGCACTTTGGTGTATATACATATGTATTTAATGAAATTAAATCCAAGTTCAAATGACTTATGAAAATAGTTGACGTACCGAGAATAGTCGGCTGTAGATTTACATGGGGGTTGTGTTCTTGAAAGTTGCCGTGTGAATTAAAACCGATTAAATCAAGCAAAGATTTTTTCCATAACAAATAAAGCAAATTGTAGAGATAATGGGGAAACGCTGCTTCGAAACTCATACATCTATTTCCTCCGCTGTTTTATTTTTCATTATAAAATATTTATTTTTTACAATAATAAAGACATAACAGTAACGCTAGAAGGAAAAATAAATGCTGCCTATGTACGAAAGAAAATAATAACTGCTTATGAAAACTTTTTCTAACGCGTTAACTTTCAACCAGGACCATCTTAAGTAGGGGCCGAAGCCAAATGACGTATTTCAAACGTGACGTCATTACCGAGAGCTGACGTTTCAAACCTGACCATATACATTACTGTGCTTAAAAACTCTTGATTGACGTCTTTGGTATTAATATTTCTTCTACGGGATATGTCTTTTAATGTAGATTCTTCTTTATACTTCAACATTTTTGAAACGCTTACTTCTTTCTCCTAGACAACTTGAAATACTAGTCAATGGTTGCAAGTACAAAATTAGCAACATTGTTCAATGTCAATTTTACCTGTTACTTCAATGTGCATTTTTTTTATCTTTATTAATAAATATTTTAATTTTGCAATTCATTAGTTAGACTATTAAAAATTTTAACACTAATTACATCTTGTTGTACGAAGGCTCTTATACAACAATCTAACTTAAAGTATATTTAAAAGTTTTCTCTAGTTTATTAAATTGACATATATTGGTGCTTTTATGCCACATTTTTCTTCAGTTAAAATGACTATTCAGTGAACGTTTACAGCCACAGTTATTGTATAAGGTATATTCAGTTTTCTATAATGTGCAAAATATTGTTTCGTAGAAGAGCACTTTACGGTCCTGGCAGTCCATATATGACCGTAAATGATTTTTATTTTGTTAAATAAATAGCAAAATTTATTTAAATATGTAACGAATGAAATCTAAGAGAAAAAGATGGCAACTTCATTTATGAATGCTTTTTATGTACGAAAATAAAAACTACTTAATTATAGTATCCTTTGACCATAGATGTATTGTTGAAGCAATTGTCCACGCTTTGACGTCACTCGCACTTGTATCTGGCCCGTTCATGGGACGCCCTGGTTCAGTTTATCAATCATAGATTTAATAACGTCTAGCTTATCAACCATTGATTTGTTAATGTTCAGTTTATCAAATCATCGGATAAATCTGAGAGTTGACTCAAATGACATGATACTGATTGTGGTGGAATTCGAGAGAAGTGGTAGTTACAGTGTTAGGGGTTACAATGTTCAACGAGATTCTTTTTTGATTTCGGAGTTTAAACTGCGTTATTCCAAAATTAAAGAAGGATCCATGCAAATCAAAGAAAAATGATCCAAGTACAGGAGCCTCATTTTTCCAATAAACGAGTTAAATAAATCAGCGTAAAACTCGAGCTAACTCTACTAAGCAAATTAATCAATCACCATTATTTCTTTCTAACATCAGCATAATTTGCAAACAAATTTCTTTAATTTTGGGAATTTTACTACCTAAAAACCTTTGCTAGTATGTGGATTAATGTTCTTTTCATCACAATGTTATATTCATAGCAGATTTACTTAGAATGCGTTACTAAAATAAAAATATCCAAAGTTTATAATAAGTACAAAAATATAAATTGACTGTTAATTTACAATCATAGATAAGGCTTATTTCATGTTGCAATTTAAACCATTTAAAAAAATTAATTAGAGTATAATTCAGTATCCTCACATTCATTAAACAATTTATTCTATGTATTCTTTAAAATATGTCGTTGGGTGTTTCAGTTTTAATAATTTCATGGTAGAATATTAAAAATAAATGTTTCTATGAAAATAAAAGGTTTTTATCACTGTTTTCCTTGGCATCAGTAAGAAGATATTTGGTGTGCTCCCTTTTCTTGCATCATATTTTTTTCTCAGAGGTATTCTTTTTCCCGGCATTTAAAAATACTTAATATCTTAAATGCATAAAGTTTTTATGACTTGCATCATTTGTAGTTCTGCATAACATGCATTAATTGATTCAAAATTTATTTTTCTCAATATTTATCTTAATATGCGGTTTTGTACCAACATTATGGGTTTTATGTCATTATAGTAAGTTTTTCCCCATGAGGTTATCCCTAAAATTAGGTAAGGCTTTATTCAGCAACTGCATAGTTCGTTAATATTGTAAAATCTGTATAATTCCTCACATAATAAAAAAATGATAGCTCAAAATAAGCTATGTAAGGCACTTTTGATTGTTTTGAATGCATATGTTATAAGTCATTTCCAATGAAATTTTAGAAATCAAAGTAGATTCTTAGTTATTTATTAATTTTCAACACCAAATCTAGGAGGGTTAGAGCAATTGATCCAGGATCACTGGTTATTACGAAATAATATCTTGTGTTTCAGTGTATCGAGTTGGCCTCTTAATCTGAAATACATAAAACACCAAATGTATTTGGAGTTTTTCTAGATTTGTGTGTAGTTTATTATTATGAAACCACTTTGTTAGATTCAGTAAATCAGATTTCATCTCTGCAGTCAAATCTTCACTCGTTGCAACATCATCTGCAAGCGTTGAAATTTTGAGTTTTAATTTAATTAATATTAATTTAAGTTCATATAGATCATTGGCGAAAATTAAAAACAATGCTGGTGCAATACAGAACCTAGAGATACCCCATTTCAATTATCATTTCTTAGCGATAGAAATTTAGAATTTTAACTATTTGTGTTATGTTTGCAAAGTTACTTGTATTATATGCATTTTCAGTTCCTATTAAATATATACTTTGTCATTTAATTCACAATTTTCATAATTCTTCTCATTGCTACTTATGCCTAAGTTTAAATTATACATATTTTCGAAAAATGAATATTATTTTCAGAGAAATTTTTAAAAATATGTATAATATTATAAATTGCTTAATTAATTGCATATATTCCAAGTTAATAACATATTCTAATAAAAGAAATAATATGTACGTAGTTTCCATTTCTTTCATAACAATTTTATCTTCTTTCACCTAGACAAATTTGTAGTTTAGTTCTTTCTGGATTTCCTTCGTTTTTTACAGTAGTTGTTTGGTTTCTTTCACGCTTTACCGTCATCTGCATTATCATATATTTAATTAGAACTCAAGGGTTTCTTTGCTTTCGAATGCGCTATCCAGTTTCTTTTAATCTGCATGAAGTTGGACCATGATTGGTGTATTTTTTTATTTTGTTTTTAGGTGTAACTATGTGGACAGGTTGCATATCAGCTTCATTATGTTCAATCTGAAGAGAGGACGCAATTTTATTTACAATTACTTCAATGCCTTCATTTTAGTTTCCGGTATTCCGAAAATTTCTAGGTGTTTTATACTACTTTATTCTCCTAAGCTATTAATTTTTGATTTCATATCCTTAACTTCATTTTTAAGCGCAAAACTTACTTTATTTAACTTTTCATTTCTTTCGTAACTTCTGGAATAATTTTCAGAAAATCGTCCACTTTATTGGAAGAAACAACTGAGCTCTGCCAAGGTCACCTAGTTATGATCCCTGATAGTGCCCTAATAGTAGTCCCTGATAGTGCCCTAATAGAAGAAGTAATATATATATAGTAAACCTTCCATGTGCTCGAGTTCTATTTGTGCGAATTCGAATCTACGGGAACTATGTACAATACTCTCTTCTTGTCGTATGCGAACCGAAATTGAAATATACGCGAGTTAAGCCCAATGTAGCTACCACTGTCATTATAATAACGAGTTTAGATATCTCTGTCACTTAATAAAATTTATTTAACTCCCACTGTTATTATCAATAAGAAGAATAGAAAAGGTTGCCGAGATAGCCGTAGATGTTCTAGAAAGTCATTTGATTCACGAAAGTTATGTTTTTAGCCATGTTTACATTACGATCTACGTTAAGTTATTTGCATCTTGTGAATTTTAAAAAAGTATTCTTATGCATGGACCCATGAAGGAGCAGGGGAAGATCATGACCTTAGAGAAGAAGCTTGAGATTATCTCAATGATTGAAGCCAGTGAAGGTGCGTCGGAATAGAGCGTGCATTTGGAATTAACGAATCCACGATGCGCAGCATTCGCGCAAAGAAAGGGGCAGTAAAGGCAATAAGTGCAGCACGTCTGTGTGATTGTTTTTTAAGTCTGTGACCTTGTAAAAACCAAAAATATATTAAACATAATTTCTTCTAAAGCTTTGTTTTTTAATCACTTTTATTTGCATTACTTTAAGTAGTTTATATAATTATTAGTTTACTTAAAAGTGTATAGATGTAATTGTAATAGATCCCGGAACCTAATCCCTTATTTCCTATTGTTTCTTAACTCCGTTTGTACGAATTTAATGTGCTGGAGACTTTTGGAGAGCGGAACCCTTACGTATGTGGATGGTCGACTGTATATATATATATACTGTAGATCGTGTATGGACATGCGATGTTCCAGGTAAAATATTACCCATTACCATATTCATCTGAAAATATGTCCAGTCCATGTTGTCCAATAATAATTTACGATCAATCATCAAGACAGCATTTCTGCGAAAGAGAGGTCCTAATTGACATATCATTGCATTGATTATAGTGATAATATCATGAATATGAGAGTCCCATTTGAGTTTTCGATATATGGTTATACCCAAGTGTTTGATGGTATTTTGCCATGCAATTGGTTTATTTAAAAAATTTAAACCTTTTAGGTTTTTAATAGGTTTCCCATTGAAGAGGATGAAAGTGCTCTTCTCAGTGTTTATCTTGACTTTCCATGTGTTGTACCAATCCTCCACCTCATCAAGACATCTCCATAGCCTGTCTATATCAATCACTAGACCCAATGAGGGGGGAAAGAGAGCGATATCATCAATTAAATATATATATATATATATCGTAGATCGTAGATCGTATAATCATATTCGATGTATCGGGTAATAATTTTACCCCTAACCATCTCCATAATAAATATATGCCTATTTGGCACGAGTAAGAGCAAAAAAATATAAGTAAATTACCCTTATGTGGGAAGTATGTGGAGTAAATTACCCTTATGAAGAAAAGCTAAAGTTAGAAGTAAAATTGTATAAGAAATTTAACCCTTTCACGACCAAGGGAAACATTTTTCCCATTTTAAAATTGGTGATTGTCGTATTTAATTATAACCTTATCTGCATTTTTATACAGAATGTCAAAATAGAACGTATGCCGAACGCAATTACGCAAACGGGAACGTTTAGAAAAAAAAAAAAAAAAAGAAACTGTCAGGACGCATAATATATGTACTATGTGCAATGTCCATCTTTGCCTCACTACCAAAAGAAATTGATTCTCCGAATATCATAATTAGCACATCATTTTGTATAGTAATTTTATTTCATAATTTTGTATTATTTTAGTTAACATTTTGTTCTAATAAACCAATAAATAAAAGACATTGCATAATAAGCCTAACTATAATTTGTGTTACCTTTATAGTCCATTGGGAAAAATATTTCCCATAAAATTCCAAAAAAACTACACATTGTTATGTATTTTTCTTATGATTTTTATTTATTTTACGTCTAAACAAACTAAAATAAACAGTTACATACTAATATTTACTCTTAGAAACCTTATGGTCCTGAAAGGGTTAAAACAGGTAGGTCTCCTCAGAGACCTCTTGTACTTGTTCAAAACAGTATGATCGCAAAGAATCAGATAAGAAATAATATCATTGGGATTATTTAAATATATATATATATACAGTTGGCCCTCAACATTCGCGAGGTTAGGGGCGCAGGACAGCCGCGAATGTGGAAAAACCGCGAATATATCTGCCCCCCCCCCCAAACCTTAACTCCTAATACTGTTAACCTATTTAACACACAAAAAAAGTAAAACAATACACTGTACTGCAACAGCATGTTTTATAAATTTAAAATATCAGTATGAACAATGTAGGCTAGCACAGAGAGAGAGAGAGGTAATACAGTACATGTACAGTAAGTGATGCAATACATGTACAGTATTTAGATATCAGTAAAATTATTAAAGTGTATAAAATAGAGTATTGTGTTTTATAAACTTTAATAATTTTATGCTTTTAAATTTTTCTTCGTCTTTCACACGATGACTACGCTAGCGATGATTATGTACAGATGATGATGAAATACAAACACTTCTGACACACAGTTCTTGGTGTACGGTTATGAGACTTACAGTACACACAAAGACACACATTCAAACAATGTTTATTGTAACTGCGCTGCATTATTGTCATTTATTCGAGGAGTGGATCGTCAGGGTGGCGTAGTCGGCAGTTCTTTTAGCGCACTGAAACCTTTTTGAAAATTTAACTTTTTATAATAAATTTGTGTATATATTTATGGTAGTAAATGATAAAATAGATTAATAATACATATATTTGATCCATTTATGACTTACTGAATTTTTTTAGTTATCTTTACATTTTCTAGTCTATGCGCAACGTCTGCGATTTTCCGCAATAGGCCGCAAAACTCCAAAAAAATTCCCATTTAATTATTGATGGCAAACTCGTGAATAATCAAATCCGCGATAGTTAAACCCGCGAAAGTCGAGGACTGACTGTATAAATATTATGCACTGTGCAGGTTTCGAAGTATCAAATTTTTTTTTCTTTATTTACTATTGTTTTAAGCTTTTAAATTAACGTTTACTGCTGGAGTTTACAGTAGCTCTTCTTAACTGTTTTTTTTTTTTTCTGCAATATTTTTAACCGTTTCCCTTATTGGTTTCAACCAACTGTGGGGTCATCGTCACGAGCACTGCAGTGCGATGTGACGATTATCACACACCGGTAAGCAAGCTTAGGTTGAAACCGGTAAGCACGCTTAATTGCACGGTGCATAACAAAACAAAAAAATGCCCCCGCACATTTAATAACAAATATTGAAAAAAACGGAAGCACCATTCACTCAATCTATGAAAAAAGTGAAAGTATAATACACGTGAATCAAAGAACTAAAAAGTGCTGTGAAAACCTGGGAAAGACACCCCCCCCCAAAAAACAACCCCCAGCTTCGCATTTAGAAACAACTCTGCTCCGAAGAACTGTATTTTCTCGATATCCCAGAACAGTGTCTAAAGGTATTTATAAACTTGTATCTAACCAATGCAGGGATATACCTTTAAACTGTCCTACAGCTTTAATAGTGTATTAGCGCAAAACTTGCCTAAAAGTCACTTAAATATTTACTCCTATTTAATTCCCTGTCCTTTCTTCCCTTCTTTGTTCGATGGCAGTCCAGAGGCGTTGCATCAAGGTGGCTCTGGCTAGGTTAAGATATCCTTCTTAAATTCATTAAATTCAATCTTTAAAGCAATGGTTTGGTTTCCCAATGTATCTTCGGTTATTTTAGTTATATCCGAGTTTCTGCAAGACCCAACTCTTATGTCACTGTCACTTTCGGTAATTTTTTCTGTTTTACATTCATTGCCTCTCTATTTCCTTTTCCTCACTGCATTCATGTTTCTATAATTGATTTACGAAATCCCTTGACAGAAATAGGGAAACTAAAGGGAACAATTTCCTACATAGTTTAGCACTTCGGTAGCTTGTGGATTTCCTCTTGGTAGTCTCTACAAATCGGATTCTCCACGACAGTGTCTAAAACTGTACTGTGCCATGTCAATGAGTTATTGACCAAGCTGGGGAATCAAGCTAGGTCAAGGTCACTCGGTCTGCACTGCACTACGGGTAAGTCAAATAATGTTGAAAAGCTGCAAAGATCTCGTTTGACAAAGACAAATCAGCTCACTGTGAAACACTCTAAAAACAGTCTTCAGGGAACGAGATGGAGAAATTCAAAGATATCGAACAGCTTATCGAACAGCTTATCACGCTTCGATGGGTTTCTGCATCAAACATCAGTAGCCTATATCTTGTGCTCTAGTAGAAATTATTATAAATTTCCATAAGTTTGGTAATTTTTGTTGTTCTTTTTGTCGTCTAGCAGTAGTGCTTGAAAAACAAAATGCAATCAATTTTAAATATACTTATGGATAATTTTGTAAATTTATTGAAAGCAAGTCGAACTCATGAAATATATGGATAAAAATTTTCAGATCTTCAGATATTTGCTTCACTTTTAAAAGAATGTCACATGTATCCAGCATAAAAGGTATCGTAAATAACCAGTTATAAACTATGAATGTAGTTATGAGAAAACCTTTAATCGTGTATGTATATAAAGGTATATTTAAAATGCATTCCCAAATTACACTAAGTACAAGAATTTAAAATGACTGACTGGAGCATCGAGTTGTAAAGTGAAAGATAAGCATGTTTGTAAATTGATGTTCTTCCATATCTCAGAAATTGAAAACCATCATAACAATAACATAAAAATGAAAACATACGAACATCTTAAATGGTGCCCGTCTTTCTATCGAAAACTATGTCTGGGGCAATCAGGAAGGATAAATCTGCAGATTTATTCAAGTTGTAGGTTATTGTGTTTGAGGTAAGGGAGCCCGGGTGAATGAGTGAAATTCCCAAGCAGTGAGGATGTCAAAAGATCGTCCGTGAGTTAGTGCGGCGACGGAGAACAGTTACAGTACGAAGTTAACATGCTAACGCGAATATCTTCTCTTGGAACTGGAGGGGAAAATCCGACATACACGTACGGTATATTGGATCCTGTGTGGTCTAGTAGAATAAGACAGTGTAATTTGTTTTTAATATTTTCCCTAAACTGCCAGACAACTTGTATTATATGCTGTATTGATATTCAGAATAAATTGCTATGTTTCCTTTCCGACTCTGGTCGGGTTAATTAATAACGCAGACAAAAAACCATAAAACAGTCTATAAGACAGGAGAAGAATCAATAGGAACCTTACAACAGTAGCGAATAGACAAGATTCGTACCAACTACTCGGCCATAAGACCTATTACAGTCTGACAAGGGTCGATACCTTCTGAAATATTTCCGAAATAAATTACAAAATTGTGCCTACTCAACAAAACTGTTTCTGAACGTTTCGTCGGAAGGTATTTTGATAAATCTACATGTGCAGCTAAACTGATTTTTAACTGTGCTACGGATCTCAGCATACAGCAAAAGTGTCTCTGAGTGTACATTAGCTGTAGCGACGAGTCTAGTCATCTGTGCACTGTACGAGGTTTGGCTTGGAAAGGCAGTGGCAGACCAACACACCGGTACTGGTAATGTAATTTTGTTTCTCAAATTTTGTGTTGTCAGTAGTTATACAGGAAAATTTAAAATTTCAATTTATTTTAGATTATATGAAAACACGTTCGCTATCTAAATATACTATTATGTGTAAAATTTATGATAATAATTTTGGGGGTGGAAGAAGTTTTAAATTCAAGGTATAGCGGTAATAGGATTATTGTAGATAATAGCATGGATGCTTCGGTCGCTGACCAAGAGATTTTAGCTGAAAGTGCTTTCTTTGAACAGATATCATACAAATTGCTGACTTTCGAATCAAGATAATATAGATGCAAAATCAACAAGAGTTAAGATTTAGATAAATGGACAATGAGAGATTTAAAATGAAAATGGAGAGAGGAATTTCACTGGCAAAAATAGCTGTAAAAAGCAACGTAATAATGCGTGACAATCCCGGTACACCGCAGTACGGAGACTGCATATCACTTTGAGGGAGTTGCCACTGACACCACAATCCACTAACTAGGGTACTTCATGTCTATATCTTGCCTTCTTAGATCTGCCTTGCTGCGGGAGAAGACCTGTAGAAGAGAGAAACACTGCTTATCATAGCAAGCCTGTCTGTTGAAATAATCATTGAGGTGCAGTGAGTGGGATCTTTTAGAATTTTGAGTTGCTTGCCTAGGAATTGCCAAATCACTCACTGTTTTTTGTCCTAAAAGCTGCCAAATATAAATCAGATGGTATCTTTTGAATTTTGATGCCAAACTTATGAAGAAATCCTATTTTTTTTGAGTCATCCGCAGCAGAGACTCTCAGGCACTTCCATTGATAAGCCACACCTAATCGGATCCCCAGTCCTTTCAGCATGACCTTCAACTTCGTCCTCTCCATCGAGCCGGGCAACCACAGCCCGCTCACCGTCTCGGCCTACCGTGCCGAGGCCGCATCGGAGCACACTTGACCAGCGACCTCCCAAAACCAGTCAGCGGCCCTCCAACAACCTGGTCAAAGCCAGCGCGTTGAAAATCTATATTGTATGCTTAAAATGAAAATAGAAATGACAGAAATGTAATCATTTAAATAATTTAATAATTTTAATACAAATATGTAACAATATTTGTTGAGCACACAACTGATTTTCTTTAAGCTTTGTAAGTAGTATTAAATTTCTTAAGTGGTGTCATGTAAAGAGAAAAAAGGACTAAGTTGCACCATATGTAAGTGGAAGGAATGGCCTAAACATGTCTGTCCACTGTGGGTCCACTTTTCCTTTGTGCCCTACATAATTGCATGTTTTGTATATATCTTAATCTGACCCTGCCTGTGCTTGAAATGTAGCCTGGTAAAAGTGCAGAATTTGTAAATAACGGACGAGTGTCACATAGGGACGCCAGACGCCTCGGAATATGCGGGACTGTCTACCCAGAACATCAGTTTGTTTTCGCGTCGTTTACCAACCTCCAAATGTTCCGCGAAATTCATTTCTATTGAGTCGGCATTATCTCAGATATAATAAGCTGAAACGTCCATGAATGTGTGTATGTATTCGTCTATGCAATACAAATCTTTGCTATTCAGGCAACTTCATACACAGTCCTAAACGACAGGCCTAAATAGCAGCCTGGGCTGAAATTGTAGCTGGATACAAGCAAGAAATTAGTAATTATAGCCTGGACAATTATTCGAACATTTACAGTATATATACGGGTGATCCCGTAATTCCGGAATCAGAGGAAAATTACTTAAAAAAAAGTAAAAAACGAACGCTTTTATTCACATAACATGCTCAATATGTCCACTGTTGTGCTCAATACACAAATTCAGACGTGATATATCGTCAGCAAGAACAGGGTGAATGATGTCAAGAGTAATGTTAAACAAATGCTCAACATTATTCCTTACGTCATTTTCTACGTAATTCCTAATTTTCTCTGTATATACCAGCGCCTGTATGTACATTGTGTCCTGTAGAAATAGAAAAATATGTATTACGGTTTGTAGCAATAAAAAATATTAATTGTGGTTTGTAGAAAGAGAAAAATATGTGTTATGGTTTGTAGAAATAGAAAAATATGAATTATGGTTTATAGAAATAGAAAAAATATGAATTTTTCTTATGATGCCAGACTTTAGGTTGGGTTGTTTTACCTCTGAGCGGCACTTTTTTGCACACCATGGGCTAAATTGCCAGGTCACATGGACCCCGAAGGTTCAGAGAAGGTTGGGGGAGGGGACCCACTGGAACAGTTGTTGGGAGACAGATGGTAGCCTCCCGTCAAGGCCATCCAGCGTGTTCTTTAACGCGCATAGGGTATGGCTCTCCCACACACGGAGCCACGGCTTAACGTCCCATCCGACGGATGGCGGCCTTTCCAAGCCCATCGGTGTCCCCTACTGACAGTGGACAGGGCGGGGAGTTTTGCGGAGTTAAATCTCAACGCTGACCCAGCTGGGACTCGAACCTGGGAACTACAGATTATGAGCCTGACGCGCTACCGACTTAGCCACCACCGCCCCCCGGACTTTAGGACATTCCGCATATAGAGTATATATATATATATAAATACTATTTGAACTTTTGAGATCACACACAGGGAGTTACAAGTCTTTTGTTATTTACCTGTGCATTCTGATTTTCTCTGCTTTTTTTTAATACTAATTACAGTTTCTCTGTCCTTCCAATATCGCTCTCATACGAAAAAAATATATATGCCCGAGCGAAGGATTAAGCAACTGGCCAAGAGTGACACTGGGTGGAGAGAAAATTTATAGCTTTTTTATTAATCCTAAAAGCGCTTTTACGCCATCTAAGATAAATTACTATAACAAATGTTCGTAAAGTTCAGCCATGTTCCCTATAATTCTGAACAATCGACTAAAGGAAAGGCAACAGGTCATCAAAACTAATGCTAATATGCAATAGCGTTCTTCTCCTTTAATAGCAAGATTTTATGTCATATTTATAGCTTTTTCGAGAAGTGAACGGAGCGTAATTTTATGGAATAGGTACTGAATTGTTCACGGTCAAAGGTCGATTATTTCTTGGTGGTTTGGATTAACTTGAATAAGGTGTAGAGGTAGTTAAAATCGTTAAGCTGCGGAATGCATCCTTTTTAATAAAAGGAGAGGAAAATGCCTTTTCAGTCCTTTCGGATGCACACTTTTCAGTCTTTTCAGTTTGTTAAATAGAGTTATTTTATCTTCTATGTTACCAATATAAACTCATTTTGATATTTCATAAACTCACTTTTACCTTAGTAGTATAAAAGGGACTTTGATTAGTAGAGAACAAACTTAGAGTTTTTTTTTGTTTATAACAGTGCGTTAACATAAACCGTACAATTTTGAAAGCCTCACCATCTATATAGTTATATGTAGTTGATAACACGTTTACAATAACCATCTCTCTAAATATGCATTCAACTACACTGGTTTCCATAAAGTAAGGAAAATCCCTATGTTAAGTCAATGGAAAGCTAACGTCAGAGATCTATAACTTCTAATTTTTTTGTTTTTGTTTTGAAAAATGTGATTACAGATAAAGATCTCAATCAAATAAATCAATATCTCGTTTTCAACAATATTCATTCAGTATTTAATGAGATATGGAAGTTTGAATATTTAGCGAGAACAATGTCAGCCACAAAATTGACTTCAGAAGTTAATTGAAACGTAGTAATAAGTATTGTATCAAATTGTTTAATAAAATAAGTTTATATTTTAGAACTTTGTGTAAAGAATTCTTTCACTGTTCTTCAGTTTTGTATAATTAAGACTGGCATTGTTATCGCTAAATATTCAAACTTCCATAACTCATTACATACTGAACGAATATTGTTGAAAACGAGATATTGATTTTCTTGATTGAGATCTTTATCTGCAATCACATTTTTCAAAGTAAAAAACAAACAAACTTATTTTAGAAATTATAGAGCTTTGACGTAAGCTTCCAACAGATTTAACATAGGGATTTCTTTTAATTTATGGAAACCAGTGTATTATTATTTTTTTCTCGATTCATAAGGTTTCGTACCTTTCAAAGTATTTTCTTTCCCATTGACTGGAGTGATTCAGTCAAATATTTTGGCGTTGTTATACATAAGAGGTTAACGCGGGATTATCACATAAATAATATAATCTCCAAAGTCAATTCATTGAGGGGCCAGCTAGACCCACTCATTAGGAGAAATTCCATTTTAATTATTGATCATAAGCTTTTACTCTATGATATGATCATCAGACCGGTGATTCTCTATGCTTCACCCATATGGGCGAATACTACACCCACCAATATTCGTAAGATTCAGGTCTTACAGAACAAGATTTTGAGAATTGCGGTCGATGTCCCTTGGTTTGTCACCAGCAGACAACTCCATAAAAACCTGGGCATCGACCATATTATATAAACATATAAACCGCACCTCAAAAAGATTTTTTGAGGCTGTAAGCAATAATTCCAATGAGATTATTTCTTCTCTGATTCTTTATGATCATTCTCTTTTGAATAAGTACAAGAGGCCTAAAACGGTAGCGTTCTCTGAGGAGACCTACCCGTTTTAGGTTTCTTATACAATTTTACTGCTATTTTGAGCTTTAATTATGTTTGCCCTTAGGGGTGGCTCCTAAGGGTGGTTTACTTATGTATTTTGTTCTTACTCATTCCAAATAGGCATATCTTTATGATGGAAATGATTAGGGGTAAAATTATTACCCGGTACAACGAATAGGATTATACGATCTACGAAAGTATTTTCTGCTTTATTACACATGCGCCCTATAAGGCTATATTAGAGCTCGAATTTTCGTCATTAAAAGACAGAAGAAAAGGTTCACATGAGTGGAAACTTCATTATGAAATTTACTCGAAATTAATCTTTCATTTTATTAATAACTTTCAAAAGCTATATTTCTTACTGAAAACAAAAACACTCACAAGCACCGTGCTGCAAATATTTCGCATGATATTCTGCCTATGTATTTAATACTAAGAAATATTTTTGAGCAAGTAAGCACTAAATGATATTGGTAATAACTATATTAATAAAAAGTTTTCCGATTAACCCATCGGTATATACATTTTCGATGCAAATGTATATTAATATGACTGATTGTTATTAGAAAATATATTAATTTTTATTCTTACGAAAATGTTTTTTTAGCATCTTAGAATATTCCAAAATAAATTGCTAGATACATCTCTGAAGAAAATCACGAACTTCGTGTACAAGTTTGAAAGCTGTGAACACGAGACGATTTATAAGGCTTGCCTTATGATAAAGGGTTCTAATCCTTTTGATTAAAAGCAAACCGAAATATTTATTAGCGACTAGAAGAATTGCCTGATGTTGTTGAGATCGTTGTTGACGTCAGCGTGCTCTCTCACAGCCCTTGGCTTCCTTTCTACAAAAATTATTGAAATTTCCGTTTCGATAGATTTTGGTCTCCTGTAATTCCCGAGATATTTGCTCAAATTGTCCCAAATTTCTTACACAGACCCCACCCCCACACACACTCTGTGACTCCATGTTTGGTGAATAATAAGGTTCCTATCTGCTTTGGGACACCTTAATATAAAAATATCTTTGGGAATGTGAAAGTTCTTACAAGGGTTGGTGGCCTTCTCGATCAGAATTTGCGAATGAGTAGAAGCTACGAATGGAGAACGGAGGAGAAAGATGATTTATCAAAAACAGCGATTTTTAACCTCTTATTCAACCTGTCGAGTTTGCATTTTTCATTGCGATTTCTCATGTTACAATTAAACTTCTTCCAAAAATTCCTAATTACTAACCACTTTATCTAAAGAGTTATATGGCGACCACAAACAACACACACACACACACACACACAGAGGGAGAGAGATACATATCCTTATATTATTATAGATGTAAAACACTTACCGTAGAAACCCCTAACGGAATGAGGTTTGATACATTTTAAGGCTTAGAATCGTGTTTTGCATTGGTTTTCGTGGTTAAGCGTAACAAGCCACGATTGGATAAGAAACTCTTCATAGAGAGACTTGCCGCTCCATTCTTTATCCCTCCCAGTGCAATGCGAGAAAGACATAGTTAAGCAAATTGTTATATATCATAATAGAGAGGAATATATTAATGAAGAGATTTACCGCCCACCCATATCATGGCGTTTACTGCTAGACCAAAATATAAGACGAGATGAAAAAGATGTTAGCCTAACAACCCACATAAGGGAGCCTCTCTTCCTCATATAAATGATACTATAGTGCACGTGGCGATGCAATGAACTCTGTTGATGCCAGCTGCAACGTGACATGTCCTTGAAAAAATCGACGGCTGATGTCGAGAATATTCGAAACGGGCGTTTAAGAGTTTTTAATTCTTGGTGCCTTTTAAGAATTTTTTGGCCTTTTTAATTTGTTTATATCATCCATCGTGTTTACAAAATATAACTGCTATATGTGTTCCTGTTACAGCAAGAGTCAAGGCATCCAAAAAGACTTACCTGATGATAACACTGGGATTGGTGGATGTGGACAAAACACTGATTGTTGACCTGCTGCTGACTATTGTAAGTTCGTTCCATTGACTTCGAATGCTGCTATACAACTCTATTCCGTTAAGACACATGAATTTTTAATGTTACAAGGTTCAATATAAAACGGATAAAAAAGCTTTATTAAGAAAAAGCGAAAGAATCATTAAGCAAATCTTTAAAATTTCATTGATTGTAGTGAATAATCTGTTATAATATTTATTATTTTTGCTTGAATCCGCTTTTCTTGACTAAAGATTTATAAAATGCTACGACTTCTTGAAATATTAAAGAACTATAGTTCAAAATTGAGATACAGAGAGATTAGAGAAATCTTCAACTTTTCTCCAATGACTGCTTCTCATAAAAAACTTATTTTGAAGTTATGGAGTTTTGAACGTGGACTTTATTGAAATTAAAAAGAAATGCCCGAACATTTTTGAGAGTATAGTTATATTATGAAACGATTTTTCAAATTAAGTTAAAACGCATTTTCTAATAGCTTTTGAATATGTACATCATCATCATCATCATCATCATCATCATCATCATCATCATCATCATCATCATCATCATCATCATCATCATCATCATCATCAAGCAGCCATGGGCTACGGAGGTCCAACCAGACCGCGCAGTTTAATTCTCCAAGCATATCTGTCCTGAGCTACATCTGCTGCATCCGGCAACTGTACACCAATTCTAACAAGGTCCTGTTTGACATTGTCTGTCCACCGCATACTAGGTCTCCCCCTCCTTCTGAGGCCTCTAGGCACATTGTTCATAACCCTATTCGCCAATATATAATTATCCATACGGGCAACATGGCCAAACCAGCGGAGTCTCTCTCTGCACAATATGCTGCATAAAGGAGGTTGCAGACTTACGACCACAAAATTCCGTGAGAAAGTTTTGGTTGTTTTACTTCTGAGAGGAGTCTATTTTCCGTACAATAGACGAAATGGCAAGATCATTGGGACCCTAAGTATTCAGAGAAGATTTCATTGAACCGTTGCTAGGAGACAGATGGTAGCCTCCTGTCAAGGCCGTCCAGTACTTGCATAGGTCACCATGCACATAATGGGTGACAGAGTGTGCCAGTAAAGTGCATAGAGTATATAACTATCCTGCATAAGGGACCACGATTTAGATCCCATCAGACGGACGTGGCTTCTCAAGTCCATCAGTGCCATTTTTCCGGCTGCGAACAGATGTCAATGGCATCAGTAGATTTAAATGGGCTGGGCTGTCACCACGATTGCACAGAAAATTAGGAAAAAAATTGTAAAAAGTAATTTACAGGAGAAATTATTCACGAATTGTATCTTAACTTATTAAAATGTTGTTATTAACGGTGCAATTCAGACTGATTCAAGTTTTGCAAATATTTCCATAATCTTCAAAAATGAAACAAAGTATAATAGAGCAGAAGCTCCCTCCCTCTCGGGTTCGCATAAAATATTCTGCTTTTCCTTCAGTTCCAACATAATACAATTGAAATCGTTTTAAGTTAAAAGCATCTGTACAAGACATGAAATAAAAATTAACATCTCCCCATTCGTTTAACCTATTAAGTGAAAAAATAATTCCCATGAATTTCAAGATGCCTTTGAAGGAAAATTAATAAAATAACTGAAGATTTGTGTAAAAGTCTTTAGAAGAAGATTATTTATAGCAAAATAAGCCTCTTCAGTGAAAAAATTAAAAACTTACATTAGAGATAAACGAGTTTTTTTTTGTTATAAAAATTTTAAAACGTAAAATTATGAGCTGATAAAAGTGGTTGAAGCAACAGAGATATATTTTCGTATTTACTGTCATTTCCCCCCTGATTTCCCCTTTGCCACAGAACATTAAAATTCCCCTGCATTTGCCATTTCTCTCTCTGTACATTTGTTGTTTTGGTGCTGTAATTACTGGCTGTTATCTTGAGATAAATCAGAAATTAAAACTTTGCTAGATATTTAAGAATGCATTATTTTATTTCGAAAATGTATGCCGCAGATCAGAAACGTTCTTTTTTGGTCATTACATTTTTAATCGTATTTTTAAGAAATACTACAATTTTTCTGAATTCTAAACCATAGGAATGATTTTTTAAATTTTCCACGTTCACTGCGCTTAAGTGAGTAGCCTTCTTGATCTCATTAAGATTTAATGGCATGGAGTAGTAAGACGACAGGTCTCTAGCACTTTAACGTAGTATGTTTTCTCAACGTTAGCGCGGTAGAAATTAAGTTAACTAAGTCAAAATTATTCCTATACTCCTACAATAATTATAAGATCTACAAGATCAAAGAGAAACTTTCCTTTCATCTGTCAGAATACTATGTGACTTTTGTCAGCATTCCAAGTGTAGTCTTTGTAGCGATGTGCAAATACTTACTTAAACTCTCTGCAAACCAAATCTCATTGGCTTATTTCTCTGTTTACTGTCGGATTAATGAATACGAAATGGAGCGCCTCCTGTTTTTATAACTACATTTTACTCTTAGAATTATGTTACAGGTACAAATAGTTTCATGCGTTTCAAGAAGTTTTAGATATTAATCTATAATTCCATTATTTTTAGTCGCAGTTACTTAAGGGTTGAGATGGGTTGTTTTACCGCTTGTACCACTTTGGCTGACGAAATGGATTAAATGGCCAGATTGCAAGGACTCAAAAGGCGACGAAATGATCGAGGAGGGGATTCACTGGACAGCTGTTAGGAGACGGATGGAGGCCTCCCGTTGTGACCTACCAGCGTGGTCTTTAACGGCACAATGTACGATTCTTCTACACCAAGACGACGTTTTAACGTCCCATCCGACGGATAGCTACGTTTCGAAGCCCATTTAGTAGTCCCTTTTCTCGCAAAGGGGCAAGAGGATAATAAAGGTATATTAAGGAAACCCCATTTGAGGCTCGAAATGGGCACATTACAAGCCTGTGGACAGGAACGTTACTAAAATTATTCAAGATTCGAGCAAAGCCTTAACAACAATAATATTTATAGAAAATGTAATAGCTTAAGCGTGGATTGGCTGCCGTTTAAGCCAACCCCGCTAGAACATTATTTAAGAATGAATAACCTGCAAGCGGGGTGTAGAAATTTTATTAGATATATTGATTGAAAAACAGAAAATAAACAATGATAAAAAATAAGCAAACATGATTCACGTTTTAGACAGCTTACATTGTATTTTCTACTTAAATTGGCTAATGACCTAGCACAATGTATGATAAGTTTTACCTATAAGCATTTTGCTTCTCGTTACATATACACTACGTAATTATTCTAACTCGAGATATTTTCTACACAACTTCCATAGGTTAATTAAAATATTATTTTACAGTTTAATATGATATTCATTACAATGTGACAATTTTCAATCCACTAAATGTTACTTACTATGGTCAGTGTAAAGAATTAAGATAGAACGGTATAAGAAATTAATATTTTCAGCATATGAAACAAAATCTACATTGATATTCAAAACTTAATATAGTTGACTAAATGGGCTATACTGAATGAACAATCGGCGAAAGCAGCAACGAAAAGGTACTTGTAGATAACGGCGTGGTATTAAAAAGGTGAGGGTAATTATGCAATAGCTTGTGACAGTATATAATTTGTATGAGACAAAAATTGCAAACATGTATTGGTATAAACAAATGGATAGATGTGGAAAATCTCATTTCTTGCCCCAAACGCATTCTGTTTATCTTCGAACCGATTTGTTGCTCTAACAATGTTTCATCACAGCATATGGATTCCTTACACGTGGTCAGGCTATCAGGAGTTGGAATTAGGCAGAGCACAGAGTGATGTTGCCATGGCAAAAGGTGTGCACCAATCCGTGATGTAAAGGATGTGGAGAAAGTACCAAGAGACAGGGAAAGATAGTCGTCCACGTGTGCAGGTCGACCAGGACACAACAGCTCAGGATCATTGATATATGACACCAACAGCGAGATGTAACAGACCTATGTAAGCGAGATCGTTTGCTGTAGAACTGTCTGCGGCTCTATAGCGAACCTTTTCCAGCAAAACGATATATAGAAGTGGACGAACAGTTTCGTAAAAAACGACATATAGGAGGTTTCGTGAACAAGGACTTATGCGAGACGACCTACAGTTTACATTTCACTCATTCCCTCAGGGAGAAGAGGCAGGTTGTCAAAGTGCAAAGAACATTAGGACTCGACTGCAAAACAATGACCCAATGTTCTCTTCTGTGACGAATCAAGAATCAATTTACAGTCGTCATGTTGTGATCTGGTGAGAACTTAGAACACATTATCACCCCTCAAACATCAGATAAATGCATCTTTACGGAGGTTGTGGTTTACTGGTCTGGGGCGGCATTATGCCACATGGCTGCACTCCGATCCATGTCTTTTCTGGAAAAACTTTAACAGGACTCAGATATAGAGAAAAAATTATCGAACTTTAGGTGAGGCTTTTTCCGATGCGGTTGACCCATGTTTACTGTTTATGGACGTAACCTGTATGCACATAGGGTACAGTGTGATTCTCTAAATCTGCCCTATATATACACATAGGCTGATTTAGAGGATGATTTCCTTGAAAATGAAGACATCTAAAATATGGCATGCCCAGCATATTCGTTGGACCTCAAACCTATAGATCATGTGTGGGATGCATTGGGGAGATAAATTTCAGCTCATCAATCTCCTTCCAGACCTCTGCTGAAACTCCGATCTGCTCTTTTCCAGGAGTGTATTTAATACCGCATAATCTTTTTACTGCCTCGTCAACATCATGCGACGTCAATGTGACATTTGTATCGCTCTCGTGGTCATCGAACTCTAGTGAACGAGTGAATACTTCTCCAGAAAACTTTTCCAATTGCCACCTCATTGAAATATAGTGCATTGTTCCAATTTATTTTGTATTTTTATATAAATTATACCTTGCGTTTGTTTCTTTCTTCCATATTCCATCTTCTTTGTAGGGCCCATGTCATTGTATTGTTTTGTATTTTTCATTTTATTCATTTTGTCGACTATGCTGAAATATTTGGACTGACTTTAGGACTTTGTGCTATAATTTTTCGATTTGATGTATTATCAAAATATGTATGCTTGAAGTTTTTTTTACAGAAGAAGAATTTTGTACTACCCTTGTTGTGTGTTTTCAAAAATTCTTCGATAAAAGTTAAAAATAAATTAGTTAAATTACACAAAATAAATTATTAGTTGAGAATGATATGGGGAAATCCAATAATGTTAATGCAAATGATTTCTAAAATGTATTTCAAAATTATCCATTGTGTAACCTGTAAACTTTTGAAGATGGAATAAAAAGCTAATTATAAAGTTTCAAAGCATCATAGAATTAGGCTAGTTTACTAAAACATTTATAGCTTTATTGAACATTTTTTCCTCCTATTGCCTTCACAAATTGTATCCCATTACAATGCACATAGGTATGAAACATCATAAAATTTATCTCATGTTAGGTATTACCACTCAAACTGCTAGGCAAGATCTTGTGATAGGTAACTCAGTTCACGCAGGTTTCCGGTCCCTATTCTTCATTCATCACAAAAATACATTCTGATTTACCTGAAATCTAACCTAGGTGGACTAATGAAGTGCACCCCTAACAGCCTGAGATATAGCGCCGTAAGTTAGACTGAAGCTATTATTTCCCTTTCTGCATTGGGAGGGAAAATTTTGCAACGATAAAGTGGTCAAATTACACATGGCAACGCACAAAAAGACTTTGAAATTAAAATAGGCAATCTTTACAATTTCGAGATGCTGAACACGAAATTGACAATAAAATTTATCGATTGGCTCTTGTTTAGGAGAGATAGAGAGATGGTCGTGTATAAACGACTCAGTCCGCATTGAGTATATAGGTAACCATTTCGCAATGCTGTATTTTAGACTCCAGATTGCAGCATATTGCGTTCTATTGCATCAGCCCGCCATGTACACAACCCCCGGCTGTATTGAATCATTGTCTGATGCAATGTAGTTGAGTCATGACATCGCAGCTTTACGATCGCAGACAAAAAATGATGCCATCGTTAGTTGTAAACGACGTCAGATAGGGTAAGAATGTCTTCTGAGCGACTCCCATTTACCGCTGAGTCATAAGTACAAGTGATCCTTTCAGTTTTAATTCAGCAGTAGTGACGCCTCATAATTGTGTTAATAGCACAGATACATTTTGGTACATTTGTGGGGAAGTGACGTTTGCAAGCCAGAAAAGGACCATCCCTCCAATAGTGAAAGTGACATATGAGTTTAATTTTGGATGCAAGATCGTGGACCGGGACAAAGCCTGGGCCACACACATATGATGCAGTACATGTGCAAGAAATCTTCCGAAGTGGCTGAAAGGCGAAAAAGTGGCAATGCCGTTTGCTGTTCCTATGGTTTGGAGAGAGCCGAGAAATCACGCAAATGACTGTACTTCTGCATGGTTACACCTGTTTCTGGAGGCATCAAAAGGAAAAACAAGTGGAGAAAGCGTACCTGAATGTACAATATGCTCTCCGACCAGTTCCCGCACCGTGAAGGCCTTCCTGTTTCCGAACCTCTAAAAGAATTTTCCATCGATTCAGACAATGAGGAGGGAGGCGAAGTGATGTCGGGTTCTTCGCAGTTTTCGGTGTCTAATAATGATCCATACGTCTGTCACGATGCGTCATCTGCGCTACACATTCTCACCGAAGAAGAAATGAATGCTCTTGTTCGCAATCTGGAGCTGTCAAAAGCTAAAGCAGAGTTACTTGGATCAAGTTTTAAACAATGCAATCTTCTCAAGGAAAATGTTCGACTGACTACGTTTCGAACTCGTCATGAACAATTTGCACCTTACTTCAGAAAGGAAAATGACCTTGTGCTCTACTCCAATGTAGATGGACTGATGAATACCCTTGGAATAAAACATGACCCTCAAGAATGGTGACAATTCATAGACTCCTCGAAATTGAGTCTCAAGGCAGTGCTGCTTGCACAATGGGAATCGACTTCTATCCATTCCAGTTGGACACGCTGTCTAGATGAAAGAAACCTACGACAACCTAAAACAGTTGTTGAACTGTCTTCTGTACAGCAAGCATGGCTGGCATCTCTGTTGTGACTTGAAGTTAGTGGCTCTGTTGATAGTTCGGCAACTGGGATATATACAAAGTACTGCTTTTTCTTACGTGAATGGGACAGCCGAGCAAAGACATTGCACTACGTGAAGAGAAACTGACCTCAGAGGAAATATTTGAATGTCGGAGAGAAGAATGTGCAATACCCATCATTGGCAGAAACGAACGAAATCATGCCATCGTCCCTACACATGAAACTGGGTGTGATGAAACACTTCGTAAAAGCCATGGAACGGACTGCTTCAGCTTTCAAGTACTTGGCTGACAAATTCCCTCGACTCAGCGAAACGAAAATTAAACAAGGGATTTTTGTTGGTCCTCAGATCCGCGAGATCCGCTGTTCAGAGACCAGATGTTCGACAACCTGTTTCAGGGTGATGAGAAAAAGGCTTGGGACGCGTTTCGTCTGGTGTCAAGTAAATTCCTTGGGAATGTCAGGGCAGACAACTACAAGAAACTGGTTAAGGACATGTTGTGTATGTATCACAAACGTGGCTGCAATATGTCCTTAAAGATCCACTTTCTCCATTCCCACTTAGATTTCTTCCCCGACAACTGGGGCATGGTTAGTGATAAGCACTGTGAATCTTTTCACCAGGACATTGCAACGATGGAGAAAAGATACCAGGAAAACTAGTCCACTTCAATATTGGCTTACTATTGTTGGACGCTCGCCAGAGATGGTCCTGAGCACCTGTACAAGTGACGGACAAAGCGACGTTGGAAGTAGAAGCGGAGTTTTACCGATAAATGTGATATGTACGTATTAAATTAAAAAAATAAATAAATACCCCCTCAAGCAGCTGCTTGCCACAGAGGTCTGACAGGAGCCTGTCAGTTTATATGCCACAGTAGAAGATCTGAGAGGATGGCAGTACCTCAGCAGAAAACAACATGAACATCCATGCCTTACCTTGGCCTCGAACTCAGGTCCCGTAGATCAGTAGCCAAGCGCGCTAACCACTCATCCACGGGACGGCTATTTCTCTATTATATAATAAACTATTGCGGATTTCTCAGAAATCGTAGCCTATTTTGCATTTTCATTGTCATATTCGTGTTCAGGATCTTGGATTCTTTAAGAAATGACTACTTTTATCTCAGCGGCATGACCTTTATGAAAATGTGCTGCCCAGTGTTATTCAAATTTTGTAAAACAGGTAAAACTGTTTAATAAAGCTATAAAATTTAATGAATCTAGCCTAATTTGATTGATGTTAGGAAAGCACTTCATGAGGCAATGGACCTCAGCTGGAATTCAGGTAGATCAAATAATCTTTTTCTTCTGACTGCACAATAGAATCCGGAAATGCACTATTGGGATAATTGGGAAATGCACTATGGGATAATTAACATATTCCCTGATCTACACAAAACAACACTTATTCTCGTAATTGGCTGATCTCACAACTCCCATTATCTAAGTGAAAATTCATGAATACCAAGGTCAACTATGCACTTTACATGAGACTGATCATCTTTTGTCTTTTATCGTGTGCATTAGGATGGAATGCAAATTGTGACCGCATAGCAGTTAAACCTATTCAACTAAGCAAAACGTTTTCAGAGGAACTAGCTTAAGTTTATGAAGGTCTAGAACTTTGTAATCGATGATTTCCCTCTATCCTAAACAGGACGAGTGTGTAGAGTGATGCTAACGGCTATGTTTTACCAAGGTCATTCGAGTGTCGTTGAGAGGGTAATGACGTCATGACGTCACAGTGGGGAGAGCTCAGAAAATGTAATTGCATAATCGTACGCTCTTTGGTGTCTTTCTTTGCTCTTTGCTTGGTGAATTTCTTTCTCTGTGAAGTCTTTCAGGTCATTTTTGTTTCTGTCTCTCATGCCGAGCTGTGAGGTAGCAAACTACATGAGTAATCCTTCGAAGAATAAGAAAAGCAGAGTTCCAATACATCCCAATTTGAAGAAAAATTTAGTATGAAATGTATACTGCAGTGCTGGCGTGAAGAAGAAAATATATCATAAAAAGTGACGAAATTAAAAAAAAAATGTTTTAACAACAGAGGATATTTTCAGTCTTCATACTCTAAGTTTATATTTAATATTGGGATTTTCACTGACACTTAAATTATACGAAAAAACGTATTGCACATGGCTAATTCCATGACTTCATGCAGAAAACGATGTATATATATATATACTGGGGCTATCCCCAGACTAAACGGCATACTTGCGATCATTTGGTGACTAGAAATACTTCTAACCCCTCCGATTTGTTAAACGTTTGAATATCGCATTTTCTTCCAATAATTTGTAGTTCATTTTACGAATTTGAAGTACAATTAATAGCATGAATTATAATTGCGCCAACAACCAATTAGTACACACTGATAGGTGACTTTGTACCTATTCAAGGAAATAAAATAATATTAAATCTCTTCATTCTCTATGATTATAAAGTCAACCGTGAATAGGTAAGTCAGTAGAAAATGACAATCACTACTTAATGGCAGTATCCCAAGTGATCGCTTGGGTCGTCTGGCGTAAATTTTGCGATAAACAAATTCTTGAGTCCACACGAGGTTCGGTTAATTTGGAAACTAAACAAAAACAGAATTTGCCTTTATGTAGATAACTATAAGAGAACAGTTATAGCACGATGGCCGAGTGCATAGCAATCTTGACTGCTGATCAAAGGGATCAGGTTTGAGACCTGTATAAGGTATGAATGTTTCTTTTCTGTGTTGTCCGTTTTGCTTATATCTCGCCTTTCTCACAAATCTTCGCTATGCGCATTAATCATTCATGCTGTTTATAAAATATCAATTTTGGTCTGTTGCTAATGTGGTGCAAAAATCTCAGGGCGACAAAAATATAAACTCTGATGATTGCTATTTGCACATGCACTATGTTGCTATGATCCGTAAAAGCAGAATTCCTACTTTCATCGTATGTTATGATTCCAACGTAATATACACTACTAACTCAGGGTGATCTTCTAATCGTTCTGTCACACAATGTGGTGTAATATGTTCAACTTCGTTATTCTGATTGTATAAAACAAAAATTTTGCAGCTTTATTTTTATTAATGGACGTTATTATTATATTCTAAAATCCCGTCAAATCTTCGCCATGGCGTATTTAAACTGACAGGCTCTTCTTAGACCTATATGGCATAAGCTACTTGAGGGGTAGTTTATTTTATTTATTACATATATGTTAGAAATATATATTTAACGTGATCTAATTTTTTGATTTACACGTAGAGTAGATTATACGGGAATTTCTCAAATTTGTTTTTCTCTGGGCAACACACTTCTGAAATAATCCATTTACCGCGAAACACCTGCGGTAAAAATGAATGTATTTGTTTAGTTATATTATTTAAAATTTAATTTTTTAAACAAAAAACATATTAAAGTCAAAATTTCACTAAAAACATAATAAAATTTTTAAACAACTAAAAGTGCAAATAGTTATGGAATATATTTTTTCTTAAATTTCCTAGATGCGGTCAACCAGATAAAAATCTCTGGATTTTACTATGGGAAGGAAGGAAACGTTTGATATGATTTTAGAATATAATAATACGGTCCCTTAATAAAAATAAAGTTGAAAAATTCCTGTTTTAGACAGTCAAAATAACTAAGTTGAACATATTATACCACAATGAGTGACAGAACGATTAGACGGTTATCCTGAGTCAGTAATATATATCAATTCTAAAGTTGGAATCATATTCTCAAAGTAGATGTTCCGCTTTTACGGATCATACCGATATAGCACATGTGCAAATATCACACATGGTAGTTTATTTTTTGCCTGTCTGAGTTTTTCCACCGCATTGGCAAGAGACCAAAATTGATATCCTAGATACAGCATGAATGATTATGTTGTCTCTTGATATCTTCTCGATATCCTTCAGAGTTCTTCTCAGTGGCGATTTACAGTCACAATGTCCACCTCGGTAGTAAATAATGCAGGAAAAGAATTTTGCTATCGTTTCCATTCTTTGCTTTATATTCGTTTTCGTTTCGTTTTTCAACATCATCATTTCTGCACCTATGAAATCATCCACAAATTTCAACATCCTGTTTGGGAAACATTGAATCACCGGTTTTAATTTTAAATTCTTTTATATGATTACTAATTTTGAAATTAAATCTTTATCTATTTTGAGATAAAGATTTCCTTTCTTTTCTTTCTGAACTGCAACTAGAATAACGCATGTCGCCTCTATATGGGAATTTCGTTTTCAAAGAAAATGAAGTTTTTCGTTTGCCTTCTTTTTCACTCTTTAAAGTTTTAATGAGAGCCTACTGTGACCTCGTGGTTAGTGTACTTGGCTACTGATCAAAGAGGCCTGAATTCGAGCCCATCGTAAGGGATGGATGTTTGTGTTGTCTTTCTGCTGAGGTTTTACCATACTCCAAGATTTTTTTCTGCTACGGCATGTAAACTGACAGCTTCCTGTCAAACCAGCAGCTGCTTAAGGAGGAGGGATAGTTTTAGAATGGTTGATGGGGTAAATGCAAATAGTAATATTTCATTAGTACTTATACAACATAAAAATGTCTTTTATTAATTTAAATTTAAAATGTATCTTTTCTTACACTCTTGTAACAAAAAAGGTCAAATTGTTGATGCCAGTGCTCTCTTGACACTCTATCAGCGAATTTTTTAATTTCTACTATAAAAAGATCACTTGCTAAATTCCTTAAAAGTTTCGACGTTTCCATATTTAGTAATCTCTAACGACATAAACGAAAACTACCAAGAGGTTTGAAATATGCGAATTATATAATATTTCATTACTACCAGTGCAAATTAAAAGGAGTATTTCAATTAACTCTTAAAACAAAACAGTTGCGTTTCTACCTACCGTGGGTTTAAGGAGTCAATTTATCTTTGCCACATTCCATCACCAAAATTTCTAGAATAAATTAAATTATTAGCAATATTCGTTAATAATTTCGGAGTTTCCAATTTATTTCCGCCGTTAGTGACGTAATTATGGAAAGTTGGAATCGTAATATTCCATCAATACCTATCCACCAAAAGGAAATTTTAATTCATCTCTATAAACAAATCAGTTCGTTGTCTACAGAAGGACAGACAGGCAACTGACAATTCGAGCACATTATCTCTTTTTTATTTATTTTTATATTTTTGAAGAGTTGATAAAAATTACTTTTTAATATTTGCAATTGTTAATTTCTTTTTCATCTAACACGCTGTCATTTTAATATTTACTTCTTTTTTATAATACCACTCAATAAAGATGTTAGGGAAAAATGTTTTACCTCCAGGAAACGTTTCTCCTTTTTTATACTGATGCAATTACTAGCTCAGAGCAGAAATAGCTGTTTCCAGAATAACTTCGTGATAAACACTGTAGACTAGGTTTAGTAAATATATTAAAGAGTAATTACTCTAGTGAGGAAGATTTTTCAGAAAAGTTTGGATTTAAACGAATTATCCCCATTTTATAGTACAGCTTTTAACTGTTAAAAACATTTCTAATTTCTACATCGCCTAATTGGGTTTTTCGCATTAAAGTTCAAGCGTTTCACTTCTTGCTGCATTATTGATTTCTTTGGTAAGAACATTTCTAATAAGACTCTTAAAGAAATACATTTACTTCAGAGAATTAAACTGGTTCTTGATGCGTAAATTTAGGACGCAGCCGACATAGATTCTGGAGCGATTAAAAATATGTGGTTAAATGTTTTACCACGTTTGATAACTATAATCATTAAATTCTGTGTGATTTTTATCACTATCTTTATATTTTTCATTAGAAAAAAGACTAATCTCTCTTGATATGTATAACTAATGAAATTAATATATTTTTCGTTACACTCAATAACTTCTCTATAATTGTGTCTTGGCTAGAAATACCTTAATTTTACACAGAGACTTAAATTCAACTGCTAAGCAGTTTCCTAACTAGCATGTTTGATGAATTGCAACTTGAGTTCATTTAATCCATAAAAGTTACCGAACATATAGGTATGCGACAGTTCTGCGTTTTCGGATATTTTTATAAGTCACGATATGATTTTTTTTTCGTATAGAGAATTTTTTTCTTCGATTATTCCATGTATATTGTTTTCAACCAAACACTAATGTAAAGTGCCCGTACAAATGTTTCATTTGGAACTTTGGTAAATTCAACCTGCTTTATGCAGCAGAGCCTATATCGTAAAGTCATAAATCACAGAGATTTATGGCGTCTTTTCCAGTTTAGAACTACCAGCTCGGAAGAGCTGAGTAGTCAGCAACAACACTCTCTATAAAATGCTATTTATCTTTCAATGTCAGAGGATATATATAAAAAATTATAACACACCGAGGTTTAAATGGTTGAGAGAGTATTTTGTGATCGTGAAGGATTTCTGCTACGTATTGACTAGACTCTTGTAACTTTCCGGTTTCCAACAGTCTTGTTTGCTGGAAACTTCCGCTCGTCTTAAGACTGTAAAGAGATGATAAATAGATCTATCTGAAATATAAGCTTTATTTCTTCTACTTTCAAAGAAAGTTGCAAAATGATTCTTTGCAATCTTAGACATTTGCGAAGCTTCTTGCATATTGTTACTTATATAGAGTTTAGTTTTTAACCTAAATATGCACCCATATACCTTACGCTGAGCAGTCTATGTGTTGTCAAACATATATAAGTTTCCGTTTAACTACTTTCATTTCATTCTTTACAAAATATTCTCATCTTTTCTGTCACACATATATATATATACCATCTCTTTTTTCCTCGAGAATAATATGAAATGTGGAATAAATTATTGATGTCTTTCATCATTTACAATGCCTTCAAACCTCCCATTTTCTACTAAGGCAATCTGAAGTATTTTTTATTTTAATTCCGGGATTAATAGTTACGGAGTACTAAATAAGGAAAGTAGAAAAATCATTACAGTGCATCCCCGCTCCCTAGTCTGTTTACTGTCTTCTAATTATCGAAAATGTTGTAATCCGAAACACATAATATTCAAACGATATACTTCCTGTCATCTATACTTATAAAGAACAGTCAACTTACCTTATAAAGCACAGTTACACATTATAAATACTAATTGCAATTTAAATGTGTATTTAAGAATATTTCATTGAGAAGGAAAATTCATTCTTATTCAACTTTGCTAATGTTTCACACACTTTATTAGTGGTTTGTACATTTCGCAGAAAAAATTCCAATCATTTCTAGAAGGTGACAAAACAGGATCTCAAAATACTCCTGTTAAAATTCAATATAAATTCTGTGGTTACCGAGGACATAAGACGAAAGTTTGAATAAATGAATTGCTTAAGAACATGAGATCACTTTTCTGTGCGGCTGATATCTCCAGACTGTGAACATATGAGAAACACATCCTACATTTCTCCACCGTACACAACGAAAAACCCTCGAATACATCCAACATTAAATTTCAGGACATGAATTCATGAACATCTCAGAAAATATTGCCTATTTTGGAGTGAACATGCACTTCTAGGATGCGAATTATTTTTTGAGATATGAAATAAACAGTAGCCTCAAGCTATGCTATATTAGCAGCCATATCTATACAGCAACAGCCATATGTTGAACAGGTGCAATTATGGTATAGACTTAGCCTGTACATCATAATTACATCAGTTACGTTTTGTAATAAATATTTCGTTCGTTTATATTCCATTTTATTTACTATTTCAGACAAGTTTTCAAAAGGCAAATTAGAGCTTTTGAATATTTTCTGTTGTTTATATTTCACTTTTTTTTAACGCTTCTATTTCAAATTGCTTTATCTTGCAGTCACTATGCCAGCAATTAAAAAAAAATCAGATATCAAAACCTAACTATTTTACCATTATTTAGTAAAAGCTGCTAATCAGATCCAACTCTTTAAAGATATCGTTATAGCTAGAGTTTTAAAAAAAATAAATAGCTGACTGTCATTGTTGATGGAGCTGAAGTTTGGAACTCGAGACCAACAATGACATTATTACGCGAGCCGACCTGCAATAAAGGGAACTTTTTTTTTAGAACAGAAAACCGAGTGAGTTAAAAGAAATGACATCTTCAATTGATAACTCGCATTCTGGCTTGAAAATGAAATAAGAGTTAGTGTCGTTGAAGAAGGGAGATTGTGAAATATGTTTGAAAACTGTAATAATGAGCCATTATTATTTGTGTAAAATGATCAATATTGTTACGATAGATGAACGAGCAATAATGAAACCGTGATGTGATGCTTCGTCTTGATGCTCGCGTGAAGTACTGCGTGAGAATTACGTCACTAACTTCTTCGAACTTTACTTAAAAAATAGGAATAGGTGTTTGTTAATTAAGAGGAATTGGAGTGTGAAGGTAAACGTAGTTTGACTCAATCTGTAAACGATAGTCTAAATAAGAAATGTTTTATTTGGTATGTGGCGTGGGAATTTAAGTTTATTAGTGTGATCGCGTTAGTAAACTAGTAAGAAAAAGAAGGATGCTTAGGACACTTAAAGATGTGGCTGAGGAGATATATGTTAGTCGAACAAGCAGAGCTGATCTCAACCTTATATCGTTTGATGCATCGTTGTCTTTAGTTTGTTTAGAAATTGGTAAAGTTATTCTTCATAGATTGCAAATTTGTTCACAAATAAGATTGTGCCACTTATCGACTGTTATAAAAATCCTTATTTTATGCTTTGAGTAGAGATAGCAAGCATTATAGAGGAGACATCTCTTTGTAGGAATAGTAAAGAGGTGCTATGTTCTTCTAAAGATTTATTTTTATACTGATAAAGATTTGTGTTGTTGATTTGTATTTAATTTATATGAATGTTTTCATTCATCATTTTGTAATAAATTACATAATTTTTATAATTATTATTGCTAATTATTATTTTTGAACTCACGCTCAGTTTCCATCCGTTTAAATTCTAACAATATGATTTACCAAGAGGACATTAAATGATTTAAAGGTCATTAATGATAATCTGCATGTTTAGTTGAAGGTCGGATGTAGTTCTGATAGAATTTAAATACATTATAAATATACTGCTTGTCAACAAAATTGCTTGATTTACAAGAAGTGCTCGCTTTGAGCTGAAACCTAGTGGAGTGACAGAACAAAATGTAGAAAGAAATGATTAAATTTGTGTAGAAAATCACCAGTATTTACTTACGAGTAATGGGTATCACAGGAAATGCCCATCATCATCATCATCATCATCCTCAAGCAGCCATGGGCTACGGAGGTCCAACCAGACAGCGCAGTTTAATTCTCCAAGCATATCTGTCCTGAGCTACATCTGCTGCATCCAGCCACTGTACACCAATTCTAACAAGGTCCTGTTTGACATTGTCTGCCCACCGCATCCTAGGTCTCCCCCTCCTTCTGAGGCCTCTAGGCACACTGTTCATAACCCTATTCGCCAATCTATAATCATCCATACGGGCAACATGGCCAAACCAGCGGAGTCTCTCTCTGCACAATATGCTGCTTAAAGGAGGATTCAGACTCCTTTGCCTAACCTCATCATTAGTTACAAAGTTAAACCACCTAATACCCAAGATACTGCGTAAGCATCTAGAATCAAAAGCATCTAGTTTCCTGTTATCTTGCTTACAAAGCGTCCAAGTTTCACTACCATAACTAACCCTAGAAAGAACCAAACTATTATACAGTCTAATTTTAGTCTTTAGGTGTATACGTCTATTTCTCCACAATCTCCATAGATTCTTAAAAGTCCCGGCAGCAATACCTATTCGTCTGTTAATCTCATGCCGCACATCACCAGTATCAGTTACGCAGCTCCCAAGGTAATTAAACTGTGACACCTGCTCAAGACTGCAACCATTCAGATTAACTGAATCACAACCTGCCAGACCAATTTTCATCACTTTAGTTTTCTCTCTGTTTATAACCAAACCTACTGTACTACCAGTCTCATCAACAGTTCGAATGAAAGAGTTCATCTCATCAACATCATTTGCCAAAAGGGCTAAATCATCAGCATAATCTAAATCAGAAATTTTCGTATCTCCAGCCCATTTAAGGCCAAAAGCTTTCCCTTGAAGTGAATTTCGCATAACATAATCAACAACCAAACTAAAGAGAAAAGGAGACAAAATGCACCCTTGTCGAACACCAGAAGTAATGCTAAACCAATTGCTACAAGACTTACCAACTCTCACACATGACTCAGTGTTATTATAGAGAGCTTTCATTATGTTAACTAACTTGTCTGGTATACCATATGATCTCACAATCAACAACAAATTATGACGATCAACAGAGTCAAAAGCCTTTTTGAAATCAACAAAGCTAGCAACCAAAGGTTTCTGAAACTCTAAACATTTCTCAAGAATCTGCCTAAGTGAAAATATCTGATCCACACATCCCCTACCACTTCTGAATCCACATTGCTCATCACGCAATTGCCTGTCAACCAGATTCTTAATTCTATTAAGCACAATCATGGAAAGAACTTTACCTGGAACGGAGAGTAGGCTGATACCCCTATAGTTATCACAAGAACTGCGATCACCTTTTTTGAAAATAGGGATAATAATAGCTCTGGTAAAATCTTTAGGAACCATGCCTTTATCATAAAAGTTATTCAAAATTTCTGTCATCGAAATGGTAACAGAAACATTCCCAGCTCTAAGCATTTCCGTAGTAATTTCATCCACCCCTGGGGATTTATGAAGTTTAAGTTTAGAAATAGCCAAACTAACTTCAGATTGTGTTATAGGGCCAACATTAAAGCCAACAATGCATCTATCATCATTGCAAACAATGGGAGTAGAACTAACCACATTGTTTAGAATATCACTGAAATACTCAGCCCACCTAGCCATGACAGAATCCTCACCTTCTATGGTTTTGCTTATTGGCTTGTCGTGTTTATCCTTCAATCCCTGTATACCTGTTCGTTTTCTACCACACAAAACATTAACTATCCGGTATAGCTCTCTGCTGTTGTGCTGTCTAACTGCTTCCTCAGCTTTGTCAGCAAGGCCATCAAGCCAAAGATTCTTATCAGTAGCTAACTGATCCTTTACACGTTTATTAAGTTCTTTGTAATGCTTTCTATTAGGACTAGTAGGGTACTGATTAAGGACATTCCTGCAGTTCCTTCTTTCTGAAATAAGCTCAAGTGCCTTATCACTTAAATAATTCTGCCTCCTCTGCTCCTTTTTCCCTAAAAGAGTACTGTTAGTTTCCAAAAAAGCCTGTTTAAAATGGCCCCATTCTTCCTCAACTTCAGTATTAAGCAAACCATGACTGTCATAATGACTAAGTAACCTATCATGGTAAGCTTTAGCTATAACTGGGTCTTTCAGAGCTTCAGTATTAAAGGTAAATTTTTTAACCCTAGCACAACACTTTTTAAGTTTAAGTTGCAAGACACTTTTAACAAGGTAATGGTCAGATCCAATTTCAGCTCCCCTATATGCCCTGGTATTTCTAACAGAACTAGCCCATTTGCTGTTAATTAATATATAATCAATCATATTCTTATGTAGCCCATCAGGTGAAACCCATGTGTATTTATGTATGTCGCGGTGTTTGTAATATGTGTTAGTTATTCTGAAACCATTTAGTTTACTTACCTGTAGGAGACGCTGTCCATTGCCATTGCAGCTACCAATACCAAAAGGGCCTATTACTCCTCCCCAAAGGTCAGAGTCGGTACCAACTTTGGCATTGAAGTCACCAAGAACAAGGGTAATATCTCCTTTCTTGACAGAATTCAAAATATCCTGAAGTTGTCTGTAAAACCTATCCTTCTCATCCTCATCAGAATCCTCAGTGGGGGCATAACAGCAGATAACATTCAAGTCTTTAATGCTTGTCTGAAATTTTGCTGTAAGAAACCTTTCATTAATGCACTCATATCCTAGAAAAGCATCACTAGCATGTCTGCTGAGCAGCAGACCCACGCCTTGGTGATGCTTTCCATCCTCCCTCCCTGTAAAGAGAAATTTAAAGTTATTTTTAAGTATCTCACCTTTACCTGTCCATCTGGTCTCTTGCAAGCCTAGAATATCTAGGTTATAGCGCTGGAATTCCTGCATGAGGACATCAAGAGAATAATCTCTATGTAATGTCCTCACGTTCCACGTTCCTGCAGAAAGAAAATGATTAGTAGGATTTTTAAAGAAATTAGGTTTATTGAGATTGGTAGGGCCAACAATATCAAACAGCCCCCTGATCGCAGGCATGGGGCAAAGACCTGTTCCTCCTCCGCTAAAGGCTGAAGTCACCGATGCTGGTAGGAACTTCAGGCACCACCTTTTCAAGTGGACTTTTTCAAGAACCATATGGCCTGCCTGAGACACATTACTCCAGTTTAGGCTTGACGATGCCCAACTAGCTAAGTAAGGTTCAGGTACCTGCGATGGCCTCTGATTAGGATTATCCACCAGCTGATATAAGGTATCCCATGCCTCTGTTCACTTAGAGCTGGCAACCCAGAAGCAAACAGAAAACACAGCGGCAGACTCTCCCTCAACAGAGGCCCACCAGTGCAGCAAGTCCAGGATCCATAATCAAGCTCAAATCCATAAACAAGTCCAGTCTAGTAGGTATAAATGGTCAGCACCAGGACCCTGTGAAGTTGACCACTCCTCAGCAGGGTTGAAAAAAAAGAAAAAAGTGGCCATAGATGACCAGATCAGTAGGCCATACTGAACTGGCAGCCCTCCCCTTCCGTTCCCTTCCAAAAGAGAATATCTCTTTTGAAAGGTACTAACGGCCTGCACCACGAGAAGGCTGGGTCGGACATTAGGTGCTAGACCTGGCCGGTTCTGTGCATCATCACTGGGGATTGGTACACAGCTCTCCTTCCAGTTTCCTGTTGACAAGAAACACTTGAAATAATTTACTGAAAAAAATTCATTTGCTTTTTGTCCTGGTGGGATTCGAACCTCCATTTACCAAAAGCATGCCAGGCATCATAAATACTAGACCATTAGGGATTAACCGTTTCCTTCAGCAATGTGACATATAAGTATTTCCGCACGGTTTGTTAATTTGCCACTGGGTATGTCAGGGATCCCACTCAGGACGAAATCAAACTGTTTTCAGTAAATTAAATCAAATGTTTATTGTTAATAAAACATTTCCTGTGATGCTATATTGCTGAATTATTTATATAGCTCTGTGAGAGTGGGTGACAAATATTACTTCCATCATTTGAGGCAGATTCTTTGCCCGATTACCGGCATAGGTGGCGCCAGCGGCGAATCTACGAAATATACAGAAATGCATATATGACACTTGGCTGAAAACAAATTAGTCTCTCATGGCCTAGTGCTTATTATGCCTGTCATGCTTCTGCCCCCCCCCCCCGATAGGGGACCACCTTGACGTAGTGGGGGGGCTTCGGGTCCAGCAACCCGGTCGAAGGCTGTGCCGGCCGGATTTTGTCCCCGGTTGGACATAGCCAAGACCAACCGAGGTCGACGATGCCGCTGACCGGCTTCCTGGCCGGTTGGGTGGTGACGGTTTCTGAGACCTCGCCTATCAGGTGCTCTGGGTGAGCAGTTCGAGGGCTCTTCTGAAAAGATTTGCACCCCAGTAGGTCGAGCCCTCACAAAAGTCTGGGCTTTACTAAGAGTCTCCACCCCGGGAGCCGAGCGAACTTGGATCTATATATCCTTGTTCATGGCTAATCGGGGAACAGATTAAAGTTAGGTTTCTTCCGGTGGTTAGCTTTCCTTTTATAGGACTGCTGCCATGTGAGGTCGGGGTTGAGGTGCGTCTATATGGCGCTTTCTTGCCCCCGGCTCTAGATAAGCACGGCTTTTCATAACTGGTAGTGTCGTCAGACGGAATCGGGAATTGCCGTGGTTGCATAAGATCGCAACAAAAGAGAGGTGTCATGCTTCTGGGAGACGTGGGTTCGAATCATCAAGACAAAACCTTTTTTTTAAGCAAATATTTTCCGAGTTTACTTATGAGAATGCGATAGATGGGTCTACGACAACTAGATGGAAGATAGTTAGGTGGACGACACTCTGAAAAGATGGCAATTGGGTGGATACGACAACTGGGAAGATATGACAATTGTGAGGAGACGACAGTTGGTGAGTTCGAAAATTGGATGGGAAAAGGAAATGGTTAAAGATATTTTGATATTATCAGTTATACTTCTAATACATCCGTAGAATAGCAAGAAAGAAAAAAAAAACAGCAGTTTTTTTTTAAATCCGCTAATCTAAAAAACGATATTCTTTAATTTTAAAAAACGGCATAGTTGACATTTCTATAAATTACCTTTAATCCAACATGAAATAAGTCGAATTTCCCAACAAATCTATTTCTTCAAAAGAAACAATCCAAAGTCAAACGATCCCAATGAGGTCACTAATGGGTTAATCCCTATATTTTTTCATTAAAAAATTATTCACGTCTACTCTCCATAATCCGATATTTCACTGCAACGGATTTTTTTTAATTTTCATTTTCATTTTGTATTTTATTTTTAAGTATATCCATTCTAACGAAATTAAATGTAAATGAAAGAACGCATTGCAGGAAAAAAACTCAATAGGGATCAATAAAATATTCACACATTACTATTGCAAGGTATTTCAAGAAATGCTGTTGTTGGGGGGGAAAAGTTTCCTTGATGAGTGAGATTCGAACCCATGCCTCTCAGAAACATATTTTTTTCGAAAAAATTATTTCTTGTATGGCAATATCAGTATTATCATTGATTCGACTTTCGATGAAACTTTTTTCTAAACATCACTTCATTCTAAACGAAACAATGGGAAATTAAACGAATTCATTACACGATACCGAAATAGAAGATATTTTTGTCTATTTCCGCTAATCCAACTTCGGTTAAAATGGAATTTAAGTTTCTAATCCTTTTCTGTTCCTTCAAAATGATGTAAAGGAAATCAAACAACGCAGTGCAGAAAACCAAACCGCATACGAATATTGGTATTTTCACTAATCTGGTTATTAATAAAACAAGCTTTTCAAACGTTCTTTGCTTCTAAACTACATAATTGAAAATCAAAGCAACTGATAAAAGAAACTGAAACAGCTCATATTAACAAAATGTCCACGATTCTCCAACTCCGGTTAAAATGTTTTTTTTAACACCTCTGTTCATTTCTTCTCCTTCTACAGGAAACAATTGGAAATCAAAGGAAGTCATTCAGGAAAGCTTAATAGCAGATAGTTCCATATCGATAATCCGATTCTGATTAAAATATATATTATAATTCATTTCTTATCCTTCTCAAAGAAACAATCGGAAATCAAAGGACTCCTAGTGGAAACTGAAACAGCTCATATTTCCATCTGCTCTCGATAATCCGGCTCTGGTTAAAATAAATTTTAATATTTCTATTAATTTCTCTGCCTTCTAAACGAAACAATCGGAATCAAAAATATCATATGGGAAACTTAAACAGCCAATATTTATATCTCTTCCGGATAATCCGATTCTGGTTAAACGGATTTTTATATTTCTGTTCATTTCTGCTCTTACTAAACGAAAAAATTGGAAACCAATGGAGCCCAATCATGAAAATGAAACAGATAGTATTTACATATGTTCTGGATAATCCGGCTGTGGTTAAAATGGATTTTAATATTACTCTTAATTTCTTCTCCACCTAACGGTTGTAATTAGAAATCAAAAGTACTCGTACAGGGAACTGAAACAGCTCATATTAGCATCTGTCCTCAATAATACAACTCTGGTTAACACGGGTTTTTACATTTCAATTCATTTTTGTTCCTACTAAACGAAACAATCGAAAATCAATGGAAATAATTCAAGAAATGAAACAGCTTATATTTATATCTGTTCTCGATAATCTGACCCTGTTTATATCCCTGATTATTAATCCCTGATTATAAGGTATCTGACCCTGAATCACATATTTCAATTAATTTCTTCTTCTTCTGAACGAAACAACAGTAAATCAAAGGAATTCATTCTCAAAGAGTCCATATTTATTATCTATCCTCGATATTCCGACTCTGGTAAAAATACATATTTATATTTCTATTCACGCCTGCTCTTTCTACAGGAAAATTGCAAAGCAAAGGAACCCATAGAGGAGATTGAAACAGAAATATTAACATCTGCCCTCGACAATGCAGCTTTGAATAAAACAGATTTTTATGTTTCCATTCATTTTTATTCCTTCTACAAGAAACAATCGAAAATCAAAAGAATTCATAGACAGAACTCAACTAGCTGACATTAACATCTGTTCTCGATAAGCCGACTCTGGTTAATTTGGATTTTTATGCGTTTATTCATTTTATTCCTTCAAAAGGACACAATCGAAAATCAATCGAACTCATAGACGAAACTCAAACAGCCTTTATTGATATATCTGTTATATTTCCATTTATTTCTTCTCCTTCTAAACGAAACAATGAGAAATCCGCTTACCGAATTATAGATAACCGATGCAAATTTCGACTGTAATAGTTTCTTGTATTGTTCGTTTCATTTGTGATTTTTTTTCTTCTAGGAAACAACTTATAGCAAAATTTGCTTTATTGGAGGCCCGATTAATGAGAATACTTATAGTTCTACACTGTTTAATTTCCTGTAGTGCATCATTTTGCATTCGATTTTTATGATCTTAGAAAGCAACAGGAAAATTCTCTGTTCAAAAATTTAAAATATATTTACGGAATAGTAAAATGATCTTGATTGAAAAGAAAAACTATGCATTTTAATGAACACTGTGAATTGACAAAATAGTTTTGATATACACCTAAAAGTATTGGATCAAATCAATTGAATAAATCATTTAATATATTGTTAAGTGGATTTATGAGAGGTTGGCCAGGATTAATTTCGAAGGAATGGACTTTTAAATAAATCGAGAGTATTGAGTTCGATTCAAGAAAATGCACACAAATGGTTTACTCAATTTAGAATGGTGTAAATGTTGGCTCTGTAAGTTTCTTGTAATGTTTTTTCTTTGACGCTTATGAATATTTAATCCATTTTAGTAAAAATCAAATTAAAGAGAATAAAAATGAATTTTTTTGGTAGGGCCTTATTTTTGGAAAAAAAATATTTTAAAAAATCCATTGTACTGAAATGTCAGAATAGGTATATGTTCGTTATAAATAACGGCTGTTTCAGTTTGCAGTATTTTTTAAATTTACGTTTCTTTAAAAGGAGAAGAAACGGGTAGAAATACAAAAAAACGTTTTAACCACAGTCAGATTAACGAATTGTTAATATTGGCTGTTTTAGTTTTATCCATGAGTTCCGTTTATTTCGGATTAGTTCCTGTGTGGAGGAACAAAATAAATATGTGTATAGAAATCCGTTTATAAATATGTACATAGAAACACCGTTTTAATCAGAAATGGATTATCCAGAACACATGTAAATGTCGCCTACTTGAGTTTTATCTAGAAATTCCTTTGATTCCCGATTGTTTCTTGTAGAAGGACCAGAAATAAATAGAAATATATAAATGCAACTGAACCAAGATCGGATTATCGAAAACGAATCCGAATAATATCTGTTTCATTTTCCTGAATTTGTTCCATTGCTCTCCAGGTTTTTCGTTTAGTAGGAGCAGATATGAATAGAAACATAAAACTCCATTTAACCACAGTATGATTATTCGGAAGACATGCACATATTGGCTGTTTAAGTTTCCCATATGATATTTTTGATTCCGATTGTTTCGTTTAGAAGGCAGAGAAATTAATGGAAATATTAAAATTTGTTTTAACCAGAGTCATATTATTGAGAACAGATGAAAATATGAGATATTTCAGTTTCCTCTAGGAGTCCTTTGATTTCCGATTGTTTCTTTGAGAAGGATAAGAAATGAATTATAATATCTATTTTAATCAGAATCGGATTATCGATATGGAACTATCTGCTATTAAGCTTTCCTGAATGACTTCCTTTGATTTCCAATTGTTTCCTGTAGAAGGAGAAGAAATGAACAGAGGTGTTAAAAAAAACATTTTAACCGGAGTTGGAGAATCGTGGACATTTTGTTAATATGAGCTGTTTCAGTTTCTTTTATCAGTTGCTTTGATTTTCAATTATGTAGTTTAGAAGCAAAGGACGTTTGAAAAGCTTGTTTTATTAATAACCATATTAGTGAAAATACCAATATTCGTATGCGGTTTGGTTTTCTGCACTGCGTTGTTTGATTTCCCTTACATAATTTTGAAGGAACAGAAAAGGATTAGAAACTTAAATTCCATTTTAACCGAAGTTGGATTAGCGGAAATAGACAAAAATATCGTCTTGTTTGATATCATGTAAATGCATTCATTTGATTTCCCATTGTTTCGTTTAGAATGAATCTTTAGAAACAACATTTCGTCGAAAGTCGGATTAGTGATAATACTGATATTGCCACACAAGAAATAATATTTTGAAAAAAAAATGTACTTCTGGGAGGTATGGGTTCGAATCTCACTCATCATGGAAACTTATTTTTCCCCCCAACAAAAGCATTTCTTGAATTACGTGACAAAAGTATGAATTTATTATTGATTGATCCCTATCGATTTTTATTACTATATTGCATTCTTTCATTTTCATTTTTTTTTCTTTTAGTTAGATGGGATATACCGAAAAAAAAATCCGTTCTAATGAAATGTCGGATTACGGATAGTAGATGTGAATCTTTATTGAAATAAGAATTTCATTGATTGCCCAATAGTGACCCAATTGCGATTGTTTGATTTTGAATTGCTTCATTTGGGGCAAGTAGATTTGTTTGGCAAATTCGCCGTTTTTTTGGATCAGATTAAAAATAATTTATATAAATATCGACTAGGTAGTGTTTTTAAACAACTTTGTTTTTTAGAATGCCGTATATTGCACTGACTTGAAAAATGTTGGATTTTTTACTCTACTATAGATATATTAGAATTAGCACTGGTAATCGCAAATTATTTCTAACCATTTCCTTTTTCCACCTATTTGTCGCATCCACCCAGTTGTCGCCACCCAATTGTCGCATTCATCGAATTGTCGTTCACTAAATTGTCATCCACCTAATTATCCTATTCTTCCAGGTGTCGCATGCATCCAATTGTCACATTCTCCCAGTTGTTGTATCCTCCCCACTGTCGTATCCTTCCAGTTGTCGTATGCACCCAATTATCGTCCATACCGTTTCGCCGTCAGAGTTATCCTCCACTCAACTCTTTTCCACCCAGTTCTCGCACTCTCAACAATGATGGCTTTATGCTTATGGAAATGTGGACTTATAAAAGATTAATCTCCTGCCCCTAGTCAGTAAGAAATACTGATCTCTCAAAAGCCTCCAGAACATCAGAAAGGCTAAATGGGAGGATCCGTCGATCTTCCCGTTTTGAAGTTCTTTTGCTACCACCAGAGCCTTGATGATGTGTCCAGTTATCTTCCTGTAACCATTCTTTCAAGCAGCGTCCAACCGTTTGAGCACCATTAACGGCAGAGATATGGAGTTCTGATTATTTAACTTCTAACGCAACAATGATTCTGCCCCTTTCAAATTCTGTCATCTGTGAATAACTTTGCTTTATGCGTGTTAAAGCTTTGAGCATTCTTCGCAGATCATTTGCACACAAATTCGTTTTTCTGGTGACGTTTATCCCCTTTTCTATAGCCCTCTTCATCTCTTTGTCAGCGAGGTATCGGATACTTATAGAAAGTTCTATTTTGCGACTGACTTGACATGTAAATTATTTTCTTCCCATTAAATCACAACTCTTCATGGTAAAAAGGCCGGGTCAATCCATCCATTCGTGATTGTCCATTGGAGTTAACTAAGTCGGTAGCTCGCCAGGATTGTAATCAGCAGTTCCCAGGTTCGGGTCCACCTATGCGAGCGTTGAGATTTATCTCTGAAAAAATCTCACCCTGCTCTCACTCAGTAGGGGACAGCGATAGACTTGGAAAGGCTGCTGTCCATCGGATGGGACGTAAAGCTGTTGCCGAATGTGCAGGAGATCAATGTCCTGTGGACGTTAAAGAACACACAGGATGTCCTTGACAGGAGGCTACATTCTGTCTCCTAACAGCTGTCCAGTGAGTCCCTTTCTTCTAACTTCTCTGAGCCCTCGGGAATCTTGGGGAATGGCCATTTAGCACATTGTGTGCAAAACAGTGCAGTTCAGAGGTAAACAACCTAACTCAACTGTAAATACATTTCCTTAAAATTTAAAGGTAATTTGTACGAAAAGTTTGCAAAACGAATTTCGCTAGAAGAGTTTGCAAAAAAAGTTGTGAAGAAATATTTATAGATGTGTATCAATATTGAAAGTGTAACACAACTTCTCAACATCCTATCACCTAAAAGGACACAATGATGTCAAAGAATCAATGTAAGAACCAGACGGGACAAAAATTAATATTTAATAATGTGCGCGATTAAAGTCATCGTCTTCTTGACAGTAGCAACCACAAAAGAGGTCTGTGACTACCCCAACCATAATACTTCCCTCTCTAAGTGTATCTCTTTCTCTTTCTAGACGATTTTTGATAGATGATAACATGATCCTTGTTCCCTCCAGATCAATATTCCTTTTGAGTCACTCTGCTGGGCAGATCTAGATTTATTAGTAAAGATCACTGAGTGTCAGATCCTCTGTGCAGCCATGATGTTGTCTGGTCAGTGCAGTCGCTACCTTCCGTAGGGTGGGGTACGAGGTGCACAACACTCTCATAGGAGAGGATAAAGATGGCTTTTGGAAAGCCTCCTGATAATTCGCCCAATAAGTCTATTATCCTGTTTAGGAAAGTTGTTTGAGAGAATTCTGCTCAACCGACTGGATGAATTCCTTTCCAATCATCCTATTCTACCTGAGTCACAATTCGGATTCAGACGAAAAAGTTCAACTCAGCATCAAGTCCTCAGAGTAGTGGAGAATATTACTGAGGCACTCAACAAAATAGAACTGTTGCCGCCGTCTTTCTGGCCAAAGCTTCTGATCGCGTCTGCATGGACGGCCTCACCTATAAACTGATCACGATCGGAATTTCTTCGGGTCTTACCTGTATCCTTCAATCTTATCTTTCAGATAGAACCTTCCAGGTTCATATTAAATCCTCTATTTCCACAAAGAGAGTGGTGGTCGCTGGAGTCCCACAAGGCTCTCTCCTAGACCCCACTCTCTTCTCATTGTATCTTTTTGACATTCCTTCTTTTGACTGGATTGTCATTGCTCAGTATGCTGATGATAATGCACTCCTCTCCCCTACTTTGGGAGTTGAGTATGCAATAAGAAGACTTCAAATTTGCTTGAATGACTTAGACTCATGGTACGATAACTGGAAGATGAAAATAAACACAGATAAGAGTAACGCGATATTTTTAGTGGAATTTTTTTGAATGAAGACATCAGATGGGAAGATAACTGTGAAATGCCTTGAAGTCACCTTACATAAGAAACTCAAGTGGGATCCCCAGATTCATGGGATCATCACTAGGGTGAACACCATCAGATGTCAGCTGGGACCTCTTCTCAGACGAAATTCCATCTGTCCATTGACCACAAGCTTTTGCTATACGATATGGTCATACGTACCATCATATCATATGCTTCCCCTATTTGGGCGAACACTACTCCCACCAATATCAGCAAGATTCAGGTCTTGCAGAACAAGTTCTTGAGATTTGTGGTCGATGCCCCATGGTTTGTAACTAACAGATAAATCCATAAAGATCAGGGCATCGAGCATATTTACTCTTATATTAAGTTTCTTTCACGTGGCTTTTTTGATTCAGTTCAAAGCAATCCACATGAAATCATATCCTGCTTGCTTGACTACAACCATGAAGTCATGAATAGTTACAAGAGGCTAAAATGATGGCTTTCAGCAAAGATAGTCATCCATTTTAGGTTTCTTGTGCATCTTTACTACATTTATACTGATTTTTAATGCCCTTCGGAGCCCACCACTGGTGGTTTAATTTTTTATTTGTGTTTACACTGATGCCAACTAAGCACATGTTCAGATAGAAGAGGTTAGGGATACCCAAGTACCTGGTACTCTGATAATCATTTACCGAACTACGATCTACCTCCTGATAATAGTGTATGTTGAAAAGAAAAAAGTTCCAGTTGCCCAAAGAGGTGAGAACGCAATTGAGCCATTATTGTGTAAGCTGTAAGTCAAATATATATGTCCACATTTGCTCTTGTTGGGCGACTCCTAGTTGGTCTTCTGGAAACAACATTTGTCTCTAGAAAATTAAAAATAGCTTGTTGATTATAGAAGGGCTCACACTGAGTCCTTTCGCGACCTTTACTTTTGATCGGCTTCTTCAATTATTCCAATGGCTGTTAGAACCTTCTAGTAAATGTTTATGTTCCATTGTTTAATAGAAAATCACCTTTCATCGATCAGATGCTCAACTTTAAGGGAACAGAATACTAATGAAATGTCGAAAGACGTAGCAATGATTCAAGAACACTTATCAAGATAACACAATATGCATCTGCAAATGGGCTAAGCATTCATTTATATATAACCATTAACTTCAATTACCTATTGAAGAATATTTGGTTATATCTATCGACAATATTTTTTGATATTTCATAACAAAGAAAATCCCTTTAAATTGAAAGACAATGTAATTTCTCTCCTCTGTGTACTTTTGCTCGATGTAAGGTTATCTTATTGATATTATTAATATGTTATGTCGTCGTTTTAAGGACAAAAAGCGCTTTGCAAATAGAATAAATATTATTTATATCCCAAGGTATGTTTTTACTGGGTATTTACATACTTTTCACACACTATTGTGCTGTATTTATTCAAATGATGGCAAAGGTATAGAAGAAAACTTGTCATCGTATGAATAAATACTAAATAGTGTGTGAAAAGTATGTAATACCCAATAAAAGTTGATGAGCTGTGGATATAATTAATAACTACAATACAATTAAAGACTGTTTCTTGAGATTGAAACTATGTTGTAAGGCTTAACATCAATAATACAAGGTAATTGTTCAGTAGCCAGTAGCTCAGCGATCAGAATAACTGACATGTTATCAGGAGGTCGAAGGTTCGGATTCCAATCGTCTAAGACAATTTTCTCTCTTATGCAGTTGTCATTATATTAATAAATGCATCTTAATAATTTGTAAAAATATGTAAATACCCAGTAAAAGAATGAATTTTATCTTTCACTTCCATGATTCCTATTAATATTTCTTTTTTACTTTATTTTTAACCTCATTATTTAAACTACTGCCATCTGGGGAAGGTAAGTGGTTTTTTTTTAATGAATGAACAGATATAAAGCATTCAAAGTAATAAAAGAAATTTGATTGAAATTATTTCAGGGTTTCTTATGCAAAGAGGTATATAAACAATGATCAAGAAACGACAGAAAATGTTCTTTAGATAGAGGCTGAATCTTGAAAATGCGATCTGTATGCTGACCTAATTTATGTGACATTTTAAAAAGTAGATAATCCATAGTGTCTATCGAATTTTGCAACAGTTTCTAATTAATTTCAATTTCGATGCTTATTGACTGGGAATGGATTGAACTCTACATTCTCAGATAATATTACATCATATTATACAGCTGCATATTTGATCTCATAATATGTAGCTTATTATGAGTCAGTGATGAGTAGAGAGTGATACGGTAATGATTGACTGAATGACGGAGATTATAATTATAATGCAGCCAAGTTAGATATATGAAAATTTATAGTCCCGTTCAGTTTATGTCGCAGTAATATATGACGCAGAATCCAGACAAATTGTACATTTCACATCCGACAATGCCTATATGGCCATGTTGTAATTCCGTCGTAATGAGGTTTATCCATTACTAGCAACTTTGAGCATCATTTGCTGTACAAATAATAAAGTATTCCAAACTATATTGTATTGTAAATAAGGTTATGTGTGTATGTGTGTTTGTGTTGATATTAAATCGTCTGGGTGCAGAAAATTATCCTATTATTTATTATTTTATATTAAATTAAATTTACTGATAATATATTAATATTCTAATTATAAACCGATAAGAATTGAGAAATATTAACCAGGTTTAATTCCATTATAAATAGCATGTTACTGCAGTTTACGATAAATTTAACCATGGATGTCAATTAAGAAATCATTAACTAATGCGTTTTGTTTTTTATATTTACTTGTTTATTCAGTAAGCAGCTTATTTAGCGCATTAGTTTAAGCTCTCTTAGTATATTAACATTCTGCGCTTTAAACAAATTAATATCGCGTACTCATCTCCTACTCAAATTGACTATAGAATCATTTTAAAAGATAACACTTCAGTCCAATATCTGAGAAAAAATTAAAAATAACGCATATCTTCTCTTGCGTATTTGGTAATCTCGTTTTCAAAAGCGAAAGAAGTTTGTTTTTCCTACTTTTTCACTCCTTAATATTTTTAATTAGAGCTAATCGATGATGGGGATTGCAAGTAGCAGTATCTTATTACACAGTATAAAATTAATACACAGTATATAATTATACAGTATAAAAAGTATTTGTGTTTATTCCATAAATTTAAAAACGTTTCTTTTCTCACACCCCTCTGAGAAAAGTGGGAAGATTATTGCTATCAGTAGAATATCTTTTGACATTCTAGCACATAAATTTCAACTTTCTACCATAAAAGTATTATTTGCAGAATTTTTTAAAAAGTTTCTTCTTTTCCATATTTAGTAAGTTACGTTTCCCACCCACTCTGGTCGTAAGGGGTCAGTGTATTGTTGATAATGAAATTTTCATGGCTCTCACATTCCACCAGCAAAATGTCAATATTCTAGCGTAAATACATTGCTTAGAATACTCATTTGAATATATGGAATTTTCAACTTATTTCACCTTTAGAGGGCGCAGTTACAGGTTTTGGGAGATTCGGAAAGTGCGAATCGCAATCTTTCGTCAATATCTATCGAACCTAAATATAATTTTAAATTTATCTCAAAAAAATAAAAAAATCGATATCTACGGACAACATAGTCAACACATTATCTCTTTATTTATTTTTTTTTGGGGGGATGAGATTAAAATCGCTACACAATTCATAACATTTAAATTAATCGAATTGATTGAGTACTGCAAATTATTTAAAAAAAATAGGAATATATAATTAATGAAGCAAACTCAGTTCCTATGCTGGCAAAAAACTGTAATAAACATTGCTTACATTGTTATTTTTGATTTTCAAGATCCATTATGAGGAAAGAAGGAAATAGAATTAATTTGGGGACACCTGCATTTTATCCATTGATCAAAAGTTAATAATTCGTTAATTTCTCATTTTAAAAATAATCTTTACTGGAAGGATTAAAATTATTTCTGTTTCCAAAGGTAAGTTCTGTTTTTTTTTTTATCTAATTAATACGTACTTAATAAAAATAGATTTCAATATGCTGCACAGGTCAATTGGACACTAAATATATACTTCACTGTGAATCATTGCATATTATATTTCTGAATTCTCTTTCAACCCCTAGTTATACTATGGAAAGGGAAGTTATCAATAACGCACTTCAACTTAAGCCAAATTCTTGTGAGCCCATGACGTCACCGAAAGAGTGAATCTAAAGGGAATAGCATTAAAAATACTAGAGTGATATACACAGAGAGCCTGGTCTGTCAACCAGTAGCAGAAGAGACATTTTCTGAGCCTGCGGTCAGGCATGAAAAAAACTGTGGTTCCCGAATTATCCATTACGATTTTTTTTCTTAAAGACTTTAAAAATTTCGTCAAAAATTCGTACTATTGAAATATCGTAAAATATGTCGATATTACAACATTGCCAAGTATGGCGATCGTACATCAACCATATATGATATTTTTGTGCCATTTTCTTTCTAGATAAATACTGTTTACCTAATATTAACATGTAGAAAAAGCTGAAAGCATAAATTTACACATAAGCACAATATTTCACTCATAAATTTGTAGAAATAATTACATTAGTTACAGTTTTGTAGCAATAACGACAATAAGAATACCAAACAATGTTAAAACTCGTTTACATCAGTATAAATTACGTTGACATCAACATAAGCTGTCGCGGGCAGCACAAAAAGCAATGGCGGAGAAGCATGCACCCCTTGGTTTTGCATCACTTTAGTAGAGTATATTGAACGGGATTGAATCGAATTTTTTATATTTCGATAGAGAACAGATGGACTTTTAGAATATCACAAATTACAAATGATACTGCGCTTAGGAATACTGTATACCAGTAGTTCTCAACGTGTGTAATATGGGCCTCCAGGGGGGCACGCCATATTTCTGGTGGAATTATGTAGCATTTTTTTCAACTAGCAGCGGCTATGAGGGGTCCACAGAGGTAAATAAAGAATCTCAGAAGAGAGCCATGAACAAAAAAAGTTTGAGAAACACTGCTCTACACTACAGGTCGTAGAAATGACTTTGTGTTTCACAAGTTACTACATTGTTTAGTTGAACACATGTCAATCGTAAGGTAACAAAAAACACACAGTCACAAAAACTGAATTGTAAGCACAACTGCATGTGAATTGGGGCAAATAAAATGTAAATGCTTCGGAATAAGTTGCGTGATAATTGTTTCACGTTTTAATAGTGACAACATGTTTCATGACAAGGTGTATATGCACTGCAGCATCATGCCAATGGTTACTTCCTTTTTCCTGTTTCTCGGACATTTTCATCTTTCGATTATTTTAATGTTTTTATGTGGAATACCAGTTACTACAAGACCTTCGTATGCTTATGTTTTCCGCCCTTTATATCAGTCGTTTAAGGGTAATTAAATGGAAAATTGTCAATGCTCCTGAGAATAACTGCCTACTGATTTACGGAGTAATTATTTAAAGTAAACCTTTGTTAAAGCGCAAATTGTTTTGACTAACAACTGACATCGCAGAAAAGGTAGACTTTTACATTTAACTCTAGAAAAACGAAGTCGACTTTCAACTTCATTCATTATCGATTTGAAAAATCTCATTTCTTTTGTCACTAACAAAGCAACACTTACTGCTATATCTACCTCTTCCTCCTAGGGTTCTGTAAAAACAGACTTCCATTAATTAAAAACGTCTGTTGATTAATTTAAGTATTCTTCATGGTAAGTATTTTTATTACGCTAAATTATCTTATGTCTCTACTATCGAAACAAAAAATATACCGGTAAACAGTGGTTTATAGGTTATTCGGTTATTAGAAAAGAGAACTAAATAATTCCAGCCTAGTTTTGAAAATATGCAAAAAACGGAATAATAATTTTTTTAGTCGTTCTTGTTTAACACCGCTTGCTTTGAAAGAACTAAACCTAATGAATATTTCCGCAATTATGGTTAATATATACGAAATTAATATAATCACCTTTCTCATTTTCTGGTACACGAGAAAACAGAATAAATTAAAACAGAAAAAGAAGAGACAAAGAGAAAAATGCTGCATTTCGAACAAGGAATACGATTTTTGATCTTTACAACATTTTTTTTTTACAATAATTGCAACATAAATAATTCTATGACACAGAAAAGAATTAAAAATAAGTAAGAAATGAAATTACAAGGAGTGAACTAAGGCGTTTATTGAAAATTATTTGAAATCAAAGTAAAGGAAATAGAAACTGAAAGAAAAATACTCATGGACCACAGATAAAGTTTAAATTCCAGTTCTATATAAGTATCTAGCAGCAGTTACACTTTTGACTACATTACCTTTAATTTTGTATTCTAAATATAGTGTCATTATCAAATAATACCTTTGTACTTGTTAAAGTGCTATATCTTACCAAATAATTCAGCAACGAATGTAACTGTGGGTCCGAAATGTCAAGTAATTCTCAAAGTTTCCTTGTTATGACAGCGTGGAATTAATATCACATGGTGGCCCTAGTATCACATGTAATGTCTTAAATGCCAAAGTTCCAAATCGCTGGATTGGTAGCAGTAGATCAATCTTGTTACACTCAATAAATCCCGATTCGAGAGCATTGTGCTTTTTTTTTAGTGATACACTACAAACATAATTTATTCTCAAAAGAACAATCATATTTTAGGAGAGAATTTAAAGGAAAGAATCACTGCAGCTGTCATAAAATGTTACGCCAGACACGTTGAGCCGAATATGGACATAATAGAATATTACGTCACCAATGGCACCCGCATTGAAGTCTGTTGAACATAAAACGAAACTTAATTTTCGCTTTTATGGTTCCTTGACATGTTATACAAGAAAATAGTTTTGTTGCTTAATTGTTTAATGAAACATTTAAAATATTAGTATTCTTTATAATGACCCTATATTAATACTGTGCAAAAATTATATATTAAGACAGACTCTCAATATATACCTGCGTGTCATGTGAATTTTTCTTAATGATGCTTTGATTATAAGCTTGAACGAGGATAAAAGAAAACGTCTCCGTCTGATTCATAATGCTCGTTTTCAAACAGAATCATTTGTTGACATTTTCTGATCGGTTTGATTGATTCTGATTCAGTTTGAAATTTTTAATCTCAGCATCCTATAAAGGTGAAAATTCGAACTAATGGATGAGTGGAAAAATTCAGATGATAAAAATTTGATTTACTTATCATTCCACCAAAAGTACGTTTAATTTATCTCTTAAAGCAACAAAAACAAAACTGATGACCAATGCTTTCGATAGTCGGTAGTTATTGCTCAGAGAAGTATAAAAGCGTTTATATAATAACCGATTTTATTCTTTTAACAGTAATAGAGATGATAATAAAGCTTGAATCCACATATGCTGATATCAGGAACTATTTCTACAAGTGGATCATTTCAATAATCAGAATAAAAATGGAACCTAACCTGCATGAGACACTTTATTACAGGGTAGTTTGGCAATGCCAAGAGAAATAAGGGTTCAGGTACCTGTGATGGACTCTGATCAGGATTTTTCAACAGCTGATATAAGATATCCTGTGCATGTGTTCAATTAGCGCTGGCAACCTATAGGCAAACAGAAAACATATTGATAGATTTTCCCTAATAAGAGGCCGCCAAGAAAATCCAGGATCCGTAATCAAACTCAAATCATAAGCCAGTCCAATGGGTTTAAATAATCAATACCAGGACTCTGTAAAGTTGACCACTCATCAGCATTGGCTCTGGGGACGACATTGTCTTCTCGCACTTTAAGAGGTTTAACGCAAACTGATAAAATGCGCTAAAATCTTAGTAAAATTTGTTTATTAAAGTATCTTATCACGTTAACAAAATATCTTAATCACTGAAACAATTTATGAACATTTAATAAATAATTTCATATTTTTCTCATATTTTGAGAAACTGATAATTCCTCTCTCACACACACACATGTACAAACATCAGTTTCCGAAATAAATTTTGCGAAAAATAGTACACATAATACTGTTTTTACACGGATTTTTTTTTACACGATTATGATTTAACACGGTTTAGGAAAAAAAATGCCAATTCTCTTTTTATACGATTTATTTTGATCTAACACGGTTCAAACGACGCCTTTTTAAAAATCTCCATTTGAATTTAATTCTGAAAAAAATATTCTTATTCAAGAAAAAATTCCTAGAATTTACATTTGTAACAAAGATACCGCTTTTATGGTCACATTTTTCGAAGTAGTTTTAACTTTGAAAATGTACTTTAGATACACATTTTGTGCGGTAAAATACCCAAAGTAAAAACTACACTAACATAACTACACAACAAGTTTTCTCTATTTTATTCTCTATTTTATGACAAAATTGTATAAAATCTACTTCATTCGGAATAAAGTGGCAACATTGAATTCAGGGATTTCCCTCAATTTTATCTTCAATACATACGTTAGTCTTGGTCTCGCATTTCGTGTTTAAAGTTAGAAGTGTTTAGATGTTTAATAGAAGAAATCGGAAAAAAACATGTTTTGTTTTTTGAAGTTTTCTGTGCGTAATATAAATTTATTAAATTTTGCTGATAGGTAATTTACAATTTTTCATCATCTGATTTATTAACTACAATTCAAATATTTTTGTAAGCTTTACCACAATGTCGGATAATTCAAATATACAAAAGCAGAAAAGGAAATCTATCTATTTGGATAATAAGATCCAAATTTTAGATCGTCTTGAAACTGGAGAAGTTTCAACATCCATAGGAATATATTTTGATTTGAACGAAGCTACCGTAAGATCCATCAAGAAAAATGAAGATAATATTAGAAAATCTGTGCTTTCTGGAACAAATTGAGCTCTAAGTCGTCATCGTACACGAGAGATATCGTAAAAGTGAATATGGAAAAGGTACTAATAATGTGAATAGAAGATAACTCGCAAAAAAGAATACCTCTAGACGAAAATACTGTCAAATAGATGGCATTACGAATATATAAGCAGATAAAAGAAATGGAACTAACCACATCGGCTCAGTTAAACAAAAAATATATTTTTCTGCAAGTACAGTTTGACTTTCAGGATTTCTTCAAAGACACACGTTTCATAATGTAAAGATAAAAGGTGAAGTTGCATCTGCAGATGATTCGGCTGCTAAATAATTTTGTCCAAAATTGTCCCAAATCATTAAATATGGTGGATACACTCCTGATCAAATTTGGAATGCAGATGAAACTTGTCTTTTTTGGGAAAAAAATGCCGAGTAGAACCTATGTAGCAAAATCAGAAAAAAAACTGTTGGTGGCTTTAAAACAGCTAATACTAATCCTGTGACCGTTCTATTTTGCAGCAACGCTTCACGAGATCCTATGTTAAAACCGCTGCTCGTCAATCGATCTCTAAAACCACGGTCAATCAAAGGTGTAGATTTGAATAAATTGCCAATGTATTGGATGGCAAACAAAAATCCTGGGCTGCAAAAGAAAATTTTAATGAAAGGTTCCATAAATGGTTTGTTCCAGAAGTTAAACGCTATTTGAAGGAAAAAAAATCGAATTTAAAGTTCTATTGATTATATACAATGCGCCTGGCCATCCTGTTTTGGAATACCCAAATGTGCAATTTTGCTTTCTGCCGCCTAATACGACACCCTTAATACAACCGCCAGACCAAGGTATAATTGCCACATTTAAAACTTATTACGTAAGACGAACATTTCAATACATTTTGGGTAAACTAGATAAGGCTAAAACACTAACAGTTATTGATATGTGGAAGAAATTTTCTATTTTAGATTGTATCGGACAAGTTGGATTGACGTTATCAGAATTAAAACCATCAACTTTAAACGCATGCTGGAAAGCTATTAGGTCAGAATTTGTAAAAAAAGCAATGATCCTGTACACCCAAATACGATCCTAATATCATCACTTTAGCACATGCAGTTAGTGGAAAAGGATTCGATTATTTATTGTTTGCAGATATTGATGAATTGCTGGTTGACAAAACTCTTAGCGAATATGAAATAATAGAAGTTGTCCTTCAGACTCCTGATGAAAAAGAAGAAAGTGATGGTGATGAAGAGCACTCACTGCAGGTTTAATTAGAGAAGGGTTTCAAATGGCTAGTAAACTTGAAAGTCATTTTCTTGCACATGATCCCATTGTCGAACGAGCTGAGCAATTTAAACGTTAACTGAAGTCATGTATGGCGCTTTATCAAGAATTATACAAAGATCTAGTCAAAGCAGGATCTCAACGATTGATTGCAGAGTTCGTTGTCAAAACTAATCAAATTTCGGAATCACTGGAAACAAGTGGTAATTTGGTTCCTCATGCCATAGAGAGCATTTCACTATTGGAATATGAACACGATGGTCAAAATGTTTCAAGCGATGAAAGTGATTTAATTCCAGTCTTACGCAAACGAATGCGTCTATTGTCAGAAAGTGACAATGAATAAAATCTAGTTAATAAGGATATGTAAGTCATGTTTTTTGCACTTTTGTATTTTTAAATTAGTGACATATCAATTTCTTTATGAAGGATAATTTATTTTATACATGTGCATATAATTATCTTTATAAGTTTATAAAATAAAAAATGTGTTTAAATGAATAAAAATCAAATAAATATTTAATTAAAGATTTTAATACGATTTGTTTGAAAACAGCTTATTATTTGTATTGCATATTCACGTCTGGAAGCAATCTTCCATTTTTTAATATGTAACTGTGTTTTTTTTTTTACACGGTTTTTTTCGGGAACCTATCTAACGTGTAAAACCAGAATTGGGTATATACAGTTATGTTAATCATTACGACGTGTACTAAGAGTCATGATAAATGAAACGAAGATAGGGAGAAAGATCCTAAGATAATGTTTATGCATTTTATGAAATATCTGAGCTAATATTTTTATTATTCACAAATATTATGTTTCTAAAACATTGAAAACGGTATTTCAAACAGTTCTCTGCGAACAACAAAAATAAACACAGAAATGATTATCATGAAATAAATTCTTTCTCAATCGAATAAATAAATAAACATGTTATTTAGCGAAATATTAAATTTTTCTTAAATTCTGAAGAAACGTATTTTCACTAAAAACAGTTTTTTGGTGTACTATATACATGATATCGACACTTCCATGGGTCTGATAATCAATAAACGATACGATATTCTTTGCAGAATTTAAAAGAAACATATTATTTTTTAATTGCTTCCGATTTGTTGTTCGCTTACAAACTGAAAAAAATACATAAAATGAAGGTTCCACAACAAATAGCTTTCTAGCACGATATTCCAAAACCATATCTTCATTTACACTTATATATATATATACAATAAAAATATGCATAACTTGATATTTTTAAACGAAATCAGCATATAAAAGAATGATCTGTTCTAGAAAAACATTTAGTATTGACTAGACTAAAAGCCGAATCGTTTGCTTTGTTCAGTTACTGTTATCTGTAGCACACATGATACGAACATTTTTGTTTACTAATATAATTGAAAATCCTGAGTTTTGAAAGTAAACAAAGTAGGGATGTTCATCTGTTTGAAATCTGCAGACCAGTCTAGACAAAATATTCTTCTGGATAGAAGATATCGTGTTATTTCTAAAAATAATGGTTCACAAACGTGACTCTCATAATGAACCGATATTGTGCACAATTCATATATGTATAACAAAGTGCAATTTTAAACAGACATTAGGGCAAATTTAAACAGAACATTAACACAAATTTAAACAGACATCTATTATGTCTTTCTAAAATACCAATAAAATATAGATATTTTCTTTTTCCACAGGAAATTTCTCATTTTATATACAGTAGACACTTGGTTTACGCTGGGGTTAAGTTCCTTATGATGATCCAGGCGTATATAGAATTGGCGTAAATGAAACCTGAATTGTAATGCATATTAATGAGATGCATTCCAGGTGTACAAAAATTGGAACTCTCATGCAATAATACAAAACATTTTAATATTTTAAACATTAACATTATATCCATGCATTAAAATTATATTTATTTCCTAATACTTACCTGTAAAATATATATAAATAGGCATTACTGATGAGAGGAAGGTTCTGGTTGTGGATCTTTAGGATCGATTGTATCATGTTCTGCCGTATTTGGGTCAGTTAAATGCTCTTCAAATTTCTTTTAAAATAAGAAACGAGGGTTGTTTCCTTACAAACATTAGGGCGTGATTCCCCACCCTCCATTCTTCTAATAACTTTCATCTTTTCTTCTAAAGTTATAGATTTGGGTGATCTTTTAGTAGCATTTTCACCGGCACCTCCGTTCTTACGATCATATATGGTTCCAGTTTCATTTTTTATTTGAAACAACAAGTTTTTAAAAAAGTCTAGGGAGCAATGTTAAAGTACAGAATAAACCTCAATAATGCAGCACAATAATTATAAACACAACAGAGAATTCAAGTTCACAAACCGAGTTTTAAAATAAAATCACCGTTAAAGTACTTATTAAAAATATCTGAAAAAAATTATCGCCGACACGGCGGGAATCGAATTCACAACTCTCTAGATACATATCGGAGCGGATTACCAGTTAAACCACTCATCAGACGCTAATAATATTCCAGAATAAGACTTAAATATTTCACTGAGATTTTGCGGACCTTGCGTCATCTATACTTCAAGATAGGCGACTTTTCCATTTGTTACTAACGATTTAGATGTTAATGAGGAGGTTCCTCATGTAATTGACGACAACGTTGACGCCCTGTACACACACGACCATTTGATATGCCGAAACGGAATCAGGATTTGTCTGTGAAAAACACTCTCCTCCATTCCGTAGTCCAATGTTGCCTAGCTAAATACCAGTGGAAATGGCATAACGGGTGATGTCGCTGCAAGGCAGGTGCCGGACTGAACGTTCCGCCCTCATTCCTGCATCATGAAACATGTCTAATGGTTTGCATAGAGACCATGGTACCCATAGTGGTCTGCAAATCACTCTGCAGCACAGTCGCTGTGGTGATTAAAATTTGGTGAATGGCCGTCCTACAGAGCATATGATCTTTACATCCTGAGTTGTATGTTCTGGTCCCGTACCTTTCGTTTGTGTTAGTTGGTTCTCTACGAAGTTACGTTAATGCGCTGTTACACTATGCTCTCATTCAGCGTCATGCATGTAGCGATCACTCCGAGATAGAATCCGAGCTCTCACATATTAGCGATTTGCTCTCTCTCAGAAGGCGTCAATTGCACGTAAGAGTACCTCCTGCATCTCCAAGGCATTGTCCGAACATTTTCGTAGCATGCACTCCAACCTCATTGTCTGTCGTGCTAAGATATGAGCACGTGGGCCCCGGTATTTATCCATGGAGGGGCTGGGTGTCACATGCCCATTCGCTGCAGAACTTCGGTCATCTGCATATTTCCACTAGCCGATTGATTTCTGCGATTTACATTTCTATACTTCCATTCATTCTTGGTGTTGTGTTTTCCATTTTTGAGCAGTGTATTTCGCTCATATTGAGCTTCCTAAGTCTTTGTCATCTTTTTTACTCATTAAGCATTTAAAGGCGGCTACTAAGGGTGGAAATAATTTAATTCACATTTCACAACAGCCTTACTGTCAAATTCATTAATTAAATCAGTCTTGTTTTCAATGCTATTGTACGAGGTTGATCCGAAAATATGTTTGCAGGCATATAATTCATAAAGGACAGATATACGTAAACCTGCCAACACATGTCATCGTGTCCAATGGTGCAAAGAATAGCAGAGATAATTTGGAATATGATATGCATAAGATTTTTCATAATATATACTTATAAATAGGAGGATAATGGGGGTCCTAACTCAGTGATGGGTCAATGTTAATCCTACGGGACCCACCACCCATGTGTTTGAAGCTGGTGGTTTTTGTTGTTGTTGTTTTACCTCTGAGCGGCACTTTTTTGCACACCATGGGCTAAATGGCCAAGTCACATGGACCCCAAAGGCTCAGAGAAGGCTGGGAGAGGGGACCCACTGGAACAGCTGTTGGGAGACAGATGATAGCCTCCCGTCAAGGCCATCCAGCGTGTTCTTTAGCATGCACAGGTATGACTCTCCGGTACACGGGACGACGGCTTAACGTCGTATCCGACGGATGGCGTCCTTTCCAAGCCCGTCGGTGTCCCCTACTGACCGTGGGCAGGGCGGGGAATTTTACGGAGATAAATCTCAATGCTGACCCAGCTGGGACTCGAATCTGGGAACTGCAGCTTACGAGCCTGGCACGCTACCAACTGAGCCACCCCCGCCCCCAAAAACTGGTGGCATGTCATTATTAATCACATTGGTCACAACTATCACTGTTTTTAAGACTGAAGTCAGACAATGTCGAATAAAATACCCACCACCACCGATCACAAACTCCCAAACCAGTCCCTTGGTTTCTACCCTCATCCATTATTTTTTCCCTCAAGTTCAGATCCGCCATTTTGAATACTGACGTCACACGCCCCCCTGGTTGACCCATCGAAATCAGTTTTCTCTATGCGCATTTAATTTAATTGTGGTGCCATCTAGTGTCCGTATTATTTTTAATGCGTTTCCTGTATTTAAAAAAAAAAAATTCTTCGGACGCTGTGACTTGAAACGGCAATCATTTTGGCTAGTAGCTGCGCATTACCACACTCGGATATGCCTTATTACTTAGTGAGGTGGCTTAGATGTGTCTCATGTGGGGATAAGCGCTCTTTATACAACAATCTAGTTATATTTTCCTTCACGAATTTTATATTGATGTATTTTTATTAACGTATGTTTTTTTTTATAACCAAAGTATTTTTATTTCTTTATAACTCGCGTTTTTCTGCAAAAATCAACCTTTCGTTTATTTTATTTTTATAGCCTACGTATTTTTATTTCTTTATAACTCACGTTTTTTCCACGTCAGTTAATATTTTTTTTCATTTTTACCCAGTGGCTTTTTCCATTTTTATCCATTTTTTTTTTCATTTTATGTGGGACAGTCTTTTAAATCAGTATCTGCAGCATACTCCTTCTTCTAGTATAAATACGACATTTTCAGTCAGAATCTTCATTCTGTTGTCAGACGTTGACAGTGATAGTTCTCTGCTTCTGCGTCTCCGTAATTTTTTCAACTGTTAGAAGCCAATAGCAATAGTTCTCGACGTCCTCGTTTAGTGTTCCGTAGGCCAATGTTGCCTAGCTCAATACCAGTGGAAATGGCATAACGGGTGATGTCGCTGCAACGGCAGGTGCCGGACTGGACGTCCCGCCCTCATTTCTGCATCATGAAACATGTCTAATGGTTTGCATAGAGACCATGGTACCCATAGTGGTCTGCAAATCACTCTGCAGCACAATCGCTGTGGTGATTAAAATTTGGTGAATGGCCGTCCTACAGAGCATATGATCTTTACATCCTGAGGTGAGTTGTATGTTCTGGTCCCGTACCTTTCGTTTGTGTTAGTTGGTTCTCTACGAAGTTACGTTAGATGCGCTGTTACACTGTGCTCACATTTAGCGTCTGTAACACTCCAACCTCATTGTCTGTCGTGCTAAGATATGAGCACGTGGGCCCCGGTATTTATCCATGGAGGGGCTGGGTGTCACATGCCCATTCGCTGCAGAACTTCGGTCATCTGCATATTTCCACTAGCCGATTGCCTTCTGCGATTTACATATCTATACTTTCATTCATTCTTGGTGTTGTGTTTTCCATTTTTGAGCAGTGTATTTCGCTCACCTATTAGAAACAAGCAAGGAGAAAGCTAGACCTCTGGAGCGCAGTGAGAAAATGAATTTGGCACCTCCATAACAATTATATGTAAACATACAATGGGGACTCTATAAATAAAGTGAATTTAATCATAACTTCAAAAGATTTTATTTGAGAAACTTTATCATACATTATGATTAAACATATCATGCATTCTATATATAAATTGAATCGTTCTATATTGTTGTCAGATACTGACATAATATTTGTATTCTAATGTCGTAACAGTTTAAGGTATGAAAAAAAAATGTTCTTCTATATTTACTGCAGATAAGCTATTAGCATTGCGGGTCAAATGTAAAACATTTCTCTATATCTGTGATTTTGTGAGATGATAATGATGAATAAATACATATATATATATATTAAATTATAGATTTAGATCGCTAATTACCGTTACATCAATTAACCTGAAGTGGTAAGTGGTACAACGCGCCGAGGCGGGAAATATTTGGATTTCGCGCCGTCCCGAGTCCACTCGAGCCCGATTTGGAAAACAACATTCTCTAATGCATCATAATGCATGTATTCAGATATGTGTGTGCTAATCATTTATTTTATTGTCATATTAGTAATTATAATCATTTTATGACAATATTAAAATGTTGATGCTGTATGGAATGAAAACTGGCACAACACTAGTAAAAACTGAAAGTTCGTGGATAACATCATTATAAACCCAAAGAACCATTCACTTATTAAAGATAGAGAATGCATAAAAGAAACTTAAAAGTTGCCTATATTTATGTTTAATTACGTAATATTAAATTGTTGATATAATAATTAAAAAAGTTTATATTTTTACTTATTTTTCACAATTACTACACCTATTTGAAATTTATATTATTCTGAGCCTTAAGTCGTCTGTTATTTTCAGCCAAAGTCCGAACTCATCTTTAAATTGTGTCATTTCTATCGTCATCTACCCCATGAGTAATGTTCATTTCAGCTCGAATTCCATCTAATAACGTGAAGAGTCGGTTTTCTTTAATAATTTCATTAGCACGTTGAACTGTAGTGAGATTTAGTGACTATGACGGATCTTCCGGATTAATTCGCTACACTTACGCGATAGTCTCTCAACAATTTAGACAAATTATGCATATTTTTGACAATAAACAACTGTCCCATATCGTTCACACAGTCATCGATAAATTTCGCTTGGTTTAACTCTTTCTGATCGTAAACATCGAATAACACTTAGCTCTTCTAATAATTAGGCACATAGTCTAATGTTTTGCTTCACCAGTATCTGAATTTTTATTTAATGCGTGTTGTGTTTTTGTTGACAGTCAAATCTAATCGTTCAAGTATCTTAAGTGTTTTATACGGAATTTAAATGCTCATTAAATATGTGATTTCTATCACTATAAGCATCGAATGGGATACAACGCAGAAGAAACAGATCATTTTTCAGACATTACAAACCAAACACTTTTACATCCATTCCTGCGGTTGTGAATAAATTGACAATGTGCATCCCATTGCTGCATACGATTCCTGTCAGGTAAATAAAGCATATTATAAATTCTGTAAATGGTAGCTACGCATACATTAGAAGGAGAGCTGTATACAAATCCTTGATGATGATGCACAGAACATGACAGGTCAAGCACAAAATGTCCGACCTCCCCTTTTCGTGGTGCAGGCCGTTAGTACCTTTCGAAACAGATTTCTTCTGGGAGAGAAAGGAAGGAGAGGGCTGACAGATCAGTGTAGCCAACTTACCTGGTCATCTATGGTCACTTTTCCTTTTTTTCCTCCCTGCTGATGAGTGATCAACTTCACAGGGTACTGGGGCTGACCATTTATACCCACTGAACTGGAGTGGTTTACGACTTTGAATTTTATTATGAATCCTAGACTTGCTGCACTGGTAGGCCTCTGTTTGGGAAAAATCTAACGCTGTGTTTTCTGTTTGCCTATGGGTGCCAGCACAAAGTGAGCAGAGACACAGGATACCTTCTAACAGCTGCTGGATAATCCTGATCAGAAACCATCGCAGGTACCTGAATCTTTATTTCAGCTAGTTGGGCATAACCAATCTTACCCTGAAATAATGTGTCTCAGGCAGGCCATTTTCCATCTAGGTTCTGTTTCTTGAAAGTGTCTTCTTCAAAAGGTGGTGTCTGAAGTACCTACCAGTATCGGTGGCTTGAGCCTATAGCGGTAGGGGAAAGAACATTTGGCCCATTCCTCCTATTAAGGGGCTGTTTGATATATTGGCACTATCTCTCTCTCAATAAACCTAGTTTCTGTAAAAAACCTGCTAATAATTTTCTCTGTACAGTTACCTGGAATGTGAGGACGCTGCAGAGTGATTATTCACTTGACGTCCTCACAGAGAAATTTCAGTGTTATAACTGGATATTCTGAGTTTGCGAGAGACCCGATGGATTATTTTTTCTGAGTTTGCAAGAACCAGAAAAATAAGAGAATTACCTTTAACACTGAAGCTCTGATAGATCCAGATATAGCCAAAGCATACCATGATTCGGTACTTCTTCATTTTGACGATCGTGGTTTGGTTACTACTGAAGTTAAGAAAGAATGGAATCAGTTTAAACAGGCTTTTCTTCAAACTAATAGTGCAATTTTTGGTAAAACGGACAGATCATACAAAGTTGTTTGAGTGATAAGGTTATGGAGCTTATTTCTGAAAGAAAAAATTGCAAGAATAATTTAATCAACACTATTCTAGACCTATCAGACAGCATTACAAAGATCTTAAAAAAGCGTTTAAAGGATCAGTTAACAGCTGATAAGAATCTTTGGCTTGGTAGCCAGGCTAGCAAAACAGAGAAAGCAGTGAAACCGCACAATAGAAGGGATTGTACCAGATTATTAATGTTTGGGTGGGAATAAAGAGACAGTCACACTAGTGACACACACTAGAGGGATAAACATGGTAAGGTGATTGAAGGTGAGGACAGCTGAAAGTTGAAAATTACCTTGCAGGAACATTTTTAATATTATATTGTTGCTATTAATCTGAGAACTCTAGATTATAATATCGGTTTCGAAATAATTATTATGACCATAGTAAAAGTTCACAAATACAGATTACGACATTCAAAAGCAATAGTTACATTGAATGGGAAGAAATGATTAAGGTAGTTTTAGAGGAATACATTAGTTTGTGAGAAACAATTTGCTTTTTTCACTGATGTTTTATAACTTACTCATGGTATTTTCCTGCAGCTATTAAATAGTATAAGGAAATACGAGTATATATTGCAAATAAAGTAACTTACTAATTACATAAGTTAACGAACTAAATACATAAAGATTTTCCTAAAAACGTTGTATGCAGTTGCAAAAACAATTTTTCCTGGATTGTAGAGTATTAAACATAAAATATATTTTCTGGAAATATTTATATACTTAGCAATATTTTCTGCTTTTAAAAATGTTATGTTTGCCCGTATTTTTTGTACTCAGTTGAGATAAAGAATGCCAACTGATCATCCCTCTTCAGAATAAGCAATCATCTTCATATATGCAGAATGTATGCACAGAAACGCCTTGCCTCTTGTTTATCATTTCACCGAAAACGTTCTTATTACACCATAAAAAAGTAGGAATTCTAAATATTTTCCTTCCTACGTGCTTTCGGAAGGAAGGACATAATCATTTCCTCAACATAAGTTTCCCCACACTCCATTTTTTTATGGAAAGGGTCCAAGTGTTGATAGTCCGGAACTGCAGGGCTTTGTCTGGCAAGATGCACCATTTATGTTTCGCACGTGAATGGACACTATTCGCTTTGCCAGTTTCATGAAGCAAAGAAGCGACCGAAACAAATTGTAAAGCTAATGCAGTAAAATATTTGAAAAAGAATGTGTCTATTTCAAAGAAAAATAATTGTAAAGGCGTAGCATACAAGCACATAATCGACTTCTTTATGTACTATGAATTCAATGGAACAGAAGAAAATGCGCTTTTCTTGGCCCTACGCATATTAATATATTCCTTAATATAACACATCTGTTTTATAGGGTACTCAATTTAAATAATGATTTCCTGATTTTTTTGATAAATATTCATTTTTTTTTCCATTTTCCTGACTCTCTTAAAGAGATGATGAAATGTTGAAATTATTCTGCTTAGGATGAAGATCCTAGAAACCATTTCTTTCGCCAGTTTTTTTAATAATCTCCGCTGTCTCAATTCCTGATTCCAACAAACATTTGTTATGTTGTCCCGTAGCAACTGATGCATAAAGCAAAATATGAGAGACACTGTAGTTAATCAAACCTACATTTTCCTCTTAACTTCTTTTTCAAATTGATTTGTATTTAAATCGTTAAACCCGTTGAATTGAATCATAGATTTCAATATTTTATAATATTTATATTATATATGTATATAATTCACATTTCTAAATGATTGAAAATATATCCCAACCAGTGAGAATGGAATGATTCGTCTATGTCAGTGATTTCCAGCGAGGGTCGTTTAGAAATTTGTGGGGCGTTTTCTAGACTTTTTCTGAGGAAATAGAATAAGTGTAATATCAAACACTTAGACTGACATAGTTATGAATATTTTAATTTCGACAGAGAATCCTTTGAAATTCATGGAGCAATGTATTCATAAATTTATGCATAAGACAAATATTTTTCAAATTGTTATACACAGGAAAATAGTAGGTGTTAAAAATACCGGCTAGAAAGGGTTGCTGAGCCCAAATAGGTTGGAAACTACTGGTCTATACATATATACAAAGGACAACAAGTTATTTATTAATATAACTGAAACCATGGAATTCTGTTGAAGTGATCATACATTTAGCAGGATGAATTTGTACCATCCATGATAGTGATATACAACGACATGTCACACAAGCTACTTAAAATATCATTTTTTTTTAGGAACAGCACACCTCTCTTAGTGTAGTTGATGCATCACGGAGGTTACAGTTTTGACGGATGATGATATGTGGTAAACTCTTAAGTGTCCCAAGCATACTCATGAGATCTGGAAGCTGAGAACTGATATTCACGTTATGAAAACACTACCTTGAGATGCTTTTAATAGTTTATCAAGCATTGTAGTTTTGGCTGATGAGATCCTTTAGACATGTATAATATTCAGGAATCGGAGTATAACTATTTTGACACATAGAGTTTATACGTTTGGAGGACGATTTCATAATGTGAAGAAGAATGATCAGTTTACACCCATTAACTCAAATGAGCATAAAAATATGTAACACGTGAAATGTTTTGAAAAATAGGAAAAAAAGTGAAGTATATAAAAAATTCCAGAAAATATATTTCGCATTTAATACTTCAAAATCCCACAAATGTAAAAATATTCATCAAATTATTTTATAGCTGCACAAAATGATTCTTAACAAACTTTATATTTAAATAGGTCGTCAGTTTAAATCACTTTATATATATATATATTGGACAAGGGGAATGCTGTTTTATTAAGCTACTTGATAATAAGCTGAAATTACGTCAGGCTGTCAGATTTCTCATAGTGCAACTCCAAACCTGGAGTCCTGGCCACCTGATAAAGGAGACTCACGAATTAAAGACCAGTCGTGAATCTCGATGTTTCCAAACAGGGAGCTTTCAATCAGTGGCTGCTGAACAGAAGAGTTGTTCGTCACTAAAGACAAAATGGAATCATTCATCATCCTATTTGAATCTATAACAATACCACCGAAATCACTATCGTCGATGCACTGGAGTTAGGATAAACGGCACAATTGTTTGTTTTACTGTAATCCTGCATATGTAGATCTTGGTAATCTTGGTAAGGTTTAAAAAGCATATGTGGACCACAGGCGAAAGGTGAAAATTGAAAAAAAAACATGCATTTATTCAATGCTTCGCATTTTTCACTCGTTCTCGCTTTCAGTTATACACTGGTTTCCATAAATTAAATAGCAACACTATGTTATGGCAATGGGAAGCTAACGTCGAAACTCTATTACTTCTGAAATAAGTTTTTTTTATTTTTTGTTTGAAACTTATGATAGCAGATAAAGATCTCAATCATATATATCAGTATCTCGTTTTTCAACAATATTCGTTCAATATTTAATTAGTTATGGAAGTTTGAATATTTAACAAACGCAATGCTAATCTTAAGAAACTTATACAAAACTGATGAATAGTGAAAGAAATATTTAACAAACTTCTAAAATACACACTTTTTTATTAAACACTTTGATACAATACTTCTTACTAAGTGTTGATTAACTTCTGAAGTCAATTTTTATGACTGGCAATGCTATTGTTAAATATTCAAACTTCCTGCTCTAACTCATTAAATACTGAACGAATATTTATTGTTGAAAATCGAGATATTCATATATTTGATTAAGGTATTTATCTACTATCACATGTTTCAAAACAAAAAATAAAAACTTATTTTAGAAGTTATAGAGCTTCGAGGTTAGCATCTATTGACATAATAAATGGATGTTCCTTAATTGTGGAAACCAGTGTATATGTCGTTTGGTAAAATAAATGGATCATTTGTCTGGTTTGAGGTTTTCTGCTTTTCACGCTCTCTCCATGGGACACAAAAGTATTTTTCTGGCTGGTCCTCATTTGAGAAGCATTGGTCTAAGAGATACAAATCCTAAATATTGGTGTGAGGTGATTTCTTGATAGAATCCACCGATATCGTCTAGCCAACATAAACTGCAGTACAACCAATTGACCAGACTGCCAGTTGGTGTCCTATTATTTAACATACAAATTCGCTTAGCTGTCGATATTGTTCTCTTACATGTTTGTCTCGACATTTCCCAAGTTTTATTGCTTTTTTCCGTCCATTAACCGAAGGTACCGTTCTTAACTCACCAACGAAGGTAAGCTGCATAATTCATATTTCAAGCACTGTTACATTCTTTTATGTGCAGCTATTATACCAGTATTTTATCCTTTGCTTATACGTATTAGAATGATCCAATCTTTTCATTTCCCTGGTCGAGAATAATTTTTAAACCGGACACTAAAGGTGAATAGTCCTCAATCTAGAACTGACACTACCCTTAATATTTTGCCTTAAGGAAACATGCCTATCTTGAGGCGTTATTTCCACAAATTAATAGCAAACATTTCTTTTTATAATTAGAATTAGAAATAAAAGCATGTTTAATTCCAATCTAACTCTATCACATTCTTCATGTATGCCTTAGGACCACCGTGAAGTTTCACATAGAATGCGTAAAAGAAAAGCAACACATACTTTCAAAACCGGTTTTATTTTGTTAAGTTCAAATGTAGGAAGTTACAGAAATTTAGTTTTTCTCTGCCTCAGTAATACTTAGATGCCAGTTTATTATGCATACCACCCTGGTCACATAAATGGTTCATTCCAACACGTAATACGTAATATGACCGCGGTGTACGGTATAAATTAGGCAGACCAGCACTTCGACCATCAGTCAGAGTTGAACTGAGATTCAGAATGGGCAAAACGAGCGACTTTGAACGTTGCATTATAGTCGGTGCTAGGCGTGCCGGTTCTAGCATCTCCCAAATGACTGTCCTCATCAGCTTTTCCTTCACAATCATTTCAAATGTTTACCAAGAATGACCGGAAAAGTAAATAAATGGACGGCGGTCTTTAAAAGCCCATCGGTGTCACATTTCTCACAGAGGGGCAATCGAGTTAGCATAATGCAGGCATAGGTGGAACTCGATTCTGGGAACATCTATTTACATGCCTGGCTCCCTACGGAATGAGCCAAATCCCGCCCCTCAGGACAACAAGTGTAAACATGATACTATTCAGCAAATGCATCCTCTAATTAAGAATGAAGCAATTGTCAGTGAGGCAGAGTACAGCAAATTAGTAGATGCTAAACTAAACTTGTAAATAATGTATAAAATTACCAATCACTAAAGATCAGACTTATGCATATATTTCCCGCTGGATGAACTCCGACTGTTGAAATGCCCTGAAATCCTTTTCAAGGTTATCTGCAAATATTTGACAAACAGGAGGGTCCTCGCAAAGAGTGGGGACCAAATTATAAATCATTCATATTATAAGGGTTGTTCACAGGGATTAAATTTTGGCCACTTCTTTGGAACGTTATAGCTAACACAATTTTAAATATAAAGACAAATGATGAAACCATTTTGTAAGCATACGCAGACGATATAATAATTGTCGTCTCATTCTCAGGAAGACATAGCTTAGATCAAGTCAGACCTCCAATACTTTGGTGATCTGACCACTTTAATAGGTTGCTGTTTAAATTATATGAATTTTAATATAAATGATTAAAGTGCATATAGGTTATATCAAAGAAAGTTGTTAGAACAAAAAAGTGACAATGTTCTAGAACATCTTGAAAAATGGGCTATAAGAGCAAGATTGGTATTTTGTCCTGGAAAAACACTTGCAATGGTCTTTCCAAAGGAAAGTCAGATGCGCAGACTCCTTTCTTATAGGATTTAAAGATCAAAAAGTAGTGAAATAATATCACCAAAGTATTTGAGGGTCTGGCTTGATAATAAACTGACATGGTAAGCGCATATAAATCATATGAAATAAGGATGAGCAAAAATATTAAACCAAACTCCATGGAATGTTCTCAGGAACATGGAGACTAAAAGGAGGCGTTATAAAAGAACTACATAAAAGAGGCATAGAAAGAATAATGGCATATGCATATAGGGCCTGGTGACCGCCTGGAAAAACTTCCCGAGTGGTTAATAAATTTCAACAGATCCAACGATTTTCTTTAATTGGAATAACAAAGTGTTTCAAAACAGCTTCCACAACGGCGTTGCAGTTCCTTGGATTCCTACAAGCATTTGCCCTTACTTCTCTTGCATTCCTTCCAATCGATTGGTCATAGATCAGAATATCAGTATATCAGTATATCTATATATATAGAATATCAGTATATCAGTATATCTATATATATAGAATATCAGTATATCAGAATATCAGTATATCTATGACCTGGTCATAGATCAGGTCATAGATAGAATCATTGCATTCCTTCCAATCGATTGGTCATAGAGCAGGAGGCTGAAATCTTTCGCAGCTTTACCTTGAAACAAGACGGAACGATTTGTGAAGAAAACATAGTAAGTAATATATTTCAGAATCCCCAATTAAAAAACGGGATATCTACCCATCTAAACATCCAAGTTAAATGGGACACAATTCTACCAGAGAAAGACCTATAAGATAAGAAGTCTTCACCAATGGTCAAAGATGAAAAATCATACTGGCGCAGCAAAGTGTGTGTTTTAAGGGTTAAACATTCTAGTTGAAGAAAGCTATTTATTAAACGATACCACAACGGTATTTCAGGTTGAGCTCTTCGCCATCCTCAAAACAGCTCGTTGGTTCAAACAAAACCAGAATATACAAAAAAAAATTCATTTATGCAGATATTCAATCGGCTCTGCAAACCCTGCACCAATTAAATTATAAAAATCTTATGGATAATGACATTAAAAATATGCTGAATAGATTAATTAAAATACAGAGGAATTCAGAAAACAATAAAATATAGAGGAAAACAGAAGTATTAACTTTTATATGATTAGAGGTCATCAAGTCAATACACTGGTCTCCATGAAAATCCTCGTTCGAAAACAAAATGGGCGTGCTTTATAGATTTCAGGGTGCTGAATCCGAATCTGACATCCAAATGTTTATATAAGACACTATTTTCGTGGGAGAGTATATAGAGTATTAGGATGTAATATGTCGCTAATGCTGAATTTCTTACATTCACACCTGATTTTTTTTTCCACAAATGATGGGAGCGGTCTCGGATGAGCATGGAGAAAGACTCCATCAAGACATATCCAAAGTGGAAAAACGATATAGCGGCAAATGGAACGAAAGCATGTTGGCGGACTACTGTTGGGTCTGCAGCGAGAGGCTCCAGAGATAAAATATATGCGACAGAAGACCGGAAAATAATTTTTGTGTAAATATTTACATGTGTCAGGATTTATTAGTGTCAATTTGACTTTTTATAATGTAAATAAATATTTGGTAAAATATATTTATCTTCTCTGAGTAAAATAGTGTTTTTTTTTTAAATTAAACCCATATCTCTAGAAAACTGTAGGTGATAGAACAAATCGGCTGTCAGTTTCGGATTCAGCACTCTCAAAAACATAAAAATCAGGCAAAATTTTGTAAGGGAAGGGTAGAATTTTTTTTTTCTTTTCAGATTAGTGATATAGGAAACGAACACGCAGATTTATTGACGAAATAAGCTATTAGAGAGGAATATGTAGAGATTTCGGTTACAATCTCAAAGAAATGTATTTAAACCAAACTAAAATAGAAAAGTCAACTAGTGTGACAACAGAAATGGGAACAATCAGAAAAAAAAAGGACGACACATATACAGATTTATTAGGAAGGTCTCGAATAAAAGAATTTATTCAGATTTTTATGCGAACCAATTAATTACTGATCACGGGACGTTTACTAAGTATGCAAATCGCTTTAATATCAAGAGAAGTAAGGGCAAATGTGGGATCAATGATATTGGATCACTACACTACTACAGCTTTGATTGTCCTCTGACGAGGACTATCAGAAGTCAAGCTATAGTAAGATTAGGACGTATAGAGTGCATCTTTTATTGTATCACTCCTATATGCGTTCGCATCTACAAGTTTTAATGAAATACCTAGTAGATCATGAAGAAAATCTACTAGAATTAGAACAATTTGGGGGAGAAACGGTCCCCTCCCACTAACAAGAGGATTTATCCTTCCTGCTTCAAGTATAATACAGATTGAAGACTTCAAGATAATAAGAAGATGATGAAAACTATAAAATGATAATATATATTACCATTTTATAGTTTCTATCATCTTAGAAGTCAACACAGGTGATGATTTTATTATTATTTTGAAAGGTGCCTATGTGAACCAAGAATTTTTAATCTGCATATATTGTATAAAATGTATATAAGTTTTTCAATAAAGATATTAAGGAAGAAAAATTATGGTCTGTTCGGCGGATCAGAATGACATCATAATTGAATCCAATATAAATAGTTCCGATTAGCCTGTATTGCCGTATTTGGATGGGCAAGCATTTAGTAACATAGCCTCATTCATATGCAGAAGTCACAAAGTCACACTTGATTTATTCTGTAACAATAAAGCAAATGGAATTTCCTAAAATCAGGGAATACTTCTACAATTAAGTGGAAAAATCAAGTATCTCCAAGAGTGGAATTCAACCCATGGCTTTCTAAAAACATGAAACATGCTCTATCGTTTAAATATTCCAAGGCTAGTTTATTGGTAGAAATTTAATATTCATAATGACGTTACCTGGAGAATAACTACACTTGGGATAGCTTAGTGATGTAGCACCTATGATATTTTCAGTAGGTCATGGATTCGGATACCACTCTCGGTGAAATGAAAATTAAAGAGAGATATTAGAGAATAATTGTCTTTGTGCTAACCATAACGTAGAATAAATAATTGGTTTATTCAATTTGCACTATTGCGGAACAATGGGCTTAGTTGCCTATTCGGAAAAGAATGAAATATGAAAACTGTAACATTCATTTTTCTTCATAATTTAGAATAAGTTAGTTAAGAGTTATTTAACAGATCCAGTTGACACTTATAGTATTAAGATAATTTTAAGTCTTAAAGAAAAAAAAAAGGAAAATGTATATTGTTTTCCTCAGTTTTCTGTAAAACATGACAAAACACTTATTAACTTAATTTTTTTTGTCATTCTAATTTCAGAGAAGCGAAAATTTTATTTTAGAATAAGGGCAATAATGCGAACTTTGATAATATCGATTGCACGTCTTACGTAATATTGCTAGCATCTGATACTTTATTTTGGGGAATATTGAAACACTTCGCAGGTAGTGAAATCAAATCAAAGATACCGGAGAAACTTCTAGTGACAGAGAAATTGCATTGCTTTAGTAATATTCCCTACGTGCATCATCTATCAAATAGGATTATTAGTCGCTGAAGAGTATAGGAAGTCTATGTAAATTTTCTCGAAACTGAAATTGGACACAATCTGATTATATCGTAAAGCTTTTAATGGTGACAACCGGTGCTGATAATTATATTCTCTGTTTTCAGTATCCTTGAATTATTTAGGAATGCTTATAACTAGACAGTTTCATTTGAAGAGAATAAAAAAATTCCTTATTGAAATAAACGGAAAAAGATTGCAAACTAGCTATTAATTTTATGATGTTGAATTACAAATTTATTTTATTTGATTTTTTTGGGGGGAATTTTCCGTAGTAATCTATATATTTCTATACGATATTCACTTCTGTTATCCATCCAAATACATAGTTTTGTAGTTCTCTATATATTTAGTCCGCATTTATCGGCTTTAGGAAAGCTCCACAAATATGCTAAGTGTTCCCCAGGTAAAATTTCGAAATGTTTAATTAACACAGAACGATTGACAAATCCTTGAATCTGGGTTATTATCTACGAGTTTCAGAAGGTTTATCTCTACAGTGCATGAAATTATTCGAATAAATTTACTGTCTAGCAAAATGTTCTCATGGACATTTTGATTAATAATTCAATTATTATTATGGATATCTCAATCTCCAAGTCGAAAATTAATTATGGAATATGGAACACATGCCTTGCTGATAGCAACTACCTCTATAACGTCGTTCACTGCAACATACATAAAATAGACTCCCATTCTTTACTAGTAAAAACTGGTCGTATAATAAATTCTACCTCTTCTTATGTAATAGATATTGGGCTTATGCATTGCCAATGGTAACTACACTACCCGCCAAAAGTTAAGAACTGATTAATAAAATGCACATATATCAATATATATTTAAATAAATTTAATCAATTATCACCGGATGATACAAAGGTAATGTGACTGTGATAAATCATGAAACATTTGTGACAAAAGAATTTATATATGCCCTAAAAAAACGAATAAAGGAAAATGGGTGCTATAGTTGGAGCGATTTTAAATGTAAAATGTGTATTCAGTATAGGATTTAGCCCCTGTAAAATTAATGCAGGTCTCACAGAGTCGATTTTTATCCTCTATTAAATAACACAGAGAATGGGAGGCAATAGGAGCATCCTAGAGGTTTGGGAGGATTTTGAAACATGGTAATGTATCTCCCCAAGTCATATAATTAATATTCTCTCAGGTTGAGATCCTGACAGAAAACAGAACACTGCATTCGTTGGATAACTTCTTCCACAATATATTTGTTGGTAAGTCTTGCTGTGTATGTACGAGCATTGTCATTCCTTAGGAATTAATGGTAACCTATAGGGCTTGATGTAGGGATCAAGAATCTCAACTTCAAATCTCAGAGCCTCATAGGGATTGAAGGATAGCAATATATTTCCCCAAGCCATACATGTTTCGTCAGGTTGAGATTTTGACAGAACGCAGAGCACCGCATTCTGTCAGGTAAATTTTCATTTAAATTTCCATCTAAAATTTCCATCAAACACACGGAAGTTGGTACGGATACCCAATGAAAATCCATTCCACACAGACCTCCACCACTAAATGTATTTCTCTCAACGATGACTGGAGTAGTTTCGGGATCACACTACTCTTCAGATACGCATACATCTGTTATCTAGACTTCTGGAAATAGAACGTGGCTTTGTTATTCTTGGGTCCAAGCAAAGTGACTATGACATCATTGCAAGATAGACTGTGTCTGGAGGTTAAAGAGATACATACTGTATAAAGGATCGATGGGCATGGATTCCAACGTTTGAAAGCCTTGTGATAACAGTTGAAACAAATATGCAGAGACCTGAAAGAATATATGGTAATGTTGCTTTCTTGTTCATATATAATATGTATATTTAAATAATGTATTTTTTTACTTTTTGTTTTATATTTTTTTGCAATTTCTTTTGTTGTTGGAAGTATTTCATTTATTCACTTTATTTATTCTTATGAATAAAATGTTTTCACGTGTTTTTTCAGTAATAAGTTCCTTTTTTTTGTTAATCCATCGTTGTATTATGCATAATAGATTTTTATTTTCAACTACGCTCATTAATGAAAGGCTCAACATAAAATATTTCTGGATACGTCCTTGGATTGACTATTCCGCCTTTCCTTAAAGAGACAGTGGTGATCATATATTATCTAGTCTGGTGTAATTATGATATTATAGGAGAAATGTGATGCTTGGTTATAATCCATGTCATAACTAATAATAAAAAATAAGAAAATTAGTACCAATAATTCTTTCTTCATCGACTATGTCGTATATGCCTCTTCCATGAGGTAAATGTGTAACTTTGTGTCTTGGGATGATGCACATCACACATCTTAGCAAATCTAATATACAATTTGTACAAATAGGTTTGGATATTTATAAAAGGCAAAGTAGAATTACATTTTAATTCCAATAATGATTTATCTGAGCTAGAAAGTTGATTTAGAATCAATACACGGAAATAATTTAAAAACTGATTTCACCCACAAATATTCTTAAATTAGCTCTGGCAGCCATTGTAGGTTTTGTAATAAATCTCCGTTAATTTAGAATTTAAACAATTTCTCTTACAAGGCCCCCTCCAAATTATTTTAGAATTAGTAAATTAATACTTCAACAGAAATCTTTTTCTTCATATTTTGTATAAACATTTTTTTTTATAAAGTATAAAACCTACATTTGGAAATTAAGGGCCTTATTCTAACCCCCACCCCCACCCCACTCCTCCAATCCGGTTTTCTTTGATCAAGAAAAACGGTTTTCTTCAAATCAAGAAAAACTCTATCACGTTTTATTTCAACTTTATATTCATTTTTCATCTTATTTTCCATAGTATTCTTTTCAAGAGATTTTATTTTTATTATTTTTTAATTACTACTGTTTATGTCTTTGACGTTCAATAAGAACACTCTTGAACATTACACTAAATGTTAGATGAAAAAGTTGTCTAGAATTAGGTCGGATTTTTCTCGCTTTTAGCTTGATATTCAAGAGTGTTTTTAACGATTTATACCTGAATCGATATCTGATCTTTACTACTCGCTGCTTATGTTCAGTTTACTCTTCTAAAATTAGCTTATTATTAAATAATATGAAAAACTTTTATTTAGTTCCTCGGAGAGTTGTGCAATATTTAATTTGGAAAAGTAATTACCGTTCTAACGTCAGCTCGTGCAGTCGTTAAGAGAACCTTAACGAACAGATTTCGGCTCCCTGTAATTCAACAGATATTTGACCGATTGGTCCCAAGTTCCATACGTGAGTGCTCTTCGCGTGATCCCGTGTTGGGTGAATAGATAGAGTCGCTCTTTGCCATGAGAGGGGATTAAACCCTTTGCAAATGGGTGGTGAAGCCTTGGTCGTGGCTGCTTGTGAAAGTTATCTACATACGTCCAGACTCTTGGCGGGAAAAGTTGTACGTTTTGCCCCAGAGCTCTGTCGATAATTGTGAAAGATGGCAATGGAGAGGAAAAATGAGTTTGCGACCAAACATTTTGAAGCTGTAATAATTCAAGATTTTTTCAGCACCAAAAACAATTTCATTGTGTATTTTCATGACTAAGAAACTCAATTTTTTTCCTCTAACCATTTATGACCTAAACGTACTGCAAACGTTTAACACAATTCAAAATTAGTCTTTAACAAATGTTTTATTTAAAATCAATTTTCATTTAAATTTAATTCTAGTGCAATATTATTCATTTTACAATATATTTTGCATTTAAAAACGTTACTGAATGTCCCTCGGAACGTGAGATAATCACCTTTGATACATACATACAAAATACTCATGAAGCCATGGGCTACAGTGGTCCAACCATACTGTGCAGTTTTGTTCTCCAAACATGTATATCCTGAGCTATAGATGTGGCATTTGTCCAATGTAGATAAAGTCTAGTAAAGTCGTATTTAACATTGTTTGCCCATCGTATCCTAGTCTCCTCCTTTTAAAGAGGCCTTTAGGGATGCTGTTCATAATCCTATTCGCCATTATAAAGTTATGCATACGGACCACATTGTCAAACTCACGCAGTCTATCTTTGCACAATAACCTACTCAAAAGAGGTTGCCTTCTCTTTTGCCTAACCTTAGCATTGCTTACCACCTAATGCCTAAGATAGTGCATAAGCATCTAGAATCAAAGACATCAAGTATCCTGTTATCTTGCTTACAAAGTCCAAGTCTCACTATCATAACTATTTCTAGAAAGAACCGAACTATTGTATAGTATAATTTTAGTCTTTATTTGTAACTGCCTATTTTACTACACTTTCCAAAGATTCTTAAAGGTATTAGGAACAATTCCTATTCTTCTCATGGAACGATAAGCTGAAAAAATTTGTTATGTCGTGAATGGAATTCGAACCCACATCTCCCAGTAACCGGCCGGGTATGCTAACCATTACACCATCATCAGCTACGTTTCTTTTACAGCTTGGGTGTTGTGAACCAATTTTTTCAGCTTAGCACTTCAATTAATTTTTTTCAGCTTAACACTTCAATCAATTTGTTTCAGCTCAACACTTCAGTCGATTTTTTTCATCTTATCATTTCATGTGATCCATGTCTACAGGACATCTGTAATACTTCACCATCCTACCATCCTATTCTTCTCTTTATCTCATGCCGCACATCAGCTGTATCTGATAAACAGCTCCCAAGATGATTAAACTGAGACAATTACTGAAGAGTACAACGGTTCAAAGCACCATCTGATACCAATCACTTTAGTTTTCTTCCCATTTATCACCAAACCTACTCTATTACCAGTCAGGTAAACAGCACTATGTAAAGAATTCATCTCATGAACATTATTAGCAATAAGACCAAATCATCTACCTACTCTATATAAGAAATTTTGAAATCTCTAGATTTAAGATCAAAATCTATTCCTTGTAAAGAATTCCACGTAATGTAATAAACAACGAAACTGAAAAGAAAAAAAGAAGAAATTGCACCCTTGTCGAACTCCACTAGCAATAATAAACCAATTGCAACAAGTTTTTACCAACTCTCACACGTGATTCAGTATTATTATAGAAAGGTATCGATTTGCTAACTAACTTCTCAGGTATTGAATGTGAACTAAAGATCGGTCAGGAATATACAATACATTTCAATTCATAACCAACAGAGTAAAAAGCCTTTTTCAAATTTATAAAGCTAGTATCCATGGGTTTCTGAAACACTAAACCTTTCTCAACATTCTGCCTAAGTAAAAATATTTCATCTATCCCACCATTTGTGTTATCCCTCCCACTTCTGAATCCACACTCGTCATTACGCAGTTGTCCATCAACCAAAATCCTAAATCTATTAAGCACAACAATGCGAAGAACTTTACCTGGAACATAATGTGGGCTGATACTCTTTGAGTTATCACATGAACTGCGATCCCCTTTCTAAAAATCGGGATAATAATAGCTTTGGTAAAATCCTTAGGAACGATACTTTATCATAAAATATATTCAAAAATGCAAAATAATAATATACTATTAGCCCTATATAACAAAAATAATTTCTTATTTATCCCTTAAAAGAATAATGTTGCGCTTTTCATTTCCTAATGTTAAGGGTAAATTCTTCAGTTTGTGTAAAATAAAGCACTTTATTTATTATTACTATATTAAAGTTTCCCTTGAAAACGAGAATCCAATATTCGCCAGAGGCGATATGTTTTTCTTATAGTTTTTAATTCGAAACTTGAGGATCTTTGAGGATCAAAAGCAAAGTTAAATTATGAGATTGAGTTAGCCATTTTGTTTATAATAGAATTAGAGACAAAAATACACATAATTCCTTAGAACAATATGTTCAACTGGTGTTCCGAGAAATGTCAGACCGAAAATTTTATTTTTTCATTAATTTTGATATTTTAATAAATATTGTTAAAAAAGTAACGATTTCTCACGCCTAGTAATCCTCCTCTTTTCGCCAAGTATAAGGACCCGGGTTTCACCTTCCTATGTGTGTTTACGAGAAGTTACTTGGCAGTTGCCACGACAGTTATGTAAACAACCGCAGGCGATAATTTACCTTTGCAAAATTATATTTGAATTATTTTGTTTGTAGCCTTATTTCAAATATTTATTTAGTTAAATCTAATTTTGTATATAAATTTCCGTTGAATACAGAAAATAATATTTATGTGCCAAAAAAGGATACATTGGTTTACATGTGTTCCGCCAAATTTCTGTCACAATACAGTATTCCGCCATCCATAAATGGTTGGAAAACACTGCTTGTTATGATCAGGGCACGTATTTTGTTATGCCCATTTCGTCACTTACATCTGAAGAGTTCAACATGTAGATTGTGCAAAGGGATTTTCGCTATGTAAATATATTACTTTAAGAATATTCAATACAAATAGGAATATCTCAAGAAATCCGTTTTAGAATTTAACGAAAGTTTCAGATGGAATTGAACATCACATTATTAATATTAACGTTTGAAATCAAGAATACATTAGGGTTCAATTATAAAATTAAATTTCAAGTGAAAGAATATATCGGAACCTTTTTTCGAATTGTTACAAATTATGCATCAAGATAGATATTGTAGTTAACATTATTTAGTAAGGAGTATGATTACCCCTAACCAGGACAGGATCTAGAAAAAATCTAGGTAGAGGGAGGGAGGGAGGGAAGAATCACAATCGAACCAGAAGAATGTAAAAGGGAGGGGGGAGAGGGCTAGACACTGGATTTCCATTGAATTTAACATTTTTCCCCTCTGTTTTACATGTTTTTAAAAGATTGTTTGAAAAATGGATGAAATATAAAAAAAACAACAACAATGTTTTCCTCTATTTTCATTATTAGAATTCTGAAGGAGGCATCTAGATACCTATCTAAATCCGGCCCTGCCCTTAACAGCTGTATGGTTTGTACAACGAGCTCTCATGCTTCTAATAAGGTTTTTCAACAATACGGAGAACAACAAATCCCACTCTCTATAAGAACATTTCTCATTAACTAATGAATGGACTTTGGAAACCGTGGGGGTGACGACTTGCACCTTGCTTTCCCAACGCATCCCATGCCACCCAATCCCACTTCAATGGGATTGAGGTCTGGGGATTTCACCGACCAATCCATTCCCTCGATATCTTCATTCTCAAAGTCTCTACTACCTGAGCTCTATGTGGACGAGGCTATCACAATAAAAGTGAATTTTGATCCAATTGAATCTCTAAAAAGTCTTACATTGATTCAAGGCTCTCGGCTCTTTATCTTAAGGCAGTTCGAGTCCGTCGTAAGAAGACATACGCAAGTCAGTGCAGCACACTGATTAATAATACCTCCCCAGCCAACAAACCACTCCTACAAAAATTATACTTTTCCACGATATTCAGGATGTGATAAGGTGTCCCATACCCTGGCCAGATGCATTGGCGCCGAGAATCACAACTTATGCTACATAGTGATTCATCCAAAAAGAAAATCTGTCCCCATTGATCATTGGTCCAATTTAGGGGCTGTCTGCTTCATACCAGTCGTGTCCTTCAATGTACTGAGGTTATTGGTATGCACAATATAGATCTTCTAGCATAAAACCATCTTTCATGAAGTCGTTAGGACACAGTAACTCTAGACACCATCCTTCCTGTGGCAGCTGACAGCTCCGATGCAAGTTGGCGCGCTGACATCATTCTATTGCGCCTTGGAGTTAGAGACAGGAAACGACGGTTTTGAACTGCTGTTGTTCTGGGCCTACCCTGGATTATACTTCTAGAACATGTTCCACTATCTTGAAAACATCTCCAGAATCTGGAAATTACACTTTCCGACACATTCATGAATTTAACAGCCTCTATATGTGACTGTTCTGCGTCCATCTCTCCGATGGCTCTCCACCTCTGATCGTCATTCAAATGGCAATAATAATAAATTTATTGAAACCATTTTATGACATATTATAGTCAAGTTAAATGATTCCTTCTTTGCATTTTAACAAAACTGTAATCTGAAGCGCTTGCTAAAGCCACTCTTAATCCGAAAATGGGAATTTCTTGAAGCTGCTTTTATCGCCAGCTTAATTTTTTGTCGCAGTTTTTCGCTTTGAGAACTGAAAAATTAATAGCTGATAAATGTGAGCTATTCCATAGTAAATATCTTCTGAAAATATCTTTACATTCCAAAAATGATTTCTTTAGATATTTTGCAATATTGTTTCATTTTCTTAAATTATGAACAACAGTGTATTTAGTTAAAAGCTGAGAGAATATTTTCTCATTTTTGAGATTTGATTTTCCTGAAAGAGGAGAAACTTATGTTCGCGAAAGTAAGAAATATTTTTTCTAAGTCGGTTAAATGGTCAGGTTAAAAAAGGATTTCAAGCTCAGAAGTAACTGGGTGAAAAAATTATCTACACATCTGTTCGGGTCCGTTGGGGTTTTCCCGTCACTCTATTTAAAATGCACTATCTCTTACGTTTCTTTTGAACAGATATGACAACGTAAAGGCAAAGACGATAAATTTCAAAATCCACCTCCTCTCCCTTTCTAAAAGACAACGGTATAGTGAGAAGTTCAGAAATCTGAAAGAAAAAAAATGCTCCTACGTTGACTTCTATTTAAAACGAAGAACTAGTTGATCAGTTTGGCATACTGTCTTGCATGGTCACTTTTTATTGTAGCATAATTTTCGCCTTCCTAAAGAACAATCAGCTACAGAGTATTTCGGTTTTGACTGAGATCACACCATCCGAAAGAACTACGTACCCCCTGTATCATATTTATGTAAGCATCTTTACTCTTTTTTTTCTTACAATAGTCTTCTCTTTTTTATTGGATGTTAATTAGCCCACTCAAAGGAAGGGAATCAGATAAATATCTTCCTTTCCTCAACAAAGGAAATAATCCGAATGAAAAGCACAAAGCATGTATACGTACAATAAAGATAAAGACAGTTACATAAAATTTAACATAGTTTGTTGCTTTTATGAGGATTTTCTTATTTTGTTTCGTAAGAAATTATCACTTCAAATGAGTATTTTCTTACGAAGTACTGGCTTTGACGTTTTGACGCTCTCGAGAAATATTCGGAATTTATAGCTTTGAAAATCCTCCGAAATGTATAGGAGTGAAAGTTTTAATCGGGCTTTACCTAACACAGAAATAGCAATAATAATTTTGCAGTCTCTTTAATATGTAGAGAACTTATAAATTTTATTTTCTTCCCTCGAAAAACTTCTGAGTATTCTGGTGCACTTGGATAGCAGTTTATAAGCTCACGTTGATAGCGATGTTTCACTTTCGGTGAACTCATTCAGAGAAATTTCAGCGTTACGAAAAGTATTATATTATGTGCAATAATCATTGCATGTTCCTTCATCATTATTATCAAGCAGCCATGGGCTACGAAGTTCCAGTCACATTGTGCAATTTAGTTCTCCAAACACATCTCTCCTGAGTTAAATGTGCTGCACCTGGCCGCTGTAGAGCATTATAACTAGGTCCTGCTTGACATTGTTTGTTCACCGCATTCTAGGTTTACCCCGCTTTCTGAGGCCTTTAGGCACACTGTTCATAACCCTATTTGCTAATCTATTGTTATTCACACGGACAACATGGCTAAACCAACGGAATCTCTCTGTGCACAATATGATGATGAAAGGAGCTTGCCGACTCCTTTGCCTAACTTCATCATTACTTACAAAGATGAACCACCCCCAAGTGACCAAGGTACTGCATAAGCAGCTAGAATTGTTCCCTAAGGTGTTCTCAAACTGATCGAAGCATATAAACAACAGCAAGATTACCAGACCGATCAGACTCGGCATTCCAAACAACATAACCATTATTTTCTATCATTATTAATCACTTTTTCCGATAACATGTCTGATGTTCTACCGTTGAATTATCTGGTTCTGAGCAAGATCTCTGTTCATGGTGATAGACGTTATACCATGGGATCATTCATTAGAAGTAGTTTTGAATGCAACTATAGAGTCAGATCGCTTTGTGTTAGTTGTTTTACTTAAGCACTTTTTTTGCACAAAATGGAATAAATGGCCAAGTCACTAGAAACCAAAGGAAATCCAGAGAAGCTATATATAAGATTTATATTTTTATCCTCCGACTATGGAAAAAACTCGAAATCAAAAAGAAGGGGATATGCAGAATAACTCTTGCTATTCCATAAGTGATAAGAAAATACAGTTGTACAGAGAAATACAGGAAGGATACAATTTTCCCTTCCGAAGCAAGGAAAACATAAGTATTTTACTGATCAAGTTTCCTACTAAAGTTCTACTAGAAAGCAAATATGTATACAGTATGTAATGAACAAAGTTGATATCACTGTTGCTCGAAATTCTAAGGCACTTCCAAGATAGTTATGAAGCTTACATTTGGGATGCTTATAAGAATCCATTAAAACCAAAGGGAAAAATCCGAAAATTCGAAATGTTTACACAGGGACCCAGAGTTTAAAAAAAATGCCAACTTTTCTATTTATGCAAATATTGATCTGGAACATTCGTCAAACGATATTTGGAGCCGATTTCTAGACAGAATTGTAAAATTAGGTGGGTATGGTCGAGTTAGATCCCAATATAATCAAGTTCGAAGTTCAACCCGTCTAGGGTCGTTATAACAGGTATTTAGCATATACACGAGTACTTTGACTGTATATAAAAAGAAATTCCAGCTGACTGCTCTCAGTTGTTCTGCAGATCTAACGGCATGTGCATCGACTATCTTCTGTTATTTTATCGGTATTATTTTAATTCACGTCATTTATTTTGACCTCCTACCGCTTTCGTTATTATTACCCTAACAATTAAAAAAAAAGCATTTGGATATTAGTAGTGTCCTTACTGCACACCGTGTAATCCGAATGATAAGGACGGATCTTGTCCGTTTTTTGTTCAATATCACACCGCGTGTAATGCACCACACGAATGTGTAATGAAGTTCGGGGCTCCATTTTCATCCGATTCATATAATCGGAGAAAAATTAGTAATTTACTCAAAGAAGAAAGGCTACATATGTTTGTATAAAAAGTATATACATAATAAAAATAATATTTTCTTTATGAGCAATAAATAATTATAAGTAAAACATTCTGATGATGAAATCACTTATCCAATCAGTATTGACTTCAAAGGAAGATAGGAAAAACGATTTTCTTTTACAAACTGAGAAAAATACCAACACTAGCTTTCGTTGCATTCGATACGAAATGTGCAATTTATTTCATCATTAGCATTGTTTTGCTTTAATTTTCAAGGCACATAGTGGAAGATAAATATTTTTTTTTTTATTATTTTCTTTAAATTTCAGAAGTTTATAAGTTCTTGTCTTCCCTAGCAACTTCACTTTCTTTCTTTGCGTTTTTTCCTTTGTTTGTGAAAGCGCCTCCCTTTAAATTTTACCATTCTCGGCATGTGTCCAATTTCTCCAAGGGGTAATCCCCTCCCCCCAGGGAAATCGAACTCAGAAGAATGGCAACTGTGACGATCAGATTTATGTACACAGTATGGTTGTGGCCACTTTCAGTACTTGAAGTGATCGTTTATATATATAAAAGCAGACTTTCACCATTTCGATTTCTACATTTCTGTGCTTCCTATATGCCGTGATATACTTATTTTTCGCGGTGTTGTTTGAAAAAGAAATAAGCACAATTTCGATTGCGTCGTACTTGTATTTTGTTCTTCTACCTTAATATACCATTATCGTTTACCCGTATTATACTCATTCTCTTATCGTATACTCTTATATACTTTTACTACGTTCTTCTCTTTACATGTATTACTGAGTTACTTCCATTTTTACATGCAAGTTGTATTTGTAAGAAAAAGCACAAAATTAAACTGAAAAAGCGATACTTTTTTGCTAATTATATTGATATTAAGATAATTCCAGTAATAATATTTAACATAAATAAATGCTTCAGGTTGATAAATAACGTGATATTTAAACAATGATCGGAAAATTTGTAAGTTCGGAAGAGTAACGTCAGAAAGCATAATAGCATTAACCTAACGTATACATTGATGTACAGCCCAATATTTGTATAATGGAATATCTGCATATATATATATATACTACCTAAGTATATATTATTTTTATGAAACAAATTTAATATATTTTTAGCTGGTTCTCAAAAAATGAGCTTAAAGTTTGCACTTTGTCACTCTGTTCTCTAGATACACCTCTGTTTTTTTTGGAGATAAATGGAATATCTGTTTGGGTTGGTGTGGATATTGAGGCAATTTTACGATTTCGCGCTTTCTGATTCTAATTGGTTTAATTTCGTTTATAAAACTTCTTTTGATGATAGGGAAAAAAAGTAGAAAATGTAGAAACTTAAGCCAAATTCGTAAAACATCCACATATCGATAGAATGTTTACAATGGTAAGAACGATTTTTCTCGATTCCCAAGGGGGAATGAGAAAAAGTAACTTTTTAGTTTCAAGAGATAAATAATAAATTATTTATGAGTTTTATAATTTAATAATACTATTTGCAGTTTTCAATTATGCATTTGTAGAAGTTTCCACTGTTGGTGGGTGTTAAAGGCAGAAAATAATATGCTTAATAACTTTGTAATCCAAAATTCATCAGAGACTTCTGGTTTTTAATTAGTAATGACATGGTAATTTATGTTAATAATGACAGAACAGAAACTCTATGAAATACAATTTTTTTAATATTTAAGTGAAGACATCCTCATCAGGCAAACTGCTATTTTTCTCTAATTAATAAGACAGGGCAACTCATATTAATAAAATTACTTGGCAGAAGTTGATATGCAATAGTTTTAATACATAAATGAGAATAGAAATTAATATATGATACCGCTAAAGTGAGGTTACAAAAGGTGCAGATAGCCGACCAACGTTTGAAAAAACTCAAATTAAGGTTTCACTTCTTAAGACAATTTTTCCTCTATAACTTTATCATCATATCAATAAATACAACAAAACAGTGTGTTAAAAGTATGTAATTACCCAGTAAAAGCTGATGAGCTGTAGATATAATTAATAACTACAAGGTGATAAAATTAATTTCCCTTTATTAGAAAGAAAAATTAAACCAGGCGAAATTATGATCCTACTTCGGTTTCAGCAATTCGTAAGATTTTTAAACAAAACAAAGATCACATGCCTATCCATGACATTTTATTTGATTTAGATTTGGTTCATGATTTTCATAGTTTCGTTTCTTTTATTCTTATTCTATTATCTGCTTGTTTTATTTATTCTTCTCCGAAATTTCCAAAAACAGAAAGTAAAATCAAAACTCCTCGAAATGCGGGGTTGATTTCATAAACCGTCTGATCCGCACTAGTAAATCATATGCTATGGTTTATTTTTCATTATTCTGTGCTGGAATTTTCTGCTTCCTGAGTTCTCTTAGTCGCAAGGGGCACTGAAGGAAAATGTTGACGTCAGTGATCAGAATATAGTACAGGTGCGACTCTAATGAGATTACTGAGAACTGACTCGGGCAGTTCAGTCTGTTCTTTGTGCCAGGTCTCGAGCGATCGATAGAGATACTGCCCGAGGAGTTAAAAGCGTAGATAACAAAAAAGGCTGAGTTGGAGAAAGATACTGGTCGGTTTCTTTTCGATGCAGAACCTAATTTTTCGGAACTGGAAAAGAAGTTTAAAAGTGGAAGTGCACACTCTGAGAAAAAAAAAAAAACAGTTTCATACGAGAAGCGCATATCGAATAATGAACGAAATTGATGTTTCTGTAATTTTTTTTTTGTCTTTCGAAATGCGAATAAGTTTGGATTAAATCAACGATTCGTCTCTTTTGGATTGTTTTACTAAGTTTATTTTAAGGATGTTTGGGACATATTATTATGTGAATAAACTCTTGCCTGTCAATGAATTGTAAATGATAATAAAGTACCACAATTGATTTTGTTTCATCTTTTCTTAGGTCAATCTCTTTTTTCCCCTACAAATAATGCAATTCAAAAAAGGGAGACACTGATGATTGTATTCAGTGGGGGAAAAGGCAAGAAAAAAAATCGGGCCAAGAAAATTTTTGAGGGGGGGGGGGCAAAACACTTTATTTCGAATGCAGTATATCATTCTCCCTGCCGTTTTATGGGGGTTTCTTTAGCTTTCTTGAAAAATGCATGGAATATAAATAAGTTTAATAAATTTTTGTTTCTATTTCCCTTATTAGCATTCTGAAAATAGGGTGATCTAGGGATGGGGGGCAATACCCAACTTGCTCCCCCACCCCTAGATTCGGCCCTGATTGGTATTGTCTTTGGAGGCAAATCTTTCTCTATATGCTTGATATATTTACTATATCTGTTAATTTACTACTATCTACAATAGAAATTTTGTAGAAAAACATATGAAGCGTTCATTTAATTATTGTTTACTTTTTTACCATTTTATGTTAATAAATGTTCCCAGATGTGAAATTTGCTTATTTTAAATGACAAAAAATTAGTCACTTTTGGCTGAATGTCACCTAATAGCGCGTAACGCCTCCGTGCGACTGAAGAACAGTCGAAATCCTGCCTGGCATTGATGCCACAGTGTGCGGATGTAGTGCACATCAATATTCATCAATATTCATCCACTCTTCCAGCAGCAAATGCCGCAGTTCGGCCAGATTGGCCGGATGGCTGGGACGACACTTCACTCGTTGCCCCAAATAGACCTACAAATTTTCAATGGGATTCAAATCCAAGGATTTGGCGGGCCAGTCGAGAGGTTCCAAGGCTTCAAAATGCTCATCGTGCCAATCCCACACACTTTGAGCCCTGTGTAAGTGACAATTGTCGTTGGAAGACTGGGGTATCCTTCTGATGTTTACTGTGGAGATGCTGCACAAAAGGCAACATGTGGTCGTCCAGTAGCTTCATATAGCCCTTCTGGTTCACGTGTGACGTCATCGCAACCAAAGGACCCCTTTCCTCACACGTGAAATACCTCCAGAACATCAGAGAGCCACCCCCAGATTGAACAGAACCTTGCACACAGTCCACATGGAAGGCTTCATACTGCTTACGATGTACTCGTCGCCTCGCATCATTCGAGTACAAGCAAAAATATGACTCATCCTACCAGATCACACGCTTCCAAGAGTCGACAGTCTAGTCTTTGTGGCGTCGTGCCCACTGTAGCCGTGCAGCCTTGTGGAGAGCTGTTAACATGGTTCTCTTTCGTGGTACTCTACTCCAGATGTCCATGGTATGCAGTTCCCTTCGTAGTGTTCGTTCGGAAACAGCTTGTTGCAGGCCTGCATTGAATAACTGGAGAAATTCCTTCCTCGTTGCAAAGCGGTTTGCCCAAATAGTGTGACACACTGCAGCGATCCCTATTGGTGATCACAGTTTTCCTGCCGCAGTTCTGTCGACGATCAGCGGTGGACTTGCATTGTATGCCACTGCTGGAAGACCCTTTGGACCGTACGTTTCGACACACCTGCAAAGGCAGCAATTTCTTGTACAGTATGCCCTTTGGCTCAGTCAAACACAACAACACCTTTTTGCCACTCTTTCACATGTTAGGCGTGACCCATGTTTCACGAAGCGACGAACACACACGTGGCACACAACCAATTCTTGTCACTGTATGAACCCCATAGCTCACGGCACAGCTATTTGTAGGAGGCGTGTATTACTGGTGCACCCTCTGTTGCTGTCGAACGAACGTAACCCTCTTACGACGGGAGATGACTAATATTTATTAGTCATCTCCCTATTATCGTCAAAATTTAGCTTAAAAGCTGTCCTTTTTCATAAAGGAAACCAAATTCCTTCCATTCCAGTGATACACTCTGTGGGAATGAAGGAAACGTATGAAAACATGGAAAAATACTCACTGCTATAAAATACGACCAATTTAAGTGGATAATATGTGGTGACCTAAAAGTCATATCTCTCTTGCTCGGACTTCAAGGAGGATTCACAAAAGTTTGCTGTTTTCTGTGTTTTTTGTTGGGACAGCAGGACCAGAAAGGAACACTACAAAACAAAAGACTGGCCCATAAGAGATGTTTTTATTCCTGAAAAGAGTAATGTGAGATATAAGACTCTAGTTGACCTCTCTGATGTTCTGTTCCCACCATTAAACATCAAACTGGAGCTTATGAAAAACTTTGTAAAGGCTATGGTCAAAACTGGTAAAGGGTTTTTGCACTTGAAGGAAAATTTTCCCAAAACTGAGTGATGCCAACCTCAAAGAAGAGATCTTTGTTGGTTCTTAGATCAGGAAGCTACTGAATGATATTGTATTCGAAGAAAAACTGAATATGAAGGAGCGCGTTTACATGGAAACCTTCACATTTTTGGTCTATGGTTTTCTGAAAAATTACAAAGAGGAAAACTACCATATGTCATTCAAGATCGTCTCAAAATCTATGATAATCTTGGCTACAGATTGTCTTTGAAGATCCATTTCTTGCACTCTCATCTCGACTTCTTTCCCAATAACTTAGGAGCTATCAGTGATGAGCAAGGGGAAATATTTTACCAGGGTATCCGAACCACGGAGGAGAGATACTAAGGCAGGTGGGACCCAGCAATGATGGGTGACTGCTGCTGGCTGGTTCTTGAAGAAGGAAAATACCTCAGCACATAAAAGACAAAAATGAACTTCTTTTAAGTATAAAATATCCTTACCCACGTTTTCTTATTTTGCGATTCAATATTATTTCATTTATTATTTTATATTCAGTGGTCTATAATTATGATATTTCTAATTCTTTTCACTGTAATCATGTAATTAATTAATGAGTTTTAAATTGCAATTTAATCAAATAGTCACTTTTTTTCATTTCCCATATACAGTCATTGAAATTTGAAATATATTAATCCGTATTTTAAAATAAAAAAAGCTGTACATGTTGAAGATTTTTCCCAGCCATATCTGAATTCAGCAACCCCAAAATTAGTTAAAAACATCCTATTTCATCAATGTTATATAAAAAAAAGTTTCAATCTGTTGTATAGTGTTATTAGTGGAGATTGAATCCAGTGTGTTAGGTGCGAAGCTATATAATAGAAATTTAAATTGCTCTTCAGGCAACTGCTTTCCACAAAGTTTTCATACGTTCTACCCTTATAATACCTAGTAGAGAAGATTATGAGGAAAGATAGATTCAGCAAAAAGACAGCACCAAAAAATAAACCCATGCCTTATCTGAATCGCGAGATTTCCATCCAAGAACGTTAACCACTCAGCCTCACAAACTGCTGTCATATAACTTCTGAATGGTAAAATTTGCCGATATTACAACTTCATCAATTTATCCTTTACTTTAAATGGTATCTTTATATCAGCCTAGGAATGTCTGAATCATTTGAACTAGAATGCAAGCAATAATGTATAATTTACAACTGCGAATCGTCTTATATGCAAATAAAAAAACGGAGCTTTGGTGAGGTTTATACATTGTCTTTATATTTAAGGAAAATTTGCATAAAAAAGTTTTCCAACAAATATTGCTCGACCAACTTCGATTAATTATGACGAAAGAGTCTCTGTGACTATCTTGAATTGGTATTGAATGTGTGAGAAAAATTTCATCATCAAATCTCAGAAAATGTCACAATAATATCAAAAGTGTCAAAGTGGCATCCGACTAAGGATAGAAATTGGGAATTAATAATGCATATGATTAACTCTCGCAGCAAAGCGTCTCGCAACAGTGACTCATACTGTGTCTGAGGTTATTAAAATGTTTAGTAAGCATAAGATGCTATTCATATAATAAAATTTTTAGTAAGCATAAGATGCTATTCATATAATTGACCACTTGAAGCTCATCGTGGATTCGAGGGAGTAGCAGTCTGTAGACTCTTTCACAATCGCAGGTTATAGCTGCACAAATGCAGGCCGTAGTCGCCTTGAGAGACCAGCTGCAACAGGCATGATGGATGCTATTCAGGATGCTATTCAATACCTTATGTATTTGCGACATAGTATAATATGTTGCAAACCATGGAAGATTTACAAGTATTGATCATCTCCATGTAATCCGTCTGGGCATGAAATAAATTTGTTCCTACCACATCCTCTGGAGGGTGCAATTTTAACGACATATAAAAATAATGACATCATAAAGGAAAAATAACATAAATCACTTGACAAAAATATATTAAAGGGAGATAAGACATTTTTACTTGGTATTAGAAAATCAGATTTTGCCAACTACGTTCAGCGAAAATAATTAACCACGAGGAGTGTTTTGAATTCGAAAGTACATTCAACCTTCAATTTGCCTTGTACATCGATTAGAGAAAACTACCGTGCAAATAGAAACAGTGAAAACTGAGAACAAGAACTTATGGAGAAGAAGAGGATAGGTTACGAATTTTTTTGTTATTAATAAAACGTATATTAAAAGTTTTATTTACACATATTTATCTAAAATTTCAGTTTAGCAGTAAAAATATAGCACTATTTTGCATTTTATTTGCACTATATCAGGTAAACTAATTTCTCATACATTGCTTTTCGTTTTGCTTACGAAATACTACACTCTCATCGTTAATGCAGACGTACACTAGAGCAGTGGTTTTCAACCTTTCATGCTTCACGTACCCTCTGGAAATGTGTATGTAACTGGCGTACCCCTTGTATAGATAGATAAAACTATAGTTATAGTATAACAATGGTTATTTTTACTTTGTTACTAGATCTAGCGACTTTTGAGCTCTCACGGCGTACCCCAAAATATTTTATCGCGTACTCCACGTAGAGAACCCCTACACTAGAATATATGAAGACGGAATTTGAAAAGAAGATGTTTATGAATTATATCATTTTGCGATATTTTATGAAACTGCTTAATTGCGAATCATCTATATTTAGACCATATAATGAAAATTAAACTTGGGTCAAGACAGAGATATATTGATAATTTTACTAGCCTGGACTGAAAGAATTCATTATAAAATAGTCAGATCTGGCTGTCAACCCATAACATACTTTATTTTATCAATCTGTCGCGAGAGAGATTGCATTAAAATGGCAATAATGCAATTTTAGAGAAAGATTATAAATTTAATTTGTTACAGATGATGCTTTAAACAATACTATTCTTTCTTAAAAATAAATGATATAAACTAAAATATTTTAGTTGATTTTTCTTTGGGAAGAATTAATCAAATAATATCCCTTGACCCTATGCCGTCGCTACTACAAAATTTGCATTATATCTATCTACATTTAAAAATATCTGAATCCGTACCTTGTAAAACCTAATTTGTCATCATGTAAAACTAAACGAATAGCAATTTTTATCGTGTAAAGCACATATCGTTTAAATCAAATAGACTGTTAACCGAAGGTTAAGTTTATAGATTATGCAGGAATTATAATGCAATTTTTATATTTGGTCATATGCAAATATTCGAAATGAATTTGCCGTGTTCGTTCGTTAAAAGAAATTCAAATATGCGTGCAATTTATCTTCTTCCTTAATTCGCGAAATATTTTCTGTTGGACATGTCTAAAACTGTAACATTTAAGCTTATTATAAGATTGCAGACCTTAAGTAAGTTCTAAATCAAAAGTAATTTTTCTCACTTTTTAGCTTACCGTAATGAATAAAGTGTTTGAATTTTAAATGATTTTCTGTTGAAATTTATGGATGTGTCGTTCTAAATTTACTTGGGGAGGGGCGTTTTCCTCTAGCGTAATTATATTGCAAAGCATCCCTCGTTTATCATGGAGCTCATTTAAATCAGTGTATTATGTTAACAAATTAATTTATATTGATTGCTTACTGTATATAAATATTCTGTCCTAAATTCTAGAACGAGTATGGAGAACCAGCCGCTCATTTCAATAGAGCTTGCGACTCCTGAAACAAATCGTCAATATACTGAATCTGGCTCATTTCTAAAGGTTTTTTGACGAAATATTTTCAAATTCATAACTAAATGATTTTGTCATTTCATATTACTCAATAGAAATGTATATTTTTGTTTCTTGAACAAAAATGATTCTTTATTCTTTTTCTTTATCGAACATATTGAACATACAAAAATAATATAAAAACTTTAGCAGCAATGATACACTCACACAAAAACAAATACAATACACAAACATAGTAATATATCCATTTTGGCAGGTATAATGATCAATCAGTCTCTTTCCGACCTGCAGCAATTCATTCATTTATATTCCATTTTTACATGAAAACTTAATCTGCGAAGACTAACAAAAGTTAAAAAAAAACACGCACGATGGAAAAAATAATCTGATTTATCTGATTTTTTTGATTACTTAAATATTTTTTATGCATTCATTACTTATTGAAAATGTATAATTTCGTTTCTAAATGGGGTAGCTTTTTCAGTGGTTCTTTAAAAATATCATTTTTTCACTTGCTCTCTGCAAGATGTGGGAAGGAAGGAAAACATGGGAAGAAACTTCCAAGAAAAGAAAGATACAACAGCCAATAATGTTGTTATTGGGAATGTCGCTTTTCTTAAAGTTAGTATTATTATTTACATTATGATCATCAGCATCCTTTATACTATAAGAATGGAACGATCAAAATTAGAGAAACAATATACAGGGTGATTCAGAATTCATCATCAATATTTGGTGGGGACGTAGGTAATAAGAAACGAAGGAGATTTCACATAGGAAAGCATGGGCGCATATGCCATGTAGTAGGGCAAAATGACCCCAGTTCAATGATGGAAAGAACACATAAGAAGGAAGTGGTAAGGAAAAAGCATTTATTATCTTACATGTAACATTTCTTTGCATTGGTTGTACAGACTTACAAGAGGTGCTCGAACTGCCGACCATGTGCTAGAATGCATGACTCACAACGGCGTTGCATGGACAGCCGGACCCTGTGGAAGATGCCTGGCATTTCCCAGATGTTTGAGGCAGCAACTGATATGCGTGCTACAAGATCCATAGCACTATCAACAGGGGTCTCGTACACCATGTTTTTCATAGCACCCCATACAAAGAAATCGATTGGAGATAAATCCGGTGAACGTGGTGGCCAAGAAACCGGTCCACCGCGGCCAATCCATTGACCACCAAACTGTCTGCGTAGGTAAGCACGTACAGCATTTGCGAAATGTGCAGGAGCGCCGTCATGCTGGAACCACATTCGCCGGAGACTACCATCAGGAACCTCGTTCAGAAAATCCGGTAACACAGTCTGAAGAAATGTTAGGTACTTGGCACCGTCCAAACGGGATGGTAGTAAGTACAGGCCCAACAAACAGTCACCGACAATCCCAGTCCACACATTGACAGCAAAACGTTGTTGTGCAGCTCCAGGTCTTGTACCGTGTGGGTTCTGATGAGCCCAAACATGCCAATTGTGTGTGTTGAAGACACCCTCTCGAGTGAACAACGCCTCATCGGTGAAAAGAACATACGTTGGGAAATTGGGATCAACGGCTGTTCTCTGCATGAACCACTGACAAAAAATAACACGCTTGGTATGGTCGTCTGCTGCCAATAATTGCACTCTTTGCAGATGAAACGGATGTAACCCTTCATCGTGTAATATCCGCCACGCTGTTGCTTGCGAAATTCCAAACTGCCTAGCCATACCTCGTGTGCTAGCACCAGGTTGTTCCTCGATTTCCTGTAGGACAGCTTCCTCTACTGCTACTCTCCGTGCCGATCTGCGCCTCCCTCGATTAACTTTACTAGCAGCAAACGATCCTGTTTCACGCAGTTGGCGATGAATACGTGAAAACATTTGATGCTGTGGCACATGGCGGTTTGGGAAGCACGCTGCATACAATTGCCTGGCTCGAAGACATCTTTCTCCTGCCGCACCGTAAGTTACATGCATATCTGCACATTCATTCCACGTATACCGGTTCATGTTACTTCTGCAAACTCACCTTGTCGAATGACAACTGACTGCACGCGTCAAACAGCTGTGCTTCTGTATGAGAGGTGTGTACACACAGCGCCCTCTACACCACCATGCGTTCGTCTGCCCCCATACTTTCCTATGTGAAATCTCTTTCTTTTCTTATTCCCTTCCTCCCCACTAAATATTGATGATGAATTCTGAATCACCCTGTATAGTGATTTAGTCGATTACTGTAAGTTGTGATTTAAACTTCAATGCATAGCACTTAACCACTTTTTTTTACGTTTCTCATTTGAAAGTTGTCCGCCAATAACAAGGTTGTACATACTTATGTACATATACACATACGTATGTACAAGCCCGGATCTAGATAAACATAAAGGTAGGTGGAGTGTCGCAATCGAGCCGGTAAAATATGAAAAGGGAAGGGGCTAAGAGACTGGTTTTCCAATGCAGTATATGATTTTCCCCTTCCTTTTTTAGAAGTCTTTAAACATTTTCTTGAAAAATGCTTATATGCACAAATTGAATAATTTTCGCATACCTTACTATCATTCTCAAAGGGTAAAGCATGGCCCTCCGCCCTTAGATCCAGACCTGAACATGTATGTATAAATGCTCTTTCAGGTTCAAGTACGAACTATGCTTGCACTGAGACATTCTCCACTCTCACTCGCTCTGATCTCGGTGGGAAAGTGACATCAGATGACTTAAAAAAGCCACCACCCGTCAAATGTGACATTACCTATGTGCTGGTAAGGCACAGACTGTGTATGGGTAAAGAACACACTGGATGAACTTGACAACTGGCTTCCACTGTTCTCCAGTTTATTTCTTTCCCCTACCAAAATTGATTCCTCGCAGTTCTTGAACATGGTCATTTAGTCATTTATAATATATAGAAAACGGGTCGCTTAAAATAAAGATTTATTCTCAAAGACTGAACGCGTATGTAGACATCGCATGAAAAAAAAATAAACTGAAGTTAAAATTCAACCAAGTGTAGCCCTTACATATCTTTAAAGTACATAATGTTATTAAATATTTCTTTTTTATTTTCAGTGGGTTAAAATTTTAGTTTAAACATCTACCTAGTCTTATTAGCTAATACAAACTTAAATAATTTTTACAGGGAGAATAATGTTTTATTAATGCTGACCTGATTAGTTAAATTCATACATATATAACACTCTTTTTTTAAATTTATTTTCATTATTAACTAGAAAACTCAACAAGCAGCTAGGTCCACCATTTCAGATGAGGCCAACTTAAAACAGTGAATCATAATTTGAAAATTTTCATACCACAACCATAAAGCTGACGGTAGAAATATTTACTCTTTCCATTATTAGAATTTCCTAACCTACGATTGCATTTTCTGTTTACTAACTGTTAAAAAACATTTTAATGAATGATATTAATATATTACGGTAAGAAAAATATTTCTGTTTACATTAGGTTGAATATATGGAATTTCTACCGTTTTAATGCACAACTAATAATTTATGAATGCAAGTAGAGTAATACTATTCTACTTTTCATAATATTTTAAAGAGATCTGAGATCCAAATAACGAGAGCCAGCAGCCTTGTTTGAAAGTCATGATAATGAATGTGAAATGTTTCAAACTGACCCAACTTTAACCCAACACGTAATTTACCTTCAAAGATTATATGCATTAATTTTTCTTATCCTTTTTTTACTGTTGATATTAATGCCTGATTTTGCTGCTCAGTCGGAATTGTGACGTTTATAATTTCATTTCACCCAATAGTGATCATTTCCTCAACCAATAACCAAGGGCGCAGACAGGCTTTTTTTTTGGGGGGGGGGGGGGGAGAAAGAGGAGGAATTTCCCCAACCTAAAAAAATGTCAATACGTTAATCTATTTTCAATAATATTAAGTTTACCAAAGGTAATGTAATTTCCTTAACGAAATATAATCCTGAATTTTTCACATTTTCTTTTGTTTTAAGAAGCATACTATATATTTTTATTTATTAATATGAAACAAAATACATGCATTTTCAATAATAAATTTCCTCTTTTTCGTTTTGTTTCCGGACTTCCTTAGTTCTTCTAGGGTATGATGTTTGTATGATTGCTTATTCGCAACTTTGCTCATTAATGAACTGCTCGACTTAAATGTCTCTATCTTGAAACTTTGACTTTCATTTCAGTACCTACTGAAATACGTTGCTTCTTTGAAAACATTTCCCTTCCTCATCGTGAAAATTTCTGCTGACACCCATGCCAGTCGATGAAACAATACAGGCGAGAGCATAAAAATAGCCGAATTCGAAACTGTAGAAATTTAAAATTAGAGCATTAGAAATGCATTTCTAAGAAGGAGTGTTCAAGGAAAGCAACCAGACAGGTATTCGTTTTCCACAAACAATGGTACTTGCGAGTCATTTTTATTGGTCATCAATTACCGGGTTTTGCAGAAGTGATTATCTTATTACATCGTAAAATGAGAAGCTAACAGCGATTGGAAATGGAATATGCATTTCGCTGAATCACCTCCATATCCTGTGACAAGTAGTTTGCATCAAGTTTCCACAAATTATCTTTGCTCATATTAGCTTTGGCGAGTTATTAAAGTGAAAAGTAATCTTCCGATTCAGATTTCCTTTACAAAAAGTGAAATATTAATTTTAGTGTGTTAAATGGGACATTGCAAGGTATAAATTGTTCGGTGAAATTAAGATATCAGTTATTTAATCAGTTATTTAATGAATTTGCCCAAAGTTACAAATATTAATTAATCGTGCATGTCATCATTAAGATGTATTAAATATTAAGGATAATTTAGCATTTGCAATTAAACAACTTCTGATTGGTACTGAAAACTAAACAAGTAAAAGAATGAGCAATCTTACATTTTATTTCGTCCACCTATAAAAAAAAATACCTAGCTGCCTATATGCGCGCTAAAAAGCAGAAAAAAAAACAACTAAAGTATCTTCATGCCCGTGTCCTCCTTCTTGAGAATGCTAGTAAGGTAAAAGAAATTATTAAATTTATGTATATTTCTTACATTTTTCAAAAAATATTTTAAAACCTTTAAAAAGTGGAATTCAGTAAGAAATTTTGTTTTTTCATAATTCAGATGATCATCATAACCACCTTACGAATATTTCACCATCGGAGCGTTTAAAAGCATAAACACCGTTTCGAAAACCTCATTAGTAACTGCTGTAAAATGAATCGGTGTTAATAGAATGTCATATTAGAAAAAGGAACTTCTCTTGCTTTCGCTGGAACTTGGAAGGCATTCATTCTATTGGCTTGGCGATTAGCATGATTGACTGCGGTGCCATATGTCCTGTGTTCGGAACTTTATAGTATATTGGTGTTAACTTAATCGTCTTAACATATCTCAAGACATTGCACCCTAGCCGAAAGTACCCAACGCTGCCTGGGTACATTGAGCTAGGGTACCGTATCTTGGTACACTAGTACTTGGGTACTGTATCTTGGTACACTAGTACTTGGGTACTGTATCTTGGTACACTAGTACCTGGGTACTGTATCTTGGTACACTAGTACTTGGATACTGTATCTTGGTACACTAGTACTTGGGTACTGTATCTTGGTACACTAGTACTTGGGTACTGTATCTTGGTACACTAGTAATTGGGTACTGTATCAAGCTACACTAGTACTTGGGTACTGTATCAAGCTACACTAGTACCCTGTTCGGAACTTTGTAAAATGAATGGGTGTCTGTGTTACCTTAATTGTCTTCTTAACATATCTCAAGATATTGTACCCTAGCTGAATGTACCCGGCTCTGCTCGGGTGAAATTTTAATATGTATATTCTTATTTTCACTGCACTAAAGGTAAATTTTGAAAGTACCCCCTCCCTTCTACACTTTAGCACAGATTTTTAACAGGAAGAAATTTTCCAGTTGTTAACTTGGATCATTTTTGACGTCAGCGAGCTCTCTCATAGCCAGTGTCTTAGTTTCTGCTTAAGCAATCGATATTTTTATTTCCGTTACCACAGATTTTGCTGCTCTATGGCTCCCATGATATTCGTCTGCAGTCCAAATTTCCTGCACAGCATTCCCCGTGTGTCCCAGTGATTGGATTAAAAATCTGGTTCCCACTTGGCCCGTGGCTTCGTTTCTACACAAATTGTGACAACTCGTGTCTCACTTTTAATCTGCATATTCTGTTGTTTCCTGCACTAATGGTTAGTTTGTGAGCATCCCCCCTCCGACATTTTATCACAGTTTGAACACGATCAAATTATCTGTGTTGCAAAGGTCATTGCTTGCCTGGCGCTCTCTCTCAGAGCCCGTGTCAAAACGATCGAGATATTTATTTCGTCAGATTTTGGCATTCTGTAATTCCCGACGTACTTCACTGAAAAGTCCCAAGTTAGATAGGCGGGTTCCCCTTGCCCGATCCCATGTTTGGTTAGAAAATCAAGTCCCTAGCTGCAATGGAACGCCTAAACAATGCCTTTGGAAATATGGGAAATATGGAAACGGCAGCAGATTTAAATGCCATTTTAACTCTTTACTTTTAGAGTTAGGAAGCAGTAAATGGCAACAATAAATTTGACAGTGAATATTGTTTCCCATAGGAACAGCATGGTAAATATTTTTGCTTTTAGCAAGTCCCCCTTTTGGACGTTCGACCTCTGCAATTTGGCACTGCAATCAGGACCACAACTTGAAACATCTCGGAAAATTTGGAGCGTGTACGTCGATTTCTTGATGAGTTATGGCTGCCACAGATACACACACAGACACATAGACATCTTTTATTATATAGATTTAAGATGTTTCCAAACCTTCGTGGAAAGTAGCTGCTTTGGAGGAATTTTTTTATTCAAATAATAAAAAATATAACTAAATATAAACTACAGTTTCAATATATATTAGTTGATATCAATTATCAGTTTTAGAATGCTTAAGGATAACGAAAGATAATATTCGAAGATTTCGCAATTGAGTAAAAATTAGTTAATTTCTTAATGTCCTAATATGTGTAAAACTAAAATTTTATTCTTTCAATTGAAATTGATGTCAATTTTGTTTTCGGACTTAGCATTGGCCTTCTAACAAAATAGGATAATTAACCTGTACACAGCGTAAGTCCCTAGGAAATCACAGTAGTGATGAGAAAGAATTTAGCAACGGATTGCGTTTTATACGTTAAAATTAAACGTATGGGAAGAAAAATCATACCGTAACGAGATTCCAAGTGTACTAGCCAGGGAATACATTATCATCATACATGGATTGACTTATTTATGAGATGTATGTAATTTACGCGCATTATTTTATTAACATGATAAATTTCGCAGTTTGGTAGAAAATAACATTTATTAAAGGACATTTGCAATTGGCAAGGCTTTATGTAATACTTTCGGCAAAGGAATGAGATAGAGATCTGCTTTAAAAATCTGTTGGATCTCATATTGTCTTGTCAGATCCCTTCCCTGTGCATATTAAAGGACATTCTGGGCAGTGTTGACGGGAACTTAATCAAATAATCACCGTCTGTAAGAGCTCCTTAGTGGATTACCTTATCACCACCTTCTCGTGAACTTTGTGCTTTAGAAACCAATGCGTTTATCCCGTTTTTCAACAAAAGTCTTAGAGATAAAAGAAATCCTAACCCAATTTGCCCAGTAGCAAATTTTGTTCTTCAAAGAGATATCTTTGTTGGTTTTGTTGTCAATTAACCAGGAAATATTTTTTTTTACTCTAATGCAAATGAGTCATTAAATGTTTTGAGATTTTCAATAAGTTTAATTAAAATGAAATGTATTAAAATTAAAATTCGTTCTATTGAAAATTGCGATATGAATCTATTTATGGTGACACAAATAAAGCAGTAACCAATGCAAGAGAAGAGGGTATCTGTTTACATGATTAGTTCTACGTCTTTGTTCAAGCACCGGAAGAAATACATCAGATAGCTACAGATTGTTGGTTATTGATGCACGACATACCATGTAAACATCGATGGGTTGTGCTGATGAACACAGTTTAAAATTTTAAGCGTTGTACGATTACGATTACAATTACAAGGGATTGTTATTTCTTCCTTAGCGACTAAATTAAAATTTAAAGAGGAAAACATTCGAGCAATGCGAATTATTTCGGTTCAAAGTAGAAACAACACTTTCTTTCTAAAAAAGAATGAAATAATCGCTGTATGTTTTCTCAATGTGAAGGAAATAAGTGGGAGGGAGGGAGGGATAAATTAGATATTTTGTTTTTCAGAATGGACTGTAAAATAATAAATGTTAGCATTTCTAAATCTGTATATATTGCATCGAAATTGTTAAACTCTTTAACTTATGAAATTGAAACGGAGAAAAGTCCCTTGGTCTTCAAAAACGAAATTAACAATTTAACCTTATAACCTACAAACTCGGTCAAACGTTTCAGTTTTTGTGATCAAAATTCTATTATTTCCAACGTATTTTATGTCTAATGGAATTTATATATAGTTAGGTTTTTTTTTTCGCATTCCCTCTTGCTAAATTTCTAAAATTTATGCATTTCTATCAGGAAATCTGGACGGGTTACATCAGAGACCTACCAAGGATTTTGTTTCGGGGGAGGTATATTTAGTGTCGGGGTGCACTCGTGAATCCAGTAGTTTTGGAGGGATGTCCTCGAATTCAATTTCGGGTGTGTGTGCTGAAAATAAGACTTTAACAGGGTTTGTCAAATAAAATATTCCACGTGACTAAAAGAAAGGAAAATAAAGAAAGGAAATGGTTAAAATGATATTATATATTTTCTATGTTCTATAAGGAATAAAATTTTATACTTGTTTTTTAAATCTATCTTTAGTGTCGGACATACACTATGGGCTAAAATAAAATTATACAGAGGCAACGGTTTTTGATTTTAAAGTATGCAGACAAGTTTTAGATTTGGTATAAGACGACCGGATTTTCGGGAGGACACACCTGGTCCCTCCCCCTGGGTACGTCCCTGGTTACATGGTATTTAATTACAGCTTTCTTTCTTTTTATATATATTGATAATTTCTTTTATGCGTATTTGTATTTGTTTTTGTGTACTTCTCTGAATTTGAATAAAGAAATAAATTTAATATAGGAACAATGACGGATAGCTTCGATAACAGAGATCACCATTAAATTTCTAGGTGACTTCGTTCGCATTAAAAGTGTTATGTTTCAACTGCACGGATTTAATCTTTGGTCAAATAACTTGTTAATATAAACATCGCCACTCCCATAAAACGTTATATACTCAGGGTTGAATATTACAATGAACACGTGGCAAAGGTTATTTAATTATCTCAACAGATTTCATTTTTAGTACGATGGTCAGATTTTCTTAAAAAATGCAGTCTGTTGCAGGATCTGGGTAGGGACCTGTCTTCATAGAAGAGTGAACAAGAATATCGGGAATACATTTTCAAGTCAACAGAAATAAAACATACATAATAAATCAAACTTATTTTAAATGAAAACATTTTTCGAAAGCATTTCGAAAGAAAATGATAACTAAGTATCCATGGCTATTAAACTTTGGTGAAAATAGGGAAGCTGCTCTATTATAGTGCTAAATAAAGAAATGCAGGAAAGCTCAAAAGCTCACACACAGAAAGTCTCTTCTATCAAATGTATTTAATTTCCTAAACGTAGCAAATTAAAACGACATATTATTAAATAATAACTATATTATTATACTTTGATGAAGAGAGGTATTTTTGGATGAAAAAGAATACTTATGGCTTTTTGAAAGTATATGTATTATTATTCTGTCTTCGCATTAAAATAGCATGCAACAGGATTATTATATATAATTTAAATTTGATTTAAATATTCTGCAACAGAAAGGGGTAAACGCGCTCTCTTTGAAAATATTTGTCAGAAAAGGAGAAAACGAAAGACCAAAGGAAGTTCTCAAACTCTCAAACTTTGGGATTTTACTCCTATTATTATTATTATTACCGGAAGTCACGTTTTATTAAAATTCTGTATCCTGATTAAAGTGGATAGTCCTTTATTCGAATCGAATTTTATTATGTTAAAAATTATAATGAGGAACATATATATATATAATGAAGAATATAATAAACAAAATTAATTGGTTTCAATGAAATAAAAATATTGGCTTTCTTTCCATGTGAGCAAAAAATTCTTTCGGAACACGAAAATATTTTATTCGCCATGATTGAAATTGGATAGTGTGAGGTTTTTGCTCATTAAATCGAAATTCAAATCATAAAGTTTAATCAATAAGATAAACCCTAAATTTATAGAGAGAATAGTTGATAAGAAATGAAACTGAACGTTTTGAGCACAATTTTCAAGGATTTGGTTGGATTGTTTTACTTCTGAGAGGAATCTTTTTTTACGCGATGGGCTAAATCACTAGGTCACAATGACCTCAAGGGCTCAAAGAAGGTTAAGGAAGAGGATTCAATAAACAACTGATAGAAAATTCGGAGTTTCCCCTCAAGGCCTCACAACGTTTTCTTTAACGGGAATAGGGTATAGTTCTCCTGTACACGAGGTAACGGGTTTTCGTTGCATCCGAAGGACGGCGGCATTTCCAAGTCTATCGGTGTGCATTTTCTCACAGAGGGCAGCTTGGGGATTAGCGGAGAAAAATATCCACGCAGTCCCTAATTCAGTCCACCAGACAATGCAATTGTGACTCGAACCTAGGAACAACTACGAGCCTGGCGCACTACTGACTGAGCCAAACCTCTCCCAATTTTCAAAGGCAGATTGGATGACATCTAGAGGCAGAATTAGAGCAATTCAAATCGTTTTTATAAAATAGTACCTCAAGATGCAAAGACTAGTGATGACTGCAGGCAGTCATCAGTACGTTCCATATGATTCTAAACTCTCACCCACAATGTTCAGTGATGCAACGGTCTGAAAGTTGCATCATTGAACATTGTCTAAAGACCACATGATTATTCAAAGGTGATAAACACTTAAGAATCAACATTTCTTTTCCTGATGTGATGCATATGAAAATGATCCAAATTAGTAGCATCGACTATTACAGTACCACTACTGCACTCAAGGCCTGGTTGGATAATATTTTCCGCTACTTCTGAGATTGGAAATATCATGTAGGTGACCTTTTTAGACAAAAAATATGAATATAAGAACTGTATGATAGATTAATATTTCAATTTGGTATTTGGTTTCTGGGGGTGATTCAAGTTCTTGAAATGGGACGAAAGCAAAGGAATTACAGTGTATTTTTAATTCACATAATATATATACCGATGAGCCAAAACATTATGACAGCGCGTCTTTATGCAAATCGAAGCAACTGCAGGTAAACGACGGCACGTGTGAAAGTCATGAAACGGTATAAACAACACCTGATACTGAGCTCTGTTAATCAGCATTATTTTTGTTCTTCAGATGGGAAAGGCAGCGGACTTAAGTGAGTTTGACAAAGACCAAATTGTAATGGCCAGACGACAGTGTCAAAGCATTTCCGAGACGGCAAGAATTGTGGGGTGCTCGTGGTCAGCCGTGGTTAGCACCCAAAAAGTGGTTTGGAGGAGGGAAAAAACTACGAACCGTCATCAAGGTGTGGGTCGACCACAACTCATTGGTGCTAGAGGTGAGCGAAGGCTATCCTATATGGTACGAGCCAATAGAAGGGATACTGTAGCTGAACTCGTTCGTAATTTGAATGCTGGTGACGGGAGTAATGTGTCACAACACACAGTAAATCAAACCCTGATGAAAATGAGGTTGCGTAGCCGCAGGCCGCTCCGAGTATCATGCTAACGTCGGTTCACTGTTGAAATCGCTTACAATGGGCACGAGCATCAAAACTGCACCTTGAATGATTGGAAGAAGATCTTATGGTCCGATGAATCTCATTTCCTGTTGCACCATGGGGACGGCAGGGTATCATTTACCTGGGGAAATGTTGGCAGCAGGATGCACTGTGGTACGAAAACAAGCCGGTGGAGGAAATGTAATGCTTTGGGTAATGTTCTGTTGGGAATCCCTGTGTTCAGTCATTCATGTGCAGGAAACTATGACGTCTACCACCTATCTAAATATCATTGCAGACCAGGTACATCCTTTCATGGCAATGGTATATCCCTTCAGTAATGTGTTCTTTCAGCAGGATAATGCACAATTCCACACTACCCGCTTTGTTCGAGAATGGATCGCGGAACATGTGAAAGATTCCAGGTATTGCTTGGCCTCCAAATTCCCCAGATATCAATCCAATCGAGCATCTGAGGTTTGTGTTGGAACAGCATATCAAATCTGCGGTGGCTCAACCACGTAACTTATAAGAGTTAATTGGTCTGCTAGTAACTTCATACCATATACTATAAGGCACTTTTAAAAATCTTGTATCGTCCATGCCTCGCCCACGTGCCGCCAAGCGCAGTTTTGGCGGCACGTGGTGGACCAACATCATATTAGGCAGGTGAGCATAATGTTTTGGCTCTTCGGTGTACATGTAGTTTAGTATTAAGCAGTTTTCAATCTACTGAAAAAAAGAAACAGAAACTTACCTTTTAATGACCATGGAGTAGCTTAAGTGAAAACTGATAAGACTATAGGGAGGCTATGATGCTGCGCATTTGACGCTTCTACAGTTCTCCTAGATCTTTGATGAATGATCCCTCAATCAGGTGTCAATCAACCACTGATCAATGAGTAGTGGTAAATTGTAAAAGAACAACTGTGCAGTCTCACAGTCTCCGCAGTTTCACTCACACTACGCTACTACTAATAGCGCGAAAATATTCAACCATGTTGATTTTCAGTATCTCGTGCTTCTTATTCCAGTAGCATCAGCATAATATATGGGTAAAATATTTTTTCAATATACTAGCCAAAGTAATTCGTAATCGTATATTTACTCGACGGTATCATATATTTATTTAATCGGGTTTATTCTGTTATAGTCTATTAAAACAGGCATGTTTTTGCTAGAAAAGTTTTTTGTGGTTTGAACAGATTATGAATTTGTATTTTATTTAAAAAAATTCAATTTAAACAAGGTAAAATATTTATTTTCAGCGGTCAGTTCTTTATCTTCAAACGGATTTTTGACGTTGTTTATTATGATTTCCTTCTTACGATGGAGACCGTTTAGAGATAAGTGTGTTTTCAGATATATACATATACAAACTTCTGCATTTAAATTTGAAATAATCGAACCAACGATTTGACAAAAATTAGCACCACTTGACATCTCACTTTTTCAATATACCTAATATAAACATTAACTATGGCACTGTGGATATTTTTAAAAATAAAATAAATAAATACCCCCTCAAGCAGCTGCTTGCCACAGAGGTCAGACAGGAGCCTGTCAGTTTATATGCCATAGTAGAAGGTCTGAGTATGTATTATAATGACTGGTTTATAGAGACTGAACGAAGATATCTAAAAGTATCTTCAATAAAGGAAATTTAAAGGTAAATTAAATAAAAATATTTAGCATACTAAGCCTTCATTAGAATCAACAGAAAACAATATCTCATTTAAATGACCAAATGGACTCATAAAATTACGTTGCAGGAATCAGTAGGTTATTCAAATCCTTCGATAATAGGAAAACAAAATTTTTAATTTGCAGAAATGAATAAAATATATCATTAAATCCACTAAATTAGTGGACAAAATTAAAATATTAAATGTAACATGTACAAATAACAAGTTAATTTTTTTTCTGTTGTGAATATATGGAACTCGGTGGCCTGAAAATCTCATTTAACTCTATTGGGTGTAAAGGACAAAAAAGCTTTTCCTCAATAGCGAAAGAAAATTTATTCTTTTTACGCTTGATTTGGAACTGGAAACACAAAACCGCCTCTCAGTAGTTCGTCTGCAGGCTTAGGACTCCTACCGTGGGGACCACTTTCGCTCATGGCACGTCAACAATAAAAGGTCTCCTCCCTCTGACTTTTAGGTTGCGTAGATTGAGAGGGTACGAGTAATCAGGTGGCTATGGACTGCAAGAAGCCTTAGAGAGAAGTGGTCATCTATCACCAGGACTCATCAATCAGAAGTTTCTGTTAAACTTCGTGTTGTTGGTAGTAAGGAAGGAGCACCAGTGTCTCACTGTTGTCACGGGCACGTGCCACTTTCATACTCTCAAAAAAAAAGGAGTGTTTCTGCAAGCGCTTTGTTTCCTCAAAGCGCTCCTGGTCCTATATGGACTTTGAAGAGATCGGAAAAATCCTTTGAGTTTATATCCTTTCTACTTAGAGTGTTACAGAGAGATGTTTCGATACCGGATGTTATACAGATTACGAATTCAACTTTACTACACTACAAACATATGTGAGGCAATGTATTCCAGGACCTTTCAGAGAAATGAGGCTTAAAAAGTAAACTGTCAGCGGTGGCATAGATGTTTTGATCTCCTTTAAAAAAATGATCATGTTTTATTCAAAATCGTATTGGTTTCCGTAGCTCATGGGGGTGAAGTAAATACCAATGCGTGCGTTTCGGTAGCTTTGAAACAGCCATTTGAAACGTACATAAATCTAACATCATATTAGCATTAGTTTCTTTTTTATTAGTAATAATGTATATAATTTGGATCAAACACCAAAGTGGAACGAAGGAATTTCATAGGAAACAAAAAGGGTATTTGTAAAATTATAGATTGTGACTCCTCAATGTTTAAATTCCTAGCAAGACTGAGGAAAATTTGAATGCAATAAATAGCAAATAAATAAAATGCAACATTTTTCTGGAAAGTTAGCGAAGTTGGATTTATTTACCTCTCTAAGTGTGGGGCGGGGTTAATCTGTCGGTAATGCGCCAGGCTCGTAAATTGCAGTTCCCGGGTTCGCGTACCACGTGGGGCAGCGTTGAGATTTATCTCCGCAAAATCCCCCACCTGCTCTCTGTCAATAGGGAGTCATCGATGAGCTTGGAAAGGCCACCTTTTGTCGGTTGGGACGTAAAGCCTTGGCCACATGTGCAGGAGAGCTATACCCTGTGCGCAATAAAGAACATACTGGATTATCTTTATAGAGGCTTCCATCTGTCTCCTCACACCTGTTCAGTGAGTTCTCCTCTCGCAACCTTCTCTGAGCTTTCGGGGTCCTTATGACCTGGCGATTTTGTCCATTGTGTGCCAACAAATTGCAGCTCAGAGATAAAACAAACCATCCTCTGAACGGCACTTTTTGCTGAGCGGGCTCAGAGAAAGTTGAGGAAAGGGGACCCACTGAACAGGCGTAAGGAGACAGATGTGTCTTCCCATGAAGACCAACTGGTATATTCTTTAATGTGCACATGGTATGGCTCTCCCGCACACAGGGTCGAAGCTTTATGTCCCATCCGATGGAAGTCGGCCTTTTCAAACCCATTAATTTCGACTTTGTTGTCTTGGGCAGCAGGGGTGTAGCAGATATATACCTCAACGCTGGAACAGGTTGGAATTGAATCTTGGAACTGCAGATTACTAGTTTGGCACGCTACTGTCTGAATCCACCCTCACCCGTCCCACAGGTTTCAAGAACTAAAATTATAATAGTTGGGAATTGGTAATAAACTATTCTGTATAGTTTTGCAAAAGTCGTGTACCCTGACTAAAAATGTTACATTTGACCACTAAAGCTCGATTGTAAAAAGCCTTGTTTGGCATAATCCACACACCTCATTCTATGTCTGCTCCTTTTCCTAAGTCATTCTAATAAACAAGATACTATGTAAGCATTTCGAATGAAAAGCATCAAGCTTTCTTCTATCTTGCTAAAAAAAGTGCAAAAATTTGATTCTCTACTTGTCCATATAGTGACATTTGCCTAAATATTAAGTGTGACTATATAGTAGGAAGGACCACCCTCCCACTCCCTCTCACACACACACACCTGTTACCACGAGATCGCTGTTTGTTCCTTCGCAGAACCTTTTTATTTTTCTCTCCAGCTAACTCTTAGCTTCTTCGGTGTTAGGCAGTACTCTGCCTTTCTACCACATCATCGAAATTTCGGCATTTAGAAACAAGTAGCCTTGATAAACTAATGAAAACATGAAAAATTCGCTCGAAAATAAAAGGAATGGGGAGTTTGTTTTGAGCCACATTTCGGCTATAAAATAGGACAATTGGCTAAATATGTAAATTGGTCGAAGCAAATTTGAAGAAAATAGCCTTTAACAGATGTGATCAATAAATATCAAAAATAAGTATTCCTTAACGTAGTATAACTTATCCATGTAGGAATGCTTATGTTGTTTCCAGAAATATATTTGAGTGTGCATTGCTAAAAACACAAGTGGAAACAAGGAAATAATAATGCACTGATATATGGTGCTGGAAGAAATGCAAATTTCGAACACTCTCTTCACCAAATGAAGTCTTCTGGAACGCATCTAAATGTTGTTCAAAAATCGAAGAGCTGACTTGTTTTACATCTGAGTGGCACGTTTTGCACATGGACAATATGGCCGGATCACAGTGATCCCCAAAGACTCAGAGAAGGTAGGAGAGAGGTGATTCTCTGGACTGCTGTCAGGAGACAATCTCTTGTCACTGTCATCTTGAGTGTTCTTTAATGTGCACAGGCCCGCACAAGCAACAGCTGCCTAACATCCCATCCGATTTACGGCTGCATTTTCAAGCCCATTTCTCAGTTCCTGTTGACTGATTGGTGACAATGTTGTTAAAGAGTATTACTGAACGCCATAGCTACGAAACTTAGACTTATTTGAAAAATGCGATCAGCAAAATCGATGATCACTCACAGTTAAGTCAGCATGATCTGCTACTTGCCATTAGCATAAGAAGTGTGAAAATTATCTTCCAGCAATGGAAAGTCTGCTCAAAGTTCTCACGAGAGTATGTCTTTAAGACTGAAAACTTTCTCTCCCTATATATAATATATTATAGATTGGCGAATAGGGTTATGAACAATATGCCTAGAGGCCTCAGTAGGAGGGGGAGACCTAGGATGCGGTGGGCAGACAATGTCAAACAGGACCTTGTTAGAATTGGTGTACAGTGGCCGGATGCAGCAGATGTAGCTCAGGACAGATATGCTTGGAGAATTAAACTGCGCGGTCTGGTTGGACCTCCGTAGCCCATGGCTGCTTGAGGATGATGATGATGATGATGATATAATATATCACATGATATGTTATAATCCGAGCTGATCTCTCATATGATGATTCAGACCCTTATTGTTCTTCCTCTATTGGTCCCAGGGAAATATTCGGAATATATATTCTTGAGTATTTTTTTAAATACCTTGTAACTTGCTGTAGATAAAAAATGTTACAAGAAACCTACCTATTAACAACTGTGGTTGTTGTAGATGTAATGAAGTAGATCTTCATTATTATCAATGCAAAGCTATCTTCTATTTGATCACTATTTATATAGTTAATATTTTCTTGTGTCGAACTTTACTTTCCTTATAAATATGTTCCCATTTTATCAGGAACAGATCAATTATATGTCGGTGGGGTCATTATGACCCAAGTGATTTCTTTTTATTTTATTTCAAATTACTAAACTGGTAATTTTTAATTTTTAAATGTATTAGGTTTTAAAAACACTAATCTTACTAAAAAACGAAATCCGTAAAATAAAAAAATAGAAAAAAAAAAAAACTTGCAACTTTGGGTCAATATGACCCCACGTAGCCTTCTGTGTTATTAAAAAAATAGGTTTCCAATATTTAATAAAATATTAACAGAATCCCTAAATTTATCTTCTAGATGGAGCTGTTGGTTTCCGAGTTTTAGTTTTGATTTAGAGTCAGAATCAACGTAAAGGAAGACATCTTACGTAGATAATTTGTTTACTTATGTGAAGTTAGCAGGCACACTCTGGAATAAAACAGTATCGTACTATTAGGAATAACATAATGAAACAAAAAGAAATACATCCATGCTTCGCAGCTAATCACCAAAGAGATATTGGATCTTCATTACCTGGTTTTACCGAAAAAAATAGTGTCCTATGTGCCAAAATAGTCTATAGCAGTAACTTTACGTCTTTGCATCGTGACAATAAAATCGATATGGAAAATGGTAAGCCAGATATTATCCCTTAGAACTTATTACTGATAAAAGGTGAGAGAGACAATCTGGACAAGCTGTGCTCCATCAATTCATGTCAGAGACCAAAAAGAAGATAGTCTTTTGCACTCTTCTGTTGACTTTGAATATGGCTGCAATTAATGCCACAATTTTTTGGTTAATGGTAAATGAACAAGTTAAATGACTCGAAGAAATTTTGAGGAGGCATTTGTAGATAAATCTAAGAACTCATCACATGTTTAGCAAAAAATTCTGAATAAATTATTAAGTCCAGACTAGATGATTATTTATTATTATATTATGGGAAAAGACCAGAGCAGCCAATATCAGTCAGAAGGCAAGTGAGGAATTTGTGTTGACTGCTCAAAAACAAATGGCACTAAAATGTTTTCAAAATCCTCCAAATGATCCAGATTTACGTGCAAGGGTCGTTTAACAAATATTTGACAACAGTACACAAATTAAAATATGCTTAGTTTTTAAAAAGGGACTTTTAACAAATATTTGACAACATTACACAAATTAAAATGTTCTTAAAACCCTTTAATCTTTCATTTTAAGATTTTTCACTGTACTTTAAAAAGTATTAATTCACAAAATTATACATAATAATGAAAATTTCAAAATAATAAATATAAACTATTCCATATTCACAAAAAGTCATTAATGATTTATATTCAAAATTTTGATTTTTTTTCATTATAATGTTAATATATCTTTTACAAATGGATACCATATGCATTTCCCCAATATTAATTCATGTCATTTCGAACGCATGTAACTTTTCGCCTGATTTTTACTCACTTATCCTTTGAAAGGTTAATAAATTTACTTTAAAAGTGAGAGCTAAATAAAATAAAGCATTGAACCTTGATTGCAACCAGGACCGGATCTAGGGGAGGAGGGGGAGAAGCGGACCATGGTCCGCCCCTTTAAGAACCCTAGTAAGGGCAACTGAGGTCAAAAATTATTAAACATGAATATTTACAATTTTTGGTGATTTTTAAACTTCTGAAACAAAGGGGAAAACATTACACAGTAATGGAAATATAGTCTTCCTACCGCCCATTTTTTTACCTAGCTCCGGCTCGATTGCGCGGCTTAACCCCTCTCTATTTACTCCTCCCATTTTTTTTAATTCAGGGCTGATTGCCACCATATTATGTTAGCTTTTTAAAGAGTCATGGAATATGTATATTTAGCAGCAGGAATGCCAGTTGAAATAACTGATCCGCAAATATGCATAAAGATTAGAATGGAAGTAACAACTTTATATAAACTTCCTAATATACGAGAAATAAACGAATTACACAGCAGTTTTGTGTATTCTTATTAGAGTGTCGTCGTTTCGAATTATTTCTACAGAACGAAAAAAATGTCACCGACCGACGCGCGGAATATATACAGACAGCACGGGAAAAGCATGTCAGTTCGTCAATAAGTATCCGTGAAATGGGGAAAGGTAAAGACTTGTCAGAGTTTGAACGTGGAATAATTATCGGCGCAAGGCAAGCGGGGGGCCATTTTTTCAGCAAACGTAGACATTGTTGGGTCATGGTCCAAAGAGGGACACAAAACCACCCAATGTGCCAGAAAGGGGAAACCACCACTTGTTGACATTCGAGGTGAACGGCTGCTGGCAAGTGCTGTCCGGGACAGCAGACAACTCACGTTCCGTCAATTAACGGCAAACTACAATCAGGACACAGAGAAACGTTTATGAGTATACAGTCTAGTAGACCCTCTCGCGGATGGGCCTATAGAATGCCCTTGTTGACTGACCATCGTCGACAACTCCGCATGCAGTGTACATAGGAGCACCATGACTGAACATTGGGCAACTAGAAAAGAGTCACCTGGAAAGATGAGTCCAGGCTATAGATCCACTGTGTTGATGGACAGTTCCATATTCGACGCCAAGAAGGGGAACAGCTGAAAGCAGTCTGTGCAGTTGGATGGAATCAGGCCAGTGATGGCGGATCATTGCATGCGGATTGTTCTCATGGACATCACTAGATCCTCTCATCGTCAATGAAGAGAACCTCACCACCAGATCCTGCCTAGGCATTGTTTTGGACCAAGTGGTGACCTATATGCTAATCTCGTATCCGGACGACACTGGACTCTTTCAGCAAGACAACACCCATGTCAAAACACCAGCATTGTGTGGGAATGGTTCAAGGATCATATCCAAGAATTACGTGTTCCCAGAGATTATCATCCCTGAAATATTTTGGGATACAGTTGTACAGCATTCGTCAGTCTACGCCAGCGCCTTGGTACAGTCACCGAACTCCAGGACGTCATTCCGTTTAGCTGGTATAGAATACTTAAGTACACACGCCGTGTTATAGTGGAGTGGATGCCACAACAAGTGTAAGTGGTTATAACGGTGAAAAGCGACCCAACACTCTAATAGGGCAGGTGGTCATAATGTTATAGCTCACGAGTGTATCAGTGTTGGTCGCTGTTCTCGGGAGGTAAGCAAGAAAATGTTCATCAGGAAGGGACGAAAAATTTTTCACATCCTTAATAATATTTTTTGGAAATAAAATCTCGATTTTAATACTTTTTAATTTGTGTGTAAATTGTATATTACCATTGCAGGATCATCGGCTAAGAATGATCGATTGAACTCTCACCGTTGAATTCTTTCATTGTCTGAAGTTTTCCTTTGCAAACAGAAGCAGTTAAAATTTTGCTTTCTTTATTACCACTGGGAACACATATATCTCCCATGTTTGTGCTATTCTCTCACCTATAGTCATATAAGCAGTTCAGAAGCAAATTCGAGTTTGTTTATGGGCTCTCATTTGAGGCACGTTAACTCATGATTATTACGGACTGCAATCGAGGTTGTAAAAATATATTAATATTACTTTTCAATTTTATAACAGTTTACGATTTAAAACACATTTCAATAATATTTGAAAAATAATAATTCCTTGTGCCGACTAGCTTCCTAGTGCACGATAAAACACTCTCAAGTCGCTCAGCTCATGATAAAAACGATCAGGATTACACATCATAACAGTCGCGGGTACGTTGTACAGCAGGCAGGGATCTAATCTATTTATAACCCGTAAGGGATTTCATCTGGCCATTATTGTAGCAGAGTAGGTCACGTTTGTAGATGGGTGCAGTGTGTATAATAAATTGTGCTTTCAGTGTACATGCACCACAAAAATTATTAGTTATCGTGAAGTTTTGATGCATTAATTTAGGGCAATTATGAATGACGTCAGTTAAATTAATGTCAGCAATTAAGAATGACGTCAGTTAAATTATCTTCAACGAACTGTGATTGGATCTTTCATGTATATTTATTAGCTATTTTCTGACAAATTTGTAAGGTATATTATCATAAAACATACATTGTATATTTCGCTATGTTTGGAGGGATAAATAAATAAATAATCTATGCTAATCTTCACGTCATTCAATTTCGTGTGACATATAACTCATTACGATATTTCCCAAGAGGCTTTATATATATGAATATATGTATGTGTTTTCTTAAAATGTATTTATTTTCCTAAGGTCGTGCTGAGAAGTTAAGAATTCCTTAAACAACTAAAATGCCACATATCTTTTTTTTTTTTTTTAAAAAGCAACATAACATCGCTTCACCAATTAATTTACATAGTCACTTTGCTGTACCTGTATGTAATATGTGAATATCAGGGAAGCGACAGTTTTATCATCCCAAGAGAGCTTAAAAATTTACATTTATAATAAAAAAACATTTGTGTGCATAACGTTTAATGTGACGACGTTTCAATATTTAACTAACATCACACATTCTGTTTTGTAGCAAAACTTCATTTAGAAATAAACATTAACTGTCAACTAAACGACTTTAATTTTATAAAATATAATCCTTTTGATTTTCGCAAAGGAAAACAAACTTACATTTTCAACAATAGCATTTCACAGGGATGAGAAATAAATGCGTTTTTTCTTTAAAACAATTGAAGAGATGGATGGAAAATAAAAGAGTTTAGATGAAATTCGAACCGTTTTGAAAACTCGTGGGCAGTAGCTGCCAATTATTGTTGTCGCACATCTCGCTGAAAATGCTGAGTTTGCCTATTTCACCATAAACGAAAGGAATGCGTATTTTCAGTTTATTGTATATTTTTCTTTTATTCACTGCCACTTTAACTCAACAAAAATCTGGTAATCGTATAAACATAAACTGATAAAGCTTGTGATAAAGTATTTTCTTCTTTGAAAGCATACATTATCAAATAAAAGTAGTTATAATTTGGTTATAATTAAAAAACATCATAAATAATACATTTTTATAACTAAAATAAGTTAAAAAAAAGCATTTTTAACACATATTAAAGTAAAACGATGTGAAATTAATTAAATTACTAAGACTGATGTTAGCATGTGGAAAGTAGTACATAAGCACTGGTCGCTATAACCCTATTGAAATTATAAATTCAGTCATATTTAACTGTATTATTCTAATATAGAAATGAAATCACAAAGTGGCCAAAAACAATTTTCTTCCTGGATTTCTACATCAGACATTTATGTCTATATGTATATGTGAGGAAATAGGGAAACCTGATTTAGTTTTTTATCTGGTACGTGCTACGAAATAATAAATATTTATTTTAATTTTAGTTGATTGAAAAAAAAATATTTTCTTTCTTTCCATGCTATTCTATTACTTAGAGCAGTGGTTCTCAACCTTTTATGCTTCACGTACCCCCTTAAAATGTGTATGTAACTGGCTTAATCCTTGTATAAATATATAAAATTATAGTTATAATATAACAATGGTTATTTTTATTTTGTTACTAGATCTAGCGACTTTTGAGCTCTCACGGCGTACCCAAAACAATTTACTGTGTACCCCACGTTGAGAACCCCTGACCTAGAGAAACTAAAATTAAAACTATCCGTTTCAATCTTTACAACCAGTCAGAGGAAATCTGTTAGGTGTAAAGATAGTCCATTTACGAAGACAAATTGTAACTTTTATGTATACTTCATTTAGTATCCTGAAGCGAAGGAAACTCAGATACTTTGACGATTCTCCAAAGTGCCATAAATATCTATCAGTATGTAAAGTGAACTTTCAGTTTCTTGACTTGGTTATCATATAAATATAGACTTTTGTAATGATTGTACCAGCATATAAATAAAATTTTATATTTTTGGAATCGATATACTTTTTTTCCCCTAAATTTCTTTAGTAGTTTAAATAACCCATATAGAACTTTTGTCTCTTGTAAAGTTTACCTACTTTTTAATTGTGCGATAAATCCAATGGCACAATTGGTTTCAGAGAAAAGTGACTTGTCCTCCAAGTAATGAAAGTTTATGTTTCCCTTCTGGTGATTTCTCGTTTCTTCACAGATCTCTTATATGGATAATTATTCTGAGAGGATTGTGTAAATCCTCTGTGGCTGTCTGAGTGAAATATAATCGTTTTTTATGCTACACAGGGGAGAGGGCCACGTACAAGATCTCAATTTGAACAAGTTTGCTCACGTAAAGATAAGTCCAGAAAAAGCAGTCAGTTCATTGATTGCTACATCATTCAGATCTTTACAAAAGGCAATTCATCTAAAAATTAACGACAAAATTCTAAATAAGCTTATCGTTTGAGGACTAATTAAAGTTAAGGAAAAGTTATACAAAAATTATCCCTGAAAAGAAATATATATATATATATCAATAAAAAATTAGCTAACAAACCTTATAACGTATTTGTCAGCTTCGTAACATTCGTAGAAATTAGTTTAATGGTGTTTGCTCATTTTACCTCTGTTCCTATTGCTTTTCGCTCGTCATTTGTCTGTTTGTCAGTTTGTAGGTTTGTGTGTTTGTCAAAACAGTTGTTCCATCCTATCTTTCGTCCCCTCCCCCCTAAAAGGGAAAAATTTGAAAACGATTGTTCCTCTGTATCTTCGAAACGCGGTTCCGAAAGAAACAAAATATGCGCCAAATGAAATCTTGTGACATGGAGAATGTTACACACTAAAACATTTGCAACCACATTTCCTTCTTCTCCCTCCATACAACAAGTAATTTCTAAAACAACTGTTCAACTTTATCTTTCGAACCCGAGGGACTACATTTATGAGTTAAGCGTCAAATGAAACCTCATAATGAGTAGCGTCGTAGACTACTCCGAAATTTCCCCTTCCATTATTCCCTTCCCCCCAAAGAAAGGGGCGGGTTTTTGCGGGGGCCGAAGTTTAACGAATTATATCTCAAATTATAACTTCTGATATCTCCAATGTCATGGGAAAGACATCAAAAACGACTCCAAACACGACTCCAAACACAGGGAGGGAAAAATGTGATCGATGTTATTTATCGAAGGAAAGTTTCAAAGTTTCTGAAGGAAGTTGTTTTTAGTGACAAAGGAAAAATGGATATAAATTAAAAAAAATATCTATAAAGCTAAAGCATATCGAATCAGTCACTGAATTCATGTTCACTTCAAAGGGAGATAGGAAGCTGATTTTCCTACTCAACAAGGCTCCCAGCATCCTATATTCCTTTGAAATGAATACGAATTCAGTGACTGATTGCACTATCGATATATGCTTTAGTTTATTTATTTATTTTTTTTTACTTTTAGGGTGTATATAGGAACATAGGTATTTTTCATTTTTTAGAATTTATTTCTTATTTTACCTTCCTTTCAGTATAGTAGATAGCGCACCATGCAATGAGTTAAAATTAAGTCTCTCTGTGAGAATTGGAAATTTTTATGATTTGGATTTAATTGAAAAACGTTCATTTTTGCTACGATAATTTTTATATTGAATTTGCAGAAAAAGAGGATAAAAAAATTTACAAAAATCGAGTTGTAACACTGGAGATTTACCCATTAATCAAATCTTTAGCAAAGACTTATTTTATTTATTAAATAATTATTCTCTGCTAGTACAAATTGAATCAACCTTTCTTTGCAAAGATGACTGTTATAGCTTAACATGCTCTTCATCCTCCGCAATAAATCGATTTTAAATCTCTCTCTTTTTTTTCTTGGATTCTTTTCCTATTAAGTACATATTCTTAAAATTGAATTTGTAATTTTTAATATACTATTTTTGTATACAGACGCTACGTTTTGTAAGTTTTGTTTGACTGGTTACTTTATCTATTTTAGCTTTACTTGCCATATCTCAGAATAAGCCATTTTAAGAAAAATTAGAAGTAAAAATATCTTTATGTTTACCCTGCTACATCAATATTCTTTTCATATTCTAGTAGGTGGTACACTTACAAATTTATACCATAGTGTCTATAGATTAAACATTGCATCGGTTTTCCATCAATATAACAACTATCTTCAAATAGCCATTTATTACCGTTATGATTTAATTTTCAATCTTTTCGTATGCTGTAGAGTAAAAAGAAACATGATGTTCTTTCAAAAATCAAAATACTCTATTTGGACACGTGCCGATATTTTGCTTAACCATTATTTCTATGGTCAGTTACTGTATATTTACCCATTTAATGTATAAACACGTGTGATTAACATGTAAGATGAAAATCTATTGCTAAAATTTAAGGCTTTATATAATGTGAAACGGTTTTCTTATAAAACTATATGCTCAGAGCATATTTCTTGAGAAACGCTTTCTTTTTCCTCCTCTTCGTCCTAAACAGCATTGCTCTGACTTTTCAAAGCGCGTAGGCAGGGTAGTAACACACAAATTTGCTTGTGCATTAAAGAAAAGGGATAAAAGTCCGATCCTTTGAAAAACGAACATTATCTACTTAATTTTTTTTCTTTACAAATTATTAGCAATATAAGGATAAAACTATAAATAAAACATTACGAGTGGGCCATCCAGATTGAATAAAAATGTGTTTAATGATTAATCGAAGAAATATATAAGAGTCTTGGAGGAAATATACGACAGTGATCAATCACATACATTACTCAAGCAGTTTGTCATTGGTTCGGTGACAGTAGCAGAATTCAATTAGCTCGTTTGTTCTTGTTCTGTCATGTCATATGGTCGACCGGGGCACGTCAATGTGAACCATGTTCATCGACCCCAAAGTAATCACTTCCCTATCGCTCATGCTCTCTCACTTCCTTCCCTGGTTGCAATACTGTGTCTCAATGTTGTGTTAAGATGTGTTTCATACTGTGTCTCATACTGTGTCTCAATGTTGTACATACAGAAAAGATTGTTTCTTGTAATACCTCTATGCTTAATTTGAAGAAAAAATTCAATTAAAGGGGAAACATTTTTAAGAATGAAGGAATTGTATGAATATATATATAATGAAATATAAATATGTGTGTATTCCAAAAAATGAAATATTAGAAGCACAGGACCCGAGAATGTCTATCCTTTTTAATCAGAGGGTGAAAGGATGATTATATATCTATTGTACCCAAGTATAAGGGTCCTTATAGGTAAGAGACCTTAACTGCTAAATATTTTGAATTTATTTTCGTAAAATGTAAATTATATAAACGAATTGTTAGCTCTGAATCGTAAAATGTAAATTATATAATGAATTGTTAGCTCTGAAGACTCTTCATACGAATCAGTATATGTCATATTACTCGTATATTATGATCATTTACGAGTGTTGAAAATATGTTCGGTAGAATCAATTGCTAATAACAAAATATATTGGATCGTATATTTTAAAATTTTGTAAAATTCTTTAACATTATATATCATCTAATTTAAGGTTATTATATAGAGACAAAAATTATTTAATTGGAGAGTTTTTGATTTTATGTGCTACTGAATATTATTTTAAAATTTAATTTTCTATAATGCATATTGAGTTTATCAATTAGCAGAATAAGCTGTTGAATAATTTGCTATAGGCTCGGTAGTTTAAAAAACATCACTTGAAAAAAGTTATTTATTGATAAGGCAGAATTATTAATAATTATACTGAAAATCAGGTAACTGTAACTTGGTGTAGAACGGAGGAATTTTGTATTTAAATAACTCTTAATTAACATTACCGATAACTATCCAGGTAATATGGTCCACTATACCGATTAAATATACAGGATGGTTGCAATTAAATCGCTCAAATGGTTGGTCGCACAAAGCTCAAATTTGGAAATGGCAATAGTCAGCAATGCGTAATAGAATGGAATGATAAGAAGAAAAAAAAAATAGTTCCAAAACGTGCCTGCAGGTGAAACATGGTTATATACAGAAGAATCATGTAAATTATCCTTCAATCACAAGATCTTGAAGTAAAGAAGAGCAAGTGATAGTAGAATGAAAACAGAATATCACCATGACACCTGAATTTAGGGATCGTACATTGCAGGTTCAACTCTATTACCAAAATAATATCAGTATCATGGATGCTCCTTGTGAATATCGCTGACTGATAAGATTGGATATATAGAACTCTGTCTTAAAATGAGATCTAACCTTTTTCAGAAGTTGAGGAGAAGGATTATTTCTCGGTACATAGTGGCAGAGGAAATCTACCTGTTTCTGAGGACGTTGCTGATATCACTGTTCCAATGATGACACCGCACTAGGTAATTAGCATTTATCCTCTAGTGTAAAAGAGATTCCGATATAATTGAATCTTGCACTGTTGACTGTTCTGAAGGCCCTGCAAAGGGTGTTACACTGCTTGCTACACAGACCTCAAAAGCGGGCAGCTTCTGACTCTAGGCGATACTCAGACATCTGGACTTTGCTCTTCAAGTCTTGGCCAGGATGGAAGTGGGCAACAATGGGTCTTTGAACATTTCATAGAATAATGATAACATCATGCTGAATTATATGTACACACCCAGAACTGTTGTGTTTTGGAAACATTCATGGGCCATTGATAAAAATCTGGTGATTCTTCACGGTTTACTGTGATATGGATTTAATGATACTTTAATTGTAGGGCTTTTGTTCTTCGTGGAATTCTAAGCACACGGTCTCGTAGCGATTGCTATCATGGATCCTAAGCTAGTATGTTATCCTTCAAACTAGAGACTTCTTGTACATATTAATTTTCGTTCAGGATGAAGTATCACCTTTATGTTGTTCACCAGTGACACAGATGTTTCATGACACGTTTCCCGATGACGCATAATTTTTCACTTACCAAACTCAATCCATTCGATTATTCGGTTGTGGAATTAAAGACAACGTGCATACGGATAGTATGCAAACCACTGCGCACCTAAAGGGCAGCATAAAAAAAGCATGTTGAAAATATGGCAAAGGACACATAACATGGCTTTTGAGAACATAATTCTAGAGTTCCAGCATGTTGTTTATATCGACGGTGACAACATTGAACAGTTTGACTAGCATTAATACTTGACATGGATACCGTTTGCGCAGCTGTTCTCTAGAGTGCCATATTCCACCTGGTGTCACTTTTCGCGAAGCATTTTTTTTTCTTAATCCGTTGCACATTATCTGATAGTCTTAATTCAAATTTCAAGTTGGGAGCTATACCACCTTTCGTTCGAACTGCAGAGAAATTATAACTGAGTCCAAATTAATGCATTTTACTTATAACACCCTGTATTTCAAGAGACAGAAATGAAAGAAAAAATGAGTGTTACTAATCGGCTTTTAACATTCAACTAGTCACGATGCTTTACTTTATTAGAAAGTTTTGTAAAATCGTGCTCTCATTCAATATTCGATTTGTTACTGATTATGTAACACACCCTTGAAGAGTATTAGAAACCTATATGAGTAAGAACACTGTCCTACAAAAATATTAAAGGAATTCCATGTTATGTCAATGTCAATCTAACTTCCAAACTCCATAATTTCTAAAACATGCATTGAATGGAAACATGTTGCTGAAGAAAAATTAAATATCGTAATCAAATCTATTTGAATCTCGGCAATTAGTAATATTCAGTATCGTTCAGTATTTAAAGAAGGTTTATTAAAAAAATATTATGGGAGCTGGCATATTTTACAACAGTACTTCGTCATGGCTTTACGGCGGAATTTAATTAAACCTTAAATAAAATTATTTCTTCACGCCATTAAAAATATTTATCTTAAAAGTTTGCACAATGATTATATTAAAATTGCACAATTATGAATAAATTTTATAAAACAAGAAAATTTATTGTTGAATATTAAAGCTTCCGCAACTCTTTGATAGTGAACGAATATTGTCTAAAATCGAGTCTAAAATAGAAAAGATCTAATTTACATTAATGAGTAGACTGTTTTGTTTTGTGAGAAACTTTGAAGTTAGATTTGATTATGATCTTTAATATATCTTAAGTGACATTTTTCATTAAAAGCATATTTTAGAAGTGAAATGCTTTGAAGTTACACTTCCATTGACATAACACGAAATTTCTCTAACATTTATGTAGGGCAGCGTAAATGTATATAATTCCATTTATTATATATATCTAAGATTTATATATTAAAATTTACTCTATTTGTAATGCCACTATATTTTACAGTCTTGTAATAAGTAACTGTGAAATGGTTTGCAACCAAGTACGATAGAATAATACATTTTTGAAAGCTGCACCGTTGAGACTCTACTATTATGTAATCTATTATAGATTTTACACAATATGCTATATATTGAAAGAATGTAAAGCTTAAAATTACTTTTTTCGCTGAAAAGTTAACGGGACGCAAAATTTGAATTTCTAATTCCCGAAAAAAATATGTAACAGTGACTGCAAACCCACTGAATATTTTATGATTAAATGCTAAAAGGAAGGGTGATGTTAAAGATAACTTTCCCATTTTTTTTAAAGTTTCCCTTCCAACCGTGGTAAATAGGCTTCTTACTGTTATTTTTATTACATAGTTACTACATATTTTTATTTCAAAAACAATTATATTCCCAAAGAATAGATTTAAAAATTTAATTTACTTTCAAATTCAGTGGTCAAAACAATTCCCAATATTTCACACCAAATTCTTAAATGCAGTATCGAATCTGTGATTGAAACAAACAATGTGAAAATAATTCATTATAATTGTGTATATAAATATTTGTTCATTTGTATCTTAAGAAAATTTTGTTTGAACAAATTTTCTGCAGAAATTATACATTTGAGGCGAGCTACTGATGTATAATAAAAGAAAACAATAAAGTATCTTATCCTGAAGAATACCCTGCGTTTACCAAACTATGCAATGCTCGAATTCGTGGTAGTTTATCAGATAAAGCAATCGCTGTAAGTCGTTATAAAATAGATTCCACTTCTATTTCGGCTTTTCTCAGTTTATTGCCTCGGCATCTTCAGCTGTAGTAATATATATTATATACGTAATAATAAACAGAAAAAAAGCATCGAATTCATATTTTGGTACGGAAGGTTACATTTTTCCCTTTTATGAGCTTTTCCGTCTTCTACATTCCATTCCTCCAAACAAAAAAAACTGTTTTCATCATCTATCGAGCTACTGAAAGGTCGGCATTTTCGTATTGACTGCAGAATTCGCTGCCAACTGAAATGATATAGCCTTAGAACGACCGACATTGTCTGAAAAAAGAATGCATTCCGAGAATTCCTTTGATTTAGCAATGTAATACGGTCGAAAATGAAGGATCTTAAAAGATCAATTATTTCTAAACACATTGCATTAGATAACTCCTGGTAAATGCGTCGTTTGCATCAGTTCTGAATGTTTCAGCATTCGCTATGAGAAGAAATATTTTGCATTTAATTCGGCAAAAATATTTATTCTCCGCCATCGTTTGCCATTCTGTGGGAATGTGGGAGCGAAAATTCTTATTTACATGCATCTTAATGCAACGCCATTCGTGAAAATTATATAAATATTTAATAACTTTCGCCCTCTCGTGCATTCAAGAGTTTCACAATTTGAAATCGATACTTCCTTCAAATAGAGTATATAAATTTCCGTTATCGTTGGAAGGAATCTAGCTAGGGTAACGCTAATATTTGAGAGGTAGCGTATGGAAACACAAATGTAGACTTAAAGGTTTTAGAAAGATAACACATATATTTCTCTTTTATTCTGGGCTTCAACCTTGAGTGTGTGCACTACGTTTTAAAGTTCGGAGTTACACTACAATCCGACAAGAATTTTCATTCTAAGAAAAGCAGAAATACAAAACATTTAAATTTTAAATATTGCCATTTCTCTAATATATAAAAAAGTTTGATATTTTAACAAGAATGAACTGGAAGTACCCATAAACAATGAAACCCTTTTTCAAGCATTAAATGAACATTTTCTCTTGGATTTTATTACTTATAAAAAGGTTTTGGAATTAGTAGTTTTCGGTGAATTTTGCATGGTAATGTACAAAATGAGTCAATATCAAAATACTAATTCACGTGATTTACCTTTTCAATAGAAAACTAGAAATTAAATAGGACTTTACGTATATGCATGCTAATCTAAATACGGTTATAAACCACAAAATCATCAAGTATGAACGAGTTTATGTTACATGTATATTTGCAGAATTTTGCAAAGGTACTACTGCAGTAACATGTTTTGTAAAGCAACTCTGCTAATTTCATCTTAAAAGTTGTTTCGTGTTTTTTTATAAAAGAAATGTTTAGTGAGGAGATATGGATACATATAATGACGTAGTACATTTAGTAGCCACCAAACTCATAGCTCGCCTCTTCATTTCTTCGCAAAGTATCGAAAGTTCTATTTCCGTTTAGACAGTTTTTGGTCTCATGTAACTTCGAGATACTCTCCTTTTATGACTCCGGGTTAGGTGAAAAAATCGGGTCCAATTGCGATGGGTGCCTTAATATAATAACATCTTTGGGAATGTGATTAGTGGCTTTCTTGATCATAAATCGCGAATAAATAGAAAACCACGGATAAAGCCGTTTAACCAAAATTGGGATTTCTAACCACCAATTTAGCCTGTAGGATTAATATTTTGTACTGAACATGCTAATGCTCCTCTTAACCTTCTGCCAAAATTCCAGGGTCCGAATCCCTTTATATGAAGAGGTTTGGCGACACATCCATCCTTTATTATTATAGATGTAAAATCCCATATAAGCTCCCTACCGAGTTGAGGATTAATGTATTTTCAGACATAGAATCTTGCTTTTCATTTACTTTCGTGGTTTAGCGTAATAAGCCACGATTAAACTAGAAAACTTTTGAGGGAGACTTGCAGCCCCATTCATTATGTGAAACGGAGTATACAATCTAACAGTAGTCTGTCATCATGTTCACATTCCATGCTCCTTGGCACATCTTTTCCATTTATTATATGTCCATGTTCTCAGCTAACATGTCCTACATATTCAGGAAATATTTCCAATGAGAATGCAAGTGAAAATTTACACTCATATTGCACTGCAGTTCTCTGAAGTTGAGAATCATATCTTTCAAATTTTTTTGCAATTTGGGTCTTTGCTGTTTTCCAAAAAAAAATGCTGCAACATTTCTGAAGCTAATACAAGCTTCATTTTTATTTTGATTCATAGTTTCTAGAAATTCCTTGTCGAAAGACAGTTTTCGGATTTGAAGTCCTGCAAAAATTTCTTCCTTATTTGAAACAATTTCGCTCTCTCTTCAGGGCTTTTACAAGATGTTTAATCACGCCAAATTTGATACGTAGAAAAGGTAAAAGTACTTTCTTTTGATCATTCAAAGGCTCGTGTTTCATATTTTTTGAATCTGCTGTCAGGTATTTTCTCGGCGACCAAATTCTTTTTCCCAGTGCTCTCCTCTTGCTCGGTTGTCCCACTCTCACTAAAACAAGGCTTTTTTGTGTAACCAAACTTTTCACCTAACGGACTCAAAACTTCGAAACCCCACATGCAAGCTAGATGTTATCTTTGTGGTTCCATGAAGGAACGCTGACGAAAAGAGATAATAATAAAACGCCACCTGTGCAATACGCCGTCAACAAAAACGCCGACTCTAAATAACGCCTCTAGTAAAAACGACATAAAAGAAAATACAGCCTACGCAAAACGCCGTGAACGAAAACGCCGCACTTTACGAAACGAAACGCCATGAAGCAAAATGCCGCCTGTACAGAAAACCAATAGCAAAAACGACGCCCATTAATTTGCTTCACCTAACTTGCTACCAATCCTCTTATTGCTTTTCGCTCTTTTGTGCATATAGTAAAATATTTTAAGAGATAAAAATTATTTTTGGTTTGGATGGGTATTATGAAATATTATGATTTGCACCTTCCGAATTTTCCGAAAGTTTAAATTGCGCCATCTAACGGTGGAAAAATTAGGGAATTTTTCCACCGTTTATAATATTATTATGATTTTTCAATTCCTCTTTTAATTCAAATTTACATCGTTAGAGGTCATGAAATATGGAAAAAGCAAAGTTATGAAGGAATACTGCAAGTGATCTGTTTAGGATAGAAATTTAAAATATCAATATCAAAAGATATTACGCTGACTGCACAATCCACCTCATTTTATCTGAGGAATGTGAGAAAAGTACGTTTAATTTCAAAGAATAATAGGCAAATACGTTTTATGTTGTACAAGTACTAATAAAATAGAACTATTTTGTTCCTCCCCCGCATCATCCATTAGTTCGAATTAAAACTTTTAAGGAGCGTAAAAAGGAGGTAAACGAAAAACTTATTTCTTTGAATATGAGATTCCCATATTTGCCATAGTTCATACTTACATACAGCCGTCCCGTGGCCGATGGTTAGCACGCTTGGCTACTGATCTACAGTACCTGGGTTCGAGCCCCGGGTAAGACATGGATGTTCGTGTCGTTTTTCTGCTGAGGTCCTGCCATCCTCTCAGATCTTCTACTACGGCATATAAACTGACAGGCTCCTGTCAGACCTCTGTGGCAAGTAGCAACTTGAGGGGGTATTTATATATATATTTTTTTATTTTATATTTATATCCCATATTTCATTATGAATCTTTTTTTAATCAGAGAAAACTATGAAACTTTGTCGAATTTATTAAAAAACTTTTCTTGTTTCATCTCTTTTCAAATTTCAATTTCGTTTAACATCATTTCATTTTAACATTTATACTATTCTTTCCTTGTTGAATTTTCTAGTTAGCTGATTATTATGTGTTGTGTTTTGTGGATTTATTTGATGTACACCATTTTTGTGGCTTAATGACCTATGTTTAATATAATTTATTCATTTTGCTGCAGATAAGTTATTTAGCTTTGCGGGTCAAATTGTAAATGTATTTGTATTCTTTACTCTTATGAATAAAAATTATATTCTTTAAAAAAAATACAGAGAACTCATTAAGATAAACCTGAATTGCATTCATTCGCTAAAAGATCAATAATAGTTGTTGGTGATTAATCTTCCTGGTTGCGTAAACGAGTTGGTGTAACGACGGATGCCTGGTCCCTAAGCCATTTTAAACCATAGTACCCTCTGCCTTCTTCTGCTTCACAACTGACCCTGTCCAGCTGTTTATCGAGGTCACCACATAATATCGAAGGTTCACAGCGAAGTCAACTCTCTGTATTGGACTCTTGTGTTTAAAAGTGCAGCACTGTTTTAGCTACGCTACCATCAATAGCTGAGAAACGCGGAAGGATTTAGAAATAATAAAGGGAGCCTCTCCTTTTTTGGGAAGGTGTCTAATATATTTTGAGGTATAAATCTGCCGTTGTGTACGTCAATTTGTCTTAATGCAATGAATGAGTTGTACTGCTATTTTTCACCACTCTAGTTTTCGAATATTTCGGCTATATCATTTCCCTTTTATTATTTTTAGTTGCAAATCATGTGTCATGTAACTCAGTGTAAAATATTATTTCTCCAATTGAAAATAATAATGTAGTGTACCAGTTATTGCAAAAATCAATTTTTGTTTTTCTTAGATTCATGGCTTCCAACTAATTGGGGGGAGGGTGCCAGCCTCGTAATCTGCAATTCCCAATTTCGAATCCCACCTGGAAAAGAGATTAGATTTATCTACGCAAAAACCTTGCCTTCAGTTAGTAGGGGTCACCGATGGGCTTGGAAAAGGCGTCGTCCATCGGATGGGAAGCAAAGCCGTGGTCACGTGTGCGAGAAAGCCATACACTGTGAACGTTAAAGAACACGCTACATGGCCCTGACGGGAGACTACCATCTGCTTCCTAATCAATCCAGTGGGTCTCCTTACTCCAACTTTCTCTCAGCCCTATGGGTCTATGTGACTTCCCATTTTGCTCATTGGGAGCAAAGAAAAATACCGCTCAAAGGCTGAACAACCGCGCTACTTGAATGTTAAGATTTATTTGACATTATCAAGAAAAGCAAAAATATAACTTCCAGCTTATGCTCCGCAATTCAAAAGTTTTGAATGAGTTTGTAAGCAATCTCTTGACCATCAAAATCTGCCATCAAAATTTCAAATTTGTAGAATAAATAAATCACTTGCAATATTCCTAAAAGCGGTCTGAAAATTAAAAATTGTGAATCATAATATTTTAGTACCCATGCAAGGCAAAAAGGATTTTTCAATTATTCACAAACCAAAATTTCAAAAAAAAAAATAATATAATTTCTAGCATAAATCCATCGTTTTGTAGTATTCGTTTCAAATTTTGCAATTTTCAATTTTTCCCACTATTAGAGGGCACAATTTAAACTTTTGGGGAATGCGGAAAGTGCAATTCGTAATATTTCATCAATAGCTATCCGAGCCAAAAACAATTTTAACATATATCTTTAAAACCAAAACTGCTGAATGTATACAAATGGATAGACAGACCAAAAAGTGAAAATTTTATGTTAATAAATAAAATAAATACCCCCCAAGCAGCTGCTTGTCACAGAGGTCTGACAGGAGCCTGTCAGTTTATATGCCATAGTAGAAGGTCTGAGAGGATGTCAGGACCTCAGCAGAAAAACAATACACACAACCATGCCTTACCCGGGGCTCGAACCCATCACCCTTAGATCAATGGCCAAGCGTGCTAACCACTCAGCCATGGGACGGCTTAATTAATAGCTATATTAAATTCTAATAATGGTGTTCTACACCCCCACCAGATCTAGTTGATGGCGAGTGAGAACTAGGGGGAAATCGAAGGATTTAGACCCCTAAATATGAGTGTACTTTGCGTTGCGACTTTTTATTGTTTGTTTATTGAACGGCATTAATCAGCCTTGTTATGCAGATCAATCTGTCAATTCTGATATTCAGATACATAGACATTTAGCAACATGAACAAACTGAGCTAGTCTTGCAGTTAACACAAAAATACCACATTTATTAACACAATTCACTGATCAGACAATATACATGTAGCTAAGTATCACTTTTGGGATAATTTCGACATTTGCGCCCCTGGCGCAAATGTCGAAATTATGCAGGAACTTTATACAATAATTACTTTATGCAATACTTTACTTCATGCAATAATGCAGGAACAGTCTGTTAACAAAAGTCCATGATAAACGAACAACTCGCTCGGATTCTTTAGAAGCTTAACTTTAGGCCATAGTACAGGAACAGTCCATTTTGGGAAAAAGTCCATGGAAAACGAGCTTCTCGCTCATGTAGCAATCATTTTATAAAGTTCTGGTTTCTACTCGGGAAAACGTGGCGGCAGTGTAGAGAAAAGCATTCATGTGGAAGGATATTACCAGATTTTAATAAAACGTTCCCCTACTTCCTTTCGTGTAGCCGTCTTTAGGAAGAAACACCGTTACTCGGCCGCCTAGGCCGGTAGCTGGGGCATGTACAGTTCATCTCTCTGCCGCTGGAGAATACGTCCCAGTCGAGAACTCAGCCAGAAAAAGAACTACTGATCGCCAGTCCGTTTCCTCACTTTCGGCTTGTTCATCCTCTCGCTCTCTGGTGTAGGTCACCTTGGTACCTGACGCGGATGTCCCTCATTGGTCAGAATGTCCGAGCGGCGAAGGATGCACCTATCCGCAGTTTTGATGCTCGCTGCGACGGGTCACGTCGACCATGGTTTAACACCTGAGGGAGCCAACGGATCCGTCGTGAACCTTCCACGCTGGAGGCAAAGCCCATCCTTTGCAGGAGCTGAACGTAGGAAAATTCAACATATGGAGGTCATGTCAGAATGTCACTGTCGCTGCAATGGCGATTTTGCTTTCGGCATTTTGTTTTTATTTGTTTTTATTGGTGTTTTTGCTGTCGACTAATTGCACAGTCGGTATTTTTGTCGTCTGCCTTTTTGCTAACGACGAATTATACAGTCAGCGTTTTAGTCGTCGATAAATTCCACAGTCAGCGTTTCTCCTGCTCCATTTAATTGTGATGACTATCTTTGTATTGAACTTTCTCCAAGAGTGTCCAAGATGCCTTTTTGCACACAATAGGCTAAATGGCCAGCTCACAAGGACTTCGAGGACTCAGAAAATGTTACAGGAAGGAGACCCGCTGGACAACTGTTAGGAGATAGATGGTTGCCTTCCATCAATGCTATTCACGTGCCAGTGTATGGCTATCCCGCATACAGCATCGTTAAAAGTTTTCATATGTTTCTTTTATGTGAGTTGAATGGGCCACAGGAATAGAATCATAATTATTTCCATTATAAAGCTGAACTCCTTTGAAATTTCGCTCCCAAGGATCGAAATATAGCTCCAGTTCACTCTCTGATAGTCAATTCCATAGTAGTTAAGTAGTGCATAAAGGTGTTACAGCACAGTATTGAGTCCTCTTCAGAAAAAACGGAAAGTAATTCTTGTTCACGATATCTATACAATTAAAAACCTGTTCCTGAAAAAAAAAATCTTGGCATTTAGTCTTGATCGTGGTAGCTCAGAAGATTCTTTCCCTTACCAGGTCATTCCGTTCATGCTGTGAAAATAACTGTAGTGCACTGCTGGGCATTTATGATTCATAAATGTCTATGTCGTCCCCTGAAAGAGTGACTTCAAAGTTTGGTAATATATTTTACAAAATATATGATGGGTGTGGGCATCAACAAGTCAGGCCCATGGGGATAGGCCTCAAAGCAGACAAAAATTTAATAGAATCAACAATATACTGTTTGTTTTTTGTATTATAACCATCTACTTAAACCAGTCATTCTCAAACTGTTTTTGCTCATGGCACACTAATTTTCGCCGTGAATACTCGCCTAAAAATTAAAGTTAGTAACATTACGGGAGACGAGTATGCGCAATTTGTCTTCAACAATAGCCATTTTTCTGGAAGCTTGTAAACGCAGAACTATTCTGTTCAAATTCTGACATTATTGCTTACGCCGAATGGGTATGTTTCATGTTAATTTTGTTTTAACATTAAGATTAAATATTGATAAATTTTTGACTATACTGGGAAATTAAACTAAGAATAAGTGGCAGAAGGTAGCAACAAAATGGGTTTTTAAATTTCCTTTTATCTGCAGTATCATCCGAAATTTCGCGGCACACCCTTCGAGAACACTGATTTAAACTGAAGAAAAGAGCAATCGTTTATGTGATTTTTTTGTTTCTCCCTATACAAAAGAAATTTCACCACACTTACCCAATCGTAAACCTTCTACACATGTACGACACATTATAGGAGGCCCATGACTTGTTTCGACACCTAATGTAATTCCAACATATGCAAAATACCATTTTTCAAAAATCGCATAATTTTCGGTCTCTGCTTCTACCTGACATATATAATTTTATAATATGTATACTGTATATGATTACACATATGAAACAAAATATGTCAGAATAATTTGCTCAGCCAAGTGATGTCAATATCAAAAGCACATAATACGCAATACGATAAAACAGTGTTAATACTGCCGCAACAGATAATACTGCCGCCAAAGAGGGATAGGGAGCACCTGAAAGTCTGCACAAGCTGGTCAGCTCCGAGCATGTTTAGATAATCTCTAGCATAGTGAGAAATCTCTCAACCTATCAGGTTATAAGATAACCCGTATGTCATTTAAATATTATCTAACATCAAGACTATATTAATGCGCACACAAAAGTGCGTTATTTAATTATACTACAAGGGAAATGATTCTGGCTGTTTGTAACAAAACCATATGCCATAGATAAAAGTTTTCATTCCGGAAATCAACATGGGAAATAAATCTAAGAACATCATAAATTTTGGAGACATCAAAAATCATGCAGTATGGTGTCATTCATCTTTGAAGATTCTTCTCCCTTAACATGTAACAGGATTTGAAATATTAAGGTGGAAAAACTAGAATGAGTAAGGTAGACAATATCAAATATAATCTTGTAAGAATTGAACTATAATAATCAAATGCAATGGCTGATGTTCTATGTAGATGTACTATATATATGCATTTGGAAAAAGCCCTATATAATCATGCTACTTGAGAATTATATAGATTCTGAGCTGTTCCGAAAATATATGTCAAAAAACTGAATGCCATATCGAAACGAAATTCATCCCACTTGAAAAAACAATAAAAAATATTTTTTGGTACCCTCACGCTTGGCTACTGATCTAAGGGACCTGGGTTCGAGCCCCGGATTTAGGCATGGATGTGTGCGTCGTTTTTCTGCTGATGTCCTGCCATTCTCTCAGATCTCCTACTGTGGCATATAAACTGACAGGCTCCTGTCAGACCTCTGTGGCAAGCAGCTGCTTGAGGGGCAAAATATAAAGATCAAGAGACAAAAAGAAGAGTTTCTAGATTAATGGGGAGAAAAAGAAATCTATTTTCGAGATTGAGTTTTCAAGATTATGTAATAAAAATCCAAAAATTAAAATACGTATCAAATATGGTAACTTGTATTGGTTGCGTTACTTTACAAAGCAATATGCAAATCAATTTTCAATTATGGAATACTAATTATACACGCAAAAAGAAATTTAACTAATGTAAATAATATCAAACATTGCAATTTATAATCACTAAAATGTTATTAATATACGTATATAACTAGAAGAACGCATATTGTCTCTTACAAACAAGGGAGTCTCGTTTTCAAACAGATTGAAACTTTTCATTTACTTAACTTTTATCCTGTTTAAAAGTTTGAATTCTAACTAATGGATGATTGGGAATATGTAAATAGTATATTTTATTAATATTCATGAAACATAAAAACCTTAAAATATCATTGTGGGAGAGCCTGTTATTCCTTAAAATTTAAATGTTGCTTTTCTGACGCTTTCTGAGAAAATGGGCAGGTTGTGTCCGTTAGTTCTACCACCGAAATTTTAAATTTCTATGATAAATAAATCACTTGCAAGAGTAACTAATGTTTTGCCTTTGCCATATTTAGTGCCCTATAACTATTCAAATTAAAACTATATAAGGATTTGAAAAATCTTTAGAAAGTTTCAATTTTTTTATTAATTATATTTTGAATTTTATTTCATTAGCACGAATTATAATTTCATTAGCCCCAATCCAACTAAAAAATATTTTTCTAATTATCTCTTAAAACAAAACAGATGCGTTTCCATCCACCCTGGGTGTAAAGAAGCAGCTTTTAGTTTAAAATTTAAACCTCGTGGAGTTAACAATCTACCATCAAAATTTCATATTTGTAACATAAATGCATGGCTTGCCATATTCGTAAAAACTTTGCAATTTTCAAACACTTCTACCGTTAGAGGGTGCTATTTAAACTTTTAGGAGATTCCAAATGTAGGAATCGTAATATTCCGTCAACTCCTATCCAGCTCAAAAAGATGAAATTTTAATTTATTTCTAAAAGCAAATACTTATTACTTTAAAAACGCTTCCTGTCTTTCTCAAACATCCTCTCTTGGGGTAAGAGTGAAAATTATTGTTGTCAATGCAAACTTCGTGACCTTCACGTTACAGCACCAAAAGTTTAAATTCTTAAACACATTATTTGTAATATTCATTTACAATTTTCAACTTTTTCCATTGTTTGAGGCAGCATTTATAGCTTGTCGGAAATTTGGAAAGTGCAAATTAAAATATTTCAATTTTAAAATCTTAATTTATCTCTAGAAACAAAACTATTTGATGCCTACAGACGGACAGACAGAAAGACAACAGAGGAAATCATTATCTCCTTTTTTTGAAAACGAGATAAATAATTGTGAAAAAACAACTGAAAGATTGGAATTTTCAAACATTTTATCCTACAGTAATTTATATAAATATGGCTTTGTAATAAAACAAATTTTCACAATCAACACTGCTGGCCATTAAAAGTGAAACCCCAGTAAAGACAAGGTATATCAAAGCCATATTTTGTGAATACATAGCTTATGTTACAAGGATCGTTCTATTTCGTTGCGATCTTAAGCAACCACGCCAACCCCCGATTCCTCCTGACAGCACTACCAGTTAGCCGTGCCTATCTAGAGCTGGGGGCAAGAATGCGCCATATAGACGCACCTCAACCCCGACCTCACATGGCAGCAGTCCTATAAAAGGAATGCTAACCACCGGAAGAAACCTAACTTTAGTCTGTTCCCGGGTTAGCCATGAACAAGGATATATAGATCCAAGTTCGCTCGGCACCCGGAGTGGAGACTCTTAGTAAGGCCCAGACTTTTGATAGGGCTCGTACCTACTAGACGGGCTCAAACCATTCGGCAGAGCCCTCGAACTTGCTCACACAGAGCACCTGAGGTTGAGGCCTAAGACACCGTCACCGTCCAACCGGCCATCCGACTGGTCGGCGATGTCGTCGGCCTCGGTTGGTCTTGGCTATGCCCAACAGGGGAAACATTCCGGTCGGCACAGCCTTCGACCGGGTTGCTGGGCCCGAAGCCCCCCCACTACGCCAAGGTGGTCCCCTATCGGGGGGGGATGTTACAAGGATCAAATGATTACGAATACAACTTGGTTAGACTTGTGGAATACAAAGAAATCAGTATCTTGTGTAGCCACCATGAGCAGCAATAATCGCTGCTACACGGGTCGGCCGGCATTGAGCGGATGAGATGTCGGATGTGTGTTTGGTGAATGTCAGCCAATGCAGTTTCGATACATAGCCAAAGTTCATCTGTTATATCATCTGTTGGTGTCTGGTGTGCTAGTCGTTGTGAGATCATGGACCAGACATCTTCAACTGGGGACAGATTCAGTGAACGCACAGGCCAAGGCAGAAGTATCACTTGGTGGCTATCCAGGAATTGTTGGACGATGAATGCCACATGTCGTCGGGCATTGTCCTGTTGGTAAATGGCACCAGAGAGCCCCTGAAGATAAGGTCACCACCTCAGTGATGCAATACTGGTATTCAAAGTATCGGTAATGCGTATGAGGCACATGCATGAGGAATCCAATGACACCCCATACCATAACACCACTGGCCGGACCTGTATGGCGATGCATCATGCATGTCTCACTGAGTCTGTCATCAGAGTACCACCAGATACGATTCGTCCATCATGGTGCTGCATACTGAAGCGGGATTCGCCTGAAAAAACGATTCGATGCCATTCGCACATCCATGCACGACGTTCTTGGCACCATTGCAGTCGCTTACATCTGTGTGTAGAGTCAATGGTAGCCGAACTAATGGCCACCTAACAAAGAGGGGAGGGGGTGGCTCAGTCGGTAGCGCGCCAGGCTCGTAATCTGTAGTTCCCAGGTTCGAGTCCGAGCTGGGTCAGCGTTGAGATTTATCTCCGCAAAATTCCCCGCCCTGCCCACGGTCAGAAGGGGACACCGATGGGCTTGGAAAGGCCGCCGTCCGTCGGATGGGACGTTAAGCCGTGGCCCAGTGTGTGGGAGAGAGCCATACCCTGTGCACGTTAAAGAACACGCTGGATGGCCTTGACGGGAGGCTATCATCTGTCTCCCAACAACTGCTCCAGTGGGTCCCCTCCCCCAACCTTCTCTGAGCCTTCGGGGTCCATGTGACCTGGCCAATTAGCCCATGGTGTGCAAACAAAGTGCCGCTCAGAGGTAAAACAACCCAACAACAACCTAGCAAAGATGCCCCGATGCTGCAGATGATGTCGAACCTTAGATGTGGACAGTGGTTGATGTGTAACACACCCTAACTCTTGAGCTAATATGTCTGATGTGGCTGTACGATCATTCGTAGCCATGCGCACGAGATGTTTGTCCTCTCGTCCGTTTATGTGACAGAGCCGTTGAGATCCTTCACGTCGGTGAGTTCGTTCCTCCTCTACCCACTGTTGCCATATTCTCATCACTGTGGCAGCATTCCGTCCAACACGAGCACCAATGTCTTAGTACGACAATCCGCCTTCCTGTAATCCCACAATTCTCCCTCGATCAAAGTTGGAAACCTGGTCGTATGGATGCCGTGTTCTTTGAAGGGGCATACTTGATCCTTTAGTGCGCAAGAACTGAGAGCAAACAGAATTCCAGTGCTTTACACAGGCTCTTTGTAGTCTCCTCTTATACCACTTCCAGAGGGCGTTACTGTCACACATGATGTGCATATGCGCTGCGGTTTGAATCATTTACATATTCTCCCATGGGCTACCCATCTTGCATATTTCGGGACAATCTGATGGATTCTTCGTGGTGTTGCACTTTTAATGGCTAGCAGTGTATATAAGGGTACTACCTAATATCACCTTAATGTCATAACAATTACAAATGATATAACCCTAAAACCAAGTAGCACAAAATTCGTAACTATATTTATTAATTATAGATACATAGAGCAGACTAAAAACTAAATTTAAATATTTGAGAAGGTCAATACTTTGCTGATGTATGTGCTGTTTTGTGAGCTAGTTATGATTAAACTATTATGTTGCCTGAATGTTCTATATTATAGAGCATTCATTGACTTTCCTGCATATAAGCTGTTTAGCTTTGCAACTTTTTATAAAGATATATATATATATTCATAAAAGTATATTTTCATCTAGATATATTTTCATATATATAATGTTATAAAAATATAATAAAATGTATATTTTATATATATATATAATTTGCATAATATTTTGCAGTTGTAAGAAATTTTTCTAAATCCTTAAAGTATCATTAACCAAAAAAAAAAACATAACAGATTATCTTTCTAGAATTCCAGAGCAGAATCGGTAAATAATATTTGTTTAATATACATGTTAATAAGTGAAAAACAAATATCATTTACTAAGCAGAAAGAATGCCTGATGTTTATAACTAAATGCGTTGTGAAATGATTACATAAAAAGCAAAAATTAAAATTAATGTGAGTTGTCTGAATCACTTCTCTGCAAAAAGCGATCTGTGTCTCAGCAGAACATAAATCAGATTCTTTGTACCGAGTCTTAATTTCTCTTCGCATCATAAGCCAAGCGCTAAGTAGCACTGATTCACTCTTTTATCATAGACAAGAGCCATTACTATTCCCAGCTACACTGAGACCTCCAACCGGAAGTCATCGCGATATTAAATGATCTACACATGAATGACTGCACGGTTCAGTTCTTTAATGATGTCAGATCATTCGGTTTACATACTAATTAGGAAAATGAAAACTTAGGGTTATTTTAGCTTTTCTCTGTGTTTTTTTCTTGCCTGCATCACCTGTGACAAGATTTCAAAATTAGAAAATGTCGTTAAACATTTTCCTCTCCGTTTTAATTTTTTGTTGTAACGATGTCCACATTGCAAATTGTTTAACTAAGATTCTTCACACTAAACGCCACAAATAACTTGCATTTTTTTCTCACATCGACAAATGATGTTTTAGTGATTTAAAACAAGACTGTTTTGTTCTTCTTGACTCTAACTGAAATTAAATGTGTTTCTTTTTTATTTAAAAATGAGAACATCAGATCATGGTTGATTGCGTTTCCCGTAGGAGTGTGATCCTGATACGATGTTCACTAATCAAATTTAACTATTAAGCAAATATCATGTGATATATTCCCAGTCTATGACTAAAATTGTAGAATAAGGTAAAAAAATTCAAACTAAATGTCTTAAATGTCAGCAACAAAATTCAGTAATGCAATTAATTCATGTTCAGTGGTTAATGGATAGAGAGGAATGCATGAAATAAATTCGTTTTTCTTCCCCATATTTGTAATCTATAAAACTAACCTTTTTTGCTCTTTGTTCAAATTAGACGACAAAAAAGTAATTTTTTATTATTAATATTTAGTGTTTGTAATACAGTAAAGCAATATGTTTCTTTGATCAGTGTTAATGAATAGAAAGTGATACACCAGTCTTAATTTATTTTCTCTTAGTTTTAAAACAGTTTGACATTAGCAGTTAATCTCCCACTAGTCATACGAGAACTATTCTATTGGACTCTCTGGCATGTTTGACTCCAGAGGAAAGGTACCTTGGATTGCATCCTAAGAAAGCCATGGATGATTCCCTTTTCCTTGCCTTTAATACAGTCTATACTCTGTGGGGAAATTTATTATATGACAGCTACTGTGCCAAGCGCACTGCATGAGTAATGAGTATAATTTTACATATGAGATACATAAAAACACTATTGCATACATCCCTTTTAGAAAAGGTTCAAAGACAATATGCTACAGAGATTAAACAGAATGTATAACTTACTTCTCCAAATACCTCTCTCATGAGAAACCGCTGCTACAAATGGTCACTGAAAGCCAGTGCTAATTCTAATACGATCTTGTCTAAAACTGTCGAACTTTCGCGTTCTTATTGTTCTTTTTTTCACTTTGAAATATCGTTCGTAACTTTATTTGTTAAATTATTATTCTGCATGAGGGCTACGTAATCAAACTAAATGCAATTTCTTCCAAAACAAAATGCTACTTGACCTTTGGAGGACCATTTCGGATCCTTTTAGGACCCTACATTATTTTTTAAACAAAATCTTACATAACTAATAAAGTGTCACAGGAGATGTCTTCTAGACATCGGACTCATGAAATAGTTAGCTTAAAAACTTAGTTTCGCCCTGTGGGATTCGAACTCACGTCTCCCAGACACATGCTAGACACATTCACCACTACACCATCACCAGTAAACGTTTCTTCAGCTAATATAACCTATATACTTTCCCTCATTTTATCTAATTTGCTCATGGCGCCATGTATGTCAGGAAACGAACAGCCAAGTTCTCATATTATGAAATTTAATATTTGTTACTCAAGCTAATGTTGTTAAATTTATAATTCAATAGTAAAGTATCACAAGAGATGTCTTGTTGACATGGGGTTCGTGAAGGAAGCCTGGCCATGTTACTGGGAGATGAGGGTTCGAATTCCATGTTTTAAATTTAGCTGTTAAACTCTCTTATTAATGCAGTCGTAACTTAAAAGAACATCACTCGTGTTTGTGCGAAGCAGACCAACATTTTTTTTTTACTTTTTAGGACGGAACAATCTAGAAGCCTTATTGGATTTGTTTCTGGTCTCTCCTAGAACATAAGAAATCGTACGCAGCGACATGTTCGCAGTTTTAATAGTCAGGTACGCTAACCACTAGACCGCGAAACGGCTTCCTGCCGACACTTTTCCTTCTTCCATCTTTAAACGAAAAATTTAAGATTACTTTTAATTATCTAACCATTCCATTCCATTTACTGTTTTGCATACCCAGAAGCTTTCTTGTAACAATGGTATTCTTGTGTGAGAACATTAGAGAGAATTATTAATATGCAGGTTTCTCATATCCATATCCCTATATTATCTCCCGAGACCACATGCCCTGTGGAAAGAAAATAATTAGTAAGATTTTGGATTTAAGAGTACTAGATTTATTGAGAGACGCAATTTCGATAATATCAAACAACTCCCTAATCAAAAGTATGAGACAAAGACCTGTTCCTACACAAATAAGGTTTAATCAGTCAATATTGGTAGGAACGTCAGGCACAATCTTTATAATTGAACCGTTTCCACAACCATAATCCAAAGTGAAAATTACTTGCGTGAGAGAACATTCCTACAGTATTTGTTGGGTCGGTGCTGTCCCTAGAAGCAAAGTAACATAAGGTATTTTGTGCATCTATCCGTTTGCGGATGTCAACCTCCAAACAAGCAGGAAACATAACGGCAGATTTTCCTCCAGAAGAAGCCTGCTACTGCAGCAAGTTCAGGATATATAATCATGATAAAAGCCATTAGACCCCAGTGGGCATAAATGGTAAGCGCCAAGACCCCGTGAATTTAACCAGGGCATCAGAGAAGGAAAAAAAAATCCTAGTGTATATAAATAATCAGAAATATCAAAATGTTAATGGGGTACTTTTTCTACATATTTTGATAGATGTTTTGATTTTTTTTACCGGTTGGTCCATCAAAATTTAAAGATGATTGATGAATATATGCTGAAATTGTAACATGGACTAATCGACCTGTAAATGAGTTTCAAGCAATTTGAATGTGCTTAAAATATTAATAATAATTTTATATTCCCAGGTGTATGTTAGGATAATATTCAAATTAGGGTTTCTCATTTCTCGACAGTTTTAAATTTTCGAGAATCGGGAATCAGATATATGAATTCTCGAGAATTCCAGAAAAATCTAATTGTATGCAAAATATTATTTTCTTAATTTTTTTTCAGTTTTTTATTAAAATGACTAAAATTGTAATTTCTGAAAAAGCAAGTTACTAACTAAGCATCGAAATTATAATTATTAAACAAATATTTATATGTTTATTATATTCATTATAAGAACAGTCAAACATTACACTCTTCAAAAAAAAATATTTTTCTAAGTAAGAATTGTGTGATTCTTAAAGGTTTTTTAGTACAGACTTCAGATCTGTGCTTGGATGATTTCTATTAGGGATAGTTTTCGATTATACGTTTTTTAATTTTTCATTTTATTCCTAGATGTAAAATGAATAAAAATTATAAAGAAAGAGATTATTTTTAGCTTTCTTAATATTAAAATGATTATAGATTCATACAGAAAATTTTACAGAATATTATACAGAAATAAATTGAATATAGAATATTTAAATAACAAAAATACCAAACGTAAATCATTTTTTTTTCTTTTATGTTTATCTGTGCTGTCTCTTTTGAGATTCGAACAAAATCAGCTAGAGTTGTAGACATCCAATTTCCTTCATATCGTTTTTCAATTGTCGAAATATCTTTGTGAAACATCTCACCGTGTTCATCGAAGAAGTCACTACAGCTTTCCGGAAAGTAGTCCAGATGTAAATGCAGGAAGTGCACAAGACATGTTGCATCCTAAATCGCGATATGCATGTAGCATCTAGTTTACTATTACTTTATAAACTTTAGATATATTTTTTCCAAGAAAATTGTCTGTAACTTTCTTAAAACATGTCCAAGCAAGTTTCTTTTTCTCTGTTAGAGATTCGTCAAATTGCACATCTTTCTTCAATTGTCTTATTTGAGGGCCAACAAACACGCCCTCTTTTATCTTTGTTTCTGAAAGACAGGAGAATTTTGTTGTTAGGTAGGCAAATTCTCTACCATATTTATCCACCGCCTTGACAATTTGCTTCGTAAGTCCCAGTTTTTTATGAAGGGGAGGAAAGATTACGGCCTAATAAGCTATAAATCTCTGTTTCTTTAATTTTTTGCTCCCACTTTCCAATTACGTATTGGCCAACTTTTCTTCAAGTAATGGGATGATCTGTTACGACTGTCCAATTCACAAAGGAAACAAGGGGATTTTGTGTTCCCTTGTTGCATTCCCAATATCATGGCAACGATTTTTAAATCCCCACATATTTTTCAATTGAAATCTGTATATTTAATGGATTTGAGCATTATATCTAGAATCTCATATGATTTTTTTGCCATACTAGCATAGGCAACTGGAACAGAAGGCACTAAATTACCATTCTGAAGTAAAACTGTCTTCAAGTTAGTTTTGGATGCATCTATAAAGAGCCTCCAATTTTGTGGGTCATGAATAAAGCCTAAAGCTGTCATCATAGTACCAGCAATATCATTACAGAAAGTCAATTGGCCATCATGTGAGAGGAATGCAACAAAATTCCGTTCTCTATTTCTACATAAAATTATACTTGTACTTGGTTGGAAAAAAATTCCATTCTTGCATTCAACAACATTCTTGCCCAGCAGTTCAGCATTTTATTTACTCAGCCCTAGATCACAAACCAAATCATTCAGATCTCCCTGCGTTAAAAAATGTGGAGTTGAATCCATGGTAGCCTCCGTAGGAAGGATCACTTTTTCTGGAGGTGATTCACGTGCCTCACTCTCTTCACCAGTGAATTCTTCATTCATTAGTTAAATTATTCTGAAAAAAATTCATCGCCGACACGAATCGAACCCGCATCTCTCCAGATTCATGCCAGAGCGCGCTACCATTGCACCACGCCCAGATAATGAAATTTTTCAGAATACGACCTTACATTTCTTCGCTGAGTTGTGGCTGACACAGCGCCATCTATACTCAAGGAGATGCAACTTTTTCCAATCGTTGCTATTGAATTTCAGATGTTAATGAGAAGGTCGATAACGCTCAAGCATATATATGATTAAAACTCGATCCATAGTAAATACACAGATTACCTATAGAGATAATTTAACTAATGTTTGAAGTCTATCTCTACAGATAATCTGTGTATTTACTATGGATCGACATTCTTCATCTTCTGTTTCCTGACTTGGAGTTAGTGGAACTGGGAAAGTTTTAGAGTGTAGTACTGGTCGTATTGCAGAAGATAAGTTGGGATAATCGATGTCTCTTCGATTTTCTGCTGGTAAAGCCTTGGATACTAGTCATACAGAAGTAGCAATCTGTGTAATGGTCTTTTGGTTCCCTCCATATCCTGGGTACAGCAAATAACATGGCGCTACCTTTACCCTTCCACCAGTTTATTAATTTCACACAGCAAGTTGCACAACATATGTGTGATAACCCACTGCTTATCCTGATCTCCTATTCTACATGCAAAGTAATGTTTTTATGCTCTCTTTATTATAGTGACATTTTTTTTATTTTGTGTTGCAAAGATGAAATCTCCGCAAATAAAAAAGAAGTTTTCTGCGTTATTTTGACATTTTCGGCGGGGCATTTTCTAGAATACAATAGGAAAAAATAACAGAATAGAAGTATTCACAAACGTGTCATGTTAACTACACAAATATTGTCATAAAATATCTTTACATACCCTAGAATACAGTTTGAAAAAACTGATGTTAATTCCAGAAATATTTTGTCACTTATACGTTTAAAATAAACTTTACAGAGACAGATTAGTGGTTATTTAAACCAGTGCTTCTCAACCTTTTATGCTTCACGTACCCCCTGGAAATGTGTATGTAACTGGCGTACCGCTTGTATAGATAGCTTAAACTATAGTTATAGTATAACAATGGGAATAAAATAAACATATATGTACAAAATATATATCTAACGACTTTTGAGCTCTCAAGGCGTACCCCAAAAAATTTTACCGCTTACCCCACGTTGAGAACCCCTAATCTAAACTATGAATATATAACATTGTTGCCAACATGTGAGTATAAACTATTGCAAACAAGTCAGTGTTGCCAACTTTTTTAATGTAACATTTCCTGATTTTTCATTTTTCAAGTAATATATATGAAATTGATGGGTTATATCTCCATAACTCTACAACTAGTCCTGATAGGCCAATTCTAAACTCAGATTTCAATTTCCCACACCAAAATACTTTAGGAACATATTAGTTAACCAAAGAAAATTTTCCCTTGTAGAACAGTGTTATCATTCATAAACAAAACGATTCTCTGTTTTATGTTTAGATTTTAATACAAGAATTTTAGTTAAAACAACTATTTATGAATTGTGTTTAAAGTGTTATTTTAAAAACTTAAGGCATCGGTCGCTTTATCTGATAGGTTTTGGGAGGACTCAGATAAGTTTGGGGGAGGGAACCCTCTGAGCAGCTGTTAATGAGGCAGATGGTACCTCCCATGAAGGCTATCAGGCGTTTTCTTTAACGTGCACAAGGTATTGGGGATAAGACTCTTCCACACAAGAATCATGGCTATATATACCATCCGACGGACGGCCGTCTTTTCAAGCCCATCGGTATCCCCTACTGATCGAGGTCAGGGTGGTCGTTGTTTAACTGATAAACTTGTTCTTCGTTTTTAAACAAAAATTCCTGAAATCAAGAAATATTTTTCGTTTAATGCTGATATTAGTCCATGGTCGAGTGGTTAGCGCGCTTGGCTACTGATCTAAGGGACCTGGGTTCGAGTCCCGGGTAAGGCATGGCTGTTTGTGTAGTTTTTCTGCTGAGGGCCTGCCATCTTCTCAGACCTTCTACTATGGCATATAAACTAACAAGCTCCTGTCAGACCTCTGTCGCAAGCAGCTGCTTGAGGGTGTAGTTATTCCATTTTTTAGTCTTATAGTTAAAACAAACTTCAAGATAAGTTTCTATGTTTGTTGTTCGTTTGTACCACACTTCATGGATCCACGAATTAAACCAATTTCGATAAAAAAAATTCTGTAGATAATAGAGTTACCAGAAGCCCGGGTTCTAAAAGGAGCACAGAAATGGTAGAAATGGAGAACAAAAGAGAACATGCTTTCAATTTACGAAATAAAATAAATTTTTCCATTAAATTTTATTTCAAATACCACTGATAGATCAGTCAGAAAATGGCATAATTCAAATTGTTCAGTACACTTCAAGATATTAGACGTACCGATTTTAATTCATAGTTCATAAGCAATCAAGAACTTTATGGTCATAGTATGGGATAGTGGTTAGTAACTATCTGCTGTTCCAGAAGGCAAATTTTGAGTGTCCTATGAACTTTGACTTAAGTCATAGTCTTGGTAGGGCATGCACTTATAAGAGAAGGCTTGTGTAAACTAGGAGAAATTTCTTTCACTGACTTTTATGTTACAAATAAACAGAACTGATACCAACTTTCATGTATCCGTATATCCGTGGGCCTAAGCAAAATTTTGCAGATTTTTTTGAAGCGCATACTTTTTTCACCTAGTACGTAAATTGCTAATATTAAGATTGCCGAAAATACAGTGGACCCCCGATATAACGTGCATGTCGGGCGGGAAACAACACCCGCGTTATAAGGTGAACCGCGTTATACCGAGCGGCGCGGTGGCGACACAATAAATTTACTCAGAACGATTTGACCTATATACTGAAACATCCCATCAACTATATATCATCATAATATCACTTCAGTATATTATGTATTTTAATAAAAAAAACAATTTATTTATTAAGTGTTTTATTAAAATTCACATAACATAGTTATACATCTTAATAAGTACATATATTTATTATTTTATTTACGTACATAAGGTACGCTTGAAAATACGTAAAAACAAACACTATCTATAACTTATCGCGAACGTCGCCCGCGCTATAACCGAGTGCGCGGTATAGCGAGCAGGGCTATAACGAAGGTCCACTGTATTAATTTTACTATATTAGAAGAATTAATTTAGTATTCATGATTCGCATTTACCAGCGTTAAAGACTTGAATGTTATCTGCTGTTATGCCCCCACTGATGATGCCGATGAGGATGAGAAGGATAGGTTTTATGGACAACTTCAGTATATTTTGAATTCTGTCAAGAAAGGAGATATTATCCTTGTTCTAGGTGACTTCAATGTCAAAGTTGGTACTGACTCTGTCCTTCGGGGAGGGTGATAGGCCCTTTTGGTATTGGTAGCTGCAATTGAAGTTGGATCTGACCATTACCTTGTTAAAAGTGTCTTACAACTTAAACTTAAAAGGTGTTGTGCTAGGGTTAAAAACTTTATCTTTAATACTGAAGCTCTGAAAAACCCAGTTATAGCTAAAGTTTACCATGATAGGTTACTTAGTCATTATGACAATCATGGTTTTGTTACTACTTAAGTTGAGGAAGAATGGGACCATTTTAAACAGGTTTTTTTTGGAAACTAACAGTACTCTATTAAGGAAAAAGGAGCAGAGGAGACAGAATTATTTGAGTGATAAGGCACTTGAGCTTATTTTGAAAAGAAGGAAATGCAGAAATATCCTTAATCAATACCCTACTAGTTCTAATAGAAAGCATTACAGACAGCTTAATAAACGTGTAAAGGATCAGTTACCTGCTGATAAGAATCTTTGGCTTGATGGCTGGCTGATAAAGCCGAGGAAACAGTTAGACAGCACAACAGCACAGAGCTGTACCAGATAGTTAATGTTTTGTGTAGTAGAAAATACAGGGATTGAAGGATAAACAAGGTAAGGTTATAGAAGGTGAGGATTCTGTCATGACTAGGTGGGCTGAGCATTCTAGTGATGTTCGAAACAATGTGTGTAGTTCTACTCCCATTGTTTGTATTTAATGTTGGCCCTATAACACAATCCGAACTTCTTTTGGCTATTTCTAAACTTAAATTTCATAAATCCCCAGGAGTAGATGAAATTACTACGGAAATGCTTAGAGCTGGGAATATTTCGATTACCACATGGATGACTGAGATTCTGAATATCATTTATGATAAAGGAATGGTTCCTAAGGATTTTACCAGAGATATTGTTATCGCAGTTTTCAAAAAAGGTGATCGCAGTTCTTGTGATACCTATAGGGGTATCAACTTACTCTCTGTTCCAGGGATAGTTCTTTGCATGATTGTGCTTAATAGAAATAAGAATCCGGTTGACAGGCAATTGCGTGATGAGCAATGTGGATTCAGAAGTGGTAGCGGATGTGTAGATCAGATATTTTCACTTAGGCAGATTCTTGAGAAATGTTTAGAGTTTCAGAAACCTTTGGTTGCTAGCTTTGTTGATTTCAAAAAGCTTTCGACTCTGTTGATCGTCATAATTTGTGGTTGATTGTGAGATCATATGGTATACCAGACAAGTTAGTTAACATAATGAAAGCTCTCTATAATAACACTGAGTCATGTGTGAGAGTCATGTGTGTCTTGTAGCAATTGGTTTAGCATTACTTCTGGTGTTCGACAAGGGTGCATTTTGTCTCCTTTTCTCTTTAGTTTGGTTGTTGATTATGTTATGCGAAATTCACTTCAAGGGAAAGCTTTTGGCCTTAAATGGGCTGGAGATACGAAAATTTCTGATTTAGATTATGCTGATGATTTAGCCCTTTTGGCAAATGATGTTGATGAGACGAACTCTTTCATTCGAGCTGTTGATGACACTGGTAGTAGAGTAGGTTTGGTTATAAACAGAGAGAAAATTAAATTGATTAAAATTGGTCAGACAGACTGTGATTCAGTTAATCTGAATGGTTGCAGTCTTGAGCAGGTGTCACAATTAAATTACCTTGGGAGCTATGTAACAGATAATGGTGATGTGCGGCATGAGATTAACAAACGAATAGGGATTGCTGCCGGGAATTTTAAGAATATATGGAGAGTGTGGAGAGATAGGCGTATACATCTAAAGACTAAAATTAGACTGCATAACAGTTTGATTCTTTCTAGGGTTAGTTATGGCAGTGAAACTTGGACACTTTGTAAAAAGATAACAGGAAATTAGATGCTTTTTATTCTCGATGCTTACGCAGTATCTTGGGCATTAGGTGGTTCAACTTTGTGACTAATGATGAGGTTAGGCAAAGGAGTCGGCAACCTCCTTTAAGCAGCATATTGTGCAGAGAGAGACTCGTTGGTTTGGCCATTTTGCCCGTATCGATAATTATAGAATAGGGTTATGAACAGTTTTTTTGGCGAATAGGGTTATGGACAGTGTGCCTAAAGGCTTCAGAAAGAGAGGGAGACCAAGGATGCGGTGGGCAGACAACGTCAAACAGGATCTTGTTAAAATTGCTGTGCACTGGCCAGATGCAGCAGATGTAGCTCAGGACAGACTTGCTTGGAGAACTAAATTCCACGGTCTGGTTGGACCTCCGTAGCCAATGGCTGCTTGAGGATGATGATGATGACTCTAATATAACGTGAAAATTTAAAACATTTTAGGAAAAAAAAGTGTCATACCTTTATAATCAAATGCAGCCCAATTAACTGGATATCGGTTTGCTATATATCATTCAGACATTAAAGAATCAGATTTTACAAGGATTTTAAACATGTAATTTATTATGTTTGAATATAATGTTTAAGAAAATTTGAAACACCGTAATTTAAAATATTGTATTTAAATAAACGTTTCGAGGACTAGTGTGAAATCACTTTAAAATTATGCTCTGAGTATTATGTAAATGATAAAATTATTAGTAGAATATTATTAATTTAATTACATTTTTTCTTAACTTAATAATATTAATAATTTTAATATTAGTACATCTTTCACGCGATTTACACGATACTTGATTTATACAGTTTTGGTTTTACACGGTCAAAATGCAACCAGTGTCGTTCTACACGGTCAAAATGCAACTAGTTTCGTTCTACACTGTCCAAATGCAACCAGTTTCGTTCTAAACGGCTTATAGACTCAGTTTTACACGGTATGGATTGTTTCTTTTTTATGTGTGTAAATAAAATCAGTACTGTGCAAATAAGTTGAGACAATAGGAAAATAGAGTAACAAAGGCACAACAAAAATATTTATTTGTTTAATATTGTACATAGTTAATAGTGAATGTGACCGCCCTTAGGTTTAATTACTTCTTTCACCCTCTCAACCATTGATGCCACTAGCTTTCAACACATCTCCTTCACTTCAGGGTCGTGATACCACACTTTCATGACACTTTCTGTCATTTTGGTTTTCGTCGTGCAATCCATCTTAGATATGCGCGCTTTAATAATGGCTCACAAATTTCCAATGGGGTTTAGATCGGGTGAATTTCCTGGTCACTCCAATACATTTAAATGTTGTGGGGTAAAGAAGCTCTTAGCAAGTTTAGAATTGTGACATGGAACCAGATCCTGTTGAAATACCCCATCGCAGTTAGGAAACAGCTTCTGCAGTGTTGGGACCATTTTCACCTCCAGAACGCCTATGTACTTTTTGCTGTCCATCATTCCTTCAATGGGGTGAAGCATCTGTGGCCCGAAAGCTGTGAAACATCCCCAAAACATGACCTTGGGTGGGTGTTTGTGGTATTGCTGGATGTGGCCGGATCGAAGAGGTTTTCCAGGCGAACGGCGGACGAAATTTGACCTGTAGTCATGCACGTCAAAGTGGGTTTCGTCGCAAAAATCGCTTTTTCTCAATTCTGCACAGTGCAGTCTCGATGTTTCTTTGCCCAGGATAGCCTTTTTTGCTTCATAGCGGGTGTCAAAACCTGTTTTTTGGAGTGGCATCCAGCCCGGCGGCCACACAACAGAAGGCGACGACTTACGGTGGAAGTATCTATATTAATCCCATGAGACGCAATCTCCATTTTGATGTCTACACTGGTCTTCTTCGGATCTATGATACTAATCTCTATCTATGATACTTCGGATCTATGATACTACCATCTCTAGCAGTGTTTTTTTCTTTTTCTTCCACAATGTTCTTTACGGGATGTGTCCATGGACCCTGTCTCCTTATGCAGCTTCATGATCCGTCAAACTTTGGATTTCCCTACGCCAATTACTTTTGCTATCTGCCTAGTAGTAAGTGAAGTGTTTTCGCCTAATGCCATTATTTTAGCTTGTTGACGGGGCCTGATGTCCATGATGTATTTCATAAAAAAGGTTCCAATGGAAATTGTGAACTACTTGCATAATCACGTACTCAGCCTATGAAATATCAATTCCGACTAAAGTGGAAGTGTAAATAATAGCAGAATAACACAACAGACAATTCTAGACTTGCAAATATCGCTCTGTGCCAAGTCTAAACTTGCACGTGTCCATTGCAGGGACGCTCGCAAGTTTAGATTAACAGCAGAAGATTACGAACAAGTTTAGACTTGCAGCAGTTTAGACTTTGCAGCGGAAGGGACTTAACGTTCCTTTGCTTGTTCCAACTAATTCGCACAGTACTGTACATAAGTAGAAGTAGTATAGTGTCAAGGGCGATTATTAGAACTGTCATCCTAAAGTAAATATCAACTAAATTGTTTCAATTGATATCATTCATTTTCGAAAATAAAGAGATAATAGTAAATTCGGCAATTAATAAAATCGTCATCTTTAACAAGTTACATTTACATTCTTTCGCTAAAATTATATTCCTGCCATTTTAATGTAGTTTGTCTCGCGACATCTTCATAGCCTGTTTTGAATCGACAGTGTGATCTGACTCTTCTAGACGGAATTTTCCAGACTTAGTTAAACCCAAAACCCCATTTTGCCTAACTTTTAGGAACAAGTTTAATTTTGTACATTATCTTACAGGCTAAATACAACTGATTCGTAAGTATACAAAATATCACATAAATAAAACAGCAATGCAATATTATCACAAAATTTACAAAGTAATGCAATGCTGGTGCAAAAGCTTAATTTATAATTTATATCCAGTTCATAAATATCCTCCTTTCAAATTTCATCTTCAAACTCGATAGAGTACATCTACATTAACTATGAGTTTTTTCGTGACCTAAAAGAAATGTAAGAGAATGTAATCTAAGCTTATCTGAATTTGCAGAAATAAAATACAAAATAATGTTACATTAATGTTTATTAATATTGCTGAACTCACGTATGAGATAAATATGTATAAATGGCACTCTCAATATAAGTTTTACTTATAGCAAGGATTTTTTTCGGAACCTATCCCCTCTTTTTTCATAAGCTGTTTGCTTTGATTTTTATGGTTTCGATTTACATGGTGATCTAAAACCTATCTACCCTGTAAATCGAGGTATGGGTGTACTCTTATCAATTCTGTGGTTTTAGCAGACTTTAACTGTCATGACTAGATTACTATTTCAGACGGAACACACAGGGGAACGATAAACTGGAATAACGTTTTGATTTTTAAGAAGGAAAAAAGGTTTTTATAAAACTATGTTGAACAAAATATGAACACTCTTCACTATTCATGAATCGAAGGTAATGGTTTAGTTTAAATGAAATATATAGGCAGAGGAATGGAAAAACTCTTTGCACGAAAAAGAACTATACAGGAAAAATAACACCGTCCATACTGCTGCCCCTTCAGATTACCGTGCATATTTATACAAGTGAGTGGGAAAGAGCATTCTCGCAATTTAATATGACTCTTACACCAACCAGGTCCTTGATGCTGACATCCATTACAACTGCCCTATTGTTTATTGGAATGAGTGGCCTACCATTTATACTTATTTAATCCAACAAATGTTTCACCACACGGCTACTTCAAGGTCATCCTTGGATATTGGTGAATAAAATCAAAAATACAAATCGTGACGAAGACAAAGATGGAACATCCTCTGTGTTTGGAATTTATTATAAGAACTATATTTCTCTTTTTTGAAAAATCACGTTAATTTGTTAGCTGAAAACAGTTTGATTTTGTTCAGTTTCTGAAACAAAAAATAAATAAATAAACACACACATATATATGTATAATATATATACCCACCAGCAGATTTTGGACTACTCTGCGAGTCCTAAATCTAAATGTTTAAAAAGAAACAGCACTGGTTGTGACTACAATTATTTCAAATACGTCACGTTTAGTGCAACATTTTTAAAATGGTACAATGAACAACGATGTTGACTGCAGATCCAATATCAAAAGTCGCTAAAGAAGGGTTTTAAGTAGTAGCATAAATGAGAGTTCTGGCACAGTAAAAGTGGCTCGAGAATTCTATGAAAATCCATGGGAAAAGTTATGGGGGATGAGGGAAAAGGTATGTTTCTTGTCGTTTTTTGTGAAAACGTGTGAAAATTAGAAAAAAACTCGGGGTGATTTTAGCATATGAAAAACTAATTTAATTTTTTTAAAGACGAGGTTTAAACTAATTTGTGAATTAGTTTAAATTAATTAGGTTCAAATGAGGTGTGTGTAAGTGTATATGAGATAAAAATGATGTGTTTTGTTGAGTTATCATACACTTCACTGGATACAGCAGAATCAAAACTTTTATCTAACCAAAGTCCAAAGTATTAATTCTGTTACTAAAGAAGAATATTAAAAGTTTATCCAAAAGTGAATAAATTTCTTATCATAGAAGAATATTAAAACTTTTAATCAAAGTCCAAGTAATTATTTTGCTACATGAATAATAAAACTTTTAACTAAGCAACGTTCAAGTAATAATTTTGCTAAAATAATATTAAAACTTTTATATAATCAAAGTCCAAAGTAATAATTCTGTTATCAAACCGAAACTTTATGAAGCGTATGATAATTTAACGTAGAAGAATATTAAAATTTTTACCTAAGCAACGTTCAAGTAATAATTTTGCTACAAGAATATTAACACTTTTATCTAACGAAAGTCCACGTAATAATTCCCGTTCCAGATTTACAATTAAAACTTTACCATTAAATGTATTTAAATAGTACTTACCTTAGATTGGGACTCTATACCGGAGGCGGAACTTAAACTGACTTCGAATCGCTTGTGACTTTTCTTAAATACTCATAATAATTTAAAATCAAAACTGAATAAATTTCTTATAATAGAAGAATGTAAAAATTTTTATCTAATCAAAGTTCAAATAATAATTTTGCTACAAGAATATTAAAACTTTTATCTAAGTCCACGTAATAATATTCAGTTTAGGTTTTAAACAACAATAATATTAAAACTTTTATTTAACCAAAGTCCACGTAATAATTCTGTTATCAAACCGAAACTTTTATTAAAAACCGAAGCGTATGATAATTTAACATAGAAGAATATTAAAATTTTTATCTAATCAGAGTTCAAGTAATAATTTTGCTATCAAACCGAAATTTTCATCAAAAACCGAATCGCTTGAGACCTTTCTTAAATACTCAACCGAAATTTAAAACCAAAACTGAATAAATTTTTTATCATAGAAGAATATTAAAATTTTTATCTAATCAAGGTTCAACTAATAATTTTGCTACAAGAATATTAAAACTTTATCTAACTAAAGTCCACGTAATAATTCCCGTTCCAGCTTTACAATTAAAACTATTTAAATTGTACTTACCTTAGATTGGGACTCTTGAGGAGGGGAAAATCAAAGTGACTTGGAATCGCTTGAGACCCTTCTTAAATACTCAAGAGAAGCAAAACTGAATCTTGAACTTTGGTTTTCGATAAAAATTTCGGTTTGATAGCAAAGTCAAAGTAATAATTTTTGCTATCAAATCGTAATTTTTATCCAAAACCAAAGTTCAAGATTCAGTTTTGGTTCTCTAGAGCATTTAAGAAGGGTCTCAAGCGATTCCAAGTCACTTTGACTTTCCCCTCCTGAAGAGTAAGTAGTTATTTTTTTATGGATAAATAATCTTTCTATAAATGTTTTAAATTCTAAGAAAGAGGGTTTGCGTACATTATGCATTTCACAGAATCCTGTTAAAGAACCCATCAACTTTTACATTTAAAAGACGTCAGTAATTCTCACTATTCTTGGATTAAAAATATGAGTAGGGTTACAGCATACCTTTCAAGACGTAATGGTAAATCTTATTCCTGCCCATACTGTCTCCATAATTTCACTCGCGACGATTTATTAAAGAATCACGTAGATATTTGCAAATCAAACACTTTACAAACTATAAAGTTTCCCAAAGCAAATACTACGAAATTCCATATGATTAAAAACGGTTTGAAACACTCATATGTGATTTATGCAGACTTCGAATGCTTTTTGAAATGTAGAAGAATTGAGATTAATCCATGTAGGGTGCGAACTAATTATTTAGTACCGTCAGGATTTGCATATATTATAGTTGGACCGGAAGGTAACTGATCAAAACCAGAACGTACAGAGGGAAAAATATAACAGAACACTTTTTGAATCAAATAATCGAAGCCGAAAATTTGATCAATTATTTGACGAAAAGAAATATCAAGATGACAGATTTTGATTGGCAAAATTTTACTGGAGCAAAATATTGTAAGATTTGTGGGAAATTTCTAGGAACTGATGGAGTAAGGGACCACGATCACTTAACTGGAAAATACAGAGGTGCTGTTCACAACAAATGTAATCTTCAATACAAATTCTCACTTGAAATACCAGTGTTGTTTCATAATCTCAAAGGATTTGATGACCACTTTATGGCAAAAGATTTGTGGAAATTTAAAGATAAGAAGAAAATTTCTTTTATTCCACAAACTACAGAAAAATATATATGCATTAAATTCGGTCAAATTAAATTTATTAATTCATTCATGTTCCTCAGTTCTTCACTGGATTCACTGTCGAAAAATGTGGAAAATTTCTACATCCTAAGTCAATACTGCAGGCAACATAATCTGAATGACTCACAGAAAGAACTTTTGAAAAGCAAAGGAAGCTTTCCATATGAGTACTTGCAACAGAGTGCTCAGTTTTTACAAACGTCACTTCCATCCACAGAGAATTTTCAAAACAATGAACAATACGAAACAGTTCAAATTTTATGGAAAGCCTTTTCTATTTCTACATTTGGGGAATATCACGATCTGTACATGATCACTGATGTATTACTGCTAGGAGATGTATTTGAAAACTACAGAAATTCGTGTTTGAATAACTACCAACTCTATCCTTGTCATTATTTTAGCTCTCCTGACTTATCCTACGCTGCCTGTTTAAAAATGACAGAAATTGAGCTGGAACTTATAAAAGGTGATATGTATTTTTTCATAGAAAGAGCTCTGCGAGGAGGAATATCTTTAGTGTCTAAGAGGTTTGCACAGTCCAACAATCCTTTAGTAGATCCATATGAGAGAAGTAAACCACAAACTATATCATGTACTTTGATGCAAACAATTTATATGGCTGGGAAATGTCTCAACCACTTCCAACTGGTAATTTCAAATGGGTAAATGATATTGACCTGTTTAATATTTCAGACGACAGCAAAAAGGGTTATTTCTTCGAAGTTGATCTGAATATCCGGTACCTATACACGATTTACACAATAATTTCCCTTTGACTCCTGAAAAATTGAAACTCTCTAATAGTAATGTGTCATTCTTGATTCAAAATCTGTTCGACAAGCAAAATTATGTCGTTCACTATAGGTTACTTAAATCTTTATGGAACTGGGATTGAGGGTGAAACAGGGGCATAGAATCTTGGAATTTGATCAAAAACCATGGCTGAAACCTTACATAGATTTTAATACAACTAAACGAATTAATGCCTTAAATAATCTTGAAAAAGACTTTTTCAAACTGATGAACAATGCTGTATATGGTAAAGGTCTAGAAAATAAGAGAAAGAGAATTAAATGCCACATTGTAAATACTGAACAAAAGCTTAGAAAATTAATTGCAAATCCTAGGTACGTTTCTTGTGTTCAACTTGCAGAAAATTTCGTAATTCTCCATATCAAAAAGAAAAATATTATATTAGGTAAACCATATTACATTGGCGTAACGATTTTGGAGTTGAGTAAATGACACATGTATAATTACTTCTACAATTTTCTGAAGCCAAAATTCAACGCAGAATTTTTATATACAGACACTGATTACTTCTGCGTCGACTTCCAGACAGATGATATATATCAGAAATTTAATTCAGACTACTTTGATTTCTCAAATTACCCTACAAACCTTGCATTATACAGTGAATCAATAAAATGTTCCAGGAGAATTGAAACACGAATTAAAAGGTCTTTCAATCAAAGAGGTTGTTGCGTTAAGACCAAAATTATATTCTATAATCGCTCCAATTCCCAAAAAAGCAGCTATTGGAATTAAAAATGAATTTAGTCACGACGATTATCGACAATGTCTATTTGATGAAACAATCATATATACATAACAGACAGAATTTCGATCTGAGCAACATGATATACAAGTAAATTAAACAAATTGCTTTATCCCAATTTTACAGAAAACGACATGTCAATGGGATTGAAACATATGCTTTTGGAAATTATCGAACTTCAGATATGTATTTTAAAGAAGACGATAGTATTTACAAAACATTGAACTGAAAACAAATCGGAAGACACTATAGCCATATCTAATCCGAAGTTGAAATAGACATGACTGTAGTGTGCGTCAAAGAGTAAATTTCTAAACAATACCGATATTATTGAACATAATCTTATGTTCCTCTTTATCAATAATATCGTTTTTAGCGAAATATCCAAAATTTCGATAATTTCATTTACTACTTCTGTACTGGTGTTTCCAACTCGTTTACTGGCAACCAAGATTGATAATTTTTCGCATATGTCGTCGAAACTCTTGTATAGTCCAGAACCAAACTGTTGACTTTTTATTACTGTGAGAATCATTTTAATCGACTTTAAATATTTTCTAAGTGCCTCAATGTGATTATCGATAATTCGATATTTCTCAGTAGTTCTACCATAGCGTTTGATTTTTGTAGTTTCCCCAGTTTCTGAAGATGTCCGATTGTTTGGTAAATCATTTTTTTCAGCTCAGGAATGGGGTTTCTCGCCTGCAAGATATCACTCGGAAATTTTAGTTTATATTGGTTTAATATTTCATCTTGCAAGTTCGTTTCTGGATTATAAACGAACGTTTTTTCTGGCATCTCAATAGGTACTTCTGGCTCTAAAGATTTCACCTACATCTTGTATGTTTTTCATGGTTTCTTCAAGCACAGTTTTAAGACCTTTTAACCGTTCGACCACTGGCTTGTGAAATTCTTCGAGCGTTTCCTTAACTCGCTCCTCTCTCAAAATAGTGTCTCAATTTTCGATTTTGTAGTAACTCGCGATTTCAAGATTTGATCTATAATACTGTGTAATTGTTTAAGACCCTTCATCTTTATTCATATACAATAAAGATATATACCCAGTGATGAAAGTCTGAAACAAGACCTGCAGGTACTTTTCTTCTTTCTTTTGGATCTGGATAGTGTCTAGCAAGTGAAACACTAATCTTGCTGCCCCTGTCAAATTTTTGTTTACTGGAGTAACAGAAAAAATCTGCTGAATTTGTGGTCTTACTACTTCAATGAATTTTTGATCGTCCAAGTTGATACTATAATTTATACTAAAAGAGGGATTTGTTGTGCAGCAGATTACCTTGCTTATATATTCATTAGAAATGCATAGATGGTAATTATCTTCGAAAGTAGGTGGCGTTAGTAGGTCGAATTTTGTGTTGGTCTGTATAATTGGATGAGAATGAAATATGTCTTTTTTCACTTCTTTATCACCATAGGTAAGGCAAATTACAGTATTTTATTTTTATCAACGTATATTTTCTTAGCAGCATCATTGTTTACAATTGGGGTGCCAACATTCGTAATTCGTTTTCCCTTTGCATCGCCATTAAAACTGCTCCCACTTGATGCAAAAAGTCCATTTTCATTTCTCAATAGAGAATGGATGGGTTAGGATCTAACTTTGTCAAGCCATCAACGTAACTTTTTGTTGTCGCATTTATGCTGTGCCTCGGTTCCCCGAGATTTCCTATTCTCCTATTGTTCGCATTAAAGACATCCTCGCCTGTTAATGCAACTTTTTCCAAATATCCCTTAGTTACAGCAGCAGAATCGGGATCGGCAATATCAAGGATTTTTTTTTCTGCATTGAAACTATGCCCATCGAATGCAATGCTTCGTGGAACGTAAATCACATCTTTATTTCTCACCAATGTATTCATTGGACTATTTTGAACAGTGGTCAAGTTGTCGACATAGTGTTTAGTATTGCCATTTGATGAATCAATCGGTTCTGCAAGATTTTTAATGCGTTTATTGCTTGCATCGTAATTATCATTTACATTTCAACGTGCTCTTTTTTCCAAATATCTTTTTGTAACTACTCCATAATCTGCATCCGGTTCAGTGACATTGATTATTTGTTTGTTTCGCGCATCGTAGCGATTGTTCCGTAAAATTAAAGAAGTATTATTAACGTATTGAATGGTAGCGGCATCCCCATTTTCTATAGGTCTGCCTACATTCGATATTCTTTTAGTATTTGCGTCATAATTTCCCGTGTGATTCACTGTTATAGACATTGTTGCAGATATTGTTTTGTTACAGAGTCCGAACCCTCTTCAGGATTGGCTACATTTCTCAATTTTTTATTACTCACGTCGTAGTCCCCATCGTGTGTCAATTTAAAACCGACACCTGGAATTCCCGCTTGCCCTCTTTCGGAACCGGTCTCAGAGCTGATGACGCCAAACTTTGTCAAGTAATTCATCTTTATTTATCAAAGTTTTTTCTGTACTTGAGAGGCATGTGCTTGGTTTTTTTTATCGATTAATAAGAAATCGTGTGGTTTTGAAACTGCATAAAAATATCTTTCCTGATTTCTGTTGCATGATCCATTTGCATCTGCAACATTTCTCTCTTGTTCTGCACATTAAAGAAACATAAAATAATTACACTGTAGTCGAATGTCTTTGGGAGTCGAAAAATAACTCTGTGTCAGGTAAATCAATGACATTTTCTTTTTCCTTCCTCTGACGAATAATTCTTCGATGTTTTTTGATCTCTTTCCGTTATGAAATCGTCGAAAACAATTAAATTTTGCAAGTTGGCATCCATTTCGTTGACCTTGACGATATCTTCTTTACTGGAAGAAAAAGTTGCAATTGAGATTTTTTCGCCAAATGTTTTCTCCAAAATTGCGTGCAAATCGTCGAATATTTCTTGCATAAACTGATATTTCGGCTCGGTTAAATCTTTGGCATATAAAACGATTTTATTATAGTAGAGATGTTTAAATATTAAGTTCAACAAAAGGTTCGTCTTTCCTGAGCCCGATGGACCACAGATTAAAAGTCTAAAAGGCCAGACAGGTGCTAATACGTTTCTGTTCAAGAATTTCTCATCTTGTTCAAAGTCAAAATTTTGAATCTCCATTTGTTTATTTAAAAAGATCATGTTCTTTGACCCAGGAATTAAATATATTATCATAACCAAACCATTTAACATAATACTCTTTTTCATTATTCTTCACATTCATTTAGTGGCAAACCAATGGACACCTCGTTGGTTAAACAATGTTTGAGTTTCTTTATTGATAAACTCAGTTCCCTTATCCGTTTGTAACTTGGATGGCTTACGTAATTTAAAAATTTCTGCTAATGCTTTGGTAATCTCGTTACCCGTTTTCTTTTTAATAGGTATTGCCCAGGCGAATTTGCTGAAAATGTCAATCACGGTTAAAATGTAATTCGTGTGGTTATTGTGAAATTTTAATTTTTGCATATCGATTAAATCACTCTGCTACTGGTCGTCTACATTCGAGACATAAAACTGTCTGGTTTGGAATTTTTTATAAATGGGTTTGTGTAAAGTGTACACATCTTGTTGTTGGAGAAATCTTTTTAATTCTTTTTCCTTCAATCCAGTTTTACGCATTAGATCTTTTATGCCGGAAAATCCCTTTAATGGATCAAAATAAACGGAAGAAAGCATCTTATTTCGTGTGTCCTAAACAGAACCGTTTCTTTGTTTTAATGATAGGTTTGATTATCGTTTTTGAAATTCTTTCTCCTAAAGTTGGATTCTGAATTTCATCCAAATCATTTAATAATTCTTGGCCGGTTTCGTGTTTTTTTCTGGTTTCTGCAGATTTGTTGTAAGAAATGTCGTGCATTTTGCAGGCTTTGTCCACACGGTTAATACCACTACTGTTACCCCATCGCATTAACCTTTTCACCAGTTTCGTAAAAGGTCCACAATACTGGTAACCTGGAATGTGCATTTCGGGTGGATTAAACCTTTCTTGAATCCAACTTCCTATATCTCCACCTTTTACAAATTATCCTTTCTGTTTCACAAATTTATGCTTCATTTTTCCACACGTTCGACATCTGCCTTTCATCATTGCTCTTTTATTCTTTGAAGTGACATATTCAACGTTATCCGTTAAAGTTTTCGTTTTACACAATACATGCTTAATTTTTATATATAAAATATAAGTACGTGACACTTATAAAATAAAGTATAATGTATCACAATTATCTGACTAGTTTAACGCCTGGACAAAAGCAGAAAATGAAGAGTGCATTTGTAAATAAGAATCCTATAACTTTAAGTATTGATCCACAGAAGAAAGGTAACGATACTTTGAAACTGACGAAGAGACAAATCATTAAACTGAAAAATTCTACAACGCCAGTTCGACTTCGTTTCAGTAAAACACAGCTAGGTGGATTTATGCCGTTCTTAATACCTGCACTCGTAGCATTGGGAAAAGCAGCTGCAGTTGGAGCTGCGGCATATGCTGGTACTAAGCTTGCACAAAAAGTTCTAGGAAAAGGGTTATACATTCCTGGAAAGCAAAGAGCAGCTGGCTTATCTAAAAATAAAAGAAATGGAAAAAGTTTGTACATTCCAGGAAAACAAATATCTCAGGGATTTAAAAAAAAAGGGCCATTAAGTAACTTAGATATCAAAAAAATAATGAAAAACGAAAAAGGATTCCGTGGTGTATACTCTAGCGATTCTTTTCCAACAAAAATATTCAAGAACGAACATAGTATAGTGGACTTTGATATTTCCCGTGGTTCAGGAACTCATTGGATAGCTTATTTCAATGATGCGAAGTTACCTTACTTCTAGTACTTTGATCCATTCGGTTTATCGCCACCAGAAGAAATAAAACACTATTTACTTACATCTTCAAAACCTATCGTGTATAACTATTCGAAAATGGAAGCAAATTACTCTGTAAAATGCGGTTACTATTGCATCTATTACATTAAACGAAGGAATAATAACATAAGCCCATATGATGTAATGTATCAGTTTGAGCAAACTCCTAACGATAGGAATAAATTGTTGGTAACAACTAGCATATGAGTACCACATAATACTACACCATATTAATAAAGATCGTACTTATAACTATCAATTCCTCTACTATTTCGGCATACAACCCCGAAGATTTGGAAATTAATTATGAAACGCCGATCACACTTAATGGTGAATACGAGATAGCACTGATCGGTAGCAATATGTGGTATTCCTGGTACAACATCAGTGATAAATATAACAATAACATTCTGAAATATTTCAATGGATGGCAATGGAATAAAATAACTTTCCCGAATGGAATGTACGATATAGACGTATTTAATGATGTTTTGAAAAATGTCTTATGGGATCCTAGCCCTATGATACTAGAAAGCAACCTCACCAATTTAGATTTGTTATTCGTTTGGCAAGAGGATATAAAATAGATTTTTCTGAAGGAAAGTTGCGAGAAATACTAGGGTTCGAATCGAAAATTATCGATGCAGCAAACAACGAAAGGAAAATTCCACCCAACATAACGATAGGGGTCGATCGCATTCTAATTCCTTGTTCTATTGTCGAATCTTCCTATCTCAATAACCATAAGAGCTACGTGTTGTACAGTTTCGTACCTCAAACACCGCCTGGCAGTTTAATCGACACACATCTATTCTTCCCCATGTATTTACCGCTGAATAAAACTGATTACATTTACAATGTTAGAATGAAAGTAACCGATCAGAACAATAAAGTAATTGACTTGAACAAGGAAAACGTGACTTATATGTTACACATCAGACCCAAATAAAGATGAAGATACTGAGAAAGCGAATTAAAATATTTTACACAAATATCGTCCGAAAAAACGAGAAAATATCCCCTAAAAGCAGAAATATTCTTAATCGGTTAATTTACGGATATGACCTAAAAATCATAAAATCATAAAGTAAGTATAGGATGAACGTTGAAGATACTTACTGGAATTTGTTTGAAGACTCAATAGACGATAATTCCACGACAAAATACGAATACTTGGAATATCGAGAAACCAATGTTAATGTTAAAAATTTCGAAAAATACGAAATATTTACCAAAAATATTGACGTTTTTCTACATCTGCACAATAGTTATGTACACGTCAGAGGCAAAATACTAAAATCAGATGGATCTGATATCGGCGGCAATGATGTAGTTACGATGGTCAATAACGGGTACAACATTTTTAAGAGAGCTCAATATTATATCGAAAACAGAGAATTGGAAGATATTGAATTCCAGGGGTGGCGAACACAATAAACAATTTAATTGATTTTACGGAAGATTTTTCACACAGTGCTGCCACAAGTATGATGTGGTTCAAAGATACCACAGACAGTTCGAAAATGAATAAGCATTTGTACGACGGAGGCGAAGATAAACTGGACACGAAAAATAAGATAAAGGATTTTGCACAAGCGTTGAAGAAAAATTCTGAATTCAATCAAGGATTCTCAGAGATATATGAAATTACAAAAAATAGACAAAATGTAAGTTTATTCTTTCCACTGAATCGGCTGTTTGGATTCTGCCGAGACGTGGATAAAGTGTTTTGCGGTGTAAAACATTATCATGAAACTAGAAAAAAGTGACAACAAAGACATTATTCAGAGAGTTGGGGCTAAGTTGTATAAATTTGAAACATCTCACGTATATTGGTTTATTCCAAAAGTAGAACCATCACTACAAGTACTTGCAGAACTAGAATCTCAGTTAGCAAGAGGTCAATCCACATGAAATCTTTTGGGAATCGTGCAAACTGTACAAATCTGATACTCGAATTGACTCTCATGTTAGTTGATGGGTTGCTACAACTCAAAATAAACCTGTCCATCTTTATGTCGCCTTACAAAAGTCTAACCGATTAAATAAGCAAACAAAAACAATACAGTGTGATCACATGTTACTAGAACGGATTCAGATCAGAGTGAATAGCAAACAGTTTCCCGAACAAGAATTCGAGTGCAACTTTGAACCCAACACTTTAGACTATGCGCGAGTTTACAACAGCTTTTTAGCTGCAAAAAATATGGATATTGATTTGGGTACACAAGTCAGTTACCAAGATTTTATGAAACTGTATCCGATATTCCACTTCGATGTCAGCAAATACGAATCACATCTATGTGAATTATCAGCAACTGCTGACATTGAAATACGATTTAAATTAAATAGACCACCAAACGAATTATATCACGTATATTGTGTAATTGTTTCAGAACGAAAAACTACTTTACAACCACTAGAGGGAAAACTTTTAGTTGTTGGCTAAAAAAACTATTTTAAATGCAATCATTTTAAAACCTACATCTATTTGCAAGTTTAAAAAAAATATGGAAGTTCCCCACTTCTAATGGAATCTGATGAAATGTTTTTAAGAGAAAATTTTCAATTAATCCGTTCAAATGTTGTTGAAGATCCTAAAAATTCTGATTATTAAGATTGATTTAACGATCTTTTTTACTTCAGGAGACATTTTTTTCAAACTTCTATAATGAATGCTGGACTTAGAAAAATCGGGGCCTCCCACGCCAATGGCGACCAGCTATTCAATAAGCAAAAAAAAACATGAAAAAAAAAAATAAATAAAAACATGCAAAAATAACTACAAGTCAGAAAGAAGTATAATCTACTTACTCTTCAGAAGGGAAAAGTCAAAGTGACTTGGAATCGCTTGAGACCCTTCTAAATGCTCAAGAGAACCGAAACTGAATCTTGATCTTTGGTTTTGGATAAAAATTTCGGTTTAATAGAAAAATTATTACTTGGATTTTGATTAGATAAAAGTTTTAATATTCTTTTATGATAAGAAATTTATTCAATTTCGGTTTAAAGTTTCGGTTCTGTTGAGTATTTAAGAAGGGTCTCAAGCGATTCCAAGTCACCTTGACTTTTCCCTCCTGAAGAGTAAGTACGATTTAAATAGCTTTAATTGTAAAGCTGTAACTATTACGTGGACTTTCGTTAGATAAAAGTTTTAATATTCTTGTAGCAAAATTATTACTTGAACGTTGCTTAGGTAAATATTTTAATATTCTTCTACGTTAAATTACCATACACTTCACAGAGTTTCGGTTTGATAACAGAATTATTATTTTGAATTTGATTAGATAAATGTTTTAATATTATTGTAGCAAAATTATTACTTGAACGTTGCTTAGATAAAAGTTTTATTATTCATGTAGCAAAATAATTACTTGGACTTTGATTAAAAGTTTCAATATTCTTCTATGATAAGAAATTTATTCACTTTTGGATAAACTTTTAATATTCCTCTTTGATAATAGAATTAATACTTTGGACTTCGGTTAGATAATAGTTTTGTTTCTGCTATATCCAGTGAAGTGTAGGATAAATCAACAAAACACATCATTTTTATCTCATATACACTTACACACACCTCATTTGAACCTAATTAATTTAAACTAATTCACAAATTAGTTTAAACCTCGTCTTTAAAAAGATTAAATTAGTTTTTCACATGGTAAAAAACACCCCCGTTTTTTTCTAATTTTCACACATATTTTCACAAAAAAACCACAAGAAACATACTTTTTCCCTCATCCCCCATAACTTTTCCCATGGATTTTCATAAAATTCTCGAGCCTCTTTTACTGTGCCAGAACTCTCATTTATGCTACTATTGTTTTAGGAGTGTTAAGCAGAGAATTTTTCCCGTATAGGAATCTACACGTTTTGTTATTATTAAAAGCTATTTCTTCCAATAAATGTTTTTTCTTAAACTATCAGGCAAATGATTTTCTATACTAAATCATGGAATCCCACGACGATAAATAATTACTACTTTAGTGATCTTTTCGTCCAAGACCTAAAATGATGTATGCTCTGAATATTTGCACTGCATGATATCAAGGGGAAAAATATGGGTAATAATAATAATATATTAGAATATATTAGTGAAATGCCTCCAGTACATATAACGATAAATGATTTGAGAGATGCACTAAAAAAGCGCATAATTGGAAATGCCTGGTAATGATAAAATACAGAATTTCTGGATTAAACAGTTACATCGATCCATCATTTATTAATTGCATTGTATCAACAAGCATTTAAATATCCTGATTTATTACCAAATTTCTTTATGACAAGTCAAACATTTTTGAAACCTAAATGTATAACTGGTTTGGATAACCCGAAGAACTACAGACCTATCACAAGTATTTAAATATTTTATAGATTATTAATATCTACTATAGCAAGAAAAATAAATCACCATTTACAAGAAAATAATGTATTAACATTCGAACAAAATGGTTGCAGAAAATACTCCAGAGGCACCAAGGAACAATTTTGGATTGATAATGTTATCTGTAACCAAGTAAAATATAAAAAAAACGAAATATGTCAGTTGCTTGTATAGACTATAAAAAGACTTTTGACAGTATTCCTCATTTTTGGCTTTTGAGAGTACTTGAATTATATAAAATAGATTGCATTCTGATTTTCTCGAATGTTGTATGTCAAAATGGAAAACAAACTTAGTGCTTAATTCAAACAGTACGTCTTACAAATCTTATCCAATTGTGATAGCCAGAGGCATTTTTCAAGGAGATTGTTTAAGTCCTTTATGGTTTTGCCTAGCACTTAATCCATTAAGTAATTGCTGAATAATTCAACTTATGGAAGTAAAATTAAAGCAAACGGTACAGAAAAAAACACTTGTTTTACATGGATAAATTAAATTTATACAGTTCTAATTATATTTAGTTACAAAACTTATTAGAAATTCTTAATTCATTTAATAAAGCAATTTGCTTAGAATTTGGTTTGGAAAAATGTTCAGTATTAAATATTAAATCAGGAAAAATTAAAAAAAAATATATAACATGACAACTATGGATAAAACATGTATTACAGAACTACCAATCAACAAAAATAATAAACATCTTGGTATAAATCAATACTAAATATAAACTATAAAGAAGTGAAAGATGTTTTTCGTAAGGATTATATAAGACGTTTGGAGAAGATTTTAAAAGCAGAATTTTATGATTAAAGCAAAATAAAAGCAATAAATATGTAAGATATACCTTCCATTGCATATTAATTTGAAATAATGAAGTGGACAGAAACTGATTTAGATGATTTAAATATCAAATCTCATAAATTATTCACAGAATATAGATTTCATCAGCCACATGTCTCAATTATTAGACTTTATCTACCATGTAATTTTGGTGGTAGAGGACTTTTGGATTTGAAATATCTCTGCAACAAAGAAATCCAGAATTTACGTCATTACTTCCGTACTAAATCAAACAACCATATTACTCAATTCTTAATAGAATATGATTCTAGTTATACTACACTACACATGAATGATAATAACAATGAACTTACATCAAATGAGACATTGCTGAAAGAAAAGATTTATGGAAGCAAAAAGCATTACGTGGACGATATGCAAATAGTTTTTATTCTGACGACATTGATAGAGAGACTTCGTTAGCATGGCTTAAATGTAGTAATTTTTTTCGGGGAGACCGAAGAAGTCATCCAAGCATTTCAAGATAAAGTTGTAAAGAAAAGAAATTATGACAGGAAATATAATTCTATGACACCCTCCAAACGTTCCACTATACAGGAAAGTGCTACATTATACAGGGGGCGCCACGTTTGACCCATCTACTGTCTATGCATGCCTTCACTTAAATTTAACATTGCTGCAGAGAAAGGACCTGTTTTTATGAGCATGACATTTAAGCTGATAGAATCAGTATCTTCTGGTTGTCTAATCGTTGAGGTGTAGTGTGAGACCTTTTGAATTTTGCGCATTGCCTAAACACAATAGACAAACAAATCAATGAAAATTCCTTCTAATGCAAAATGCCAAACATATACAGAACGTGAACATTGTTTATAAATTTTGAATTTTTACTGCCAATCTTTGAATAAGCATACCTATTTCTTTGAACAGGAGGAGCTACCATGATGGAGTCTCCCTGAGGCTTTTCCATCGATGAGCCAGCCTAATAGGGGACCCCACTCCCATTCAGCAAAGCCCTCAACTTGTCCTTTCCATTGGGGCTGCGTACGCCCATGGCACCCCAGCATTACCAATCAGTTGGGACCCACAACTTCTCAGAGGCTGCGTCGATGAGCTCGCTTGACCGGGAGCACTAATCCCAGTCAGCGGAACCCTCAACTACAGACCTCTCCATTGGGGCTGCAACCTTCCATGGCACGCCAGGCGTGCAATCGATCCGGGACCCAAACTTCTCAAAGACACCCTAGGCCCCTCCACCACGTCATTCCTAATTATTGCTATCAATTCTGGGTTGCCTAAAAGTTCTCGTGTGGAGACTCTTAGTTTGGCCTTTCTATCGATAAACCCGTCGACCGCGGATCCCACTCCCAGTCGCAAGCCTTCAACTTCTACCTCTCCATAAGAGCTGACAAACATATTTTTGGAAGCAAAATTGAGGATAATTGTAGATTATGCAAATTACCTATTGAAATTATACAACATATATCCTCTGCATGCCCATTGTTAGCTCATAGAGAATATTTATGGACGCTAAATAATGTTGCAAAAATTATTCATCAAGAACTTGCATATAATTTCCATCTAATAGATAAAAAAACCTCCATATTACAAATATAAGCCTGAAGCAATCCTTGAAAATAAGTTTTATAAAATTTATTGGGATAGAACTATTATTGCTGATAGAGCAATTACTAATCGACCAAATATAGTTCATATTGGATTCATGAAAAAAACAGCAATTATAATAGATATTTCAGTATCTCTTGATGATAATTTACATAGAGTAGGAGAAAAAATCAGAAAATATAGAGAACTAAATTATGAATTACAGCAACTACTTAATCTAAAATCGATGACAATCATCCCAATTGTAATATCTATAAACAGTTTGGTAACGAAGAAATTAAAACACTATCTGGAAGACTTAGATATCAATCATAAGTTAATATCAAACATGGAAAAAATATATTCTTAGATATAACAAGAATTATAAGGAAATTTCTAAACTGAAGGAGTTTTATTCAGTCTATGTTTGATGTTATATAATACGATTTTTCAAATATTTACCATTTACATTGCTATCCTGACTGGACACCTATTTTCATAGTTTTTCAAAAGATCTCTTATGTAATCGATGAACACTTAGATTGAATTCATTTAACAGGACTGCTAAAAAGATACTTATCATGCTGCACGTTATAGTGCTGTTTAATCACTATATACTAAGTGCCTCATTATGCATTTTGAAATTATGAAGAATTTCAGGATTCAACCTCGGTGAATATTTGGATTGAACCCATTTAACAGGCGTATTAATTCCAGATGGCACTACCGGATAACTATCAAGTTGGACGTTACAATGCTCTTTCATCACTATACACTAAGTGCATCATTATGTATTTTGAAATTATAAAGACTTTCAGGTTTCAACATCGGTTAATACTTTGATTGAACCCATTTGACATGATTATTAATCCCTGATAACTAATAACTATCATGCTTGACGTTACAATGCTTTTTACTCACTATATATATTAAGTGCCTCATTATGTATTTTAGAATTACGTAGACTTTCAAGATTCAACTTCGGTGAATCCTATGTTGTTGAAGATTAGATACTATTTGTTCAAATGCTAAATGTCTACTTTATTATTTGATATAATGATGACTTTTTGGACTCAACTATTTGAACTTTATTACTTATATTTCAATTAGCCAGCATTGTTCTTCTAGATGGATGTTCCAAAACCTTGTTGTAGTCTGGCTACTTAAATATCCGCTGTAACGAGTTGTACCTCTTGAACGTGTATTTGCTAAATAATAATAAATATGTAATAATAGTTAGGTATGGTAATAATATGAAAAATATAACATGAAAAGAGTTTAAATGTAGGAATGTATTCATAGAGATATTAAATATTCTTTCTTTAGCAAACTGGATAAAAGTTAGCATCTTAAACTGTTGCTAAAAATATCCGTTTCCGATTTAGATGCTAGAATACCAGTGATAGAGAATTTACCTATGCTCAAAATTAGAAGGAGGTGGAAGCTAACAAAATATTCATCCTATGATAATTTTGTAAAAAACAAAAAGCTAACGTAGACCACAATTATAGAAAACCTCATAGCAGATTAATTATTTGGCCTCATGGGGAAAAAAAAAAACAGTTTAAGCTACTTGAACAATAAAATTTACAAGATAATCAAAGGTGAGGACTCAATATAACCTTTCCTTATCCTGAAACAATTATCATCAACAGTATGCACTTTTAAATGCGATTATCTAACTGATAGAGTAAAACCGTAATATAGCGAAGTATTCATAAAGCTCGAAAAAACATACGTTACAACGAATGCCCATGATATCCAAAATATTTTCCTCCCGTTCAAAACAATCTGTCGATTACTTTATCTCGGTGTATTGGTCTCCTTATCCACAGCGCCCGTTTTATTGTGGTTGTACTGTAATGTAACTTGTAATAATAAAACCCATTGCTATAGTAAAGGAACACGAGGTAAAAATTATTGTTTAATTTATTAGTTAGTTTTAGAACTGAATTGATCGATGCATTGCAACCTCCCTCGAAATATTTAATAAATTTCATTTGAATAGCTTTTATCTTAGCCAAGTTTAATTAGGTCATGTAGATTTCAAACGGAATTCATTTAACATCAGCTAAGTGTGGTTCTCGAAATAATCTCACTCTCTATTATGCTCGATATCCTGTGCTGATGCAGAAATTAACGGATATTCAACTCAATTCAAACTTTTGTCAGAATGTTGGAGGTGGCGTAATTTTGCACTTTATTCATAGCGCGAGCGGATATCAGTACCAAGTTATTACTTTGTAGTGGAGGAAGCGATAGGAGATAAACTACGGATAGCCTTTGAACTGCGCCTTTCATTTCTAATAGTTTAAAAGTTTAGTTGAATTTCGCAGTTTGCATGCAGAAGCTGGTTCTAGGAAAATAATTCGTTAATTAAATATATTATCTAAATATGAATAATCAAATCAATACCTTCTATACATTTCACTCTCATTAATAATATATAAAGCAATAACTATTTAATTGTTTAAATATTAATAATAATTAAATTGTCACAGCTTAGATTATTTTACCAAAAGCATTAAGAAACTGTTTTATTAGATGAATGGAAACCATGTTCAGAAATTTTCTACTCTGAAAATAATATTTTTGCGGAGAACCATAACTAGAAATAACTGGAAAATTTCAATAATATTTATCCACATCTCGATTTCTAACGTCATTAGTTTAAATATTTAAGGAGTAGGCAAGTTGAAATAATTAACATCAGCTGCTAATCGTAAGAATGACGACAAACATTTAATTTTCTAGTCATAAAAAGTTTCATCAAAATATAGCCTAAACATTCAAAACTGTTGAAATAAATCGTTCTCTAAAAAAAACATAATTCTTGAAGTTCGTGCAATGGTTAACTGTACATCAAATTTGATGAAAAATGTTTAGCGCGAGCTTAACAGCAGCGTCTGATCTAAAATAGCACAGTTTCAGTACCGCTTTCAATACTAAGCTAATGTTTCAGAAAATCGAGATTTTGTAAATTTTAGCGAGAGCTTCAATTTATCTTCAGTAACATTTTCTCAATAAAATCTTATTTCCGCATTTATGGAGATTTCAGTGTGCCTTTCCATTCGCATAACAAAGAAACTTCACAATAATTTTGATAATATAGTGCTTTTTATTGCACATAACTAATATGTGAGAAACATATAATTTAAGAATTTATTAAATTTATAAGGAAAATTGCCAGTAAATTTAAATGGATCATTTAGAACAGTAAGATCATAAAATGTTTAAATCAGGGAAGTGTTAAGAGTCTCTTTCATTTCATAGGATATATTGAAAAAAATATATTTCACTTTGAAATAAGCAAAGCATATTTACATACATAACTAACTAGTTATAAAAGTGAAATCTGAATTTTTTTAAATTTCATTATTTTCCATACTAATATGTACAAGTAGTGGACAAAAAAATGAAAAGAGTTCCATGTTATCTCAACATTAAATAACATTTAAGGCTCAATTACTTCTTCAATGTAATTTTTAATCAAAAATATCTCTAAAGGTAAATTAAAGACCTCAATCAAATATATCTAAATCTCAATTTCAAAAATATTTGTTCAGTATTCGAAGAGTTACGAACGCTGGATTATTTAAAGGTTATCAGACATTTTACTCAAAGTTTAATTTAAATAGGTGAGATCAGCGATCGTAATTAACTCTAAAAGAGTTCCTGTTATACTACACCCGGTACTGATCTCTTAACAGTATTAATTAAATTTTGGTGTCGATTATTTTTAGCCTGTTAAATATGCAACCATTCATAACTCTTTGAATATTTAAAAAATATTATTTAAAAACTAGATTTAGATTAGATTGAGATTTTTAATTTATCGTTAGACATATTTACATTAAAAATCATATTCGAGAAGATATTGAGGTCCGAATGTGATTTTCGATTGAGTTAATATGGAACTGTTTCCAATTAATATATATATACACACATACGTAATAGCGTTTGATTGGAACTGTAGTTGTGAAAAATAGAAATTTCCAATTAATTTTTATTAGTTGATAACTTTTTATTCACCTGGTTTCAAATTAACAATAAATTAATTATTAAAATATGCAAATTAAACTGCACAAAAAATAATCATTTCTGAACTAGATAAAAATAATATATTTCACTTTGAAATAGGGAAAACTGTTGCTGCCTAAAAATTGACAGATTACATACAATAAAATATCTAGGATTACATCTCGACAGTAATCTGTAAAAATCATCATCGAAAGTAATCTAATTTATTGTATGTTACAGATTACTTTCGATGATGTTTTTCACAGATTACTGTCGAAATGTAATCCTAGATATTTTATTGTTATATCTGTAAAAATCTATTATAATCTGTAAAAATCATCATCGAAAGTAATCTATTTTATTGTATATTACAGATTACTTTCGATGATGATTTTTACAGATTACTGTCGAGATATAATTCTATATATTGTATTGTTAAGATATTCTATTGTATTTGCATTTTTCTTGTTGAGATATATTATTGTTAAGATATAGGTTGTGTATATTCAAGGTCTAGATATTTTATGAAGACTTCATCCCGACCTCCGATGGAACATTCTTACTGAAAAACTCTGCGGAACACTAAGGCTTTGTGCTTTGAAATTAAATATATTACAATACATTATTACAACACATGTATTATGTTTTATAAAGCAATCTGTGAGTCCCTCTTAAATCATGCCATAATGATACATGGTACAACCAACTTAACAAATATTAGAAAAATAGAACGTACCCAAATCTCAATAGCTAAAAATATTATTCCAATTAAAGACCGCAAAACTCTAATTACAGTCCAAAAAGATTTATTTACTTGGATATTTTACCTTACCAGAGCCTATATAAATATAACATTGTTATATGTAATTTTTTGAAAAAAAACATAAAAGTAAAGTCCAACATGATAAATACACAAGATTTAAAGAAACAAATTACTTTCAACTATCGAATTTTACAATAATTATGGAAAGTGCAAAAACAACTACAAAATATCCATATAATTACAATCTCTTACCAAGAGAAGTGCTAGCCGTAAATTCCTTAACTGAATTAAAACACGAATTAAACAGATTTTTATTAAAAAATTTAGATAATTAATATTAACACCTACTAACAAATTGTGTAGTACTGAATGTGAATATAAAAATTCCCAATGTCATTTTGAAATATTCTAAATGAAAAAAGGTACAAAAAATTAGTAAAGAAAGCATATTATTTAATGTCGAAATTTTCAAGTGGAATAGTATTATGTATTGCATTATTTTCTCCTGCAGATAAGCTGTTAGCTTTGCAGGACATTTGTAAATAGGAACGATTTATTTGAATTTTTCTGAATAAATAAATGATTAAAACAATTTAAATAGGAAATATAGTGATTAACATAATGATGTTCTCGTTGGTAAAGAAATTAGGGGATTTTTGAAATTCATAGAACCTGTATTTATTGTTGATAAACACTTGGAAAATGTACTTTTTAAGTTGTGCATATTCTAGGTAACATAACATGGTGCATTAAATGAGAATTAACATAAATTAAAGAATGCATTTAGTTATTATTTACAAAATTAATATTATTTTACAAAATATTATGAAAAGGTGTAATCTAGTAAAATCAACTGTAAAAGAAGTAAAGTTTATTATCAGGGCCGTGCAAAGTTACTTGGGTGCCAGGGGGAAAATCTCCATACAGGCCTCCTCCCCACATTCGTTTTTTTAAATAGTTTTCGTTTGTTAAAATGAAATTAAAGTAAAATTATCTGTACTTCAAAATTCTTATTTTGATCTTTTTTCATAAAAGGGAAAATAATTTTCTATTTTTTACCAATATAACTACTATTTTAATCTTCTTTAATGTCCTTAAATTCTCCCCCCTACTTCAAATACTATTATGAAGTGTTTAATGGGGACATTCACTTTGAATGCCCGCGGCAAAACCCTTGATTCACCTTTTAAGGACACTGGTTATCATGAAAAGTTTAAACACATGTCACTATTTTCTGACACTCTTAGACCTGAAAGGAAATTTGACCCCGGGTCCTCAGATATGCACGGCCCTCATCACAACCTTTACTTATTTTGCATAATTTTTTGCACTTAATACCAGGGATGGAACAATCTAGGTCACGGGCTGGGTCAGGACAGTTTTTCGAATTTTTCAATAGCAATTAATTACAATACACTCTATGTCAACCAGCGGTATTTTTTTTTTAATATTGAACTAAAGCCAATATTTGTTTAACTCTAGGAATGTATGTATTGTGTGGCAAAATTTCTTCGGTTTAGATGCAGTTGTTGAACACCGAATGTGATGTAAAATATTACGAGGGGCGGTCAAAGAGTTCCACACATGCATCTGCAGAACAAAAACCAATGCACTTACAATAACGAAACTTTAACAGTCCTTCAAAGTACTCCCCTCCAGCATCTATGTAAAGTTGCAGACGTATATACCAATTCTCGAACGTTTGGTAGAAGTCTTGTTGGGGAATATTCCGAAACTCTGAATGAACGCATTTTACAAGCTATTTGCATACTTGGAAAAGGCTTCCCAACAAGTTCCTTTTTTAATTTTTGAAACAACCAGAAATCGCATAGTGCAACATCGGGAGTAAACGCAGAATTGGGTAGCTGTTTGATGTTTTCCTGCTCCAGATAGGCCATAACTTGTCGGTTTTGTGAGCACTGGCATCGTCATGAAGATGGAGAACATTTGACATGCCTATTGTTAGAGGGGCCATAAACGTTTTGGTCAAAGCAATGTTAGAGTAGTATTGGCCATTTATAGTCATTTTTTCAGGTAAGGTATCCACGGCTACCCCTCTTTGGTAATGGAAAACAATTGTGAAAATCCTCTTCCTTGAGCGAAAGTCTTGTCGGAGTATTTGGAGAAGCGGTTAGTCTTCAGCAAACCCAAACATATTTGCAGATTTTTATGGGAGTTGTATAGTAATAAAACAACGTCTCATCACTTGTGACCATATCTGTTAATCGGTTGTGGCCATTAGGTTCAAATGTTACCAGATTCTCCTTGCATGAGTCGACTCTAGCCCATATTTGTTGTTCTGCCAGTTCGTGGGGTTCCAATTTGGCACAAATCATTCGAAACTTTAAATGTTAATGAGTAATTGTTTCCAAACTGCCAATCGATACAACAACATCTAAATATATTACCTGAACAGTGATGTGTGGATTTTTATTAATGAGTTCTCCAACAGCAGCGATGGTTCGCTCGTTCACGGCCTTCCAGCATGAGGGAAGTATTCGACGATCTGCCGTCCTTCTCTGAAGTCGCATATACATCCCGTAACAGTGTCATATGAATAGGCGTGATCTCCATATACTTGAGATAAATCGACATAAATATTTTCACGTCGTCCCAAGCTGCATCTTTGTGAAGATGTTAAATATTTCCCCTTCTTTAGTAGACACTATAGCAGCAACGCATAGATTTCACAGACCAAACTTTTACGGGCTGCCAAAAAATGATGATTCCCTTAATTGCTTTTACCACGTAATGACAAGTGTAGACAAGCTTTCAAAGAAGTCGTAGCTCGTTAACTTGGGAGTAACGAGTGCAAATCTACAGGCATGTCTCAAGACATGCCTGTAGATTTGAAAAGTAGGACGGACGGATTTGAAAAGTAGTATACGGAGGGCATTGAAAAAGTAGCCTAATGGGCTACTTTTTCAATGCCCTCCGTATACTAAGAATATGACGTAAATTAAGACACAACAAAATATGATTTAAAGTATTTAATGGTAAAAAATATATACTTTATGGGGTTAACCGAATGTCAAAAGTTTTCAACGACAATCTCGTGTTATTTTTCTACAACCTTCTTTACATGACACTAAAAATTGGGAATGCGTTCATAAAATCGAAAACACGCATATAAACAATACAAGCTAGAAGAACGCATATCGCCTCTGGCGCATATGAGAATCTCGTTTTCAAAGTGAAAGACGTTTTTCCTTTGCGTACTGTTTCATTCCTTAAAAGTTTTAATTTGAGGAAGCGAATGATGGGGAATATGCAAATAGTATTTCATTAGTAATTATACCAAATAAAAATATTCGTCTTTTAATTGTTAAACCTAAAAACCTGCAATTCCCACATCTCTGTCACAAAAGTGGGTAGTCTAATGCTGTAAGTGGAATATATCTTAAAAACTACCATTAATTTTTCAAATTTCTAAACTATACATATTGTACGTAAACCCTGGCAACACCATAGTTTCATGATTTCAGTAATCTGCAAAGATATATATTAAAACTATTAAGTATTTGAGAAATGCGAATTATAATATTTCATCAGTGCCAATCAATTCGAAAAAGCATTTTCGAATTATGATTTTCATTGCTTCCAATGGAAAGTTCATGACGTTCACATTCCATCACCAAAATTTCATATTTCTATCATTAATACATCGTTGCAGTATTCGTTTGAAACTTTGGAATTTTCAAACCTTTTCACCGTTAGAGGGCGAAATTGTAGTTTTCGAAAAATTTAAAAGCGTGAATCATAACATTTTATCAATTCCTATCTTATCCAAAAAGAATTTTTCATTTTTTTGTAAAAGCAATTTTCTGCTAAAACTAAAAAGTTGTGTTTTCCCACCACCTCTGGGGCAATTAATTGATGGTAATTGAAACTTCGTGACTTTCACATTCCACCATCAAAATTTCAAGCTTCTTGCGTAAATACGTCATTTGCAACATTCGTTTTAAATTTTGAAATTTTCAGAATTTTCCACCGGTAGAGGGCATAATTGTAGATTAAGAGAGATTCGGAAGGTGCATATCGTAATATTCCATTAATGCCTATCTAACACAAAAATCATTTTTAATTTATCTCTGTAAAGAAAAAGAGTTCGATGTTTACATACATACATACATACAGACACACAGAGGCAGATGACAAAGCGAAACTGGTATCTCGTTTTCAAAGAAAACGAGATAAAAATTAAAAATTATGTTGTTTATTATCAATAAATATGACTTGCACTAGGGAAGTGAATGATTCTCAGTCAAAAATAAGTGACTTGCTTTCTTGAATCCCTTGTCAAAGCGTGTTTAATTTATCTCACCATTAGTTCTTTAACCCTCTTTCGGTTTTGTTGGTTCTCACCGAATTAGTCGATTTCTCGTCTTGAATTTCTTTTAAACGGCGATATTTTGGACCTATTTGTTCTGAGAATCTTTCAGCCACCTCTTTTATTATATATTGATGTAATTTCGTTTAGATCCACCCATTATTACCTAACAGAACACATAATTCTAAATAAATGAGTCTCATAGATCCATCGCGAACCCCTGGGTCGGGATGGATCTATGAGACTCATTTATTAAAATTATAAACTGGGTAACTATTTGGAAATATCAGACATATTTTAAAATATCATATTTATTCTTATTTTTATACAAAATATATATAATAATAATTTTTTGAAGTAAAAAAAGGGGAAAATTCGAACCATTCTCGAAAAAATCGAGCAGTGTAGCAATCGCATTAGGCTGCTGAAAGAAGGCACTACTAGAGGTGTATAATGTTGCCATGAAAGAATGTACTGATCTGCAATTATGTTTAGGTAGGTGGTAGAATCATAGTTACCTGCTCATGAATGGCTGGACCCAGGGTTTTCCAGCAGAACATTGCCCAAAGCATTACACTTCCTCCACCGGTTTGTTTTCGGCCCAAAATGCATCCTGATGCCAATACTTCCCAGGAAAACGACACACACGTACCCACTATCCACATGGTGCAACAGGAAACGAGATTCATCGGACAAGACAACATTCTTCCAATTATTCAAGGTCCAGTTTTGATGCTCGCGTGCCCAATGTAGGCGCTTTCGACGGTGATCCGAAGTTAGCATTGTGCCCAATGTAGGCGCTTTGTGCCAATGTTTGCATTGTGCAATGTCGATGTTTGTGCCAATGTGTTGTTGTTGAGTGCCAATGTGCCAATGTTGCCAATGTGCCAATGTTTGCATTGTGCAATGTCGATGTTTGTGTCAATGTTTGCATTGTGCGATGTCGATGTTTGTGTCAATGTTTGCATTGTGCAATCGTCGCATTGTGCCAATGTCGATGTTTGTGTCAATGTTTGCATTGTGCAATCGTCGCATTGTGCCAATGTCGATGTTTGTGTCAATGTTTGCATTGTGCAATCGTCGCATTGTGCCAATGTCGACGGTGATCAGAAGTTAGCATTGGCACTCGGAGCGTCCTGCGACTAAGCAGCCTCATTTTCAGGAAGGTTCGATGTACTGTGTGTTGTGACACATTTGTCCCGTCACCACCATTCAAATTACGGGCGAGTTGCATCACAGTATCCCTTCTGATGGCTCGTATCATACGAGGTAGCCTTTGCTCACCTCTAATATCGATGAGCTGTGGCCGGTTCACACCTTTCTGGCGGTTCGTGGTTTTTTACACCTCGGACCACATTTTGAAGGTACTACCCATGGCTGACCGTTAGCACCCCACAAACCTTGCCGTCTCGGAAATGCTCTTACCCAGTTGTCTGGCAATTACAATTTGGCCTTTGTCAAACTCACTTGTCCGCTGCCTTTCCCATCTGAAGAAGAATAACACTGATTAACAGAGCTCAGTATCAGGTCTTATTTATACCGTTTCACGACTTTCACACGCGTCGTCGTTTATCTACAGTTGCTTCGATTTGCATAAAGGCGCGCTGGTCATAATGTTTTGGCTCTTCAGTTAATATCAAAACTCGAGAGATGGACTTAAAGTTCTTGCATTTTTCCTTAGTAAATTAGTGGTATATTTAGCGAGTATATTTGTACATTATATTATATCCAATACTAGTGTTTAGAGACACAAAAAAACCAGTTTACTGAAATAGCATATATTTTTGAAATAGCTGTTGGAGAAAGAACTGATTGTTGGTAATTGTTTTTGTGGTTGCCTTGGGAAAACAATTAACTTTTTCCTTATACTTTCTTTACTCATAAATTCTGTATAAAAGCAGATGTTAGTATGATGTTGAAAATAACAATGTCGATGTTTTAAATCCAATATCTAACATATTTCATAGAAACTGGGTGTTGGTTTTTATTTCAGAATCATGGGTTCCGGACAATACTTCAGACACAACAAGCATTAAGAGGGTTTCGGTAATTTAATATAAACTTCCCTAGGTGACACTTTGTTTACGTGCTTATTGAAACCCAATATTCCCATAAAGACTTTGTTTGTTGCTTTTGCTCTAAATTTCAACTTGCTTTTATTTTACCTCATTGATTCAAGAAGAGAAAGAAAAAGGTAACCATATTATCAAAAGATAAGTTTAATTATTTTAAGCTGTGGTAGAATTAAATATACATAAGAAGCAAATGAAATTCATGTGAATGACAAGTGATGCATTCTTTTCCAAAATTATAATATTTATATTATTTTTAATTAATGACAAATATGACAATAAATTCATCGACATATATGTATATGTTCGCATATCTCAAAACATAGCTTTTGATGTTTTTTCAAAGCTGTGCATTTCCAGAAGAAAATATAATGGATAAAATTCTTATGCAATTCTACTAAAATTTTACCTACAAAGATATTTTTACTATCGACCAGCGCTCAGTTTTTTATTGAGAAAAAGGGAGAAAATATTTTACGAAATGCATCTGATTTACCTAGCCATTTAGAGGTAGCACAATAGATAATGTCTGCTCTTCTTGAGGTATGATTGTATCGATCTTTTTGCTCTGCAGTAAAAACTTTTATCACAGCTCAGCTCATCCCAATACCTGCGTCCACCCTCCGCGACATGAGAAGAATAAGATTCCATCTGTTCCATTACCGGAAAACACAAAATTCCTCGCTGTCCGGAAAACCCATCAGGTTGGCTCGTTTCATCATAAAGGGTTTATTTTCAGACATTTACTCGATGTTTATGGCGTTCCTACGTTCCTCTCACGTTATAGGATTACAAAGGTAGTCAATATCCCATTGCAACTGCAACATGTTATTTTAACACGAGTTAACAGTGTTTTTCAAAGGAAAAATATTTAAACTAGATAGAAAAGGTAGTCTCTGTCGTGAATGATGTCCAAATGAATAAATTTCTAAAAAGTTCATTACGTACGTATTCATCGTCGCATGATTTTTCCTCAGATTAAGGATACTCCTCCGCTGCACTGTCAATATAAACACAACGAAACAAATCACCAATGATTGCCATAATCTAAATGGATGACACTTTCGTTTATTGGGATTGAAACCTTAGGTATAACTGATGAGTTGTCGAAAAACATTATTTTCCCAGAATAAGGTTTCAGCTAAAAAAATAGTAAAGTTGTTCGTAACATATAAACTATATTTTGATCTGAATTAATTCCCAGCGTCATTTGTCCGTTTGATAAAAAAAAAAGACAGAGATTGATGAAAAAAAAAATAAAATCAATTTTTGGATTTTGAATAAATCGAAGTGAATTTTTACTGATTCTTTACCTCAATATTATGGTGTAGTCATAGGACATTTATCGCAACTTTTGCATCGGCTGAATTTGGGATATAATAACCCAAATCTCAGTCACCTAATGAATGAGACTGGACTATACTCACCAGTTGAGCTTTTTAGTAATCATCATAATAGCGTCATTGTCTTCTGTTTTATAATTGTTTTATTTGTATTGACTGAATAAAAGATCGCATTTACTACTGTCAATACATTGTTAAAGGTCGCCATCCTCCATAGAGGACATTAATGCATAGTAATTAGAGATGATTTCGGGCTAAAAAAATAAGTTTCAAATATTTCTTGCAATTATGGAAAAAAAAAAAGTCAAATAATGCAAATTTGTTTTGATTATAATTTCATCCTTTTATAAGTTTTTAGCAATTAAAAATAATAACCATCGGTCTTTCAATTTCTTTAGGTATTCTCTATTTTAAGAACGTTTATCTTTTTTTTGCGTTTTATAAGTACGTTAACCACTAACAGTCAGCTTCTGCTAACATTTCTAATATATTTCGTTCAAAATAGCATTAACGTTTTAATTTTGGCATAAAATGGTTATAAGTAATAATATAAGAATGAAATAAATAATTAGCATCATTCATTTCTGAATTTATGTCTTATGCTGCGTCAGAGAAACATTTTCCCCAAATCAGGTTGCCTTAGCCTCAGTCACTGTCAAAAAGAATCACGCTCGGGCAGACTCTGGCTCAGTAACTTCGGTCTCGGACTGGAGCGGGTTCGAAAAATTGAGCTTTAACAGTGACGTATGCAAAGGTACCTATACTGGCATACCAGGGAATATGCAATTTGGCTGTAATAGAATCTAATTTTGATACGGATTTTAGAGTGCGTGTTCGAATGCACCTAAATGCGTTGCAAAATGTTATTTCTACAGTTTCGAAATTAACTCTTCAAATAGACTAGGAATTCCATCAAACTACACTTGCAATGATTTTGTTAGAGTAACGGGCGATGATGGACTAATGAACAAAGTGTTGTGCAAATCAGTATGCAGTGTATATTTTTATTCTACAAGCTGAATGCAACAGATTTCTGAGAAATGCTTATATATACAGGATAATGCCCAACAGAGAAGACCTACGAAAAAAGGAATTCCTCAACAGAAACGCAACACTTTAAAAGAAACGGCCATGTTTTATTCAGAGCTCGGACCCAGACCCCTTTGCAACGTAGCTAAGCGTAGTGACCACTCGATTATCGCATGGAAGTGTTTACGAAAAGAAAGCATTATAAAGGAAATTAAGGAGAAGCAACGGAGTATTAAAATCTCTTGTAAGCAGGGCCGAATCTAGGAAGACGGGCCATGGTCTACCCCCCTCTTTCGGAATGTTAGTGATAGTAATATAGGCAAAATTTTATTAACCTTATTTATAATTCATGCATTTTTAAAGAAATTTTTAATGACTTGTAAAACGGAGTAGGAATATGTTACAATGCATTGGAAATCCAATTTTTTCGCTCACTTATATATTTTTCCGGTTTGATTGTGTTCCTTCCCCCAACTCCCCCCATGAATTTTTTCTAGATCAGGGCCTTCTTGTAAGTAATTTTAATACTGTTAGAGAAATTTCAGCAATAATTATTAATCAGTATTGTGTAATGTTTAATAAAAGTGCAAAATAAATAAAATATAAATAAAGAGTACCAAATAAATAAAATAAAAAATAAAGAGTACCAAACAAATAAAATGTAAATAAAGAGTACCAAACAAATAAAATGTAAATAAAGAGTACCAAATAAATAATAATTGAACTTATTTAATAGAAAAGGTAATTTACGTACAAGAAATAAGTAAGAGTTTATTGAAGCCACTATCATCGATGCTATATATTCTGCTAACATAGGGTATAGTGGAAAAGTGTCTAGTGCCGGATGGAATAGAAATCCACGACCTCCTGATAACATCTCAGGTGCTCTGTTAACAGGAAGTTGTGGGTTCTGATGCAACTCGGCAGGCAACAAATTTTTCCCATATACCCAGTGTTAGCATAATACCACAGAGAAGTTTGTGTCTTCAAATAAACCTGATAATGGCTATGAATGCGAAAGACGAAAATTTGAAGTATTCACTTTATAAACTAATGACTAATTACTACTGATGGTTTTTCGCGGAAAATTCTTACAGAATATAACGTTCGAACCTTCCATTATAATGCAATTTATTTTACAAATTATGAGACGATTCTTACAAAACAACTACTTTATTTGTCTAACACTACCCAAAACATATTTTTCGCTAAAGCAGAGTAATTTCTCTAACACTACCCAAAACTTCTCTTTCGCAAAAGCAGAGTAATTTCTCTAACACTCAACAAAAGTAAAGCAACTTCTCTAACACTGAACAAAAGTAAAGTAACTTCTCTAACACCACCAAAGCAAATTAACTTCTATAACACTCCACAAAAGAAAAGCAACTTCTCTAACGATCCACATAGCAAATTAACTTCTCTACCACTCCAGAAAGTGAAGTAACTTCTCTAACACTCTACAAAATATTACATTTCACAAAAACGTATTAACTTATCTCATTCTACAAAAAATATTCTGACACTTCACAAAACAAAGTAATTTCTCTAACACTTCACAGAAGCAAGGTAACATCCCTAACACTCCAAAAATAAAATAATTTCTCTAACATTTCACAAAAGCAAAGTAATTATTCTAATACTCCAGAAAAATAAAATATCTTTTCTAACACTCCACAAAAGCGAATTAACTTATCTAACACTTCAAATAAAAATGTATTCTTTAACATTCCACAAAAGAAATTAACTTCTCTAATATTCCACAGAGGCAAATCAACTTCTTTAACATTCCATAAAAGCAAAGTAAATACTAACTTTTTTTCTTCTATCACATTTTTCAAACTCAATTGTCTGTTCGACTTAAAATATGACTCATTTCATAGTAAAATAATAATACTTTTTATGAGTAATGTTGCATATGAACACCCCGTTTCGGTACGTTCCCCAAAAAGAGAAAAGAAAACGAGCCACACTTTTTATTTTGTCTAATATCTATCTGTCAGCTTCTTTGTCCGTTTGCTTCTTCGTCCTTTTGTTTACACCTCTGTCTCTATGTCCAACTATTTCTCCATCCGTAGATATTCAACTTTTTCTGTTTCAAGAAAAAAATTAAAAATTATATTTAAAATAAAATGATTTGCATTTTCGGAATCGTCTACCATTTAGAAGAATATGATCAAATTAAATGTTTACCAAATTAAACTTTGAACATCTAGCACTGTATTCCAAAAAAAATAATGAATATCAAAAATAGTTGTTAGATACCAAATGATGATAGATCGAAAAACGAAATTTGCCTCATTAAAATAACAACGGTTCCTATTGTTTTAGTAATGCCTGTATTTTAAATACTATGGTTATACCTAATTTAGTAAATATTCACCAAATCTATAACACTAAATGTACTACACAGAAATGGATTTGACAAGTAGTAAAGTGGAATACTAGTATCCTGACTTCAATTGGACAACTTACAATAGTCAACACTTTACTGATTCGTTCTCACTTGGATTCATAAAATTTGGGGCGTTTTTTTTAATGCGGATGACAGATTCATTAGATATGAAGAGTAGAAGTAAAAGCACAGAGACTGCATACAAAGATTAATACTCAAGAAATTTAATTTAACATTAGAAATCGTCTAAAATTTGGTGAACATTTAGTATTTTTGGGAGACAAAAACATTTTTTTACTGTCAAATAATTTAAGAAAATGAGAAGTTAATATCTATATGATCTTAGTGTCGTCAACCAACTAAACTCTGATCATTTGCCGGTCTGTCTGATTTTACACCTTTCCATATCTCTTATGACTGGTTCGTTTGGTCACTTCGACCACCATCAAACGTCACAAATGTTATAAAGTTCTAATAGACATATTTAAAACATTGAACATTGTTAGAAAGAGTATTTACGGTCCACACTTTTCGTGCAGCCAAATCAAATAACAATAGAATCCTTTAATTCACAAGAAACGTTACTGGTTGACATTTTGTTTTTTGTTGTGTGTTTGTAAACTGATATATAAAAGTAGTTTCTTTCTCTCCTGCCATGGTACCCTTTTAGACAACGCATTATCTATAAATACGGAAACTTTATTCCTCATTTACAAATGCAAAATGAAATGAAAAATATAATTTTTCAAACAACGCATATCACTAAACATGGAAAATCTAAAGCTAAATAAGCATATCATAAAGGGAAGCTGCTGCAGAAATCTCTTACCTAATATCTCACAAGTGTCTTGAATATGTCACGTCGCAGCCGCCATACTACAAACAAAAAAGATTTAGAAACCTTTCGCATCTCTTAAAACCATCTTTTTTAATTATTTTAACATCAGTAGTTTAGTATAAACATCAATGGGAAACTGTCGTGAGGAAAGTCCTTAAATAATCTGAATAATTCAATTCTCTTTACAAGATTAATTCTCGCTAATTCAATAACTCAGTTAAACGAATTCCAACAGTTTATCAACAACATATGAATAATAAAAATAGCTCAAGTGCAATAAATGAAAATCTCAATACAAAGACGTTTAACAGCTGTTTTTAGAAATATGATACTTTGCGCTAACATTTATGTCCATTAATGCTAACTCCACAACATTGAAACTACTCCAAATATTATATGGCATGTATTATCATTGTTTCTCATGAAAATATGCGAAGCGCATCATCTTTACAACGGACACCATTTACAAATGTAGCAGTCATAATTCTAGGAGTGTGTAATCGGAGTAACATATATAGTAACCCATATAAAATATTCAAACCAGATATGCATTATAGGTTTATAAAGATCTTAATATATTTCAACACGCTTGATAATGTGGTTACAAATTAAAATGGATGAGCACTGAGTATGAATCAAGTAAATATTTCACGATGATAATTACAAAACAATGCAATTTATTACTTGGGTTGGGTTGTTTTACCTCTGAGCGGCACTTTTTTGCACACGATGGGCTAAATGGCCAGGTCACAAGGATCCCGAAGGCTCAGAGAAGGTTGGGGGAGGGGACCCACTGGAACAGCTGTTGGGAGACAGATGGTAGCCTCCCGTCAAGGCCATCCAGCGTGTTCTTTAACGTGCACAGGGTATGGCTCTCCCGCACACGGGGTCACGGCTTAACGTCCCATCCGACGGACGGCGGCCTTTCCAAGCCCATACTGACCGTAGGCAAGGCGGAGAATTTTGCGGAGATAAATCTCAACGCTGACCCAGCTGGGACTCGAACTTGGGAACTACAGATTACGAGCCTGGCGCGCTACCGACTGAGCCACCCCCGCCCCTCAATTTATTACAAAAGCATGGATGAAATTGTTTATAAACAAATTAAATATTATCGTGCATAAAGTAATAATCTCTTCCTACAGAACAGTTAAGAGTAGTTCTGTCTATTCGATTAACGTTTATCTCTTCATATTTAATGTCAATATCCCTTTCATATCTTTTACTTCAGGCATAAACCATTCTACTTTTCTTTGTTAATTCTTTAGTAGGTTTTTCATTAATAAAATTAATTAATCTCCCGCGCACTCACCATATAAAATGCTTGTACTTTCATACACTTATCGTGTACAGACTGAGTCTAACTATATCCCCTTTCACATATCCACAACTCCAAAATAAGCATTCTATCTTTCTTATTTTTCAGTTGGGTTATTCGTTCCATTTCGTTGGTTACGCAATTCACACGCAGAAGCATACGCGAGCGTTCATGACACGTTTATCATAAATTCACTGTAACACGTTCATCTTTCGTAACAATATTATTCATAACAATGGTAGGTGTTCCAATAGAGTAAGAACCTCCTATTAAGAGGAACGAGTGCAAATCTACAAAGTATGGTTCGAGATGCAATGTTATCTGACAGATGCTGATCACAGTGGTTAACCGTAAGCCTCTAAATATGTCCATCAAGCTTTGGAGTGATCCGACAATCGGTACGTGAGAGCTAGCAGACTGGTCGTAACACCCGATCCATCATTATAAGCCTATTCGGAGCTTCGTGACTCCAGCCACGACACGCCTGGTATGAAGAAATACATTTTAATAAAGGATTGGAAGGTCGCATTCATTTTGCCACTTACCTTTCTTGCGATCCGATCAGCGATAAATTCTAAACATTAGGTGTCAAATTCAGAAACAGGTGTCAATGTCCAGAGAAATAAAGATACTGCGTGATCCCCCAACGATATCTGTTGTTGGAAGTCAAATATAACTGATATCAATATCAATATCAAAAACAAATATCCCAGATAAATAATGTCTATGTGATGTTTCTTGCATTAAGTAAAGAAACTAAAATATCGGGTGAAAATGCAGAATTGGTATCTGTTTGATTTTTTCCTGCTCCAGAGAGACCTTAACCTGCCAGTTTTGTGAGCACTAGCATCCTCATGAAGAAGGAGAACGCTTGACATACCTGTTGTTGGACGTTGCTCTTTCATCTCCTTAACCAATTTGGCAAAACAGTTTCGATGTAGTATTGGCCATTTATAATCATTTTTTCAGGTATGTTGTCCGCGATTACCATTCCTTGGGAATTGAAAAATTGTGAACATCATTCTCTTCCTTGAACGTGAATTCCTTGAACATTGTTAGAGGATTTGGAGACAGAATTCATCTTCGGTAACCCAAACATAGTTGTCGATCTTCCTGCGAGTTTGTATAATAATAACACGTCTCATCATCTGTGACAATGTCTGTTAATCGTTTGGATCCCTAGGTTCAAATTTTGCCAGCATCTACTTACATGAGTCAAATCTAACCCTTTTTTGCTGTTCTGTCAGTTTGCGAGGTCAGTGGTTATGACATTTGGAATAGGTCTTTCGGAACTTTGAATGTTGATGAATAATTGTTTCCACACTGTCAATTAAACTTATTTCCTGAATGGCGATATTTGGATTTTCCTTAATGAGTTCACGAAAAGCAGATATAGTTCTGTCATTCACGGCCGCCTTCGATGTTCCCGCAGGAGGGAGGACTTCGAAGTATTCCCATCCTTCTCTGAATTTCCGCATTCATCCCCGTAACAGTGTTATAGGAACAGGCATGATCTCCATATACTTGTGATAAATCGGCATGGATTTTTTCTCGTCGTCCCCAAACTGCATCCTTGTCAAAATGTGAAAACTTTCCTTGTCTTTAGTAGGCTCCATAGCAACAACGCACAGATTTCGCAGACCGAAATTTATGTGATGCCAAAAGACAGAAATGATGATAGAGCCTTTATTTTTAACATGTAATGAGAAGCTTTAAAAGAAATCACAGCAGACAAACAGACGACAACGCGAAAACATTAGCTCGTTTCCTCTGAAAACAAGCTAAAATAATGTAAGAGCAGCAAAGGAATATGAAGAATGAAAAAATTAGTGAAAACACTGGAAAACATTTCTAGTCTTAATAAGAGTTAAACAGAAGGATCACGAGAAATCGCTTGTCGGACGGAAAAAAATGACGTCGCCCACTAATGTCATGGTCTTATGTCAACGACGTTCATGTCCAAACTCTGACTTTGAACAAATGATTTCTGACCTATAAGAAGCAAGGCGAGGAATTTCTAATAGGGAAAAAGAAGCTGATTTTTCACGCTCTGTTATTATTCGTTCAAAGCTATAGAAAAAAAAATCCTGGATGCTCCTTTAAATAGATGTATATCAAGTTTGTCATAAATTTTGAACCCTTTTCCAGGGGACCCTGTAGCGGTAGGGCTCCCCGCTTCGCGGGAATTGTGGGGCTTATCAGTACGCCTCTGTATTTAATTCTTTGTGTGCAAGAAAGTACCGCTCTGAGGGGAAAACAGGACAGCCCAACAAAACTGATGTTGGGTATTTCCAACGCTAATGGAATTAGCAATATTGGAAATAGGGTTACGAATGAAGACGTTGCTGGATTTTAAGAAAAATTATTTAAAATATAGGGTTGTCAAATATTCACATACTTTACATCAGTAACGAATTCATAGATTAAGGATTAATTCTAGCATTGTATCTTTTACTCTAATACATGACTTCATGGCAATGATAAAGGAAAAAAAATAATACAAAATTATATTTAACTGATTCCATTACTTTATTTTTCCATTTTATCTGATAACTGAAATGTCCAACATTTTCTGTTGAAAGTGAAATTTCACTATATTTTTAATTGTGCAAAAAGAGGTATGAATAAGAATAATAAGCTTCGTCCAGAATAAAATATGCATTTTAAGAAAATACAATCACAATAATAATAATAAAAAAGACTTTTTCTTCCTTTTTGTTTTAACAACCAGGGTTTGAGCCCCGAATAAGGCATGGATGTTTGTGTTGTTTTTCTTTTGAGTTTCCGCCATCCTCACAGGCATTCTACTAAAGGCATATAAACTGACAGAGTCTTGCAGATCTTCATGGCAAGCAGATGTTTGAGGGAGTATTTATTTATTATATTTTATAAATTTTCGTAATTAGAAATTAGTTCATTTCGCTTTCAATCATGATAACGTTTTTTTTTTTTCACACGATTAACAGCGAAGAAAATTTCGCTTTCGATGATTTTTGTAGAAAATTTATCAACTGAAGAATATTCCCGTTATCAAAATCATTAATACTGATGACAATAATACCAAATGGCCATGAAATTATTGGTCAAGATATTTTTAAATATTTTAATGTGAAATTAATTTTTCAAAATAAATTTGGACATTAACTGTGTGGTGTTTCATTGTGTTACTCCTAAGCAGAACATTTTTTTATTGTGCATTTATTTAAATGTCGGCAGTCATAAGACAAAGCTCGCTGATGAATATGTTAAAACTACTTGATGGACTGCGATTAAAGACAGACAATGGCCTCACGTCGTGATAATACTACTTGATGCTTGAAATACTGCGCTTCTGCACACAGAAAAAACGAATAGACGACAGCCTTTGGAAATCGTTGGCATAGTTTTGTTCATGAGGATCACGGCACAGGCCGAAGAAAAATATCTCGAAACTTAGACAGTTTTGATGAGAGTGTGTCATGGTGCTGAATTTCGTCAAAGCATCATTAACAAAATGTAATATGTACGCCAAAAACGAGCAATTCTGAATGTACCATTTTCGTATCACTGCAAATCGTAAACACAAAAGGCAAATTTAACAGACACATATCTTTCTTCTTGTGATGTTGCCTCTTCGTTTGTTTGTCTATTGGGACCACTTAGGAATGTCCCCTCGGTTCGATCGCAATACGCGACGGGTGAAAGAGTTTTTCAGATAAAATCAACGGTTTTATCGCAATTGCTGGGACTCAATACTGAGGCTCCTCCCCAATAAATTGGTTCAACTTCAGCTTTTACTTAAATATAGCAAATATTTATTGAACCTTCGAAACATGCTTGATAGAACAAGAACATATGCTCAATTACATAGCATTACAACAAGACCAGCTTACTATGCCTGTTCAGCTGTATTCCCAGAGCCCAATGCCGTTATTACCAGTCGGCATTTACCAGCTTTACAATTTTATGTCTGCACGCGGTCGTTCCTCGACTGGCTCTCCTCTCCTCCTCGTTGTTGCCAACCCTTTCTTCCTTTCTCTCTCTGCCCTGGCCATCTGGCAAGGTCGTTAGCCACCGGGTCACTTGTCAGCGGACGCTAGCCATTCCCCGGACACTGCTACTTCAATTAACTCTCCAGATGCCGGGACAGAGGGCCTCCCACGTAGCATATGCCTTTTTCGTGAAATCAAAAATAATATACAAAACCTGAACAAAAAAAATATTTAAAAAGGCCTCTAGCCTGACACTTCTTAAACATTTTTTTAATTTAGATTAGTCTGAGGATTTTTAAATCCATGAAGCTTTTACGATTTATTATCAAATCCTCAAAACTCTCGAACCTGTAATACCAACATTTTATTAAACCCCATTTGTAGTTTTTTAACTTTTTTTTTTTTATCTTGTTTAACGTTATAAAACGTGAAATAGCAGGCAGCAGGAAAAACAAACCCTAGTGTTATTAATAATCTGTCGTGAATGGATAACATAGCCTGATAGTTGGTCAGATTATTAGAAAATTAGTGGCTGGAATTCCAGTCTACCCGGTGTTTGGGGATTTCTCCGGCTGTCTCGCCATGCTATAATTGGAAACGACACTATGTTAACTTTTAAAAACTTCTAAACATCTAACTTCTAAAGGCTTTGCTGAATTCGTTGAAAAGCATGGTTTGTATATATAGAAACATTTTATCATATCCCTTAAAAATGTTTGTCACTTCTTATTCCACAGCACTAATTTCCCTATATCTTTATCTGTATTATGCTGTTTAATCATCCTAAACATTTTTTACGCCCAAAAAAGGACCTACTTATATATCGCAGGTCCTTATAATTATAATTATGCTATATTTAAAAGTTCCGATTTGTAGTAGTTGAGGTGCTGGTGTTATTCATTGCTCGATCATTAAATATTGTCGATGGAACAGACACACCATGACAAAAGTACACCAGAAGTAAGACAATCCTGACGTGATGAGTCCGTTTCTTGTGCAATATTGTGTGATCGAACAGTACCTAGGAGCAGTACTTAAATATAACAGAGCTGAACTTTCGAATAAAGCATAAACTAACTGACGAGCTGCGATATGACAAATACGTGTATTTATGTATAGATGGGGAAATGTTTAAGACACAAAGACAGCAAAATAGTGGCAAAGATATAGAAGACTTTGCAATACCTTGAAGAAAAATTCGTTCTTAAAAGTTATTGAGAAAAAACTTCTTACTACGTAACATGGTATTATTTTGGGCTTCTTCTGAACTAACTTCTTAATCATTTTGGAACTATATACTAAACATGGTCGTCGGCAGGCGAGGAAGGCAAGAGAGGCAGTCTCCCCCCCCCCCTGGAAAATTATCAAAACAATTAGTTATGTTTATTAGTACACATGTACCAAAATTAATGACATTTTTTTACTAACGAATATAATCTTAAATTTTTGCGCTTTCTTTGTTTTAGATAGCATATCATTTATTTTTATTTACTAATATGCAAAAATATTTACAAAAATTTCTAATATATATTCTTTTTTCCGCTTTCTTTTCGGCTATCCTTGGTTGGTTTCTTATGGTATGATGATTAACACGATTGATGTATTCCCAACTGGACTCATTAATGAACAACTAGATCTAAATATTTCTATCGTCAAACATTAATTTGGTCTAGTCCCCCCCCCCTCCCCGCGAAAGCATTTTGTCACACTCTAAACCATTTTACTTTGGAAAACATTTACTTAACCCTGAAACCGTTTTACTTCTCTGAAAGTTTTTACCCCAGCCTGAAACCATCCCCCTGAAATTATTTATTCCTTCCTGAAGCAGTTTTTACTCTCCTTGAAAAATAATCTCCCTCCCTTCTTTAAAAAGTTCCTCTCGACTCAGATGCGTTGTTCATGAGTAAAAGAATCAGCACACCATAATTATATATTATTCTTATTTAATTTTTAACATCTGAGCCCGTCTAAAACAGTTCGGTTATTTAAACTTATTTTGGTCCTTCAAAATAATGTATCGTAAAATATATTCATGTGTTAAAATGCGAAGGAAAAGTGGAAAATGCTTGTAAAATGAATGTCATTCCCAGATCTCTCAATATACGAGGAGAGTCCGATTAATGAATTAGAGTTCATTATTTTTAAGTATTAGCATTAGTTAATATTAATAATCAATTTGTGAAATATCGCCCTTGGATTTTTTAAGAAATAGTAGTAAATAGCTGTACCTCAAATTAATATTACGATTTCCTAAAATATTTTTATTACATTATTATAAATATCTCTTCAAGTTATTTTTCGACGTATTTAATGAATATTAAGGAAGATATCACTCTGAAGTTAACGTCGATCATTTTTAGAGGAAAAATTGTCTTGTGCCGGGTGGAATACGAACCCACGACATCCTGATAACATGTTATATGCTCTGGACCACTAGCTACCAGCCGCCGATCAAGATCACGAACGTTCTACCAGCAGTACTCAATTCTCGGTGTCTCATGAAGGTATTTGACCCAGCTGCTCTCAGCCTCAAGAAACAATGACAAGTATATCATGAAGATGGTAAGTACATTCTCAGTGTACAATTGTTTAAATTCAAGAGATATTTTTTGACGTATTTAATGAACGTTAAGGAAGATATCACTCTGAGATTAACGTCGATCAATTTTTACTCTAAAATTGATTATATTACAAACTATTATTATAATTTCAATTAACATTATTATTATTAGTACAAACTTCAAAAATAGTAATTTTCTGAGTTTGACATGATTACTCAGTTTGCAAAAGATATGCAAATTTTGTTGCAGTCAGAATATTTTACGAAAACATACTATACTGGTTGACAAAATTAAGGTCAAACAGCATTTTTCAGCACCAGTTTAATTGTAACAACATCTCCGAAGGTAACATTTTGCTATTGTGAATAACATTACATGCAAATTTCGAATATAGAATCCAAATTGGAGCAGTATTATGATTTCTTGTCAACTCTCTCTCTCTCTATGTTTCTGCAACCACAGGTGAAACGATTTTCAGTACAACAGTATCACAAAAGTTTAATGCAAGTGGGCTCTAATGGCAGGAGGCTAGTGGTTTGTGCTCCGCTAAATCCCAACCACTGAAAATGTTGTCTGACTGGTGCCATCAACATGTCATATTCCTGAACATTGGGCTAATATTCTCTTTACTGACAAGTCTCCATTTAGCCTTCCACAACAGTCTAGCATTATTTGAACTAGAAATAACGAAAACTGTCATATCACCCCTTTAATATAAGGTAAAGGAATACTTATAATGGAGATGGTTCACTGGTCTGGGGTAACATAATCATCAATGGCCGTACTCCTCTTCGTGTGTTCAATGGAGGCTCCTTAACTATTCAGAGGTATATAGAAGAGATAATTTAACCCTATGTGCAACTTGTAGGGGTCTGTTAGCGCTGATTTCCTAGTTATGGAAGCCAATGTCTGTCCGCATAGAGCTAATGGTGAAAGAGTACTTAGAAACGAAATATATTCAACGAATGACATATTTAGCAAGGTCATTAGACCTAAATGTAATCGAACATGCATGAAATGTCTTAGGTAAGCGCATTGCAAAACTTCAGCCACCTCCTAAATCACTCTACCAGATAAAGTTAGCTCTTATGAAGCTTTTGATTTGTTGCATCAGGCCCCTCTGAACAACCTTATGTTGAGCATGGGTCGACAATGTCAGGCCTGTTTAGCCGTCAGGCCACATGTGCATATTTTGGAGCATCTGAAATCATCTGCGATGCACACATTAACTTGCTTTAATAATATTATTGTAATAGGTTTATTTCAGGACTACACACTTCCTCGCTATACTAAAATATATTTCTAGGAAAATTTCCGTTTATTTACATCGTGCAATAAAATGTTAAGTCGTATTTTGTTAGTTTTACCTTAATTTTGTCATGCAGCATACTTCTAAAATGATTTAAAAGAAAGGTTATAAAGAAATTACCCATCACTAAAAAGAAATCGTACACACCATATGTTCAATATATATTATTAGAAAAGCATAATTATTAAAAATATGTGTAAATGCTAATGCTATACATTTGTATTTTTATTTAAAATATATGTAATCCGAGAATAAGTATATATATATGAAGATGTTTATCCCTGAATAATTTTCAAATTACTATTTCGAATCCTACTCTTGACAAACACGACTATAATACACAGTAAAAAAATTAAACTTTATCATTATTAAAAATAAATACGTTTACGCTGCTTGTAATAATAGCTGTTCTTTTTTTAGAACTGAAAGCCATATTTATATTACTAGGTTTTCTAAATCTTTCTAATACAATTGTATAGATTAGAGAAACGAAATTCTTTAACTCCTGCAATGTGATTCCAAATATTTTTGTTCCCCATGGAATTTTGTTTCCGTTCTTCCGACTAATGGACTCTCTAGGGCATTTTTACTTTTGGTTTAGCTTATCTTCGGTAAATGCAACACAAAACTAGAGTTGAAATACCTTATCTCCCAGAAGCATTCTATGTATGTCTGTCACTACTGAATCTAAAAATAATACATATAATGGTTGCAGTTCTTTTTTAAGTTACGAACAACTGTTCCACTCCAGAGGAAAAGATTATTTTCTTTCTTAGAATATGAATACAGAATAAGGCTTGTCTTCATTGTTAAGGAAAGGAAAACATTGATTTCTTTTTCGTAGGGAAGAAGAGCCATCGACTTTAGAGTTTGAAAAAAAAAGACCTGTACTTTAAAATTGAACAATTTCGATTTGAAAAAAAAAATCGAACAACTTTAGAAAACACGATTATTTATCCTAAATATTAACATTCAAAATATTTATATTTTAACTTTAATGTCTGAATAAAGAAAACGGTTTCGTTGATAACCATCTTCGCAAACGACGGAAAATAATAGAATACGATTCAATTCTGATATTTACGAACATTAAACTTCATGTCAATCTGTCATAAAAAGTTTTTGAAAATATTCTTCACGTAATTTATTTTTACATGTTTAATAGCGCTATTCGCTCTAATTATAAAGTTATTCCAAAGTCTTGCATCAGCCAGAAGCAAAATCAAAGTCATATATCTAAACAACCTAGCATCGACGTGCTTCTATAACAATTTATATATAAATTTATTTGGATTTTTACGTATGTTTTAATATCCAAAAAAATCACAATATATCTGTCTAGTCGAATGTTATAGCAGAAAACTAATCACTAACCAGTGCAAGTTTTTTTCAAGATTTGAAAATACAAGAGAATTAACAAATCAGACGTATATTTTGTAGGGTTATTTATCATTCAGGGTAAAAGCATCTGATTTGATTCTTATTTATGAAATTCGTGCTGTGTATATAAAATATATTGCAATATGTCATTATTGTCTGTTACATTGCGAAATTTCCTGAAATAATTTTTCTTTATAAAATCATACTTAATCTAGCAAAATCATTCCTAGTAAAGTACGTAATTAACAGTTGTAAGATGCATTATTTTTTAAAAGTAAACCAACCTCATCAAAGATATTCATCGTAAGAGACATCGAAAGTGCTCCACGTTACCAGACAGTAAAGTTATTATGAGGCTTTCTCGTAAGAATTGAAGGTTGACTCCACCATTATCCCTTCGATAATGATTTTAAAGCTCTGCTATAGCATATTTAGCAGTAAATGTTTGTAGACGGAAATGTTGCATTTAGAACTATAATATCAAGAAGAAACCTCATCTGTCCGAATTCCAGAGAACGATCAGACTTTAATGGGTAAAACAATATTGCCTTTGAACCATTGTTGAATGGAAAAAGGTTATCTTACCAATCATCTCTTTATCAGTCATTACTACGCCGGATCAGGAAGAAAACAAAAGGGGTTGGGGAGTAAGGCAATCGAGCTGAAAAAAGTAAAAGAGCGGAAAAGAGACTGAATTTCCATTTCAGTATATGTTTTGCACTCCGTTTTAGTGGTCTAAAAAAACTTTATTTTTCAAAATTGCATGAAATATGCACAAGTTTATGATATTTTTTGCCTCCATTACCTTTAGTAACATTCATAAAGGGGGCATGACTCATTTACTTCCCCAGCCTCCTAGATCCAGCCCTGCTCACTACTACTAATAAAAATAATTACGGAGGAGTTGTTGTGCTGAAACATTCAAGCATGGGTAAACATCAGGCACAAACAAACATTAATATCGTATAGGTAAGCCGACAAGAACGTCTTCATTAGTTGTTATAGAAAAATAGAATAAAATCTAATACCATTGAATTATTGTAATGCAATAATAATAAAACTCTTTACCAAATTTCACCGTATTCCCTTAAAAATACTTCGAGTTAGGAAAACTTTTATACATTATCCTTTAATTCTGAGCACCAGTGTAGGTTCAGGGTGGAACAACATTTGTTTAGGTGGGTGAAAAAACATAATTTTGGTCGAGCCGTTCATTAATGAATGCATTTGAGAAAACATTAATGAATGCTTTCAAGGTTTCATTTCAATAAGGAAAACAAGGTACACTTGTATTATTCAGCATAAATTAATTTATCAATTAATTTTTCCACGATAGTGGTGTATTCCTTCTGCCGGCCAAATGATAGGGATACTTACTACACTCATCGACCCTGAGTTATTGTTTTTTCAAAAGAGGATTCCTGGACTATATCTTAGATAATAATACAAATTGATTAAAGAATTATTCTTAACTTCTTTCTTTTCAGAATACAAAAATCTAAAATCAACCAAAACATGCAATAAGCAGTAATTCAAACAATGAATTTATCAGGAAATTCAGTTGTTTTGGGTTGGGTTGTTTTACATCTGAGCGGCACTTTTTTGCACACCATGTGCTAAATGGCCAGGTCACATGGACCTCGAAGGCTCAGAGAAGGTTGGGGGAGGGGACCAACTGGAACAGCTGTTGGTAAGATGGTAGCCTCCCGTCAAGGCCATCCAGTGTGTTCTTTATTATGCACAGGGTATGTCTCTCCCGCACACGGGGCCACGGCTTAACGTCCCATCCGACGGACGGCGGCCTTTACCAAGCCCATCGGTGTCCCCTACTGACCGTGGGCAAGGCGGGGAATTTTGCGGAGATAAATCTCAACGCTGACCCAGCTGGGACTCGAACCTGGGAACTACAGATTACGAGCCTGGCGCGCTACCGACTGAGCCACCCACGCCCCAGGAAATTCAGTGAATTTGTGTACACGTACTCTCTTATAATAATTAACAATACCTTATTCTTTGTCAAAGAATTCATTGTGCTCATCGTTGTTACATAGAGCTCTTATTTACCCAAACTGTCAAATGTTTCTTGAGAAAATATCTTCATCCCTTTTATTAACGAAGAACACTGTATATATTTCTAAAGTTAATTAAAGTAAATGCGGCACTGAACTATGCCCTACATGGTTTATGCATATATCACAGTTAGTGAATAATTCAAAAGTAGACACTCTTTCTTCCAGAAATAAGTACCATTGTTCTTGTGAATTGGAAATTAATAGATTTACGAATCACACGATGGAGGGTACAACTTATAAAGTACAAACATTTAGTACTATTTTGTTGATTTGAAAAATAAAATTGGTTTGCAGATAGAAAAACTTTATTTTGCAGTTTTAGTTTATAATATTCTTGAACGTAATTAATGCGTTTTGATATTCCTCTAAAAAAAATGCAGTAATAATTAAAGAATAAAAATAAAAATTGCTTTAAATTGAGTTGTAAAGTGAGTTATTAATTTACATTCTTTGTTGTTTATTAAGCAGTTAATATTTAAACTAAAATATAATCCCAAATTTTGAAATCATTTAAAAATCCCTTTCCATATCTAAAAGTTGAAGCTTCGGCATATGAGATGATCTCGAATATATTGAAGCATGTGTTTTCGAAAACTAGAGCTAATTAGAAAACAGAAAAAGAAAGCAGAGAGACGAGTAGAAATTAAAAATACATTTTTTTTTACTAACGTACATTTCTGATATCTAAACTAATTGTTCTTTGCGAAGCAAATTTTTCGACTCTTCCGTTTTTGCCAATTCCATATACAACATTTATGCAAGAGAGGTAATTAAATTGCATGCACCATGCGAAAGATGTTATGCTTGCTATTATTGAGCAAATTAACCTGCTATTAATCTACGCATTCTAGATATATTTTCTTTTAATCTTAAATGTTTCGTATATCTTACATAATTATGAGCTTTTTTTTTAATTAATAATTTTATGTGTATGAGATGCACTTCTGAAGTAAAAAATTCTGATTTAGTGCTAGAGCAGCGGATTTGTATAGGCGATTAATTCAGCCAAATATGAAATAACTTCAAAATTATTTTTTGCCACATGGGAACACAATTAGTTGAAACTTTAGAGAAACGGCTAACATTATTGGTAATTTTGATCTTATGATATTATCGAATTTTTAATTTTTATTTCTTTCGAGTAATGTAAAGCTCTGAATCTAATGTAAAAGTGCGTATCTTTTCTATTGTGAAATAATTCATTTCAAGTATTTATTGTTTATAATTGCATCAGTTTGGGCTGTTTAACCTCTTAGCAGCACTTTTTTGAACACAATGCATTAGAGTGCCAAGTCACAAGGACCCCAAGGGCTCTGAGAAGATTGGGGGAAGGGGACCCACTGGACAGTTGTTGGGAGACAGATGGTAGCCTCTCGTCAAGATCATCCAATGTGTTCCTTAACGTGCATAGGGTATGGCTGTTCGCATCCCATCCGACGGACGCTGGCCTTTCCAAGCCCAAGTGGAACACGTACTTTGGAACTGCAGATTACGAGCTTGGCGCACTACCGACTGAGCCGCTTCCGTCCCAATTGCATCAATTGTTAAAGAGTGTCTGTGTTTGGGATAGTGAGAACTTCTAGAACAAGTTTTCTTATAAGAAGTCAGAATAAGGCGTGATATAGTAACGAAAATTTCTATCCCACTGTGTTGTTTTAATTTGGAGTAAAATATCAAATATTATGGTATTACAAGGAAATCAACTGCTGAAAGTAAACACATGTTTACAATAATTCTAAAACAGTAAGTTTTTTGTACTATTTAGTTTGCAAAATAGTTTCTTTACTGAAATATATATGCAATATGGTGAAGCATAGTTGTTGGTTATAATATCTAATCGAGGTGTAAGTGTAAAAGACTTGAAAAATAATGTACAAGAACTAAATTAATTTCGGCAAACATAACTTCATAAAGTCTAAACGATATTTGGTGAAATTAAAAATCCAGAAAGTTTTAATGCATCGTTGACATTGAGATCTCTGGTGTATTAATTTTTAGCTGTGGTCACTAACTCTTTCTTTTGCTAAACATGCATAATCACTATATTGTTGCAAATTTTTAAATGGATGACACTGAGCGTGAGTATAATAGTATATTTACAATACAAATTACAATGCAAATTACAATACAATGCAAATTATTACAAAAATATGGATGAAATAACTTACAAACAAACTAACTGCTATCGTACATAAATTAATAATCCTTTTTCTACAGAGCATACAAGACCAGCTCTGTCTGTTTCACTAAACTAATACCTCTTCATTTTGTTTGTCATATCTCTTGAATATCTTCACTTCAGAAGTAAACAATCCTTCGTCTTTGATTAGACTACTAGATTTATCACACTAGCAAGATAAAACAATCACCCTGGCACACTCCACATAAAAATACTTATTGTTTTTACGTATCATGCACTGACACAGACTATCTAAACCTCCTCTTTTGATCTGCACAAATTTTAAATTTGTAATTCTATCATTCTCTTTTTCGGGTCTGTTCTACATTCAAATTCGTTTGTTGTATTTTCACGCAGAATACATGCGAGCGTTTATGTCACGTTTTGTCGCAGAATACATGCGAGCGTTTATGTCACGTTTTGTCACGAAGTCACTGTAGCGCGTTCATCTGTCCTAACAATATTATAATAATTTAATATTTACTGCATTTGTTTAATGCCGCAGAGAGATTCGTGCTTAGTCGTTAGTAAGTATTTTTATTGAATTTTGCTAGAAATAACTAATATTGCATTATCTCTTTTATATTCTTTTTCAGTTCGTGGCTAAAAGGTTTGGTGGTGCATTACCGCTGGGACCCGGATGTAGGAAATAAATATTGGAATATACCTGGTATAGCCGAATCGGACTATTTGGGGATATGCCTGACTTAACCGAATCCGACTGAAAAGACGTTCTTTTTTTTTTTCAGCTATTCTTGAAAAGCACTACTTAACAAAAATCAAATAATAAAAATAAATAAAGAAAATCAAACCTGAAAAAAAAAAAAGAAAATACGGTGAATCTGTCTTATCCTTTTCATTTCAGGTCCGTGTTTCGCCCCTCCCCTGTAGTAATCACCGACATATGTAGGCATTTTTCCTATCTGATCCAATGGCATTTTACAACTATTCGTGAAAAATATCTGATACATAGTTTTAGCATTTTCTTTGACTCCATTCCGATTATAAATTTATATTAATTATTTTAAAGTGATTTATTTGGAGTAAGTACAGCTCTATCTGGTATATAGTTAGCACACTTAACTCTTAAGAGAGTGGGCAAGTCCTCGTGTAAGTATTTGTCTGAGGAACCACGATAAGTACACATGAAGCTTTATTTTACATCCGTCCTTTGTATAGGGAAGTATATTCTTCCTTTTAAAAATATATCACTTGATCAGTTGTATATTTTGGTTATATTTAATTTAAAATTAAAATTTAATATATATGTTTGTATGTTACTTTATTTTACAGTAAATTGTAAAAAAAATGATATGGCAATAAAATTAATCATTTCAAAAAAAAAAAACCTAGTATGAGTTGGACTGCTATTAAGTCCGGAGAACTTTGAGCTGCAAACAAAAGCAACATAGCCAACTGAGCTGGACTCTGCTGATGATAGATGTTGTTTAAACCTTTTATTACTATTCCATTGCGGATCAATTGTTAAACACGTTTCATATTTTTCATATTTATTGTCCTTCTTAAACTTTCATACATAATTATCCTTCCTTAGAAAAAAATCTGGCTTAAACGCATTTTGCCAGAAAGATTAGGTCTGTTATTTCTGGCAAAGTCAAATGAAAATATTCGCTAAATAATAAAATCTTCGACTATTGGTTGCTTTGGTAGATCAGCAAATCAAGTGTCACAAGCCACTATAACAGAGTAACCCACCTCCTGTAGTTCATCGAAATATCTTTTCAACGCATGCGCATTTATGTCATCGCTATAATCGATAATGTTAAGATTCCGAGAGGTGGCCGTAATGGAAAAATTCGCATTGTTTAAACAAATGCAGACAACGGATCATTGATTTGTAGAGTAAATGCTGAGACTGTAAACATAACACGCCAAATAATGATCATAGAACGAATATGAAAATGATATTATGTTGATTTAGATGTAGCAAATAATGAATACTAAATGTGAAATCCGTTTACTATTTCTTGTGATTATTTTTGGTGGTGGAGCAATACACCATTTGGCGTAATATACGAGAAGCTCGTGTTCTTTTTAGTAGTCTTCGTTATGACTGTGGTAAATTATTAATTAGGAAATTGCCATGATTATTTAGGTGAATTTATAGATTTTAATTTGCAGTTTATCGAAAATTGAAACAAAAAAGAAAGAAAAAAGAATGCAAACAGAACAAAATATCACTGCACACTTCTGTAAACTAATTGCCAAATAAGGTTATTAAGTGAGATTCGAAAAAAAATGAAAATTTACATCTAAGTTTTATTCATTAATATGTTTTTAATTGTTACTTTTCTAATTGCTCAAGTTAGAATGGAGAAATAATTTTGACTTAGCATGCATAACTCGGTTTTGATCTTTGCCACAAGCCATTATCCCCGCAAATTACTAAACGTATTTATTAATATATATTTCGATTATTTTGTGAAATCTGATTAGCAATAGTAGTTAACATATACTATATACCATTTAATCGCGTTTAATGAACCTCTTGAAGAACTGTTTTTCTTATGTTAAATCAAAAGTTTCTATAAATAAGGGTTAGGCAAAATTACGTCAAGAAACTGTTCATCTTATGCAATTACGATATATTATAATTTTTAACAAAATAATGAAATAATTTTTTTACAATTTATCATGAGGAGACGTTTTCATGCTCCTTTCCTTATTACTTTCATTTCAGCTTTTCGATTCTACACTTGGAACATATATTTGTTTTGTTATGCAGGGGGATAAAAACGATGGTGCAAGATTAAATTTTCGCATCATTTCTATTCGTGGAATGTTTGAATTTTTTTTCCATACATAATTTTTACTTTTTTTTTTCATGATTGCTATCTTCTCCCTTTTCGGAGTCTTAATGAACAACAAGGAAAATACAGCAATAATTATACTCTAATGACACAATTTAGTACCATGAAAAAGAAAAAAAAAACTTTTCAGCTCAAAATCGAAGCGACTACTAAGATCAACGTTTATATTTTTCGGTTTGCGATTGGGTGAAAGATTATCAGTAAAGAAAAACGGTAAAAATCGATCATTATTTTCACCACAATTTCACCAAATCGAAACACCCTGATCTGGATGATCGAGTATTTTTTAAATTGTACAACATTTTACTATATGCGGAAACTTAAATCGGGATGTCACTGTATTAATTATTCTGTTAAGTTTAGAACTTGTTGAAATACAAAATTACCAGTCTCTTAGCTAAAATTATAAAAGCAGCTACTTGAATTTTACTACCCCGATTTTCCATTCATTATTTTTGCTTCTTATAACCCCTTTTCTCGCAAATATACTTTATTTGCCAAGGTAGAGAAGGAAAATATTTCTTGCAGTTAAATTCAAAGAATCGGACAAACACGGCACGCATAAAAACAGAGATACATGGAATATGATAACACTTGTTTGATTGCTATAGCTTGCAGTAGAAATCTACACTTATTTAAATCATGCTGAAGGGTTGATTTTAAAAAATGAAAAATAAATTTTCTTTCCATTACATTTTAGCTTACCTTACGTTAAAATTCTCTCCAGCACTACACGCACAATTATCATTAGTTGTTAAATTAAGTCTTATATAATGAGCACTTTATGAGCAAATTACATGAAGGAAGCTATTATAAAATATTTTACATTAATATCGGGAAACAATATTATTCGGTCTAATGGATATAGAAACTTCTATTTATTAATCAAATATGACTTTTAATTGCATATTGAATTTGCTTTACACACTAATAGATTGTACTTTTACATTAACTTTTCTATAATCTAGTGCTGCACAGTATGTTTCCAAAAGCTTAGAATAACCTGCTAACAAAATATAAGGCAAAAATGCATAGTAGGATATACAAATTATTATTAACAAACATTTAAATGATACATAAACTTACAATAATAAAATTAAGTTAAAAACTATACCAAACAAATCTGAACAAATCAGTAGAAATGTGATTACATTACACTGAAGTGTCATTGAATTAGGGATAGGAGACGTTATCCAAATTCGGTACCGCAAATCCCGCATTTGCGCGCATGCGTGGCTGAAACTCTGGTCATAATCATTCAGCTTTGGCTTCCCCAAGCATTCGTCGTGAGAAGCGTAATGGGAAAGCGCGGGATTTAGATGCATTTGACAGAGGTCAGATTGTAGGTACCCGACGTATGGGACATTCGATCTCTGAAATTGTCAACGAACATTTGGATTTTCTTGTACGACAGTTTCAAGAGTGTTCCGGGAATGTAAAAATTCCGGCAAAAATACAAGCACCTGGACAAACTGCAAAGGACAAACAGACTTGAATGATCGTGGGCTTCGCTGTCTGTCCCGCATTGTACGGATCGATAGGGGCCTGACACTATCTGAAATCACCTCCCATCTGAACGCGGGTTCCAGCGGGAAGTCAGTGAACGTGTAACGCTCACTTTATCATCTCAGCTTCTGAAGCCGCAGACCTACGAGAGTCCCACTTCTAACAGCACGGTACTGGGCTCAACGCCTTACCTGGGCTAAAGATCATCGAAACTGGACTATCGAAAATTGGCAACGGATAGCCTTGAGTGATGAATCCCGATTTAAACTTCATCACGCCGATGGGAGACTGAGGGTATGGTGCAATCACCATGAAACCATGGTCCATTGTCAGGCCGGAACAGTACAAGCTGGTGGTGGGTCAGTGATGACCTGGGGTGTCTTCAGTTGGATGTCTGTGTGGCCTTTGGTACGTGTATCAGAGAGCTACAGAGAACATCTGGGAGGAAGGCGAGATAGCAAAGACAACACAGTCATCCATATTTCAGATAACTGGGCTCGAGTGCAGGTACCTTTAATCAATAGTCAAGCGCCGTAACTACTTGGCCAATAGCAAAGCTAATGTTTTATTGAGTATATAATACAGTTGTGTAATATAGTGAACCCAAAAATCATTCTGGGCTACATGTTGGTTCAGAAAGCTACTGATCTGCTATGCTCTGAAAATGTCTGCCTGAAAATAATTTTAGTGCATATCAGTGTTCAAAAATTTTGAGTAAGTCTCAGTACAATTTCTAATTCCACGAAAAGTATATATTTTGCAGGAAGGGATATGAACACATGATTTACTGATATCATGTTAGATACGCTGTCTACCAAAGTGTCTGATGGGATCAAAATCTTCCTTAAAAAGAGATTTAAGAGACCATATCGGCAGATTAATCATGCGACATTTAATGTGGATCGAGAAACGATTCTTGCTGCAGAAACACATCTAATGCCATTTAGAAAGCTCATCGCCTTTTTAGTTTTATACCATCATCTAGATATATCCCTCGATTGACTGAAAAGGCTCCCATCTTTCTAAATGACACTGTGCCCCGAAATCTAGATGTACCCGTTTGAAATAGAAAGAAAACCATCTTTCTAACTGATACTAGATAACTATCAAGAATTAAGCGTTACTCCATTCGACAAGTAAATTTATTTGATGCTTTTGTCAATATGATTTTTCGAATTTCTTCACTTTACAGATAATGGGCTATGATTTATTAATGCTTCCTGTTTCAGCAGACTTAAGTGCTGACAACAGAGAAACTTGCGTTAAAATACCTGGATATCCTCTGCCTGCTCATCATGGGCTCTTCCGCCTACATTCACTAATTTTTTTTTTCGGTTTCCTCGTCATCATTCGTTCCGGAGCATTATCAGAAGAAGAAGCATTTTCATGAGCAATCCTTTGCCGCTTAGGTGTTTCTTGACAAGTGGAAAATTTTTCTATCAAACCAGATTTTCGAAATGTCACGGTTTATCCATATTGATTTATAGTGGATGTACGGTTCAAGAAGACGTTCTCGATCAGAACGTTTTAAAGTGCAAGAATATTCGACTTTTCCTATAAATTTAAACGACTTTTTTATATTCGTGCCGTTTGTACAACAACGAATCGTGACTATTTCCTTTGAAAATTTATTTTTGCAGCCATTAATTGAAATGTTTTACAATATAGGTCTGTTTTACCTCTATGTAGTATAATCTGTTTGGATATTAACTGATAGCATTAACATGTTCAGTTTTGAATGCAAAATGTACATTTACAATGCAACCTGTTTTTTTTTTTTATGCTGCTCTTTAAATCTAGTTAAGCCAGTCGTTTGATTTTTCTCTTCAAATTTGTTTGCATATTTGCCGGGCCGGATCTGGTAGAGGACGTTCCCCACTTAAGGGCAATAATCACCGCAACAGAGGGGGTGGATCAGTCAGTAGATCGCCAGGCTCGTAATCGCAGTTCCCCCGGTTCGAGTCCCAGCTGGGTCAGCGTTGATATTTATCTCCGCAAAACTCAGGGCCCTGCTTTCGGTCAGTAGGGGACACGGATGGACTTGGAAAGGCCCCGTCCGTCGGATGGGACGTTAAGCCGTGTCCCATTGTGCGAGAGAGCCATACTCTGTGCACGTTAAAGAAAACGTTGGATGGGCCTTGATGGGAGGCTACCATCTGTTTCCCAACAGATGTTCCAGTGGATCCCCTCCCCCAATTTTCTCTGTGTCTTCGGGGTCCTTGTGACCTGGCCATTTAGCCAATGGTGTGCATAAAACTACTGTTCAGAGGTACGCATCCCAACCCACCGCACGGAGTCGAAAAAATATTAAATATATATTACACATATTTAAAAAAAAAAAACGCTTTAATAACTCCTAAAATGAAAGAAGAAATTATGCGCCGAAACATCCTTTATTTACTTCTGGTAAAGCAGATGACCACGTATATATCTGTAAACTTAGTCATTCGCATTTCATTCATTTGCAAAATATATAATTTAAAAAGCACTAAAAGACCATAATTAAAAGAATCAGCACTTCTTGGAAATATATCCGTTTGTTTCAGATTCTTGCACAGAAGAATCATTTATATCACTTTTGAATATTTTAATGTGTGGTGGGGCGGGATTCGGCTAGGTAGGTAGCTCGTCACGCTGGTAATATGCAGCTCTCAGATTCGAGTGCTAACTTTTCAATCTAAAAATATAAAACAATTTTCTCAAGGCGATGTTCCTATAATCAATTAGAATTATCTCTATTTATTGTATTTAATTAATTGTTTAATTAATTATTTAATCGATTAAGTTATTTGAATGAAAAAAATTATCTCTTTCTACCTTTACCATACGGCAACTCTAAATTAAGGTAACGTTTATTTTACATAATGCAACTTAAAGGAGCTTGATAGAAACTTTTGGTAAAATTCATTAGCACATATTAAATAGTATAAACAAATAATCATCATACAGTAGAAATATCTAAATCATTTCTCTGAAACTCTTTCTGCGTTTAATTTGCTGAAACTTTGAAACTCTTTCTGCGCTACTTAAATAATGTTAAATCAAAGCTTAAGGGTAAAATGAAAATAATCAGCCCACACTATACGCTAAAGTTTGATTCTAATTTTAATGCTACACTGTGCTTCATAAAGCATTTATTCCAGCAGGAATTACGGTTTCGTTTACCCAACTCCTATCACTAGTATCAGTAAGAGAAGTGGTTCAGAATTTGAACTGGTAGACCTCTTTCCAAAGGTTTATTATATTCAACGAAGCAGAAATTCCGTGCAGAGATGATTAAAACACTTTAATCTTCTCTTCAATCTTTGCTCCTCTGAAATCAACTAGCATCCCATATTAGAGAATAAATTCTCATTTCAATATCATTCATAAAAAAAGCAAAAAAAAAATGTACTCTAAGTATTATGTCAACTATGAAACGTTTTAAAATTAATTTGAATGGATAGGCATAAGACAAAGGAAAAAAAATGCACATTATTTAATCTAGTTTCTTCGCTTTTTAAGAATATATATTCATATACACAAAAACGAAACCAATTATACAAGCAAAACTAAATATGTGCATATGCATAGTTTTAAGAATCTTAGTGTGTATTTTTATTTCTCTTTCAACAGAAAACATGTAAGCGCCAGTTCACTGAAACCTCGTCACGTTTTCTACAGCATGTGTGGTGTAACGAGACTAACACCAACTAGGCGTTGAGAAACATTTTTTGACTAACTCATTTAATTAAACTAAAACTTTAAAAGTGACACTTAAGGTTTTTTCATATGCTCGAAGTTCATTGTTTCACATCCAAAATAGTTTTCAGTTTATTAAAATATAATGTTTGACGTTATTATAATCCCTAATGACGACAAATCTAACAGTATCCATAATTTTATTCTTCATTTATCATATTAGCTAAAATGCGTGACATTGAACACACGTCCTATCAAAATGAGCAATAACTTGAAAATTATTTGCTTAATTAAAAGTGTTTAGCTCTTAGTCATAGATTTTAAATTTGGATCTCTGAGCAATGCATTTCCATTCAATGGCTTTAAAATGGTACCATGTTAGAATGGTCTCAAGAGTTATATCAGCGGGTGTTAATGATGGCCACTAACAGGAACAGCTTCAGGAACCACATTATTTGGGAGAGGGAGACAGCAAGTAACTTTCAAAAACTGAAATCAGTGGAACTGGGTTGGGTTGTTTTACCTCTGAGCGGCACTTTTTTGCACACCATGGGCTAAATGGCCAGGTCACATGGACCCCGAAGGCTCAGAGAAGGTTGGGGGAGGGGACCCACTGGAACAGCTGTTGGGAGACAGATGGTAGCCTCCCGTCAAGGCCATCCAGCGTGTTCTTTAACGTGCACAGGGTATGGCTCTCCCGCACACGGGACCACGACTTAACGTCCCATCCGACGGACGGCGGCCTTTCCAAGCCCATCGGTGTCCCCTACTGACCGTGGGCAGGGCGGAGAATTTTGCGGAGATAAATCTCAACGCTGACCCAGCTGGGACTCGAACCTGGGAACTACAGATTACGAGCCTGGCGCGCTACCGACTGAGCCACCCCCGCCCCTCAGTGGAACTGACGAATGGTTTCCTTTGATTCCTTCTCTTATGGGGGATGGGAGAGATCTCCCTTCCCACTTGGTACGACTAGTTAATATTATGGGAAAATAGACTCTCTCGTTAATGGTATTTACCACGTACTTTAAACCATAACTTTTGTGGGCAATAATTTGAAGCAACATTGGGAGTTCAAAGATCAGAGCTGCTGACACCTTCATAACGATGCCGTGGGTTTAAATTCCAACCAGATTAATATCACATTTCCTGCTAACTCCCAAACACTGAGTGTTACTCCAAACACACATTCGTTAGGTAATTTTAATTGGAAACCAACAATTATGAGAAAGCAAAGAATCAAATTAAAATCACGCTACATTTATCTGTGGCCCGTGGCCGAGTGTTTAGAGTACAATCGTTCAAAAAAACAAAATCCGAACACCATGGTTGATTATAGAATTCAGAAAAAATATCTCGCAACGTTCTTTTAGAAATTAGTGATTTGGCCACCTTCGTGTACAGTACACTAAGGTGGCCAGATCACTAATTTCTAAAACAAAATCGTTGCCAGATATTTTTTATGAATTCTATAATCAACCATATTGTTCGGATATTTTTTGAGCGACTGTACTTGAATACTGATTAAAGGCACCTGGGCTCGAGACCGCGTAAGGCATGGATGTCTATTTAGTCTTTCTGTTGAGGTTTCGTCTTCCTTACAGAGTCTTCTCTAGGGCGAATTAAACTTACAGGCTCATATCAGACTTTTGTGGCAAGTAGCTGCTTGAGGGGGGAATTTATTTTAAAACAGAGTGTATTAAGTATTTGCATCTACCTTTTAACTTTATACGTCATCTCTTAATTTTTGATCTTTCTCAAATGCATATAAAATTATAATATATACATATTAGCATTGCAAGAACAGTCGTTTTGCAAACAAAACTCTGTCTCCCAACAACTGTCTAGTGGGATACTCCCCAAATCTTCTCTGAGCCGTCGGGGTCCTTGTATCCTTGCCATTTAGCCCACTGTGCGCAAAAAATGTCGCTCAGAGGTAAAACAACCCAACGAGCAAAAACATATAAAAAAGTTCTCAAAGTCATATAATTTCCTTTAGACATATAAAACACACCTACACCGTATGTTTAGATTCCAGTCAGATCCTCATTATATAGAAGCATAGTTAACGCGATTAGGCAACAATTGCATTAATACTGAGCTTGGTAACAACGCAATTATGATGGAGCTTTTTAATGAATATATAGCACTCGTAAACAGCAGAAAGAAATCATTACTAGTAGTTTTCCAGTCATTATATCCTCACTAGTGAATGTCGTCTGGATGAAATTAGTTAAGTGTATGCTGATAACAACATAGTTCCTTTTAATAGGACAAACAGCAAAGGAATCGATATAGACTGGTGTTTACCAAGAACATGAAACGTTTCTTGAGATTTCCACATCTCCAACGGTATCCTGCAGCAATTTGGGACATCAAAGAGAGGAAAAGAAGAAAAAGAGAGAGAAGATGTTTGTTCTGTGCATTATCTGACCTTTGAAATTCAAAAGTGATGCATTTTCCTTCATTACCAGAATCGATCTCATTGCTGAAATCGCGACTAAACGCAAAGTTGTTGTCCTTTGAAATCAGTGAATCAGTGTAGAAACTTAAACAAGATTGTTTTTGAAGAATGAACTGTATTTTCTATCATCAAAGAATATTCAGAGGTGTCATGTAACTGATTCGCCATGATTTTCACTAACCACTAAATTTAGAATCTTCTGTTTCTTATGCTTTCTTTTCTTATCTACATCTTTAACGTAATATAAAATTCAGCATATTTATTTGCATTTCATGAAGGTAAACCTACTCATATGGATTGATATAAGTGAATAATTTTTAAGTTAGTACATGAATTGATTTATTTCCTGTGGAATATAATTTCGTGACCTCGTCATAATATATTATGTGCGCTACCGATAATATAATTTCCATTCACTGAACTATCCCTAATCCACTAAGTGTTATAATGATTTCTCATAGACAAAATCACCACATGGCTATACGTGTTGATTGGACAGTTCGAGGCAGATACAATTTGATTTGGAAAGACGATGATTTTAAGTAATATGCAGGACGTTTTGGCTGTAACAGAGTGTTTAAGACGTCGATTTTTCTGTCTGCAGGATGAGATCAAGGTTAAACCATTGGAAAATTTAAAGTTCAACTGTGTTTGCTGATACTTTTAAAATTTAGTTCCGGCTTATATTTGAAATGCAATCTAACTTATGCGATAACTTCAAGTTCTCTGTCTTGAGAAACAAACCATATCGACTAAGGTCCCATTTTCCCTGTTTCAAACAAATGGTGAATGAAAATTATGTTAACAAACATTTTATATGATAATAAAGAAAATACAACGTTTCACGCAGTATTTTACATATAAAGGTTAGAATGGATTGCTTTATGTTAGAGTTTTTGATAAGAAATAAAAGACAAAAGGCAAGTCATAAGAACTCTAAGGTTTCAGAATTGAACGGAGAAGGATATGTATTAGATGCTTGGTAAGAGATAGATGGAACCCTTCCTTCAAAATCACCCAGCTTCTTATTTAATACATACTGGCAAAGTCTCTCCTGCACGCGGATCATGGCTTAAAATCACATTCTATAGAGGACGGCCTTTCCAAGTCCGTCGCATATTTCATTTCTCACTAAGAGCAGAGCATAAAGAGAAAGTAGAGCGGGCGAAATTCCAGGTACAGCACAGGGGGTAAAACCAGGGAACATCATGTTAAGGGTCTAACGCACTATGTCCTAAGTCAAAATTTACCCATAGTAAGGCAAAAAATTAAATGATGTGAAATGGTGAATTGTTTGAATTTTGAAGATATAAAATAATCAAAGTGGAATCTAGGGGCAACTCCCCTTTCCCTTAAGATTGCTAATAAAGATAATTAAGGCAAAAATTATTAAACCTATGCTTAATTTGACACATTCTTCAAGAACGTTATAAAGATATCTGAAACGGAAGGTAAAATATTACACTGCAGCAGAAATCCAATCTCTTTCCCATCCTCGGCGCCTTTTACCTTTTTTGTGCTAGATTTTGCATCTCACTTGTCCCGTTATATTTTTTCTAGACCAAGTCGAAAAACAATACATGCATGGTTGTAGATTCTTAAACACAAGAGGATCGGTCTGCTGAAAAATAAGAGGGACACTTTGTACACACAATTGACTAAATGGCCAGGTCACAAGAACTCCGAAGATTCAGAGAAGGTTAGGGGAGATGACCCGCTGGACAGTTGTTGGGAGACAGATGGTAACCTCCCGTCAAGGCCGTCAGAATGTTCTTTAACGTGCACAGGATATGGCTCTCCCTCACAAGGTATGGCTCTTTCGCACATGGGTCCATAGCTTTACATCCCTTCCAACGGACAGGCGAGCTTTCCAAGCCCATAGGTGTGGCATAACTGACCGTAGGAGGTGGGATCGACCCCACCGACTGAGTCATCCCCTATCCTAAAAAAACAAAAAAACAAAAACAAAAGGGAATTTATATATTGTTTCCATTGCACACAGTAAGACTGTATTTGAAAAAAGGTTGGAGACAATTCCTTGTATGTTTTGAGACTTTTAATTTTTTGCGATTGTCCTAAATATAGCGCATACTGTACCGTTTTAGATTAACCTGGTTTTAATTTGAAGTAGAGAAAAATAATTTAACCAGCGTCAAGGCCTTTAGAAATTTTAATGTATTTGATGAGTAGAAGAAAATTCCCATAAATGTATTGCTTTTTTGGCTTTTATGTTGTAGTTTTAACAAACATAAATTGATTTATATTAAAAACATTAAAAATACTTAATATCAACATTAACGGGTTCTTTCTGTATTAGAAAATGATTAGTGAATGTAGATATTGTCATTACTGGGTTTTTCCGGTTGTTTGTAGTGAAAAGCAATACAGTAGAAAACGTTGAAGTTTCACGGAAATGACTACTTCACAATAACGGAGAAAATTTGGTGTTTCAAGCTGAAATAGCCAATGTTTCGAGGTCCATGTTTGCGTAAGATAAGTGAGTAGGAAATGAGTGCGGAAACTTGGCCTGGTGCGCTCTTTAACGAGCCGTGCATTAATCATTGGTGTTGGCAAGTTTAATTACACTCTGCAATTAGCCATGTCTCCTGACAACTCCGCTGAGACCATTCACAACAGGGTTTGGATTGTGCCATTAGTCACTCATAACTGTCTTGGAACCGTCACGCACCGTGTTCATATCACTAAACACTGAGTTCATCGCAACAAAATACTATAAACAGCGTTTCTTTCTCAGATTTACGACAACCAAAAAGTGGTAATTCAACTCATGAAGGAAGCAGTCTTCTCACGTCAGACGCCCCACATTCAAACAAAGCGAATGCTTTGTTTTTGACTATGCTACAGAGATATACCCTTGACAAAAAAAGTGCAGATGACAAATTTTAGCTTGAGTTGTTTTTTTCTCTGAGTGACACTTTTTTTGCACTCAGCGGACTAAATGGCCAGGTCACAAGGATCCCAAAATCTCAGAGACTGTTTGGTGGAAGTGTCTCTTTGGACAGTTGTTCGGAGACAGATGACAATCTCCAACCAAGGCTATTCAGCGTGTACTTTAACGCGCTCACAGTATGATTCTCCTGCCAAGAGTTTAACGTTCCACCCGAAGGGCCGCTGCCTTTCCAAGCCCATTGGTATCTGGTATCGACCCAGGATAGAGTGGGGTTTGGTGGAGACAATTCTCTACTCTGGCCCAGATGGGACTCTTACCAAGGACCTGCAGATTACGAAATTGTCGCGCTGCCGACTGAGCCACCCCTGCTCCTAATTTAAGTTATGTTCTTCAGGATTGCTACTACGAATCCGTGTGAAGTGATGTTTTTATTTATTTCTTTTTTCGTTAGCCGTTTTCCTGTTCAATTTCCTTTCATGGAGGAAATTCTGAAAATTCACAATCTCACTATTCTTCATTTCCGAAATTATAAACACTCATTAAAGTCATCATGTCATCATTCTCATAAATATATATATATATCATCATCTCATCATATCATCTCATCTCATTAAAGTCCATATGTTCAGTTGTTTTTAAAATAATTAAAAGTCATTTTATAGAATTTTAATATGTTTTATTTACAATTCAATGAAGTATCATTGTATTGTTTTTAACATTGTCTCCGATTTGAACCGAATTTTTATTCATAGAAAATAAATAAATAAATAAATAAATAAATAAATAAATAAATAAATAAATGGCAATCTGACTTAGCAGTTGCCAAATATATGAGGGGGCTGGCGTGTTTTCTCAGTCAGTAGTGGTAGGCTCGTAATCTGATGTTCCCAGGTTCGAGTCCCAACTGTGGCTGCGTTGAGAATTTTCTCCTCTAATTTCCTTTCTGTTCTAGGTAAGAAAATGGACACCGATGGGTTTAAAAAGTCCTCTGTCCGTCGAAAGGAACTTTAAGCTGTGATCCCGTGTGCAGGATAGATTATATCATTTGCCTTATAAGGAACACGCTGGAGGACTTGATGGAAGACTAACAAATGTTTCCCAATAGCTGTTCAGCGTTTCCCTTCCCCAAATCTTCTCTGAGCCCTTGGATACTTATGACTTGGCCATTTTCGTTCATTTTCCATTGTGTGCGAAAAAGGTTCCTCTCTGTGATAAAACAACCCACTCCTAATCCAGAAATTTCAAAAATTAATTACCAACTTTACGAAACTGTAAGAGAAAATTTCATCTTTAATTTGGTCTTGATATAGATAAGTAATTTTTATTATCCAAATTAATTACTCTTGCTTCGTAATTGTTTCTTGGTTCTCAACATTACTAAGTCAATTTGTTTTTCTTTCTCTTTCTATGTTTTCTTTTTTATCATTATTATTTTCTTTGTTTATTGGTAATTGGTGTTATTATTATCATTTTGTTCTTTTTAATTATATTCGTTTCATAAAATATCACATATAGCTGCTGTGTAATATGATTTTAGGAACAAATAAATATTATTTTTAGGATAAGGTTATTTTCCATCGCAAGTGTTGTTTAAACACAGAAATATGATTGGTAAGATTTCTGCCTATTCACCTAATTGTGAATGGGTTTTCAATGTTATTGGTTTATCTCTTAGTTTAGTAATTATGATCATCAGGATCATTTAGAACAGACGAATAGCATATTAGTGTTTAATGTTATTGGTACTGAAATATGTTTATGATTTATGTAAATTAGTTCTTAAATCAGTTCTTATATTTACAATATTTTATGCATTACCTATTTAATAAAATATTTATTAATATGTCATATATATTTTTGTTAAAACACAAAGTGAATTAAACAATTAAGTTAAAGAGAAAATATGAATCGAAACTTTAAGTTTAGTAAGCATTTGGGAAACAGTGCAATGAGCATTGCAAGTGATTGCATCAGCTGATTTTTATTATCAGAAAAATGAAAAATAAAGTTTTATCAATAACTAAAGGTTTTGGAATTTTATAACACCTTTGAATCCTCTGCTTTTCAGTGTAACACGACAAAACGATATAAAAGACATTAATAGTTTTTCCACACTCCTGAAAGTATTGTGAATTAGTGTGTGAAATACCCTTTAACATTGGTGCAGAGAACAGAAAAATAAAGGAATGACAAAAACCCTCGGAAATTTATTCTGAGTTTAATAAACACGAAACTTCATTAGAAATGAACATTTCTAAATTAACCAAAACATGTTGCAAAGGAAAGCAAAAAGGAAAATTTAATACTTCTTAACGACGCATATTTTCCCTACTGATATTACAGAATTCTAATTATTTCCTTTATCTACGTAAAAAGAAATAATTTCCTTTAAACAAGCCACATAAAAGAAAATGATTCCGAAAAACATTACGTTTCAATACGAAAGATTTGTTGTTCAGTCTAGCATATAATCTATAAAATAATATTCTTAGATTCAGTTGGTTGTTCCAGAATGATCATATTATCCCGATCAACAATCAACTTCTCTTCTTAAACCATTCTGCATCATCACAGCCAGCAATGACCGCACATTCGGTCATTAACCCGAAGAACAGTAATGCGTACTGGTCTTATTTTTCGAACAATAAGAGAGGAACAGCTCTGTTATATGCAGATGAGTAATTTTGATTGAAGTAAAATATAACTTAGAGTAATTACAAATTCAGGTTTTCAGTTGAGGCTTCAGAGAGAGGAAAAAATACATTTTTTAAATCGATATCCACGTGGAAAAGAGACTTTTGAGTGTCAAACGTAAAAAAACAGAGTGAATTCGATCTCAAACATTTACTAGCGTCATGACGAGTATATCCTCATAAATAATTTAATCTTTTATTTCGAGACTCAAGTCTAGCTAACCAAGTTGAAACATTTACTAGCGTCATGACGAGTATATCCTCATAAATAATTTAATCTTTTATTTCGAGACTCAAGTCTAGCTAACCAAGTTGTTGTCCAAAATATTTAAATTGAAATAAAAAAGATAAAATTTAATCTCAAAATTAGGTTTATTTAATTTATGAGACACAATACGTTTCATTAAGCATAACATTTGGACTTACTATGGTACTATGTAATTGACGGTTAACGTCCAATTGCAAACATAATAATATAACGCGGTAACATCCAATTAAAACATAGTGAGCTAACGCGGTAACGTTCACTTACTATGTTGTAATCAACATAGTAAGTGAACTGTACCGTATATATATAGTTACAGTACTGTGCGAATTAGTTGGGACAAGCGAAGGAACGCTAAGTCCTTTCCGCTGCTGAGTCTATACTGCTTAAGTCTAAACTTGTTCCTAACTTTCTGCTGCAAGTCTAGAATTGGAAACCTTTTTTATTAAATACATCATGGACATCACGCCTCGTAAATAAGCTAAAATAATCGCTTTAGGCGAAAACACTTCACTTACTTCTAGGCAGATAGCAAAAGCAGTTGACGTCGGAAAATCCAGCGTTTCACGGATCATGAAGCTGCATAAGGAGACAGGGTCCGTGGACATGTCCCGTAAAGGACAATGTGGAAGAAAAAGAAAAACCACCCCTAGAGATGATAGTCTAATTCGAAGAATTAATATCATAGACCCGAAGAAGACAGTGGAGACATCAAAAGAGAGATTGCGTCTCATTGGGTTAATATAGATGCTTCAACCGTACGTCGGCGCCTCCTGGAGTGTGTCCGCCGGGCTCGACGCCCCTCCAAAAAGCAGGTTTGGACACCGCTATGAAGCAAAAAAAGGCTTTCCTGGGCAAAGAAACATTGAGACTGGACTGTGGAGAATTGGGAAAAAGCGCTATTTTGCGACGAAACCCACTTTGAGGTGTATGGCTACAGGTCAAATTTCGTCCACTCGCCTGGAGAACCTCTTCGATCCGGCCACATCCAGCAATACCCCAAACACCCACCCAAGGTCATGTTTTGGGGATGTTTCACAGTTCCGGGCCACAGATGCTTCACCCCATTGAAGGAATGATGGACAGCAAAAAGTACATAGGCGTTCTGGAGAGTAAAATGGTCCCAACACTGCAGGAAACTGTTTCCTAATGGCGATGGGGTATTTCAATAGAATCTGGCTCCATGCCACAATTCTAAGCTTGCTAAGAGCTTCTTTACCCAGCAACATTTGAAGATATTAGAGTGGCCAGGAATTTCACCCGATCTAAGCCCCATTAGAAATTTGTGGGCCATTATTAAAGCGCGCATATCTAAGATGGATTGCACGACAAAAACCAAAATGATAGAAAGTGTTATGGAAGTGTGGTTCCACGACCCTGAAATGAAGGAGATGTGTGGAAAGCTAGTGGCATCAATGGTTGAGAGGGTGAAAGATGTAATTAAAGCTAAGGGGGGTCACATTCCCTATTAACTATGTAGACTATTAAACAAATAAATATTTTAGTTGTGTCTTCGTTACTGCATTTTCCTATTTTCCCAACTGATTTCCACAGTACTGTAATTATACGTGATTACAATTATAGATAAAGTGGCACTGCAGTACTGAACTAAATAGAAACAATGGCTTTGCTGCGTGTATCATACTGTGTTGCTGGATGTCTGGGAGATATTTCAAGAATTGAAAGTGATAATAACTTTGAGGTCAGCAGGACAATTTTAGGCTGGCTCTGGATTTCTTTTAAAGTATCACTCATTTCTCTCTTTTTTTAAAGTTCATGTTCACTATATTTAACTCCCATGGTTTGTAAATGGTGTTTAGTTATGGGAGGTGAGTTGTGTACCAATCCCATGATATTTTTAAATATACATTATTTTCACCAGTTGGGTTTGCATAGAATTAGATCGATAATGTAATAATCAACAGCAAACGAGCTAGTTCTGTTAGGAATATCAGATCATATAGGGAAGAAGAAATTGGGTCTGAACATTACCTGATCCAAGTGTCTTATAGCTGAACCATAAGAAATGCTATGCTAAGGTTGTGAGAACTGCAATTACCACTGAAGCTCTGAAAAACCCAAATATAGCCAAAGCAAACCACGATAAGCTATTTAGTCATTGTAGCACTCTTGGTTTGCGTAATATTGGAGTTTAGAAAGAATGGAATCAGTTTTAACAGGCTTTTCATGACACTAACCTTACATTTCTAAAAGGTAGCAGACGAGACAAAATCTTTGGAGTTCATTTCTGAAAGAAGATATTGCAGGAATACTATGAATCAACACCATACTAGTACAAATAGACAGCATTACAAAGAGTTAAAAACATGTAAAAGATCTGAGATAATAATATTTTTTTCCTGACAGCTTGGCTTATAAAGAGAGGAATCATCTAGACAGCAAAACAATAGAAAGTTGTACCAACTAATTAATATTTTGTGTGAGAAGAAATACGTTCTTATACAGGGATTGAGGGATAAATGTGGTTAGATAGGATTGTAGGAACTACTTTGGTGCAACCCTAAGGTAAAGATTGTGTCATGGGTAGGTGGGGTGAGCATTTCAGAGATATTCTAAACAATGTTGTTAGTTCTACTCACATCTTTTTTATGAAGATAGATGCATTACTAGTTTTAATGTTGGTCCTATATCACAAACTGCAAATACTTTTCTATCTTTAAACTTAAACTACATAAATCCCCAGAGATACGAGATATTACATAATTCCCAAGTAGTACAGAGGAAGCTGAAATTCCTAGTGAAATGCTTAGAGGTGGGAATGTTTCTTTTTTCATGTGACTTACTAAAATATTTTTTATGATGAAGGTATTGTTCCTAAGAATTTTACTAGAGCTATTATTATCCCTATTTTTAAATTACTGTTTTCAATTTTCGTATATTTTCCACTATTTCAGTTTTCAGCAAAAATGAGCTAATGTTTTCATATCGCAATCTGTCTGTCTATCATTTAACTTCTTTGTTTTCGGAGAAAAATTAAAAACTTCCTTTTGGATTGGTTAGGTATTGACTAAATATTATATTTCGCTATTTAGTAATCTCGTAATAGATAAAAATGCACCGTTTTAACGATGAAAAAAAATGAAAATAGCAAAAATTGAAACGCTCTATTTAGGATGAGAAATTTGATATTTTGGTGTTGGAGTATATGATAAAGAGGATGGTATTGACAACAACAATCTGTCCTTTCACCCCCAGGGTGTCTGTGAAAAATGCATCGTTTTTAAAAGGATGAATAAAAACTTCTATAAGGATCAAATTAAACAATGACCTTAACTGTGAGCCTTAACTGTCACAGTGGTTAGAGAACTAGCTATTGTTCCAGCAGGCCAAACTTCGTGTGTTTTGTTAGAGCTAACTGAGGCAGTGGTTAATAGCAGGTCTGAATCTAGAGAAATATCGAGGGAGTAAGAAAATATCGAGGGTAGTAAGAAATACAATCGAGCCTAAAAATGTCAAATAGAGGACCAAGAGACTGTATTTCCAATGCAATATAACATTTCCCCTCCATATTACGTTTTTTTTTCATATATCTTGAAAAATCTATGAGATATATATATATACGCTTAATAATTTTTGCCTTTTTACCCTAACTTGCATTCTGAAAGGGGGGGATGGCCCTTTGTCCTCCCCTAGATCCGGAACCATGGTCAATAGTAACTAAAGTAGGATATGTTCTTGTTAGGTGAATGCCTGTAAAAGTTAGGATTCATTTCAGAGTTATGCGACGATAAGAAAAAGAAACGTTGAATAGGTACTAATGAAATATGATGATTCATAATTTTAAAATCCTGCAAAAGGCTTTAATTTACATTGTTAGAGGGCGCTAAATGTAAAAAATATTAAATCTGAAATAGCATCTCAAGCGAGAAATTTAACATTCTGATGATAAAATGAAGCTCAGGAAGATACCCAGACAAGTTGATAGCAGAAATTTGTTTTAGAATAGTATGTGTTTTTAATTTTATATTTTAGATTATTATTTATATTAATTTAAAATAATAGTTTAATTATTAGATCTTTAGACTCTTATTTATTAAAATTCAACTGGTTGCTTTTATTTCTAAAAGTTAGTATTTAATTTTAAAATTTATAATACTATTTGAATAGCAATCATAAATGAATTATTTAATTTTGTATACAAAGAATGATTTGCCCTTTAACCACAACAGATCAGAAATCGCATTTTTTTTTTATTTTAAGCGATAAATGCGAAATTCTTTTTTGCTTTATATGAGGATAATCATATATTACTATTTGCATTTTGTAATCACCCATTAGTGCTAATTACTATTGTTAACTGGCGTAAAATTCGGATAATAAAAAACTTGTTTTTCTTTCAAAACGAACATTCCATGTTGGCCAGAGTCTGCATGTTATTCTTCTTCTTAAAAATGATGATGGGAGTTCTTTTGATAATTATAGGGAAATCAATGTACTTTCTGTTCCAGGTCAAGCTCTTTGCATTTTTGTGCTTAATAGAATTTAGAATTTCGTTGATGGACAACCGTGGAATGAGAAGGGGGAAGTAATTGATCAAATATTTTAACTTACGATGACTCTTGAACAACAAATGTTTAGTGTTTCAGAAACCTGCTTCGTGATTCTAAAAGGCTTTTGACTTTGGTAATCTTGAGATCGTATGGCATACCTGACAATTAGCAATGCGATTGCTCTCTATAATAACACTTTTGTGTGAAAGTTGGTAAGGCTTGCACTATTGATTTAGCATTGCCAGTGGGATTAGACAAGATGCATTGTGTCTCCTTTCTCTTTAATTTTGTTATTGATTATATTATGCGGAATTCCCTGCAAGTGGCATATTTTGGTTTTAAATGGTCTAGAGATCTGAAAATATCTGATTTAGATTATGCTGATGATTTACCACTTTTGGCATATGATGTTGATGAGATGAAATCGTCCATTGTAACTGTTAATGAGACTACTAATAGAGTAGGTTTTGAGATAAACAGTGTGAAAACTAAAGTGATGAAAATTGGTCAAGTAGGTGGTGTTTCAGTTGCTTTGAACTGTTGCGCACTTGAGCAAGTGTCTCAGTTTAATTATTTTGGAAGCAGTTTAACATAGGTGTGCATAAATTCTGGCCCTTTTAACGATTTTATCCGGTGTGTGAAAAATTTAAAATTATTATCATTTTTTCAGGCTTTATTAACTTGAATTGTGTTTTAATAACATGAAAGAGAAATTTTGAATAGCATTATACAACTAGTTACAACGTCATTGACACCGCATGTTCAGCAGCTCATTTCTGGGATCCAGTCCCCAGTCTTCACATACCACTTCGACAAACTAACTTCAATTTTGACGTTAATATAAACTTTACATTGATATTTAATTTTTATCACATTATTATTTTGTACCTATTTATGTGACAAATAAAATGTAATAAAAGGTAAAGTGTTTTTTAATTCTTTTCATTGTATACTCCTCCCAACCATTGACCCAAACCAAATATAATATTTTTTTATCTGATCGGATCCCAAAAAAGGTTTCTATGCCGCTGGTTTAATAGATAATGGCGATGTCAGATAAGAGATAAACAGAAGAATAGAGATTGCGGCTGGGACTTTTAAGAATGTATGGAGAGTGTGGAAAAATAGACTTATACAGCTAAACACTAAGCTTATTATTGGTATGATTGTTGGTTCTTTCTAATGTTAATTAAAACATTGAAGCTTGGAACTTTTGTAAGCAAGATAACAGGAAACTTGATGCTTTTGATTCCAGATGCTTATGCAATATCATAGGTATCAGGCGGCTTTTACTGTTTTGGTTAGAAGAATAAATCGGCAACTTCCTTTGAACAGCATATAATGCAGAGAGAGACTGTGTTGATTTGGCCATGTTGTCCGTAGGCATAACTGCAGATTGTCGAAAGTGGTTATGAGCATTGTGTTTAAAGGTCTCAAAACAAGGGGAGGCGTAGGATGTAGTTGGCAGAAAATGTCAAACAGGATATTGCTAGAATTGGCCTACAGTGGCTAAATGCAGCAGCTGCAACTCAAGAAAGGCGCATTTGGAGAACAAAATTACACAGGCTAATAGGACTTCCGGTAGCCCATGACTGCATGAGGATTTTGTATGCATGGATATATAGCTCTCACCCACGCATATGTATAACATTCAACTTTATATTTCAGTGGATTATGTAGCCAATATCAAAGTCTGGATCGAAAGATTATTGATTGTTTTCTAATGAAGTGACATGAAACTGTAAAATCGATCACGTATTGGATGAGGGTTGACTAAATGTCTGTAATATGTTGAATGATAGCGGGCCAAATTTTATAAAATGTTGAATGACTTTCGGATAAACGTTCGCAAAATGTCGAATACAAACCCGGAATACTAAGAGGTTAAATTAATTTAGAAAAGTAGGATAATATACGATTTTTTGGTGTGTGTGTGTGTGTATGCGTGCTTAGTTTTTTAAAGCCATTCATCACTGTATTTCATGAAAATATATAATTCACCAGCAATAAATAGCAGCTTAAAATATATTGCACCGATATCGATTTTTTGTTTTTTCCATTGTCATTTTTATAATTCCCCCTGTCTCCGACACCCCGAAAATATTTTTGGTCACTTGTACGTGCCTGGTTGAATAATAACTGGCTAAATGATGGTAAAACATTGGGTAATGATTGGCAAATCCATAGATGAACTTCCGTTGACCACATCTTGCCTTCCAACTAAGGACAAATTTTTGCTGGCTAGTTGTTCGTTGGAATTTGACTAGGTTGATTGAAATTAACACCAATGGGAGGTGCGTTTGCTTACCGTTGGGTCAAGATAGTTAATACCATAGGGGAGATAAGATTTGGTAGTGTGTACAACAAACATATGATTTTTGATCCTGCGATTTTTTAGTAAAAGAGTAGCGATTTCTGTATTGATTCCATTTTTATGGGCTAAATATAATATTTGTATAATATTTTTACTTATAGCTCAAAAGTAAATTAGTTGAATGTGTGCTATTATCTGTACACGAAATCTTGAAATTTTATCTACTTGCTTTATAACTTATGACTTACCACGCAGCTAGGTTTGCTCATATCACTCATGTATAGCAAAACAATATAATCAACATTGATATTTTCCGTACATTTTACCTAGTGAACGATTTTGCTGTGTTTTTTTTTTACTCGTTTGCTTGTTTTTCCAGTTAAGAATACTCATCTTAAAATATATTGTCGCATTTTACCTTCGTCCTAGACAAACATAAGCGAAGAACAAAATTTCGGTATAGTAAATAGAAGAAAAATTACTAAACTGAATATTTTCTTATACTGCACATTTTTACTGCCAGTGACAGTATGAATTAAAAGTAAATTGCAAATTTTCGAAACTTTGCAAATCAATATGAGGATTTCCCCGTGGTACCGATTCGGAGATTCGTCACACTGTATCAGTTAAAATATCCACATCTACTGGCGAATTATTGTGTTTGGTTTAATGGTCTTAGGAGAAACAAATTTATAAACAAAAGTGGGGTTTTCTTCTCAAAAGTCATGCTGTGCTTCCCATTATTCATTTCTGTAAGCTGTTCATGTTTACTCCTGCTGTGGGAGCAATTAATTTTTTTTTTGTCCCACCAATCTTCAATTTAGTTTAAATGCATATGATGAAAGAATTGTATTGCAGCTGCTCTATTCTTCTACACTGCATAAAGAAGTAATAAAGGAAACTGCTTCAAATGTATTGCAATTAATTAAAAGCATTTTTTGCTCCTACCAGTCGAGGAAACGAAATACTACTGTCGCTCTTGCGCGTTTTTTTTTGTATTTTTCTTTCTGTAGCTTCAAAGAAGTCAAGGACGCTTCAGTAATACCTCGCAGCTTCTATCCTTGCTATAGACTGAGCTGGATGGGTGGAGTTTTATGTGACTGATGTATGGTCATGCTACAAAGACGCTTCCAGTCTTTTTGAATCGATCGACGAAGGTCTTTGACCTGTTTTACAAAAGGCAAGTTTGCTACTTTGTTGTCAGCAGCATCATTTTGATTAGACTATTTTTTCTATATCAAACACCCTTCTTAAATATCTAGTTTGTTCCAAGAAGTATCAGTTATCCAAGAAAGAGTAAATATAACGTTGACGTAGAGTCAAACATAACTCCAACAAAGTTAAAATAAAAATAAATAAATAAATACCCCCTCAAGCAGCTGCTTGCCACAGAGGTCTGACAGGAGCCTGTCAGTTTATATGTCATAGTAGAAGGTTTGTTAGGATGGCAGGCCCTCAGCAGAAAAACGACACAAACAGCCATGCCTTACCTGGGGCTCGAACCCAGGTCCCTTAGATCAGTAGCCAAGCGCGCTAACCTCTCGGTACTATTTTTTAAATGAGTTACTTTTATATTGTCGTTGTTCTTTATACCTTTACCGTTGTGCAATTTATCAAAATGTTTAACATTATATTCTAACATCTGTCATGTTAACATGAAATACATAAAGCAATAAGGTCCCTTAACTGCCACTACCATAGATTTTATTAGATATTATGCAGTAGACAAGAATTGTCTCTTAAAACCTTTTATAGAAGTTGGCTGAAAATTTATATCGCTAAAGAACAATTGGTTTAATCAGGGTCAACTCGCGCTTAGTAATTTTGGTGGGATACTTTGGCTTGTGCAGAGATATCCAAATTGAATACGATGTTTGCTACATACAAAATGCAGACCCGTTTTAGCAGAACGAAATATATTTTACTTTACGATGTCTTGAAATCAAATTTAGCTTCGTACCTTTTAATAAAATATTTTAAATCACATATCAGTCTGAAGAAAAATTGAATTTCGTCAGATTTAACGGAGTGTTATTAAAAAGTTCGTATGATTAATTTAATCAGTAAATTGGTAAACAAGATGGTAAAAAAATATTATACCGACAAATAATTATCGTCTTGAAGGATGCACTCAATGCGCTTTTTCTGATATTAAATCTGTCGTATCTAGTGTGAAATGAAAATATTCCGAGAATGTACTTGGGAAGTTGTAGTCTTGATCTGCTACAACTGATTCAAGATATGCCTTTACGTGGTAAAAACCACACGTTTTATTTATTTTTAGAGTAGTTTCAAGGATAAACATAGGATAACAAAGGATAGCTAGACAGATGATGATCGCCACTCGCACTTCCACTACCTAGTCATTGGTCTAATTATTACTTTCAGTACATTTATTAAAATTCTTCTGAACTTACTGTACAAATTATAAGGTTAATGCAAAATTGTGTATATTGTGCGTTAATTATTTGTTTACCATAATGAAATAATTCTGAAAGCAACTGTATAAATGATAAGTATAGGCTTAAATGCAAAACAAATGCAATTAATTAAAACAAATGACAGTTATAGGCCAAAAACTCCACTAGTGCTGAGATCAGTCTTGAAACTTCAGAGATGATTTCGGGCTTGGATGTAGTCGGGTTAAATCACAATTGATTTTTCAACTTTTGATGTATAATTATGGATAAATACGTAATAACGTCAAATAAATAATTTAATTATGATTTTAAACTTTACTCAGCGTAATTAAAGTTAATAAGAAATATCCAGTTTTTTGATTATTTTTTTCATAGGTTTTTCTCGCTCTTAGTAATGAATTGCCCTTATCGTTTGTGACAGAGATGAGATCGAGTTCGGACTTTGTCCCGCCCCTGGCTCATGCTCAAACTAGCACAGACGATTTCGGACAAGTTCGGGCTCAGAATAATTCAAATTTAAAATATTTCTTGCAATTGTGAAAAATTAAGAAAACATGTCATTTTAAAAATATATTATAATTTAAGTCATTTAATCAGTCTTTAGTAATCAAAAATGAATTTCATGTGGCTTTCGATTATATTTTACACATTCTCTATTTTTAAAAGTTCTCATTTGTTTACACATTGTCATTGTTTTACACATTCTCTATTTAGCACATTCTCTATTTTTTAAATCCATAAATGAATTGCTCTTTGCATTTATAATGGTGTTACTCACAAACTGTCAGTTTCTATCGGACCCATAATTCTCGAATTAGTTTAGACTCAGGAGGACTCGGGCTCGAGAAATTGAGCACGTTCTCATCTCTAGCTTGAAATGATTTCACTCAAGAAATTTATTTTCTCCGAAATATTTCTGGTAGTTCTTTCTCCGAAATATTTCTGGTAGTTCTTTCTCCGAATACTAATGCAATTTTAATTTTGTCCTCAATGATGATGATGATGATAAACTACCTGCTATACATGGATGACATGAAACTATTTGCAAAAAGCTACACTGAACTCGAATCATTACTGAATACAGTGCAGATATTTAGTGATGATATACAAATGAAATTTGCATTAGAAAAATGTGCAATATTATCTATGCGCCAAGGAATAATCCAGAACATGGATGGAATAGAACTAGAAAATGGTAATATTATGAAATCACTGCCAGAAAATGAAAATTAAAAATACCTCGGAATTCTAGAATCAGATAATGCCTTGCACACAAAAATAAAAAATCTAACTCAGAAGGAATACATCAAAAGAGTACGAAAAGTACTAAAATCTAAATTGAATGGTGGGAATACAATCAAAGCCATAAATACATGGGCCATTTCAGTCATTAGATATCCAGCTGGAATAATTGACTGGACAAAAAATGAATTAGAAACATTGGATCGAAATACTAGAAAGCTTTTGAACATGCATCATGCACTCCATCCAAGAAGTGATGTTTATAGATTATATCTACCACGAAAAATTGGAGGAAGAGGACTACTACAAGTACAACAGGTAGTAGAAGAAGAAAAAAGAAGCCTATATGAATGACTCTATCAACAGAAGCAAGGGAAGATTACTGCAGGCAGTTAAAACTGAAAACATATTAAAAACAGCAGAAACCAAGGCTGAATTTAAGAAAAAACAGTTCGAAAATAGACTAAATGGCTGGGAGAACAAGCCACTTCGTGGATAACATCTGAAGAATATTTAATGGGAAAGTGATAACAACTTGACATGGGCTTGGCTGAAACAGCGTACTTTAAAGAAAGAAACTGAAGGTCTGATTTTTGCTACACAAGAGCAGGCATTACAAACAAATGCTCTGAAAGCTAGAATTCAGAAAATTACTGAAAATTCAAAATGCCTACTTTGTCAGCAAAAGATGAAACTGTGTCTCATCTTATTTGTGAATGCAGTAAAATTGCACAAACAGACTATAAGAACAGGCATGATAGAGTTGCGAAATTGATCCACTGATCTTTATGCAAAAAATACAATTTTCCAGTATCAGAGAAATCGGGGGCACATCAGGTAGGGAAGGTAGTTGAAAATGACCACGTTAATTGTCCTGTGGATATATATAACTGCAATTGAAAATAGAAAAGTGTGGATAGCAGACATTGCAATTCCAGGTGATGCCCGAATTGAGGATAAAGAACAAGAAAAAAATGACTAAATATAGAGATTTAGCAAGAAGTTACTAGACTGTGGGCTAAACACACTTATGTTGTCCCCGTTGTCAACAGGGCCCTTGGCACCATGTCAAAAAATTTTATAAACCATCTCAAGAATCTGCAGGTTTCTGATATAACATCCTCAGAACAGCAAAAGACAGCACTACTTGGAACTACATACATCTTACGACGATACCTACTTGATACTTAGGTCTCAGGCTGAAACTTGCATCAACTCAAAGCGCCAGTCAATGATTTTTTGCTTCTTTTTTGTGCCATTGACTGTGTTTGGAATATTTCGATTATATGTGTATAATAATAATAAAGTTTAGCTAATACATTTCTTATAGAGTAGACACTTGATTATCTTGGTTCGTATTAACAGGAATGCCAATTAATCGGGGTCTTGAAAAATATAATGTACTCTCAGAAATATTATAGGTTACGAGAAAGCAGCCATTAAAATAATATGTGAGAGTAAGAGGTTCCACTCAGCAGAATTTGGCTAAAGACGAATGAAAGGGAAAAAAACAAACTTCCTGGATATATTATTTTAAGTGAATAAACTAAAATTGCAGAATTTGTATTTTTAATATGGATGGCGGATTAACAGGAAATTCGATCATTCGGCATTGTGTTTTTATCATTCATTCTGAGTAACAAGGAATCTACTGTAATTTTTTTTACGATTGTGTTACCCTTTTCCTTCTGACTCGCCTCCGTAAATAAAGAATGGTTCAGATAGGCTTGGGTTGTATAATTTGAGCTAGAACTCATCTGTAATAAGGGACTTATATGTACTAAAAGTAGAGTATCATTGGTTAGGTTGGGTTGTTTTACTTCTGAGAGGCACTTTTTTCCACAAAATGGGATAAACTGCTAGATCACAAAGATCACAAATGTTTAGAGAAGGTTGGGGGAGGGGACCCAATAGACAGTTGTTAGGAAACAGATGGTAACCTCCCCTCAAGGCCATCCACTTTTTCTTTTAACGTGCACAGAGTATGGCTCTCCTCCAACATAGAACAACGGCTGAACGTCCCATCTGACTGATGAGGGCCTTTCCAACCACATTTGTGTCCTTATTGACGAAGGTCAGGGCTGGGAGTTTTGCGGATATAAATCTTAACGCTGGCCCCGCTTAGACTTGAACCTGGGAATTACAGATTAAAAACCTTCCGTGCTACTGACTGAGCCACATCGCGCCAGAGTATCAAAGGGAAAAGACCAAAACAAAATGATATTATAATTGTGCGTTCTATTTCTAATATATTCTTGCTTTTAGAAATCTTAATTTTTTTCAGTATTACTTACTTACAACAATATTCTGTTCCAGAATATAATACACAATAGAAAACAAACTGCCGCTGCTAATCAAGGCAAACTGCTTAATGGATTATCGATCTTGGAAATATCAGAAGACAAAAGTTTTCAATGGCTCGTTTATTAAAGAAAAAAAATATTAACAAATAAGAAAAGTTTCTCGGGGTAATCCTTAATTTTGCTTTGGAGTTAATGAAGACAATTATGAGCATAATGGTTAAGTGTTAATAGATCAGTATTTTGATTGCGTTACATTTTATAAATCAACGTGTATCCAAAGTTTCCAAAACTTTATAAACCTTGAAATGTAACTGGTAGAAAACAAATTTTAAGAATTTAAATATTATGAATATGAAATGAAAAGTTGAGATAAAAATTTCAAGGTCAAGTCGCTAATTTCGCGCAATTCCTTGGAAAGAACCAAACTATTATACATCCTAATTTTGGTAGTTAGGTGTACAAGCCTATTTCTCCACACTCTCCATAGATTCGTAAAAATCGCAGCAACAATCCCTATTCATCTGCTAATCTAATGCCACACATCACCAGTATCTGTTAGATAGCTCCCAAAATAAGTAAACTGCGACACCTGCTCAAGAGTGAAAATATTCAGATTCACCGAATCACAATCTGCCTGACCAATTTTCATTACTTTAGTTTTCTCTCTCTTTATCACCAAACTCTACTACCAGTCTCATCAGAAGCTCGAATGAAAGAGTTGGTCTCATCAATATCATTTGCCAAAAGGGCTAAATCATGAACATAGCCTAAATCAGACATTCAGAGATTTCTAGGCCATTTAAATAAAAAATCTTTCCCTTGTAGTGAATTTCGCATAATATAATCAATAACCAAACTAAAGACAAAAGGAGACAAAAGCACCCTTATCGAACACCAGAAGTAATGCTAAAACAATTGCTACAAGCCTTACCAACTCTCACACAAGACTCAGTGTTATTACAGAGAGCCTTCATGATGTTTAACTTGACTTGTGTGGTATGCCATATGATCTCACAATCAACCACAAATTATGACGATCAACAGAATCGAAAAAGTTTTTGAAATCAACAAGGCTAGTAACCAAAAGTTTCTGAAATTCTGAACATTTCTCAAGAATCTGCTTTAGTGAAAAAATCTGATCTACACATCCTTACCACTTCTGAATCCACACTGCTCATCATGCAATTCCCCATCAATTAGAATCTTAAATCTATTAAGCGCAATCATCCAAAGAACATTACCTAGAACAGAGAGTAGTCTGATATCCCTATAGTTATAACAAGAACTACGATCATCTTTTTTTTTTGAAAAGAGGGATAATAATAGCTCTGGTAAGATCTTTAGGAACCATGCCTTGATCATAAAAATATTCAAAATTCCAGTCATCCATGTGGTAACCGAAACATTCCCAGCTGTAATCATTTCCGTAGTAATTTCATCTACCTCTGGGGATTTATGAAGTTTAAGTTTAGAAATAACCAAAATAACTTCAGATTGTGTTATAGGGCCAACTTTAAAGCCACTAATGCATCTATCATCATTTCAAACAATGGGAGTAAAACTAACCACATTGTTTAGAACATCACTGAAATGCTCAGCCCACCTAGCCATGACAGAATCCTCACCTTCTATAACCTTACCTTGTTTATTCTTCAATCCCTGTATACCGGTCTGTTTTCTACTACACAAAACATTAACTATCTGGTACAGCTCTCTGCTGTTGTGCTGCCTAACTGCTTCCTCAGCTTTCTCAGCCAAGCCATCAAGCCAAAGATTCCTATCAGCAGCTAATTGATCCTTTACATGTTTATTAAGCTCTCTGTAATGCTTTCTATTCGGACTAGTAGGGTACTGATTAAGGACATTCCTGTTGTTCTTTCTTTTCGAAATAAGCTCAAGTCCTTATCACTCAGATAATTCTGTCTCCTCTGCTCCTTTTTTCCTAAAAGAGTACTGTTAGTGTCCAAAAAAGCATGTTTAAAATTATTCCATTCTTCCTCAACTTCAGTAGTAAGCATATCATGACTGTCATAATGACTAAGTAACCTATCATGGTAAGCTTTGTCTATAATTGGGTCTTTTAGAACTTCAGTATTAAAGTAAATTTTTTATCCCTAGCACAATACTTTTTAAGTTTAAGTTGCAAGACACTTTTAACAAGGTCAGTAGGGTCATATAGGGGAACACAATTTCAGTTCCCCTATATGACCTGGTATTTCTAACAGAACTAGCCCATTTGCTGTTACTTAATATATATTCAATCATATTCTTATGCAGCCCATCGGATGAAACCCATGTGTATTTATGTCGCGGTGTTTGAAATTGGTTATTTTCAAACCATAAATTTACTTACCTGTAGGAGACGTTGTTCATTGCCATCGCAGCTACCAATACCAAAAGAACTTATCACCATTCTACAAAGGTCAGAGTCAGTACCAACTTTTACATTGAAGTCCCCTAGAACAATGGTAATATCTCCTTTCTTGACCGAATTCAAAATATCCTGAAGCTGTCCGTAAAACGTATCCTTCTCATCCTCATCGGCATCCTCAATGGGGACATAAAATCAGATAACATGCAAGTCTTCGTTTGAAATTTAACTGTAAGAAACCTTTCGTTAATGCACTGAAAGCTTAGAAGAGCATCAATAGCGTATCTGCTGAGAACGGACAAGCTGTAGTTTACATATTTTGTGAGTTATTTGGCAGGTTCTTAATATAAATAGAATAATCCCGTTTTACGCCATCTTCTCCAATCAGTTTTTTTTTCTTTTAAGTCTTCTTCACTTGACAAAAATATTACTTCCGACCTATTAATTAAAAGTCAATTGCGATCTAATTTATTATTAAGTGTAAGAAAAAAATAGTAATCTGATATCGTTAACATTTCACGCTTACGTCACTGCGGATAAGAACATCGATAAACCCTTTTATAAGAAAAATTAATTAAAATTTCAAAGGGATTAAATTTTATTATCCGATTAGGATCGTTACGAACAATACATTAATTTTGTTTCTTTTTTTACATACTTTTTACAACTATGTAAACTTAATAGAATTATTAACCCTCAGCGATCACTGAGTTAAAATAAACTTTATAAGGTTAATTATATTAAAACCTAATACAAGATATCAATATCCGTTGAACACAAACATATTAGAAAATGAAAGAGGGTCCATAACAAGTGACCAGATTAACTAAGAACGGATCAAAAGGCATTTCCGTCAGACGCATCTATGAGGAGGATTTAGTAAATAACACAAATTTACATTTTTAACAGACTTAGGAACCAATATGTGTATTCATACTTTTTATATATCCTTATTAATGCATATCTGAATATATAGTAGTAGACGTTACGGTATAAAGTTGACACTATTGTCAATGACAATCACTTTTCAAATAGATTGTTCCCTTTCAGACTACACCGTAGTTTGACAACAGTTCAACTGTCCATTGCTGATTAAAATATTTATTTATCCATTTCTAAAACAATGGCTTTATCAGGCGAAAACAGAAATAACTTAACTAGTTCTTACTTTAAAGGCAATCATTAATATGGCAACAATTAATTTCAATAAACGTTAAAGTTAAGTTTGTGGGAATTTCAGGGAATTCAAACCGGCCCACACCGTTTTCGGTTGTTCCCAGCTGATTCGCATTAATCTTCTGCTGAATGAGGGGAAAATGCAAACAAGGTTTGTTGCCTCTAGTTTTTTAGGGGGATGACTGCCTAAGCAGACAGACAGACAGACAGATAAATACTCTTTTTCATATTTAAGATTTGGAAAACTGTTTACAAATTTAGAAGTCTATAAAAGGGAGATGATTATAGACTCAAAGCGCTAGGCAGTTGACGAATTTTTTTTAAATCCGTCTATGTGAAAAATTCATCAAAAAATACAAGTTTATTAAAAGATTATAAAACTTTATAAAATGTATAAATTGTCGTTTAATACCAGGATAATTCAAGATCTTGCACTTGACAGGCTACTATATAAGTTTTCTATTAATATGTTTAGTTTATTATCGCAGTTCTCCGTTGAATGCTAATGCTCTGGTTTTTAACCTGTATGCATTAACGTCATTTGACAGCCATTTTCTTCCACACCAACATAACAGGAACTCTGACAAATATCGGATTATGTTCTGTCACTACCCGATGTGAGTAGCTGTCATTAATGCTTAATAATAATCCTCTTAATTCTGCCTTGTTATTGCTTTATTCAAATATAGATTCTTTGAATGCCTAATAGGCTTTATCTTTAGGATTAATTTCAAATGTTTCCGTGTAAAGCTTTCAGCTGTTGTTCAGATGGAAATGATGTCATCAACGATTGTCATGGTCAGATGGCTCTAGCAATAGCAGTATTAAAAGCAATAACCAATCACTCATGACCATTAATGAACGCGATGGCAATAAAAAATGTCTATTTAAAACATGTTTTGTAACAAAATAATACATCATGGCATTGAATTGTAAATCTGCATAAGGGTATGCAATAGTTGAAGTATGCGGAGTACCGTAAATTTCTCCGCAAGACTCGGTATAAACTTCAGAGTATCAAAATTGCATTGGAATGTTTTACCTCTAAGAATTATCTTTTTGCACAAAATGGACCAAATGACCGCATAACAAAGATTCCAAACTCTCAGATAAGGTTCGAGACTTGGATCCATTACACAGCTGATTGAGGCAGATTGAAACCTCTTATTAAGGCCATCCAGTGTGTTCTTTAAAGTTCGCAAGGTATGGCTCTTTTGCACACGGAGTCACGACTTAATGTTCCATCACAGGATGGCAACTTTCCCAAGCCCATCGGTGTCCCGTTCATACCGAGGACAGGGAGAAGGCTTAACTGCGATAAATCTCAACTCTAGCACAGTTAGGACACGAACTTGGGAACTGGGGATTACAAGCCTGATGAGCAACAGATAAACTATTCCCGCACCAAGTATCAGAGTATTGATCTTGGGAGATATATTAGTAAATAGTGTTTTTTTTTAATTTTTTTGTATTCTACTCTACCAACTATTTTTTGAGAATTATAGCAGTTAATTAACGATAGTACCTTTAAAATAAAACTTTCTTTTCTAATATATTGTGCCAAGAAAAAGCGGAGAACAATTGCAATTTCCTTAGTTTTCGATTGAGTGCATTTATAGTATGTGCAACTCTAAGCACCAGAAAAACATCTTCCGGTTGATTAAAAAATTAAAATTGTATCTATTGTAATAGAAAAAAAACAGCCTTGTAATATACTTATCTATGTGTAGAATACGATAAACGAGCGATTTATTCATTGCACTAAAAATAATTTTTTTAGCAAATTTAAATTTATTCTAGCACTAACTTGTTCATCTTTTTTATATTCTGAATTATAGTCCATCTAATGGCAGCATAGCAAACTGTCAATCACTGAGCCTAAACATTTCTGTTGAAAATGACGCAGTAATTGAAACACTATTAAATACCAATAAGAATTCTTGGCGATTTATTGCAGCGTAAGTAGACGATTTGAAAGGATTTAACCTACCCCCGATAAATGTGCCATTTGTTTCAACTGATTAGTTTCTAGACATATATTTATCTGTATTATTACTTCGTTTTAAATTAGAATATTTGAAATGTAATAGTGTAAATTCATATTTACTTCTGAAACGTTCTCTTCACTGCTCTCACACGCGGGTATACTTCTCGAGTAGAAGTTATGTAATACTCTGCTCAGAATTTCGCCTCTTATCATTTGCTTCTTCTTATCTTCTTATATCTTCTTATCATTTGCTTCTTCTTATCTTCTTATATCTTCTTATCACTTTGCTTTTTATCAATTTTGCATTTATCTCAAAATCTTATAATCTTTATATGAGACGTAATAAAAAATGCAACATAAATGTATATGTCTTTTTGTTTTTGAATAAACTATTATTATTCAGCCACAAAAATGATTCAATAAAATGAAATAAAACATCTTTTACATATTTTAACATTTTCTCAACTAATAACAATGAAATAATATTCTTTAGTTGAAGTATCATATAAATTTACTTCTGTATATATTTTATTGTACTACTTAAGTGCTACAGTATCTTGTTTTAAATGCTGATGTGCATTTACTAATATTATAGTGTTATTTTACTACTATTATTAGTGATGCAACCAGAGCGGGGAACCAGGTTATCCAGGACCCTCCCACCCTTGAAAACCGGTCGTGATTTACAAATCTCAAACGTGTCTACCCAATTCAAAACAGGTGTTTTTGCATACATTTATTTTAGCCCCAAAGTATACAGGATGATTCAAAACTCTTAGGCCAAACTTTAAGGGGTGATAGAACACACCTAAACAAGCACTTTTCGTCATACAATGCATGGTCGAAACTCAAGCGGTGAAGCGCTAGAGGGTGCTTTCCAGTGAACACTTATAAGCGCTGGTTTTCGCACTCGTCGTCATTTCTACTGTGGATTGCAGAACGGATGGATTGTTTCACGAATCAGGAGATGGCGGATATGCATTTCACGTACGGAGCTGCGGACGGGAATGCGAGTGAAGCCCAAAGACTGTACCAGGAGAGCTTTCCAATCAGATGCATGCATGATCATAAAACCTTTCAGCGATTGCACCGGTATCTGTGCGAAACGGATTCCTTTGTCAGCGGCTTGCAGGATACAGGGCGTGCAAGGAGTGTGAGGACGCCACGTGTTACAGAGGAAATTCTACGTAGGGTAAGAGATTGTCCCGGATGTAGCGCGCAAGCAATTTCCCATGCCATAAGTGTGCTCCATACGTGAAATGCATGTCCGCCTTCTCCTGATTCGTGAAACAATCCATCCGTTCTGCAGTCCACGGTAGAAATGACGAGGAGAGCTAAAACCAGAGCTTATAAGTGTTCACTGGAAAGCGCCCTCTAGCGCTTTACCGCTTGAGTTCCGACCGTGCATTATATGAAGAAAAGTGCTTGTTTAGGTGTGTTCTATCACCCCTTAAAGTTTGGCCCAAGAATTTTGAATTACCCTGAATATCTGACACAAAATACAGGTTTAAAAAACAACTATAGAATTCTATTCCATACAGAATATCGATTTCACCTTTTCAATTCAGTGTAATATTTTAGTAATTGGAAACCCTACTCAAGTCTTATTTTCCGACCTTTCCCCCCCTCTAAACTTAAATTTTCAGACCCCCCAGCTGATTGATATACCCTAGCACACTGTACAGGAGATAAGATAAAACTACTGTACCACGATGTCCTTTTTAGGGAATTTAAAACGTGATCATCATCGGTATTAAAAATTAAAAGGTATATTACCCTATTATATTATTAAGATTAAAGACTTATATTATAACTTATATTATTAAGATTAAAGTTCTATCTGAATATTCATAATGTTTGGATTACAGCTAATGTTTAAAAATATAATCGCTGAATTTTAAATGTTTTTTGAGAAAATGTTCACTCGATATGCTGAAAATTATACCAAAATATTATTTCAGGATAATACACTTGAAAAAGTATTATGCATTCTCAAATATCTCTTTGTATCTTTTACAACAAGTCAAACTAATTGATATTATCATTAAATCTTATTAAGGGAGCCTTGTACATTATTAATTTTTCAATCTGCTCTAAAAGTACTTCCGTTTATCTATATATTTGTAGCGTTAACAAGAGATCCATTTATCTGGAGAATTTCAACAGAGCTTTTCAATTTAAATAACAAAAATGATAGAAACATTGTTTTTTTTTTCAAAAGAAAACGTGCTGCATTATAACTATTACATTATATGCATTCAGTACTATGTTACTATTACCGAGCTGTTCATGAATTACGACCTTCCCACATGATTGTCAATGGGAAACTAATTTCAAAGGTCTGTACTTTCTAAGCTAAACATTTCACGGGAAAATGCTACTGAAAACAATTTAAGGATCGCAAACAAATCTCTATAAATATCAATTTCCAGCATCATTCTTTCAGTGCTTAAAAAGATGTATGGTAAAATTGAATATTTTACAGATGCAATGCGTCCTAAGAAGAAATGAAAAAAGTGAAAGGTATTCAACGAATCGTTAAAACTAACTTTTAAAATATGGTGGTGACAAAACGTCTTGAACACATTCCTCGTGGTTTAGTCACACTGATTTCTACATAGAGAATTATTAAATATGCCTAAATTTTATCTCTAATTCCAAGTTTTTTTGTGTACTGATTTGAAAACTGTTTTCAATTTTTTTATTGCTTAAAGCCGTTTTTGTACATAATTACCGAAAATGAATATTAGTGGAAGAGTACATTTCGTTTTTTATGTTCGTATCACGTAGTATTAATGTTCGTTGTAGTTTGTAGTATTCATGTTGTATGGTAGTATACTTAGATCTTTTTTAAGCAACAGGAAATCTGTAACAACTTTATTTTACTGTAACGTCGGCGATGCCTGAGGAGCAATTATTCAGATTCCTGCGATGACCTGTGATCAAGATTATGCACCAGATGATATAAGGTATTTTGAGCATCGTTCACATGAGGTTGGCAATCGACAGCAAGCAGAAAATACAGTTATTAGAGCATTTCTCTCAACTGAAGTCCACCAGTTCAATATCACTGGACAAAAATAAAAAATTCCAAATTAATTTATCCAATTCAGGTTTTTTAACAATATTCCTTCAATGTTTAAATAGTTATGGAATTCCACATATTCAGCAACATCATTGTTGATCAGAATTTGCATCAAAATTAAAGCACAAAAGGCAAATATTATAACAAACCGTTTACCGAAAATAACATAAATATTTGGCGTTTGTGTAATAATTCTTTCTTCTTTCTGCACTTTGAAAGGAATGTTTAAGGTGAGCGAAACAGCGGCGTCTGCGTTAAATATTTCAGTTAAACATTAAATTAATATTATTATTATCGAGATATAGAGATTTTAAATAAAATCTCCATAAAAAGCTTATTTTACAAAGATTGGAAGCTTGAATGTGGCTGCCCATTCTCATATCATGGAAGGGTCCTAATACTTTTAGCACTATAGAATATTTAATAAATATGATCTCCAAGACTTTCCCTGAAATTAAAATTTTTATATGCTTATCCATCGATTTTACTCCTACAATCCTTGCTCTTAATGTATTATCTGAATTTAATTTTTCAAATTGTCAAAAAACATAATAGGTTATCGATTCGACACAGCTAAAGCAATCTCAAAAAAATTTTATAATATGAATGTGAATTAAAATACAAAGAATGGAAAAGGCTTTAAAAAGCATTGAATAAAGCTTCTTTATTAAATATGAAAAACAAACATTTGGAAGAAACATCAATTATTGTTTTACTGTTTTTAAGCAGTTATCACTGCAATCAATTTCGTGGCTCTTATCTTTTCAGTTACATTTTCTTGTAAGCATGAGACATAATAATTAATTTCACAAAAGTATGAATAAGCTTGTCATTAATTTAGTTTTTTTTTTAATTGTTCTTCTAATTGCGAAAATTCATTCTTTGTTGTTCTCGCTTCTTGATTAATGACAGTTATAACAGATAATGACTGCAAGTGAAGTGCTCCAGTAATCTACTTCTCTGTTAGAATAATAAACCAGGAAGTAATTTTGTAATGAAATATAAATTCGGATATGATGCATAAAGACATGGAAAATAGTTTTTGGTGTACAGCTCGTTTCCTTCCGATATTTTAAGATCCAGCATTTGTTTATTTGTTTGTTTATTTCTTTATTTATTTTTTTTTTTTTTATCTTTCCATATTTTGATACCTTTGCAGAAATTTTGAGTAATATATTTTATTTAAAGCTTAACCTTTAAAATTCATTTCTTTATCAAGACGAATTTTCAAGAGTTCACCTAGATAGGGTTTGCAACGTTCAGCTATAAAATAATAATTAATATAATATTCTTCGTCTCCGACATAACTAAAGCAGCTCTAAGTCCTCAGTTCTCCAGTTTATGATGATTAAGTTATTAACTGCTATAGATATATACTCTAATTACGATACAATTCTCTCATAATGTATAAAGATTTATGATTAATAATGATAATTAATATGTACAACCAGAGCTAGAGTGTATTTCGGCGAGGTCTGGTAGAACTTACCGCCGATGGATCTTCTTGTCATGCAATAAAACATTAAACTTTATAGATTAAATTGATAGCAAGATAGAAAATTGTTATTTATATATGACAGAGGGAGATTTTCTAAAATGACAAAAGGTGATATCAATAACAATTTGTAGGCTCTCTCAGGTAAAACTCGAATTGGAAATACATCTTTTATTTCTTGAGCTGGAGTTTCCAATGTTATTATCGGTGTTGAAGCTACAGAAAATTTCGCTGGAATAATATTGCTTTCGCTGAGAAAATCTCCAGTATTTTGAAACTAAGCAAAAATGCTACTTTTTAGATTATTTTTGAAAAATGAGCTACTTTGTCCTCTGTCCTTCTGTCTGTATGTAGCCATTCAAAGTTTTTGTTTTCATAGGGAAATTAAAATTTCTTTTGGTTAGATAGATATTAATGCAATTTTATTTTCTTTGCATAATTTCAGTTTCGACCATTAAGAGCAACAGAATTTGGAAATTGGCAAGATTCAAAATGACTATCGCAAATGATCTATTCGTACTAGAAATTCGAATGGCAGAGTTATGGAAAAGGATTTTTTCTTGACAACAGCGATTTGTCCTCTTATCCTCAAGGTCAAAAATCATATTGAACCATTGAAGAGAAGCTGAAAAAATAGATTATTTGTTTATGTGGTTTTATACTTTTGTAATAAATTAGTTCATTTAAGAATTTTTCATTTCCTCATTTTTACTCTTTTCGAAATGGTCCTAGTATCTCTTATGGGGAAACAAAAATGTTTTCACGGTGGTCGGTTCCTTCATTAAAGAATATGTTTTCGTGGTGGATATTGGAAAAATAATACTTTGAAGTTTAATGACAAAATCAAATATTCTTTTATAGTTAAATATCTGAACGGCACTACTTTTCTTTACTAAAACTTTAAAAGTTGAAAATATAGTCAAAAGGAATTGTTTATTTTTTAATCTATTTTTTCGCAATTGCAAAAAATAAAAGATTATATCACGAGAGAGTTTGAAGTTATCTGTGTTATTTCGAGGCCATCAGAAATAGGCTCAGCTGTCAAAGTCTAGCCTCGAACTCACAATTTATCTGTAGTAGAACAAAAAAAATAACTTTCAATTCCCAAATTAGAATTTTATTGCGAATTTTACTGATGAATGAAATGAGAAAATATGATGAAACTTCCATCTTTAATTAATGCTACATATTAATAAATAATATATGCTTTGGACTGAAACTTGAATACATTACATTTGACTTTATCCTACTGAGTCAGTTTTATTTCCTGAACCACCTCTTAAACTTTTCTTGAAGAATTTATACCCTTGGCTGTGTAAAATAGATATGATGAAATTAATGTAATAATGGTTTGCTGTAACTGAGAGAATGAAAATAAAGAATTTAGAATTTAAAATATTTTTATGAATTTTTAATAGAAAATCTTCAGCGTGAGTTCAAAATAATGTTTAGCAACAAAAATTCTTAAATGAACTAATTTATTACAAAAGTATAAAACCACATAAATAAATTTAACTAACAATTAATCCTTGTGTTCATCATTACGAAGCTAAACCATGAAAATAATACTTCACATTTTCTACCTGTACTTCAAATAGTCCCATTAGAATTCTCAGACTCCACTCAAAGCATAAAGGAAAACTATTTACAATATTTAATAAGTTGCACAATTATCCTTTGAACAAACCTATAGTTAATAAAATTAGCTTTTCTAATCCTTTTTACACATTAAGTTCACTACTCATCAGAAAATAAACACTTCTTATGAAGAAATTAAAGCCAGTCAGCCGCTTGCTCGACTATCATATTGCCTCTTCAGTTTGATCACCAAGTCTCCTGAACAATCTTCGCTAAGATTAACCCAATACTAATTCATTACAAGAAACACAAAATGTACACTTTCAGCAACAACCGAATTTTTTTTTTAAATTCTCCACACCGTTAATGTTTTTAAGTCTGTCTGTTCCAATAGTCTAGTGACGTAATTATCAGGTTGAAGCACAACGCAAGTGTCAATAACACGTCAAATATGGTTTTATTGCAGCACGCTCATCTGTCGTAACAATATTATAACTAGGAAAGAGTTTCCATTTTCAGTCATTGTTCTGATAGGTCAGAAATCAGTCCGTGTGTTTCCAATTAAATTCAAAACTAAAACCTCAAACTCAATTCCCAAATAAGACTTTTGCGTGAAGTAATGATATATAATTTGATTGGGTTGTTTTACCCCAGAGAGGCACTTATTGCACACAATGGGCTAAATGACCAGGTCACAAAGACCCCAAGGGATCAGAAAGCTGTGGGAAAGAGGATCCACTTAACAGCTGATAGTAGACAGGTAAAGCCTCCCATCAAAGGAAATCATCCAGTATGATCTTTAATGGACATGATTTACAGGACATGATTCTCCAGCACACCTTAAAGTCCCATGCGACAGACGGTCCAATTTCTCAAGCACATCGGTATCCTCTTCCTCAGAGAGGATAGAGTGTGAGGGGAGATAAATCTTAAAACCGATGGATTCCGAATTTGGGAACTGCAGATTACAAGCTTGTCGAGCTACCGATTGAGACAACCCCAGCCCGTAAAATTTATAGAGATTATTTTGTTAGTAGACTAATCATATACCAACCCCACATGAAGGATGGGGTATATAGGTGTCGCACGTATACAAAATCAATTGGAAGAACTCCGCTTACAAAAATATATTTCAAAATTTATTTATCTATCTTTTACATTTATTAGTATAATATTAATATGTTATATATATATATATCTAAAATTATTAGCATTATGTTAGTTTTTTTCTTGCTTACTTAGACATTTTTTCACATCTTTCTACGCACATTTTGTATTCCGAAAGAACTACGTTATGAATATAATATGTACATAGATTAATATAACATGAAAAAAGTCATCGATAAAAATATCAATGTTCAAAATTTTGTATTATCATTCTCAGCTGCTAATATATACGCTTTTTTGTGTGTTATCTTTCTGCTGAGATCCCGCTATCCTCATAGACCATCTATTATGGCGTATAAACTGATATGTTCCTGTCAGATCTCTGTGGCAAGCAGCTATCTGAGAATTTTTTTTTTATATTTATTTGACTAGTGGCTCACAAGCCGCATATGACCGGCTACTGCTTTTGTCCGATCCGCGACGACTTATGTTGGTGTCAAAAATTTAAATGACATTTAACATTATTTGTTATTGTTCTTACTGTTACTAATTTGAAGTAATATAATTATTTGTATAATTTTTTCAGTGAAGTATTGTGTTATGTGTGAAGTTAAAGTTCACTGTATTTTACATTGTTAAAATTGGGTAAAGCAGTTAATTTTCAGAAGATATTGCACAAACGTATCGCTAGGACCTAATATGCTTCCGGCCTAACCTGGTGATATTACACTATCGAAAACTGATTGCTTACTATTTTGCTACATCAGATAACTACCATTGTAATATAATTTTGGCATTTGCTGCAATTTTTCTTATTGCGACCCCAAATCTAAAAAACCATCCTTTGTGCGACCCACTGACAGGCAAAAGATGTGCTCGACTGTAATAGACGTTGTTGCGACGAGCTTGGATCATATTTATTTTCATTATGGAGAAATATATTTACCTGCTTGTTGCTAATATAAGTAAAATTAGTAAAATTATCAAAAAAATAATTAAATTCGCAAATACATATTGATTTTAGTTTATTAGAATAAACGTTTTACAGTAAGCTTATAAGAGCTTTGTTGTATTTGTTTTTAGTGTGGTTGTTCGCGATCATCTCAGAAAATTTGAGATGACCGCGAACATCTGAGCAGTAAATTCCTATAATCTGTCGTTATTTCCAAAGCATTTTTTATGTTATTAATTAATTTGTAGAGATTAAATTAGTACTGTTTTCTTATTCTCATTTCGATTCTTTGTTTTTTATATTTTTGAGTGGCACGTTTCTCGTAAAAGGAGATGAATAACTAATTCATAAGTATCCCAAGTGCCTGAGAAGAATATGCACTGGAAGGCTTTAGGAAACAAACGAAAACATTCCATAAAAGTCGTTCACCCTGTTCTTTAACCTGTACGAAACATGCCTTTCCTGCACACGAGACAGTGGATTATAGCGTCCCATTCGAGAAACGGCTGACTTTTGAAATCCCTTTTTTTTCCGGGTCTTTAAAATGATGCATTTGACATGAAATTTCTAGCATTTAAGTTGCGTAAGGTACTGACCGTAAAATGTAAATTTGGATATCAAAAGGAGTCCACTTTATTTTTTTCCCTTTGAAAAAAGAAATATAAACAAATACATATTAACTGATTACAAAATAAATTAAAAAGTAAGAGCTAAAAATAATTATTATATGTATGGTTTTCTAAACTGTGGAAACAAATAATAAGAAACAATGGAATTATGTTAATGATATGTTAGGGACAAAAGTAAAGAAAAATATTGTACCTTCTTACGAGAACACAACTGAATTGGTTGATGACATGATGTTGTACTCAAGAAACAGTGTTTATTTAAAAAATTTTCGATTAGATAAATGTCTATGAAACCTTCAATAATTCCACAAAGTATCATTGTAGAATATGAAACGATACTAAATTTCTGATTAAATGCGAAAATAAAAGACTGAACACTTCGTATATCTATCCACAGGGATCACTAGAAGCCACTCTCTTCGCTTCTTTAACTGTGGGTAGGGGAAATTCTCCTGCTGGGTGGGATCAGAACCCATGACTTTCGGGCAGCATGCCAGGTGCTCAGACAGATGAAATATCGGCCACTGATGAAGGTTTCCTCTGATGTTGTAAAGTCTCATACCCTAGTCTCAAGTAGATATTATGATTGCAGATAAAGTCCCCATTAATTGGAGCTTCTTCAAAGTTGCGCAAAGCACCAGAAGCAATATAACTGCTATTTTTTTACAACTTTCCATGCACTATGCATGCTGGTATATGTTAGTACTCCATAGTCATCTTTTGCATTCAAAGCGATAAAAGACTCAACAAACCAGGAGCAATCTTGATCAGTGGCCGGTAGCTTGGCGGTCACAGCCCTAAGATTGTAGGAGGAAGTCGTGGGTTCGGATCCCATCAAGCAAGCGATAATTTCCCCCCTCTTTCCACTGATAGCAGAATACTACAGCGAAGGCAGTAGCTTCAAATAAAGACTAAAAATTTACTGTTCAAATTTGGCAGAAGTTGTTATTTAAAATGGGAAATTTTTCAGCTACGCATTACGCAGAGTGTGCTTTAAATTTGCATCATTTGGTTTTTTCGGTTGATAATGTGGTTTATTTTTGTTTTGTTGTACGGAACTGACAATCGGAAAAGCTCGTTTAAAATGTTCGCATCCCTTGGTTACCTACATCGTAATGTGTTTTTAAACCTATGTACCAAAAAATATAATACACTTGCAATAAATATAAACAACTCTCAGCTGAAAATTCATGTCGACAATCCGCTTAGTTTGATAAGATTTATCGGAAGCCAGTAGATTACGGAATTCATTTGAAAAATGACGAAATGCCAGGGGAATCACTAAATATCAATGAACTTAATTACATCAGTGTAGAGAATCTAACCAATCAGCAGGAGTATTAATATATATTAAATTAGAAACATATTCTTTTACCCAGCTAAGTTTTCATATGTTAAGTGCAGAGGTAAGTGCATCTACACATAGATAATATTAATTTGTCTATTATTCTAATGTATAGGTCTCATGAGCACACAATAAATTTTTTTAATGAAGAATTTCAGCAGAAACTACATACATTGAGATAAATAATATTCTTTTTATTGGAGATATAAATATAGATGTTTTAAAAGAATCTAGAGAAGTAAATGATTATTTAAATATAATGAGTGAGAATGGTTACTGTCAGTGTGTTAGGTCACCTACTAGAGTAAGCAAATATAGTACAAGTTGCTTAGATCATGTTTTTATAAAATCTAATTGGGATTTGGGAACTGAAGTGTACATTATTGAATCCTCATTTACTCATCATTATCCACATTTACATATATTATTAGATATCATTATACATTTGATAGATATTATTATACATTTGAATCAAGTTAATCTGAATACAGTGGGGAAAGGACCAGGAATTTCAACTATAGAAACTAACGATTTTGTTAATTATTATTAATTTGAGGAACATGTTAAAAGTTTAGATTTTAGTGATGTGTATAACAATTGCACGGATGTGATGTTGCATATGACACCTGGTATAAAATGTTTTTTTGTACAGAAAAATATTTATGTAAAATAAAGAAAAAAAAAGAAAGAGAAAAAAAATTGGGTTACAAGTGACATAATTACATTAATTAATAAAAAATAAAAATTATATCAAAAATATAAAAGATATCCAGGGAAACAGAATATAAAATATTTTGTGCATATTTAAAGGCAGAATTAAGGAGAGCTACAAATAATTATTATATATATGATTTTCAAAACTGTGGAAAAAAATAAGAAGAAACAATGGAATTATGTTAATGATATGTTAGGGACAAAAGAAAAGAAAAATATTGTATCTTCTTACGAGAAAACAACTGATTTGGTGTGAATAGAAATTTTATTCAAGGCATTACACATCTGAACCCTGAAATTGATAATCAATATAGATTATGTTATTCATGTGATATAAATTGTACATCGCAATCTATTTTTATGGAAAATACGAATGATGTAGAAATTGGTAAAAAACTAGCAGCAATGAGTAAGAATAAAGCCTCTGGGTATGATGGTATTACAGTGTCCATGTTACAAATTATTGTTAAATATAATTTACATTTTTTTACTAATTGAATTAATTTATCACTACAACATGGAAAATTTATTGATCAACTAAAATATGCTTTATTTTCTCCGATTTACAAATCGGGTGATAAACAATTGGTTGATTAATTATAGACCGATCTCATTGTTGTCAGTGTTTTCTAAATTATTTGAAAAAATTATTAAAAAAGACATGAATTTTTTAAATCAACATAGATTTTTTTCCAAGAACCAGTTTGGTTTTAGGGAGAGTAAAAACACTGAACAATGTATTCTGAAACTATCGGAAGGTATTTATAAAAGCATTGATGCGGGTAAAGAAACATTGAATCTGTTTCTGGATCTACAAAAAGCTTTCGATACAGTAGATCAGGAAATACTGTTAAAAAAACTCTTTGCCAGCGGTATAAGAGGACATGTTTATAATTGGTTTAAAAGCTACCTTTTAGCAAGAAGTTAGGAGGTAAAAGGGAATAGGGAAATAAGTTCGTTTAGGGAAATTTAAAAAAAAAGTGTACCTCAAGGCTTCGTATTGGGTCCCATTTTGTTCCATATTTACATTAATAACATGCGATTTACATTTAAGAGGATCATTAAAATGTTATGCCGATGATATTGCAATAGTTTACGCAGCAGATACTATTTTAGAAATAGAAACAAATGTAGAATATGATCTTTTAAAAATACATAGGTGGCTAGTTTTGAAGAAATTAAATTTGAATATTATTAAAAGTAAATTTCTTTATTCTAAATTACTTAAAACACATACTTTAATAGAAATTAAATATCATGATGTTAATTGCCTTCTTAATCCCAATTGTATATGCCCTATATTAGAAAGAAAGAGTACATAATTACAATTATTTGGGGGTTGAAATAGATTCTTCTTTAAAATGGAGGACTCATTCAAATAAGATAACATAGTGATTAAGGTACATATTGTTTAAATTTTATCATATTCAAAAAATAGTAAATAGGAAATTTTTAACAGTACTATATTATGCCTGGGTTTACTCTATTATACAGCATGGTTTGTGTAGTTGGGGATATATAATGTTTATGATATTAATTTATATAATTTATTTATGGTACATAAAAAATATTTAAATTAGTGTTCAATGTTAATTTTTCTATTTTAGACCCGTCCACTTTAGTTTATTTTCATCATATCACAAATATTTATATATACAAAATTCTATCGTTTTTATATGAAAATAAGCAATGGGTAGAGACTAACCGCTTTGAATGCAATTTACGAGTGAAAGGAGTTATGTTTGAAATACCGTTAGCAAAGAAGAATATTCTCCAGAGGCACTTCGCTTATTTGACACCAAAATCATACAATTCGTTACCACTGAATATGAGAAATGAAAACAATTTGACCGTCTTCAAAAATAATTTATATATACATATACTAACAGTTATGAATTGTACTTTACGGTCAATCGTTTAAATCTTTTATTTATAATTAATTAATATATTTTCTTTTATTATTGATGTATCAAGTTATATTAAGAATTGAATGTTATTCTCATTACTGGTTGCATAGAGTTTTAACATGATATTGCTAGTTAAAACGGAACCTGGACGGGCAGATTAGCCCCTTGGTTTCGGCATGTAATAACTAAATTTATGTGTGTGATTTTTATTTTTCTTGCTTTATTTTTTGCTGGTTTTGAGTATTTATGTTTCCACCATTGTTATTATCACATGTATCAAAATTTGTGATATATATGTATGGATTATGAATGGAAATAAATCCTGCTACTACTACTACTACCTGTGACATTATGAATTAACGACTGATTTAGTGCTGTCAATAAATGTTAATGGAAATGACGTATACAAATGATTAAACTTCAAATATTCTATTATTTAATATTTTAAATATATAGCCTTTTTCATGCATCGATTTTTGTCATTTTGAATTGATTACATAATTAAATAAGGGAGGCTTTTTTGCCCAAACTTTATCATAAGTTGATACGCTAATCAAAAGAGTTTCCATAGTCCACATTTACAGTAAGCTTTCATACTAAAAGTTCTGTAATAGCTGAAGTAGCACGAGATACCCAAAGGGAGAATTACTACAAAACAAAATGTAAACTTGATCTAAGTGAAGTTCTCTTTTGTAATATGTAGTAATATATTACGGCTAGAGATTATACTACAAAAAATATGAATAATTTTACCGAAATCGTAAATGTCATTTGTGTGAAAAATCGCTATTTAATAAATATATATATATATCACAGATCTTTAAATACTCTGTTACATGGTTCATATTTTCAACACCACTGGTCCAAATGAATATAATCTTAATCATAAACTCTCGACTCACTAGCTTGAAACGTTCAGGCCATTTATAATCGCACAGACAGACAGCATCACTAAATCCTCTTTAGCCCAGAATTCGTGAAAGATGCTTCTAATTGGAAATCTCAACATCGGCAATTGTCTTCAGTTTACTTACGAAAAAGCGGAAAAAAAGTCATATACGGCACTCTTGTAAATGTATCCTACAGATGTTGTTATATTGTGTGATTACTTATTATTTAATTCAACGGTATTGAGTAATTTACTCTTCGAATCTCTTTTCTCTTTATATTCTCGTATAACCTTGCTATTAATTTAGTTTAATGAATTGTTTTTGCATTCGAGAATAATCAGAAATTAAAAAAAAAAATATGTTTAGAGATTCTTATCACCAAATTCATCTAAATCAAAAACTCATAGATTTTTTAAACCCATAAACACTCAACGTTTCAGATTATTACAAACATCGAATTTGGGTCATGTTAGACTGTTTTTATAAGTATTACAATTAGTATTAGTCGTCTTCAAAATAATCAAATAGCTCTTGTTAAAATATGTTTCATCGCGTGGACGCTTTCTTTAATATAATTTAAAGGAGAGAAACGTATCCATACAAAAGTAGGTTTCTTGATTCCCATTTCATTACAGTTCAGTGAAGTTCAAATTCAATCTGTGTTACCACAAAATGTGAAAGTAATTTTTCAAAGCATCCCCGTAACAGGTCTGCCTGATTACAAGTTGCATTGAGCATTGTGTAGCTGAAATTACGCTTCTGTTGTGGGGCACAACAGAAGTGTAATTTCTTGAAAATAGGCATCTCGGTAGTTTAGTTGCGATTCTATGCGAGGTGGCGTCTGCTGCTCTTTGAAAGATTAAGCTTGTGTCAGTTGGCGCACTGCGAGAACGAAAACAAAAGTGGGTAGTTCCATATTGTACTGCGTGGTCATTTGTTGCGCCATTAAGTTACTTTTGTTCGTAATAGCTTTTCAGCACACGATTGATATGCTCGGTTTACTCCCACAAGCTTAGCAGACTGTGTGATGTTTATCTTTATTCCGCCACTAAAGACATCTGGCACGGCTGCAAAAGAGCATTCCTCACAGCAGTTGTTTCAGAAAAAAGAAGTCCTGCTAATCGAGCAGCAACTATTGTACATAATTCTTTTGGAATATGTAGCCGTCTGTGCCTAATATCATACGAACAGTTTTCTCTATACCCAGCTGCTTATTGGATTTTGATAATAGTTCAATAGGTATTTTACGTCTTGGTGATTCTGATAAACTAGTCAGTGGTATATGTACATATGCAACTAGTCAGTGGTATATGTACATATGCAACTAGTCAGTGAAGTATATACATATGCATCGTGCAAATAAATTTATACCATTATCGCATTCACGACTAGAAAATTTCCCACTCTCATATTGTTAAGGATAAAGAAGAATCTTGATTAATGAAAAAATTCTTCATTTCATTATCTAAATATCCTTATCTAGATTATCTAGAGATCTGCAGATTCTGGTAATGGCTTATGTTCAAACGAATCATCCTAATGCTCTTTACCTTTCATCAATTTGTCTTAGTAGAATTTTCTCGGCTGGTTTCTGGATTCCTCGCTGTAGTTATTCCACCATATCTTCCTACACGATGGCTGATCATAACGACTTATGGTGCCAAAATAAAAGATTGTGACTTAAGAATAATAAAGGCGATAGTTAATTTATATCCGTCCTCTTTCCCCTCCTATGAAATAAAAAAAGTGGAAATGTGTAAAAAAAAAGTCCCACTATATCTTCGCAATCCGACATTCGAATTTGACATGAATGATGAATTAATTAAGAGGGATACCCTTGTTTACAATATATCTTATTCAGCGTGTGTACGTTAAATTTAGATATAGAATAGTTTCAGTAGCATTAAATATTTTTCTACTTGAAGTACTAAGAAAGGATGTGTAAGAGGAGATGCAAATTATGGGTCGTGTCCACCATTGGGGTCCGAAGTCTTTGGAAATGGTCACAGCCCATAGAGTTTTAACTAGGAATTTTCGTAAAGTGAGAGCATAAAAAATTATGCTTTGAAATGTATCCACGTCATAAATGAATTATAATAAATGAACAATTAAATAATTCTGCTTAATAAAAGTTCAAAGAAACAAAAGTTTTTTCACGAATAGAGAAATTTTTGTCATTTTATTTCAAATTCATCACATAGCGAATTCCTCGTTGAAATTAAATATAATATATTAAATAGCAAATATAATAATTTAAGCAAAAGAAATAACTACTAAAATTTTGTTTCATATTTAATTTACATACATTGCCATTTTTTGGCGTCTAAAGGAGCCTCGGAAAATGTTATTCTGTTGTATTTTAATATGCCTAGAAAGAAAGTTTTAAAAACTGTGTTGTAGAGTAAACCCTCGTTCAAAAATAAGTTACTTTGCTAATAAACCTCTCTTTCCATCGAACACAGTTGAGTGAATACTTAAAATTTGAAAGAGAAACGAAAATAATTTGAGTTTTTACTTACATCCACTTTCTTTTTAAGTGGGGATAGAATACGAAAAGATATCGAAAACATCGCCTCTTACTAGGATTTGAAGAGACGAAAAATATGAAAGCTTCATTTTCTGTATGAAAGCACCTTGCAATATTGTTTGTTGTATGTTTGTGTTTTTTTTCCCTTCTCATACATAACACACGACTCTTTTTTTAGCTGAGCCAGAAAAGAATAAAGAGAAGCCAAATAGGAGAAAGATTAGTTTCAGTTGTTTTGCCTATGAGTGGCCTTTTTAAACACAAAGGGCTAAATGGCCAGGTCAGCAGGACCCAGAGTATCAGCGAAGATGGTGGAAAGGGATCCATTGTATAGCTTTTGGGAGACAGAGAGAAGCCTCCAGTCAAAGCCATCCAACATGTTTTAAACGTGAACAGGATATCGCTGTCCCGCACCAAGCCGAGGTCGGGGTCACGGCTTTACGTTCCAGACTCCGACGAACGTCGTCCATTCCAAGCTCAACGGTATCCCGCTTTGACTGAGCTTACGGTGAGGAGTAGCGGAGATAAATCCGAAGAGCAGTGAATATTACAAAATAATGCGACGTGATATAACAATGTTTTGAATGCATTGTCAATTATTTATTTTGATAGGATTAGGCAATATACCTTGGCTATTGTGTTCAGTAGTATTCCAAGCAAACCAAGAATATTGGGTTGAATATATAAGTAGAAAATTAATACTGCATATGAAATGTGAAGTACTTTGTAATATAACATAAAAAATTTAAATGTAATCATTTGGAACAGTTTATTTTTACTTTCACAAAAATTCATGCAAAAATTCATCAAACTAAAAAAATTACCTCTGATTGATATTTGTTGAAATACGCAGACAAGTCTAAAGCACTGTTAAAGGAAATGAATCTTTTGTGCATGGGATATGATTGTAGGAAAATGCTGAGAAATTTTTAAGACAGATGACGTATCCAAGGCAATGGATATTTCCAAGTATAATTGTTTGACAACCTTGTGGGTTATTATTTGACAACGAACGCAATTAACACTTGAAATTAGTTTCGTTCTAATAATGGATATTTTAAACCAGAAATCAATCGGTGCCGAAGTAAGCGATTGATTTCTAGTCTGTCATTCTGACCACTATTTGACCTTGAATGTGACACTAGATCTGAAAAATTCCTCTTATTTCTTAGTTCTGTCAGAAATAGCCCTATTCACAAATTTTAACTCTCCAGTACCGACATGTGGAGTTTGACGTCAACAGATCCATCTCATCAAAAAGTTGGCATAATTTCTGAGATCTGTAACTCAAAATACCCCCAGGCACCAATGTAAAGCCATATAACACAGATAGATTTATATCTGACCTTTGACCTAAAGATCTATCACATCCAAAATTTAACAACATTTCTGAGATCTATGACTGAAAATACCCCAGGAACCAATATTTAGTTTTCTAGCACTGATAAATTAAATTTGAACTTTACCTGAAAGTACATTCCGGATCTGAAATTTCGTAACGTTTTCAACATCTATAAGTCGAAATATTCGAATATCCAAAATGTCACGTTTCTAGCACTCATAGATCATGGTTTGACCTCTACGTGACCTCCATTTGGCTTTGAAGAACACGTCGGTAGCAAAGTTTGAATTTTTCCCAAAACCTTCAACCCAAACTACCCCCTATGTAGATATAAGTTAAGCAGCTGTCATGTGTTTCATATAAACCAGTACATAAGCTGGAGTTCTAAAGTACAATGATTGAACAGTAATAAATACATTATATACTTTACTTAAACCTTATATTTTACAAACATTATCCCTTACCTAACCTTTCATTAGTCTCTCAAGAAACAAAGTTTAAAAGAGTAAATTTTTCTTTTACTTTTTATTGTGTAACAAGCAAATTACTTGAAATACTTTTTCTCCCATAATGAAAAGCGTTTTCTACGCGTTTGATATCCCAAGTGAAATCAAATACTTTGAAAAACAATCTATTTTACAAAATAAAATGCTAAATAACACAATACATAAATTCGACGATAAAACTGTTTCATGCGTAGCAATTCTTTTATTTTGATTTTCAATTCATACTTAATTACTGAGGCATTATAAAGTTAAGAAACATTTCTCTTTTAAATAGCTAAACATCGATCCTTCATAATTCGCAAATTTAAACAGCAGCAAAAGAAATAAAAATCAAGCTCATTATGTAAGTATTCTCTTGAGTATTTATTACCATACACATTTGTTAGAGAGCGCAGTAACAACTGGATTGGCAGCGTTTCAATTACGACAACAAAATTATGATAAGGGAATAACAAAAAAGTTTCTTATGTTATTTAAGAATCTTAAGTACATTATATTCCAAGGCTATTTTGAAAATAAAAGAGAAAAAAAATCAATTTCAGCCATTTTTCTCACGTTTTGTGCTTTATGAAACAGTCTTCTATTTAGTTTTTAGTCAAATATTTTTCCAGAATTTTAGATTTCTTACTAAACATAATTGCAGTTTGTTGTGTTGTTGGAAAGGTCATCGAGTTGTTAATGTATAACTCCAGGATTAGAAATCAAGACATCGCTTCATTATCCAAACAGAGTAGAAAAAGTGTCAAAATTATATAAACTCTCTAGACATTTATGATAACGTGGTCAAAGATTGTGAAATTGAAACAATGATTTATTGTTGTTTTTTCACAAGCAATGTTATAATTCAAATAATATAAAACTCATATGTAATGATACTAGAACAGTCCTGCCGTTTTTACAGGTGTTTGATAGATAAAACGGAGGAAGGGCAAAACAAGGAATTAAACGGATATATTTTTTTTATTAAGAGTTAGTAAATAGAAATATTTACATCCGATGTATACGTTATTCACGGCCATCTGCAAACCAAATATATTTTATAGGCCAGTTATATAATTACGCATCTTTTATGTAATATGTATAAAAATATAGAAACGTCCTTTTCCGATGTCCATGTAACAACAGTGTATCTTTAATGATGTCCCTGTAACATCCATTTATAGATATAAATATGGTATTTATATGTTAGAAAAGTGCTATACATTGCTACTTCCAAGGTGTCAAGGTTGATAATATATTGCATTTTTAATATTAAACAGTGATATAGAGTTTTTATTTAAAACTTTAAACTAATGTAGTGTTTTATTGAACTTATTGTTTGAAAACCTTTAGAAATCTTTCCTCTAAGCAACACTTTATAAACAACATTGTGTTAAGGTGATGTTATAGCGCTTAAAGAGTTGAAAACTAGGCTAATGCATTGGTAATCGTATAATTCACCAATGATTGTGATAATTAATTTTATGAAATATATCAGATTCTTCTGACACAGGTGGTACTTAGCAACTGCAGCTTTCGTAGTTTTTCTTGTACCTCTTTCGGTAATTGGAAAGCAATGTATTACAGACAGCTACTATATACTCTTTAATCCACTCAGGATCACGGAATGGCCCCATTCTTCTAGCTAAGATCTGCGCCATTGCATAGAATGCTATTTTAATTTCAATAACGGTCACAACGCACAATAATGGTTTTATTCAGCAGATGCAATATTTTCTAAAGACTGCAATTTTTCTTCTCTAATTTCAGATTTTAATGGAAACTGTTAGAGAAACCAGCAAGTAATTTGTACAGTGTCTGTTTGAGTTGTACTAATTTCCAAACAGTCGCTATGATCCCTTTGGGAACCGCAAAGAAAAACAAATATGGACTTTGACTCCCACCGGAACAGAGAATCTGAACAAGTAGAAATTAGTGAAGTGATATATCCATTGCTTTCAAAACTGGCAAAGAGCATAATTCTGCCACAGAACAATGCTGCTGTATTCAGCAATTTGAAGATGGTAAAAACTGCACTCAGATCGTATTTAGAATATCCACTGTTGAATGATTTGTTACACTGCAGAATAAGATAAAATTTGAGAAACATTTCAATCTAACTGATGAACTGGGAAGCAATAAATAGATAATTACATTCAGTGGCAAAGCGTCCATGGAAGCAAGGGAAGCAATGATTCTCTTAAAATTATCATAAACAAAAAAATTTATAAATTAAATATATATATATACACTTTAACGTAAAAGTAAAAGAATTTCCTTAACTTTAAGAAGTTTATTCTAGCATAAATTTCATATTTATACAATATTATTCGAGTTTCCCTGTTATATTATACGGTATTTAGCACCAGTTTCCCAGGCTAGTTGAGCTAAGAGAGTATGAAGAATGTCGCTTCATCGCTACTGTATTGGGCACAACGGAAGTCTCCATTTTCCATATTCAACCCAGCAGAAACCATTCTTATGGACTCAACCAACAGAAATTTTCGTGATGAACTCAATTCATCTTCTCGCTTTTTAGGTTACGTCATACTTTTCTCACTAACGCTAGAGCAGTGCTGCCCAACTTTTCTAAGACCGCGGGACATTTTTTCTTTTGCCAATATTTCGCAGGCCAAAAAAAAAGAATAGGATAGGTAATTGAAACGTCAGTTCATGTCACCTCAAAAAGTTATTTTGTTTATACGAAAAATAATAAGTAATAAATAATAAACCTAAAAAAATCTCAAAAAAAATGTTTTATTTATACGAAAAACAAGTAATAATAATAATCAAAAACCTCAAAAAGTTATTTATACGAAAAATAATAAGTAACAATAATAATCAAAAACGTAAAAAATGTTTTTTATTTAAACCAAAAATAATAAGTAATAATATACCTCAAAAACCTAAAAAATATATTTCATTTATACGAAAAATAATAAGTAATAATAAACCAATATAAATTTTCTAAGCATTATCATATATTTAATAAATTTAATGGGAGCACTGTGACCGTAGTTGATGGGCAATAATTTCTTTTACGTCCATATCGATATTTGTTGTTGCGAGCCGAAGTATATGTTCAAGTGTAGAGTCTATCATGCATTTACTCTATCTTGATGTTATATATGTTATATCAGAAAATGCGCGCTCGGAGGAATATGTACTTCCGAACATAGAAATTATTTGGAGTCCAAAATCTTTCATTTTTGGATATTTTTCTTTAGGCAAAAGTTTGAACAATTCTATTCCAGTTTCTCTATTAGATGAAATAATTGGGTCGGACTGAAGGTCACATAATTCCGTTTGATATTTAGATTCTACGGTGCTAATATCAATATTTAATGAATTACTGAATAAATTTAAATTTTGTTTAAGGTCATCAAATTGAGAAAATCTTCTATTAAAATCTTCAATTAGGGTATCTGATTTTGGAACAAAAATTTCAAAATTAATTGTTTCACTAAGTTGCTTCATTTCTTCGTAGAACTCTTTACAAGTTTCAAAATGAATTAAATTGTTTTCCTACAAATTTGACTTCAACAATTGTAGTTTGTTTCTAAATCCAGTAACATGATTATAAAGACAGACAACGTTTTGATCTTTTCCTTGTAAGGATTTATTCAAGACATTTAAATAATCTGTAATGTCTGTTAAGAAAATAAGTAAGTATTGAAAATTTTCATCAACAAAGCTTTTTATTAAATCTTCATCGGTGCCCACTTCTGTGAAAAAAGATGAATTTCTTTTCGAAGTGTAAAAAACCTCTTGAGGCATTTTCCGGCATTTAACCAGCGAATATTATTATGTAAAAAGCAGATCGCTATACTCAGCATGCAGTTCGTCCAAAAAAGCTTTAAATTTTCTGTGTGTAAGAGAACGATTTCCGCCACAAATTAAATTGGTAATTTTGACAACCTTTTCCATTACGTCGTTTAGTTTCAGCGAAATGCCAAAATACAGTGAAACATTCGACAATACATGCCATATGGATGCGCAGTGAGAGCGATTCGTGCTCTCTTAGATGTCTCTTATTACTGCAGCTTCGTAAAAACATTTGTTTGATGTTGCCGCACCGCTCTTAAAAGGTTTCAGAAGTTTGCCGAAATACTAAAAAATTTTATAGAATAACTAAGTTGAAGATTGCACATCAAGTAATATAAGTTGACAAAAAATTATAAGGTGGATTAGAGATATTTATTTAAAATTTAAAATGAAAACTTGATTTTGTTCGCGGGATACCAAATTCCTTGTGCGGGCCGCTAGTTCGACAGCGCTGCGCTAGAGGTTCGCTGAAGTTTTCACTCTATAATTAGATTCCGCCATTTACCGCCGTAGAGTGAAGTCAACTTGAATTAAACAAAGGTAAGTGTGGTAATTTTTAATTATTTTTTAGGAAAAAAATTAGTAATTCTCCTTTATCCTTACCTGCCCTATGTCCAGTTTTCACTCATTCCAAATTATAAAATAATTTCTTAATTAGTAATGCTTTGTCAAGAAAGTTAATCGTGTTTTTTCGTTCAAATACCATTTAACCTAATTGCCTCGATGCATATTTGCCGAAGAGATTTATAACTTTAGTGGTACATTTTACTCTTCTCATCATTATCGTAATAACTAGAGATACATTTATTACCACTACAGGTATAATAAAAACATAAATAAAAATATTCAATTTTTTGGGACATAGTGGAGTACCAAATATGACCTTTCGACAAGGCTATACTCAGTATATATGAAAAATATAACTTGTGAAACATTTCACTCACATCAAGGCTGTAATCAATGTATTATCGTTCGCTAAGCTTAATGTTGTATCGCTCCACACACTGTATTGCACTATATTCAAATATCTGTAATTAGATGCTTTGATAACTTTTGAAAGTGTACATAAGCGTGTAAAAAAAACTCGAAAGTTATCTAAATAATTGTTGAAATATTTGAAAACAACCTAGAAGCAGTGCTCTGATACAAATTTATTAACAACCGGGTCTGTAGGACTATATTATTTTACTTAACTCATATTTTAACATAGAAAGACACGAAAAGGCATCTAGTGAATATTTTCGTATATAAAAATCAGCTTTCAACTAGGTCGACATACTTCTTGTAAATGACATTGCCACGCGCTGGCTGATACCGGAAGTGATTGCCAGATATTAAGTTTGTGCGCAAACTTTTGATCCTAAAGTAACAAATTTATATCAGAACTGTGCATCGTTTAGCTTTTTTTTTTCGGTGTTCACAAATTACTATTGAACGACATATTGTATGTCGCAATAATGATTGAATTGGCAATTTTTTTAATCATACCGATATAATGTGTGATGTTGCCCACTTTTCCTATTTAAGCAATGTTTGCTTATACCGATGTTTCTTGGAACTCAGCATACGCTGTATTGTACTGTCTTTAAAGTTCAATTCGTTATCTATAATATAATCTAGGTCAAACTTGAAACTAATTTAAACATGATTTTAAGTTCTAAAGGACCGAAATATCGAAGTGGCAGGAAAGTTTAAAACAATTCACATAAAATATTCCACCACGTTACAAAAGCGATTGTTTAGAGTGAAATTTTAAAATGTTATTAATATTTCTCATTGATTCGGCATTCAACTAGTATGATTCTTTTCTTAATGTATTAATAAACGAAAAATTTTAAGTACTGGATCTTTGCATTTGTAATGAAGCTACGCTAAACGTTTCTGGTAGTATTTTTAATTCCAAATAGCATTAACATTAAATTTTGTCATAAAACGATTTTAATTAATATTATAAGAATAAAATAACTGATTTAGCGACATTCATTTCAGTATGTGATGCGTTTGATTATTATTTTTTTTCCACAGAGGGTTGTTGCGGGTGCGGATTCGAAAACCTGAGACAGAAAATCATCTCCCTTCTCACTAAAACGGTCTCCTTTGGTGGTTTGCACACATTGTTTTGACATCCCAATCAAAATTCTCATTAGCTCTTTGCGTTTAGGCATGTGGTTGGGGGTGTTATAGCGTACCAGACTTGTTTTCTGACGTTCGCAGGCTCGAGTTCCAATTGTGATTTATTTCCCTTAACCCACACATATAGTTCGCTGAGAGAACTGTGGACACCAACAGGTTCAGAAAATCTGCCGTCCGTCGGATGAGGCTTAAGTTGTCACACTCTATTCAGGTCAAGTTTTACTTCCGAATGACAATTATTTGGCACAGAATGGGGTAAATGGCCGCACCCAGAAGGCTCAGAGAAGGTTGGGAGAGGGGACCCATTGTACAGCTGTTAAGAAACAGATTGTAGCCTCCCTGTCAAGGCCAACCAGTGTGCTCTTTAACATCTACAGGCTTTGACACTCCCGCTCACAGTATCACGTCTAATGTCCCTTCCAATGGGCAGCTGCCTTTCTAAGCCAATGGGCGTCCATTACCGACAAAGGACAAGGATATCTGAGGATATGAATCTCAAAACTGGTCCAGGTACGATTTAAACCTGCAACTGAAAATTACGAACCTGGCGTGTTCTGGTCCAGTAATTTTGAAATATCGTTTACCAAAAGACCATTCCGAGTTAGTTGTAATGTTGTAAACCCCCTCTAGTATTAGGGCGGTCCAACAATTTTTGACCGTGATTCGTCAACTCTGCCAAGGCTAAGGCAGCCCCTTAACCCAAGATTCAAATCAACTGACATTCAACAAATGAAAAAGGGATATAATCCGTATTTAGCAATTAAAACACAACATTTATTACAAACTTACTATTTTTGACATTTTACTCATACAATTCCTCCCATCTTTGGGGTAGTTTCCAAATAAGCAGCCCTTTTCAATCAAGGGTAACCTTTGTAGTGGTGGAGACTAAAGTTCATCAAAGTCCATAATAAAAACACGAGCCACTAGCTCTAAAAGTCTTTATAGTCCATGGTTCCCATTTGGGGCAACGTGGCGGCTGTCAGTAGAAGCGCATTAATGTGGAACAAAACTCAGATTTAATTGTGAAAAATGACCCCTACCTTCTTTCATGCTGTCGTTGCTGGAGCATCGTCCTTAGGCCGCTTGGCCGGTGATTGAGGCATTGTTGAGTTCGTACACTATATGCAGAAGTTGACTATCACCTCTGAGAGTTCAGACAAGAAGAAGGAGGTATGCACGTCCTCGCCAAGACTGTTCACTCTTTCCAACTATACTTATTGTCGCGACCTCTGGCAGAGGTCAGCGCGTAAGCTGACGCGGCTGTCGTTCAGTGGTCAGGGTGGCCAAGGCAAGGATGATGCACTTTCCCCGTGGCCTTTGATGCTGACTGCGACTCTCAAGTCGCGAAATTTCTATGCCGAAAGCGAGAACTCGTCGTCTGGTTAAACTGGCGTCAGGGAATTTCGCAGAACTGGATGGCAAAACAAAAGTCTTTGTTCCCAGCATGAAAAACGAATGTTTGCGAACATTTCGGCCCACAGTCGTGTCCACAGGATAAGATCTCTGTGGGCACGACAGTGCTTTCCCCCAATGACGTCACTGACCACATCCCCTTCCGTTTAGGTAACTTCCAACCACGCCCTTTATAGGTCCCCACTACTACCCCCTTATTAATATTCATAATTTACCACATACTTTATTAATTGAAAAAATCCTTAATTTAAACTCCCTTATTCCTTAAACACTTACCAAAAGTTCCGCCCCTCTTTTTAAAACCGCACTTTTATTGAAACACTTATCAAAATCACCATCCCCATTTATTAAAACTCCTTTATGAATTAAAACACTTATCACAGGTTTCGCACCTCTCGCCCTTTGGCGGCCATCTTCGATTACCAAACTATAATCTAGTTATTAATAAAAAAACGCTTTATTAATATGTGTCCCCCTTAATTAAAATACTTATTAAAAGTTCCTCTCTTTATTTAAAAATTCTTATTTTAATGCGCTGCTTTATTAAAACATTATCAAAAGTTCTACCACCTTTATTAATATGCATCCCCTTAATCAAAACGCTTATGAAAAGTTCCGCCCCGTCATTAAAATATTTATAATTCCCTTTCTTACAACACTTATCAAAAGTCCCCCCCCCCTTGCCAACCCTTCTCTCAGTACAGCGCAACCATTTTGGTTGATGTTAGTGACAAACACAATTTTCGAAATGTCCACCGACGGCCATCTTGGATGATGTCACTGACCACACAACATTCCATACTGACATGACATTTTACAACACAATTTGAAAACTCTTTATCCCCTATATCAAAAGTTCTACCCCCCTCTCATCCCTTTGGAGCCCATCTTCGATGACCAACCTGTAAATTCGTTATTCACTCAAAACTTTCCCCCTTCAATAAATTCCTTATCATTTAAAACTCTTAGCAAAAGTTCCACCCCCTCACCCAACGACGGTCATCTTTGGATGATGTCACCGTCATCTCTCTGTTTCGGTATTGAATCAAACATGATGTGCTACAACATGTTTTGGAAAAATTATTCATCCCCCTCACACGCTTGAGTGCCATTTCAGACCCAACTCGAAATTTCTCTAAGACCAGAGATGTCGCCCGTTGGCAGTAAACAACTCTTATTGCCAAATTCGCATTGACAACCCCCAATTCAACCCCTTTTGTTGCAGGACATCACAGCAGATATGGTGTGCTACGGAATGTTTGGGAAATAATCTTCACACTCTTATCAAAATTTATTAACCCAACTCCCCTTTATGGTAAAGCAGTAGGAAGAACACCACACGTCTTGAAATTTCCCTTCGCGCCCCGAAACCTCCTTATTAAAATTAGTCTTTTTCTTGTTGCAGGGTGATAAAATAAGACATTTGTGTTCAGACATGTATTAACGCGTGAGGAACACATTTCACGTCCCCTATCGCGTCAGAACTTGTTTAGGAACGATGAAGAGAAAAACAAAAAAAATTAAATTCTTATTTCTGTCATGTCTCAATTCATTACTCTCCGTATCTTCATATTAATACTAAACCATTTCAAAGACCTACCCACACGAATCAGAGATAAAAAAAAATCCATTCTTTCTTAAAATTTTTAATCCTCTCCCAATTTATTACCTTAGTTTGGCAACACGAAGTGTTGCGTGTACGCAACACTGGGAAGAAATGGGTTAATACTAAGCCATTTCAAAGACATCGTGATTGCATCAACACAAGAATCACAGATAAAAAAATAAACTTCATATCTTATTGTTACAGCATGTTTTATTACTAAACCGGCTCAAAGACATTGTGATTGGATCAACAATAGAATAACCAAACAACTAACCTTTTTTTATTCATGATTTCTAATTCCTGTTTATCCATTACGGGATTTAGTCTTAAGTTTAGAACTATTTTTTATTCATAATCCAACACAAAATTTGTTTATGCCAAATATTATTCTTTCCTAAGAAGTAACGCTACTCAGTAACTTTTTAAAAATCGATAACAAAATATTATTTCTTTCTCGGAAGAAAAAAATCATTTTTAAAAAATCTTCAATTACAAACACTTTTAAAAATCGTACTTTCCACCGTTTACTGGCGAACGTATGATCACAAGAGCGTTCATCACACTGATGAATTTTTATGTCGTGTTGCGACTCCTTCTTAATACACGTACATGCGTGTGATTAGTTCGTTACGTTTGTTCACAGGGTCAGATATTTAGTAGTCTTCATTGGATAAAATTATAATTCTGTAAAGACATTTTTACATTGCTGAGTTCAAAAAAGGGTACTACCTGTAAAAAATAAGTTGGCAATGCTAAAAGTAAGAAACAATTCATACTTTGCGTGTAGCCTTGCGTTGCGTCTCAAATATTTTAAAGCATCTATCTTTAATTCTACATCCAAGCACAACATCAACATAAAGGTATGTTAATGAAGGAAAGAGAATATCAGTTTTAAGAAATACAATAAAAATCACTCATATATTAAACTACTGACCAACAGAACGGGTCCGCTTTTACTGAAGTGAAATCAGATAAACCATACAGTTTCCTAATCTCTCACTCATGGAAAGTGCTGTCCATCTTCACGGGGTAGCATCTACGTTAATTTTATCTTCCTGAAATATCTTTTTAACCCTAACGGCGAAGTGAAATTATTATTCGCTTTCAATCATGACGAATTGCTTCGCCCAAACGTTTTGTTGGGTAGGTTAACAAAAATCCCGTATGCTGACATTTCATTTTCCGCGGTGATCTTTTCACTTAATGAGATATCTCAGCAGTCTACTGTCTACAAAAGCTACTAAAAGAAGTCAGCTAATTTTAAAATGTCCTCTTATACTGTGCATCACAATTAAAAGTGTTTCCCTCCAAAAGCAAATACAGTATATTAGAAAGAGGAGGAGGAATCACTGCTAGAAGGAACCCAGGCAGAACATTTTAGAGTTGTACACCAGAAAATGATTAATTTAATATCATAAGAGTTGTGTGTATGTTGCATGTTTTACAAAACATGTCGATGTAACAGAAAAATTCGGTGTAAAATGAAAAAAACAAGCAAACTATCATTTAATGTGAGTTTCACAGCGCAATAGAATGTGAGAAAGTTACAATTCCAGTGTGATAGGATGTAGAAGTAATGTGAAAAAGAAATCTGCAGCAACATAAATGTCAATTCCCATGTCATTTGTTAGGTGATGATAGCGTAAAGTACACCAACATCCACAGATTTTCAAATGACATTCAAGGGTGTATCATTTCCATCACTAAGTTTCTGCTTCTTTTATTTTTTCCACCCAAAACGTTCTCACCTCTCTTTTTCCACAGGATTGTGTTTTTATACAGTTTCTGTGGAACAGTCCTTTTCCGGTGATCACCTCGATGCGAAAATAGTGCTTGGTACGATATGATACAGGAGCGACATGACAAAGCACTTTGCTAAAAAATCAAACCTAGTCAATGGGAGACGCATTTCTCATAGACATGGTGCAATTAAGATTTGAACTAAAAAGTCATGGATGAAATTAGGAGTGTGTGGAATATTTTCATGCATGAGCATGTAAAGTATAAACTCGTGTTAAAACGCGAGATTTGCATAAAGGATGCCTCTGTTTTCGGACAAGTATTAATGTTCTCATACTCTTTCCAGGGTTCCATGAGTATTTCTACAGTTATTTTTCTTGCAACCATCCGCTTTTCAACACACTAGAGCGAGTGCAAATCTGCGCTTTTTCACAATTATGTACGCATATTTCTATATTATATAAGTGCGAAAGGGGTTATTTTCCTGCAAGAATCGTTTTTCGACAATGATATATTTTCCCATATGTGTTTCATTATGCGAGTAAATCTGACATGCACATTTCATGTTTAAGTAAGAGTCGGTTTAATTATTTTTCCCGCATGAGAATGTACACCGAAGAGCCAAAACATTATGACCACCTGCTTAATATAATATTGGTCCTACAAGTACCCCCTAAACAGCTCTTACCCAGCGAAGCATGGACTCTACAATATTTCTAAAGGTGTATTATGGTATCTGGTACCAACACATTACCAGCAGATTTTTTAACACTTGTAAGTTACGTAGTTGAGCCACCACAGATCGGATATGCTGTTCCAACAGAAACCACACATACTCGATTGGATTGATATCTGGAGAATTTGGTGGTCAGGACAATACCTGGAAGTCTTCCTCATGTTCTGCGAATTATTATCAAACAATCCAGGAAGTGTGGCATGGCACATTTTCCTGCTGAAAGAAGGCACTACTAGAGGAGTATACTGTTGCCATGAAAGGATGTATCTGGTTTGCAATGATGTTTAGGTAGGTTGTAGACGCCAGAGTTTCTTGCACATGAATGACTAGAACCAGGATTTTCTAACAGAACGTTGTCCAAAGCATTACACTTCTTCCATCGGCTTATTTTCATCAATGTGAATCCTGGTGCCAACACTTCCCCATGTAAACGATGCACATGTATCCGACAGTCCATATGGTGCAACAGGAAATGTGATTCATTGAACAAGACGACCTTCTTCCAATCATTCAAGGTCCAGTTTTGATGCTTGTGTGCCCATTGCAGATGCTTTCGATGGTGAACCGATATTAGCATGGGTACTCGGAGCGGCCTGTGGCTATTCAGTCCCATTTTCAGCATGTTCGATGTACTGTGTGTTGTGACACATTACTTCTGTCACCAGCATTCAAAATATGGGCGAATTGCGCCACAGTATCCTTTCTGTTGGCTCCTACCATATGGGATAGCCTTCGCTAACCTGTAGCATCAATGAATTGTGGTCAGCCCACATCTTGACCACATTTTGAAGTTACTAATCACGGCTGACCACAAGCCTTGCCATCTCAGAAATACTCTGACCCAGTCGTCTGGCCGTTACACTTTGGCCTTTGTCAAACTCACTTAATTCTGCTGCCTTTCAACATCTGAAGCACTAGAATAACAGTGATTAACAGAGCTCAGTATCATTTATACCGTGTCATGACCTTCACACGCACAGTCGTTCACCTGCGATTGTTTCGATTTGCACAAAGACCACTGGTCATAATGTTTTGGCTCTTAGGTGTATGCAATCAATTCCCCAGACATCAATCCAATCGAGCATCTGTGATTTGTGCTGAAACAGCATATTCGATCTGTTGTGGCTCAACCATGTAACTTACAAGTGTTAAAGGATCTGCTGGTAATGTGTTGGTACCAGATACCATAATACACCTTTAGAATTCTTGTAATTTCCATGTTTCGTTGGTAAGAGCTTGCGCTTGGATGTAGAATTAAAGATAGATGTTTTAAAATATTTGAAAAGCAAGGATACCCGTAAAGTATGAATTGTTTTCTACTTTTAGGATTGCCAACTTATTTTTTACAGGTAGTACCCTTTTTGAAACTTAACAGTATACAAAAAGTCTTTACAGAATTATATTTTTATCCAATGAAGACTACTAAATATCTGACCCTGTGAACAAACGTAACGAACTAATCACACGCATGTACGTGTATTAAGAAGGAGTCGCAACACGACATAAAAATTCATCAGTGTGATGAACGCTCTTGTGATCATACGTTCGCCAGTAAACGGTAGAAAGGCCGATTTTTAAAAGTGTTTGTAACTGAAGATTTTTTAAAAATGATTTTTTCTTCCGAGAAAGAAATAATATTTTGTCATTGATTTTAAAAAAGATACTGTGTAGCGTTACTTCTTAGGAAAGGATAATATTTCGCATAAACAAATCCTGTGTTGGATTATGAATAAAAAATAGTTCTAAACTTAAGACCAAATCCCGTAATGGATAAACTGGAATTAGAAATCATGAATAAAAAAAGGTTAGTTGTTTGGTTATTCTATTATTGATTCAATCTCAATGTCTTTGAGCCGGTTTAGCAATAAAATAAGCTTTAGAAATAGGACGGTGAGGTTTATTTTTTTATCTATGATTCTTGTGCTGATACAATCACGATGTCTTTAAAATTGCTTAATATTAAAAATGGAAAATAAGTTAATAAATTGGGAAAGGATTAAAAATTTTAAGAAAGAATGGACTTTTTTTATCTCTCATTTGTGTAGTTAGGTCTTTGAAATGTTTTAGTATTAATATGAAAATAAGGAGAGTAATAAATTGAGACATGACAGAAAAAAGAATTTAACGGATTTGTTTTTCACTTCATCGTTCCTAAACAAGTCCTGACGCGTTAGGGGATGTGGAAAATGTCCCTCAGACGTCGGAACATGTCTGAACACAAATATCTTATGGCATCACCCTGCAACAAATTGAAGATTAATTTTAATAGGAGGGGCAGGACACTTGGAGGTTTCGGGGCGCCAAGGAATATTTCAAGATCTGTGGCCTTTTTCCTACTGCTCTACCATAAAGGTGAGTTGGGTTAATAAATTTTCATAAGAGTGTGAAGATTATTTCCCAAACATTCCGTAGCACACCATATCTGCTGTGTCAAAGGGGTTGAATTGGGGGTTGACAATGCGGGTTTGGCAATAAGGGTTGTTTACTGACAACGGGTGACGTCATCCGAGATCTCTGGGCTAAGATAAATTTCGAGATATTCTGAAATGGCATTCAAGAGAGCAAGGGGGATGGAGAACTTTTCTAAAACATGTTGCAATACGTCATGTCTGATGCAATACCGAAATAGAGAAGGGTCGAGAGCGTGGTGGGTGACGTTATCCAAGATAGCCGTCATGGGGTGAGTGGGTGGAACTCTTGCTGAAAGTTTTAATTAATAAGGGATTTAATGAAGGGGGAGTGTTTCTAATGAATAACAAGTTTATAGGTTGGCCATCGAAGATGGCCGCCAAAGGGATATGAGAGGGGGGTAGAATTTTTGTTATGGGGGATGAAGAGTTTTCAAATTGTGTTGTAACGCGTCATGTCAATATGGAAGGCTATGTGGTAGGTGACGTCATCCAAGATGGTCGTCGATGGACATTTCAAGGATTGAGTTGGTCACTGAAGTCATCCAAGATGGTCGTCGATGGACATTTCAAAGATTGAGTTGGTCACTGAAGTCATCCAAGATAGCTGCCGTTGTACTTAGAGAAGGGTTTGCATCTAAGGGGGGCTGAACTTTTGATAAGTGTTTTAATAAAGAGGGTTGCATTTTAATAACGTTTGTTTTAATGATTGGGCGGAAATTTTTATAAGTGTTTTAATTAAGGGGCTGCCTATTAATAGAGGGGGTCAAAACTTTTGATAAGTGTTTTAAGGAAAGGGGGGTGCATTTTTGTAATGGTTTTTTTAAGAATTGGTGGAAGTTTTGGTAAGGGTTTTAATTAATTAGGCGCATATTAATAAAGCTTTTTTTAATTAATAACGAGATTATAAGTTGGCCATTGAAGATGGCCGCTAAAGGGCGAGGGTCCCGAAACTTTTGATAAGTGTTTTATTAATAGGGGTGTTTTAGTAAAGGGGCGGCTCTTTCGATAAGTGTTGTAATAAAATGGGGTTTAATAAGAGGGGGAGAACGTTTGATAAGTATTTAATTAATAAGGGAATTTTAATAAATATTTTAATTAATGAAGGGTGTGGTCAGTTATTAATATTTATAAGCGGGTGTGGTCAATTGTGATAATTAATAAGGGGGTAGAAGTGGGAGATGCAGAAGAGGTCGTGGTTGGTAGTGAAGTAACCGGAAGATGTCGGGGGCCAATGACGTCATATGGGGGGTAAAGCACTCTCTGTGGGGTTGACTATTTTTTGATCTAACTACTAACGCCATTATCATCCTAATGATGAAGTGAAAGAGACGATGCCACGTGCGGAGTGTTTTTCATAATTAGGGTGAGGTACATTATTCAATGTGCCTGATACTTTCACTATCTCACAATATTTAGGCATTATGACAATTAGACATAGCCAGCGCTATGGCAATATTTTAGAAATGGCTCTTACAGCTTCCAATAAATTAACTATAGATCCTTACGCAGTATCTTGGGCATTAGGTGTTTCAACTTTGTAACTAATGATGAGGTTAGGCAAAAGAATTTGCAACCTCCTTTAAGCAGCATATTGTTCAGAGAGAGACTACGTTGGTTTGGCCATGTTGCCCGTATGAATAATTATAGATTAGCGAATAGGTTATGAACAGTGTGCCTAAAAGCCTCAGAAAGAGGGGGAGACGTTAGGATGCGGTGGGCAGACAATGTCAAACAGGACCTTATTAGAATTGGTGTGCAGTAGCCAGATGCAGTAGATGTAGCTCAGAACAGACTTGCTTGGAGAACTAAATTGCACAGTCTGGTTGGACCTACGTAGCCCATGGCTGCTTGATGATGATGATGATGATGATGATGATGATGATGATGATGATGATGATGATGATGATGATATCACAATGTATGGTTTGTATTCACATGGTTTGAGCAGAATAAAGTTGTGATATGGACTGATCAGAACAGTTTCGTCACCTTAACAGTATCGAATACTTCTGGTATGGATTGGGACATCGGATCAAGGTTGGGTTGGGTTGATTTACCTCTGAGTGGCACTTTTTTGCACACCATCGGCTAAATGGCCAGGTCACATGAACACCGAAGGCTCAGAAAGGTTTGGGGTAAGGGACCCACTGGAACAGCTGTTGGGAGACAGATGGTAGCCTCCCGTCAAGGCCATCCAGCGTGTTCTTTAACGTGCACAGGGTATGGCTCTCCCACACACGCGGCCATGGCTTAACGTCTCATCCGACGGACTGTGGTCTTTCTAAGCCCATCGGTGTCCCCTACTGACTTTAGGCAGGGCAAGAAATTTTGCGGAGATAAATCTCAATGCTGACCCAGCTCGGACTCGAACCTGGGAACTATAGATTACGAGCCTGGCACGCTACTTCGGATCAAGACAAGATCAATTAGCCCATTTTCCTCCAAGCAGCTGGTGTGAATTTTGAAGAGGTAGGGTAATATTCCATTAGCCTGATTCCAAACACTTCCAAAAATTATTCTAGAAGGATCTAAAGGTCTAATATAGGTTTCACAAGTTTCTAAGTTTGTCGATAAACAATCATTTTCTGAAAGGTTCTAAATGTCTGGTGATATTTGGTAGCATAGCGTAGTATGCAAAATGTGTATTAATTCTCAGCGACAAACAATTATATCCAAAATTTACTTATTACTGAAGAAGATCAAAACATATAATCGTCAATACTTTGCTCTTCAGCTTGACTTTCTTGGTAAATATTCTGATGAGGTTATCAGAGTGAGAAAGATATAAACTGACAACTTCGATAACCTCTCCAACTTTGCTGTTATTGCAAAGCACCTATATATCCCAGAAGCTTTTCCTTCAAATGAAAGTTAACAAATTGATAGCATATAGCAATGTATGTGAGGGAGTGTAGCCATACTTGCTTTTGTTAGCAAGTCCGTGTCTCCCTAGCATGTCAACAATCATTAAAATGCATTTTCGCTGCAAAAGCTTTCGGGTTTCAGCGTCATACATATGTATATAAATTAAGCACTTTTATTAGCATTGGCAAATAGCCTAAAAGAATAATAACACAAGACATGACTCTTTGAATCTAACTTTTTTAAAAACTATATTTCACTGATTTTTGACATTTTCCATATTAGATATATATATGTTAATAAATCGAATAACTTTCCCCTACTTTCTGGTCCATTCGCAACAAATTCTAATAAACATACATCTATTTCAGTAACAAAATATAACAGCAAATGTTCTGTTGACAAGAAACACTTGAAACATTTTGCTGAAAAAATTGATATCTTCCTGAGAGCTTGGACTGTTAAAAACGGAATAAACAAAATATTTAAATAAAAGGTTTTAAGTGCAACCTATATGCAATTCAAAAATTGATATTGGGAACGCAATTCGATTTCAGTTTCAGCCTTGCAGTTTTAATATTCTTATATATTTTGCTTCTTAAAAAACTGATATTTGAATGCCATTATTACTAATACCACATAAGACTGCATTGATGAAACGAGATAAAGGGAGAAAAATATACAAAAATAATATTATATTACAACTTATTGCACAGAAATGATCAAAAGTAATATTGTTGCAGCCTCCTGAATTTAGGATTGGGTACCGACATTCATCAGCTTGGCGAAAATAGGACACTTACATTGTCTACCTAGGTGTAACGTATCCAAGCTTTTATGATCGCCACACCACAGTCATGTGGAGTTTAATTCTGATATTACTTTGGTATATTTAACTTCCAAAATAAGCATCATTTACTTTCCAACAGGCAATTCAATAAAATGCTTCATTCAAAATGTGCAAATTCAAATATCAATGTGCATTCAAAATGTCAATCTGCAGGAAGATCGACGAATTAATCGCAAATCGAATTGTCGGATTTGGAACCTGAGCGATCCACTTCTGAGTAAATTCTAGTGGAATACCTCATTTCTCCTTGTTCTTTTCCAATTAAATACCAAAATCCTTCAATTCGATCTTATCATTATCCGCAAAACATAAGAGTAAAAAGAAGAGAACAAACCTTATGATTCTTTCATCTACGCGGTTTACTTTGACTTTAACAACAGTAATTGAGCACATGAAATAAATCCTAAAATGATTTTAAGGTAAACAAAAGTATCAAGATTTATTCCCTTTCACACAACGGCCTTACCAAATTAAATTTACAGAAGCCTCACAGTTCTTCTGAGTCTCTAGGTCTCGATAAACATTAAGGATAATATGCTAGGTAAATAGACCATATATACACTTCACATAAATCGCTATGGCATGAAAATACTCTCCTGACTAAGAAAATGGGACATTGATATTGCCTACCTTATATTGTTAAGTGAAACAAGAACACCATTGCCTTGTAGTTAATCGAGCCTTCAGATTATTCTTATGGAGAAAAATGTTCACAAAACAGTTATTTTACACAGTACAATTTCTGGGATGGGAAAATAGGTTCACAGTTTAAAAATATTTGAGGCCAAATGGGAATAATGACGTCACTACTGGCGCCATTATTCATCGCTCTCTCCTGACTACAATGCCTTAGGCACACAGTGGGATACTAAGCTGAGGTGTGATGTTAGGGCAATCACTTGAACTACTACAAAATAAAATAAATAAATACCCCCTCAAGAAGCTGCTTGCCACAGACGTCTGACAGGAGCCTGTCAGTTTATATGCCGTAGTAGAGGGTCTGAGAGGATGGCAGGACCTCAGCAGAAAAACAACACAAACATCCATGCCTTACTGGGGCTCGAACCCAGATCCCTTCGATCACTAACGAAGCGCGCTAACCACTCGACCACTACTACAAAGCTGCTATCTATTTCTATATTTCAATGACCTGCAGAAGTTAACGTTTACATTATTTGTCATAGAAGGTTCCACTAGCTTCTTCGTTGCAGAGAAAGAATATTGAGAGCGATGAGTCTCAAAGACGTATTTCCATAACGATATAGATTTGTGGATTTGTAAATAGTAGATAGGCAGAAACTGGAAGGAGAGCTGTGTACCAATCCACAGCATGATGCACACAACCGGCAGGCCTAACACCTAGTTTCAGACCGCCATCTCGTGGGTTGTTTGGGTTGTTTTACCTCTGAGCGGCATTTTTTGCACACCATGGGCTAAATGGCCAGGTCACATGGACCCCGAAGGCTCAGAGAAGGTTGGGGGAGGGGACCCACTGGAACAGCTGTTGGGAGACAGATGGTAGCCTCCCGTCAAGGCCATTCAGCGTGTTCTTTAACGTGCGCAGGGTATTTCTCTCCCGCACACGGGGCCACGGCTTAACGTCCCATCCGACGGACGGCGGCCTTTCCAAGCCCATCGGTGTCCCCTACTGACCGTGGGCAGGGCGGGGAATTTTGCGGAGATAAATCTCAACGCTGACCCAGCTGGGACTCGAACCTGGGAACTACAGATTACGAGCCTGGCGCGCTACCGACTGAGCCACCCCCGCCCCGCCATCTCGTGGTACAGGTTGTTAGTCCCTTTCAAAAAGAGGTATTCTATTTTCGAAGAGAACGAAAGGAGACTGCTGCCAGTTCAGTGTGGCCTACTGATCTGGTCATCTATAGTCACTTTATCTTTGTTCAACCCTGCTGAGGAGTTGATCAACTTCACAGGTCCTTGTGATGATCATTTATACCCACTAGATTAAACTGGTTTATGGATTTGATCTTGATTATGGATCCTGAACTTTCTGTACTGGTGGGCCACTGTTGAGGCAGAATCTGACTCTATTTTCTTTTTTCTTGTGGGTTGCCAGCACAAAGTGAACAGAGACATCGGATATCTTATATCAGCTGGTAGATAATACTGATTAGGAGCCACAACAGGTACCTGAATCCTTACTTAGCTAGTTGGGCATCATCAATCCTAAGCTAGAGTAATGTGTCTCAGGTAGCGATATGGCTCTTGAAAAGGTCCACTTGAAAAGGTGGTGCCAGAAGTCCGTACCAGCATGGGTGGCGTCAGCCTTTAGCAGTGGGAGAACCTGAACCAGTTGGGCATCGCCAATCCTAAACTAGAGTAACATGTCTCAGGCAAGTCATATGGCTCTTGAAAAGGTCCACTTGAAAAGGTGGAGTCTGAGATTCGTACCAGCATCGATGATTTCAGCCTTTAGCAAAGGAGCAGCAAGTTTTTGCCCCATGTCTGTGATTAGGAAGCTATTTGATATTGTTGGCGCTATATCTCTCAATAAACCTAGTTTCTTTAAAAAATCCTAAGAAACTAGGTTTATTGAGTAAGGATTTTCGCTCTGCAAGAATGTGGAACGTGAGGTTGTTACATACAGATTATTCTCTTGATGTCCTCTCGCAGGAATTCCAGCATTATAACCTAGATATTCTTGACTTACAAGAGACCAGATGAATAGGTAAAGGTGAGACACTTAAAAAAAACTTTAAATTTCTCTTTTCAGGGAGGGACGATGGAAAGCATCTCCAAGGTGTAGGTTTGCTTCTCAGGAGACACGCCAGTGATGCTTTTCTAGGATATGACTGCATTAATGAAATATTTCTTAGAGCAAAATTTAAAACAAAAATTAAAAACTTGAATGTCATCTGTTGTTATTTCCCCAAAGAGGACTCTGACGAGAACGAGAAGGATACACTTTACAACCAGCTTCAGGATATTTTGAATTCTGTGAAGAAAGGAGATATTTCTCTTGTGCTAGGTGACTTCAATGCTAAAGTTGGTATTGACTAACATTTGGACAGGAGTTTTACGTCCCTTTCGCATTGGTAGCTCCAATGGAAATTGAGAACGTCTTCTACAGGTAAGTAAATTCAATGGTTTGCGAATAACTAACACATACTACAAACATCGGGACATTTATAAATATACATGAGTTTCTCCTGATGTATTGCACAGGAATATGATAGATCATATTTTAATTAACAGAAAATGGACTTCAGTTAGGAATACCAGATCATACAGGAGATTGGGTCTGACCATTATCTGGTCAAAGATGTCTTACAGCTGTAGCTTAAGAAATATTGCTCGAAGATTATAAAAATTACCTTTAACACTAAAAGTCTGAAAGATCCAGAAATAACCGAAGAATACCATGATAGGCTACTTAGTCATTATGGCAATCGTGGTTTGCTTACTGCTTTAAGTTGAGAAAGAATGAGATTAGTTTAAACCAACAATACTCTTTTGGGCAAAAGGGAAGAAAAATTATTTGAGTGAAACAAAATTATTTGAGCGGAAACAAATTATTACAAATTATTTGAGCGGAAACAAAAATTATTTGAGTGATAAAGCTATGGAACTTATTTATGAAAGAAGGAAGTGCTGGATTAATATGAAGCAATACCCTACTAGTCCTAAAAGAAGGCATCACACGAGCTTAATCAACGTGTAAATGATCAGTTAACAGCTGATAAGAATCTTTGGCTTGATAGCCTTGCTGACAAAGCAAAAGAAGCAGCTAGACAGAAGAACAGCAGGGGGTTGTACCAGATGGTCAGACCCAATATCGGCTCCCATGTATTATCTGGTATTTCTAACTGAAGTCCATCTTCTGTTAATTAAAATATGATCTATCATATTCCTGTGCAATAAATCAGGAGAATCCCATGTATATTGTTACGACAGAAGGAATCTGGCAACCGAAAGCAAAAAGTTTCAGCCAACGAATAAGAACGTTGGGAGAATTTGGAGAAGAAGAGTGGAGCGTTAACGGTCGTTTTGTGTTGTAACGGTCGGTGAGTTCGAAAATGGACGGTGAGCTGTTCTGAGACAGTGCGCGTAAGTATCAAGAAGTAACTTGATGTGTTGTGTATACGCGGAAGGATAAAAGTGGGATCTTTTATCGTTAAGTATCAAGAAGTAACTTGATGTGTTGTGTATACGCGGAAGGATAAAAGTGGGATCTTTTATCGTTAAGTATCAAGAAGTAACTTGATGTGTTGTGTATACGCGGAAGTATAAAAGTGGGAACTTTTATGGCTAACTTCGAATGTCTACACGGACTGTCTTTTTGTTCGGCTAGTGTGTGAAAAGTTATTAGCACAGGACGAGAATTGGTTTACGAGTGAAGATCTTCGGGTGACCTGGTAAATCAAGTAAAAGGTAGTATTTAGTAAAATACACAGAGCTGATATTGTGTGCTCTACGCAGGAAGATTGATGACTTGTGCATGTTAATAGTTGATTTGTTAATAAGATACTTCATCCATATTTCCTTTGTAACAATTTACCTTGTATTGAATTTGGTTTTGAAATATAGCTTTTAATACTCACGCTCAGTGGCTATCCATTTTCGTAATCCGCAACATTTGGTGTCAGAAGTGGGATTAATTAATTGAATGCCGTTAACTAGAAGTATGGATGAATTAGTAAAGTTGATATATAGCTTCAAAGCCGATATGACTACGCTGATGACTGATATGAAAGCCGATATGACTACGCTGATGACTGATTTGAAAGCCGAAATGACCGCACGAAATAATGAGTTGAGGACTGAGATAGTTTCTCAAAAAGATGATTTGAAAGCCCAAATGGCCGCACAAAATAATGAGTTGAGAAATAAAAGAGGTGACCTGGCCGCACAAAATAGTGAGATGAGAGCTGAAGTGGCTTCTCAAGTTGGTAAGATTATTGATCAGTTCAAGGATAATAAAACCGAACTCAATAGACAATGCAATAGTTTAAATGTTGAATTTGTCAGTGAAAAAGATGATCTTAATAGTGTTAAGTTAGATTGTAAACATGGAAAAGAAAAAGAGAAAGTACGAGAGGACTGCGAGAGGAAGACTACAAAAGAATCGAATCTTCGCAAGAAAGGAGAATCTCAAAATGTGGATCTGCTACTGGAAATCAAGAATCGTAGAGATAGCGCAGATAATGCCTTTGACCACGCAACTACTGGTGATGCATGGCAGAGTGTCTATGTCGCTGGTGACATGTCTAGGAACTGTGAAGAACAATCACACAGATCAGAGAGCTGTGAGACTATACAGTACGCTTTGCACTTCAAAATACCTAGGTATACAAGTCTGGCACGATCTGAAGAGAGATCCACACGAAAGGTATTCTATTCCTCGCCGTCAGCAAAATGCGTCCTGGACAATTATCGCAAAGGCAGAGTAACGAGTGGTAATGAGGGGGAACGAAACAGAGTTTACGTTTCGCAGAGTGGTCCGAGTAAAGAAGAGGCGTCCATTCATCATGGATACAAAGTGCCATTCGACGTTACCCGGGAAGTCGGAGAGATTTTTCCAAAGCATATAGCCACACTCGAATCGTTTATAGAAAGTGGGGATTTAAGAAAGAAGAATTCCGAAGAATGGCTTAGAAGCGTAACAGGTGATGCTAGTAAAGGAGCTTCAGGCAGAGACAGTACTTCAAAGACTAACTTTCTGGATGAAACTAAGCCTCAGAGTTACGATCAGAGAGAAGTGAATCCCTCAGATAATTTCAACGTAGCCACGCTGAATTTCTTTTCTGAACAGTCAATGTGCAGATTTGGACATTATAACCATTTAGATTATAAGGATATAGAAAAGTTTTATCACGACTACAAGAGCTCTAAAGTGGACAATATCATGTTACAAAACTCGTCGCTGATCTCCAGAATGAACAATTTGGCAATCATGACTGATATTTCCCTGGTTAATTACAATGAGAGCTCCAAGAAGGTGAATTCGGAAGAAACAGCAACTATGACCTCCTCGGGTCATGTGTTTTGCTGGAGACCCGAGTGGTGCCATCGGATGGTAGATAAAAACAGCACAGGAGGTGTCGGCAACAAAGTGAGTCTTGTCTTGGCTCCTGCACTTGCTGCTTTGGGTCTCCAGGTCCCTATGATCTCCGGTCGTGCTCTCCAATTGACGGGAGATACTCTGGACAAATTGGAATCCATCCCTAGCTTCACAGTCGACTGCACTAAAGATAAAATCGAGCAGATGATGGAAGACGTCGAATGCTGCATCGTAGGACAGACAGAGAAGCTGGTGCCAACAGATAAGGAGATTTACCGCTGCAAGGATCTGACGGCTACCGTAGATAGCGTTCCTCTAATGAGATGCTCAATTGTGTCCAAAAAGCTGGCTGAAGGAGTGTGCGCTTTGGTTTATGATGTTGAATTCGGAAAAGGAGCTATTGATCTCATCAGTACAGAAGACGCTGTTGATTTAGTTAAGAAAATGGTTGCAGCATCACAAGCTCGTGGAATGAAGAGTTCAGCTGTTATCAGCAACATGGATTCACCTCTTGAAAACTCTGTTGACAACTCTCTGGAAGTGATGGAAGCTGTTCAGTGTTTCCTTGGTAACGGATCCTTGGAACTGCAAGAGCTCGTCGAAGAGTTAGGAGAACTTCTGCGTTTTGTGAACATTGTGGATAATAGGGTAGATGAAGCATCACGTGTCCGTAAGGTTCTGCATAACGGCAATGCTTTGAACAAGTTTCGTAACATGTTAATAAAACAAGGAGTATCTGAAGATGTTGCAAGCTGGCTATGTGAAGGTAAAACAGAAAATATATTGCTAGCAGCCCGACACATCACTGATTTCACTTATACAGGAGAAACAGGTAAGGTTGTCGGATTAGAAGCTGCAGTTCTAGCAAGAGTATGGAAGGAGGAGATGGACCGAAGAGCTAAAAAGAATTATGGAGCTGATATTATATTTTTGAAGCACCTTGGGGATTAAATGGAATCAGGTGAAATATGGCTGAAGGTTCATCACGACAGCTCTGAATTAAGTGAAAGTCAACTGACAAAAGGGTCAGATTGCAGGATGAAAATTCTCCCTAGATTTTATGTCACTAATGACTTTCATTCCTTGTTACTCTTGATAGAAGTAAAAATCCAAAGAAGAAAACTTTTTACAGGTTTTGCACGAAAACTCTTAGTCGATTCTTCTCCCTGCAGAGACATAAACGTGTTCACAAGGGCTATAGGCCTTACACGTATTATGTTTGTGGACGAGGCTTCAGTCAGAAAAGAAATCTACGTCATAATGAGATTCGCTTTCATTTTGACACAGACGTGGTATATCGCATTCGTCGACGTCCAGCTACAAAGTGCAAGGTGGTTCACGTGGATCGTTTGGCCCCGTTTCATCGAAGAACTGAAGAAACTTTGGAATCCAGAATTGTTCGGGACGAACAAGACCTAGGAAGGGGGCAGTGTTACGACAGAAGGAATCTGGCAACCGAAACAAAAAGTTTCAGCCAACGAATAAGAACGTTGGGAGAATTTGGAGAAGAAGAGTGGAGCGTTAACGGTCGTTTTGTGTTGTAACGGTCGTTGTGTTGTAACGGTCGGTGAGTTCGAAAATGGACGGTGAGCTGTTCTGAGACAGTGCGTGTAAGTATCAAGAAGTAACTTGATGTGTTGTGTATACGCGGAAGGATAAAAGTGGGATCTTTTATCGTTAAGTATCAAGAAGTAACTTGATGTGTTGTGTATACGCGGAAGGATAAAAGTGGGATCTTTTATCGTTAAGTATCAAGAAGTAACTTGATGTGTTGTGTATACGCGGAAGTATAAAAGTGGGAACTTTTATGGCTAACTTCGAATGTCTACACGGACTGTCTTTTTGTTCGGCTAGTGTGTGAAAAGTTATTAGCACAGGACGAGAATTGGTTTACGAGTGAAGATCTTCGGGTGACCTGGTAAATCAAGTAAAAGGTAGTATTTAGTAAAATACACAGAGCTGATATTGTGTGTTCTACGCAGGAAGATTGATGACTTGTGCATGTTAATAGTTGATTTGTTAATAAGATACTTCATCCATATTTCCTTTGTAACAATTTACCTTGTATTGAATTTGGTTTTGAAATATAGCTTTTAATACTCACGCTCAGTGGCTATCCATTTTCGTAATCCGCAACAATATTTATAAATGTCCCGATGTTTGTAGTATGTGTTAGTTATTCGCAAACCATTGAATTTACCTACCTGTAGAAGACGTTCTCAATTTCCATTGGAGCTACCAATGCGAAAGGGACGTAAAACTCCTGTCCAAATGTTAGAGTCAGTTTTTAATGATTTATGTGCGAAGAAACAGACAGGTACACAGGGATTGAGGTATAAACATGGCAAAGTTGTTGAAGGTGAGAATTCTGTGACGGTTAGGTGGACGGAACATTTCAGAGATGTTCTAAACAATGTGATTATTTCTACTCCCATTGTTTATAATGAGGATAGATGCATTACTGGCTTTAATGATAGCCCTACATGACATTTCGAAGTCGCTTTGGCTATCTCTAAATTAAACCTGCATAAATCCCCAGGAGTGGATAAAATTACCACTGAAATGCTTAGAGCTGGAAACATTTGTGTTGTCACATGGCTGGCTGACTGAAATTTTAAATATTTTTGTATGATAATGGTATTGTTCCTAAGGATTTTACTAGAGCTATCATTGTCCCGATTTTTAAAAAAGATGATCGCAGTTCTTGTAATTATTATAGGGGAAATAGTTTACTTCTGTTCGAGATAAAGTTCTTTACATGATTTTTATTTAATAGAATTAAGAATTAGGTTGATGTACAACTGCGTGAAGAGCAGTGGGGATTCGGAAGAGCAGGGAACATATTGATCCAATATTTTCACTTAGGCAGACTCTCGAGAAATGTTTAGAGTTTCAGAAACCTGTGGTTGCTAGCTTTGGATGTTTCAAAAAGTCTTTTGACTCTCTTGATCGACATAATTTGTGGTTGATTGTTAAATCATATGCAATACTTGGTAAGTTAGTTAGTGTATTTTTATAACTTTATAATATCACTGAGTCGGTGTGAGAGTGGTACGTCTTGCAGTGATTGTTTAGCATTGCTAGTAGAATTAGACAAGGGTGCATTTTGTCTCCTTTTCTCTTTAGTTTGGTTGTTGATTATGTTATGCGAAATTTTATGCAAGATAAAGATTTTGGCCTTAAATGGTCTAGAGAATTCAAAATGTTTGATTTAGATTATGCAGGTGATTTAGCCCTGTTGGTTAATGATGTTGATTAGATGAATTCGTTCATTAGGGCTTTTGATGAAACTGGTAATAGAGTAAATTTGGTGATAAACAGAGAAAAAACTAAAATGATGAAAATTGGTCAGACAGTTGGTGCTTCAGTTGCTTTGAATGGCTGCATTCTTGAGTAAGTATCTCAGTTTAATTATCTTGGAAGCTATGTAACAGATACTGGTGATGTGCGGCATGAGATAAATAAAAGAATAGGGATTGCCCCTGGGACATTTTAGAATATATGGAGATTGTATAAAAATAGGCGTGTACACCTACAGACTAAATTAAACTGTATAATAGTTTGGTTCTTTCTAAGGTTAGTTATGGTAGCGAAACACGAAGCTTTTGTAAGCAGGATAACAAGAAACGTGATGCCTTTGATTCTAGATGCTTACGCAGTATTTTGAGCATTAAGTGGTTTGACTTTGTAAGTAATGATGAGGTTAGAAGAAGGAGCCATCAACTTCTTTTGAGCAGCATATTGTGCAGAGAGAGACTTGTGTTGGTTTGGCCATGTAGTCCGTATGCATAGCTGCAGACTGACAAAAAGTATTATGAGCAGTGTGCGTAAGGGCTTCAGAAAAAGGGGGAGATCTAGGATGCGATAGACAGACGATGTCAAACAGGACCTTGCGAGAATTGGCCTAGAGTGGCGAAATGCAACAACTGTAGCCCAGAACAGACACGTCTGGAGAGGAAGATTACACAGTCTGGTTGGACCTCCGTAGCTCATGGTTGCATGAGGATTTGAATATATGTACATATGTATATAGATTTGTGGGATTAAGGTGCAGTTAGCTGCTAACAGACAGATAATCCAATACACTTGAAGATTGTTGCTCACTCTTTCAGAAAACAGAGTTGCTGATGTCAGTTAGATGACTCCTACCAAATGCCTGTACCTTTCTGCTACTATGGATCAAAGGTTTCTTTCTCCGTGGATGATTCTGATACAACAGAAATTGTTTGTGATGCCTCACAAAATCTTCGTTCGGTTTTCTGAAAATCAAAGCTGATACTGCTGTATTACGGCGTACACGTCAACCTGAGGTAAAGTATCATGGTCACAGACATGTTTGGTTGTTGTCAAGTAAATCTGGGGAGGTCGCCTTTTGCTGCCCACCCGACTGCAGTACATGGGAATCTCACTATATTATGCGTTGTTATTTTACCTCTCAATACATAAATCTCAGTATATTATGCGTTGTTATTTTACCTCTCAGTATATAAATAAAATATATTATGCGTTGTTATATATCAGTATATTATGCGTTGTGATATATCAGTATATTATGCGTTGTGATATATCAGTATATTATGCGTTGTTATACATATATCAATATATTATGCGCTGTACTTTCTTGTCTTTTGGGACTATATCCAGAGTTTTTATCTTGTTCGGTTCATCTTTCTTGACATTTGTTTCAGTTCTATTCGTTGTTGTGGTGTTCTGATGTTGATGCATCTCAATTAGTTTTTACTCTTGGTTCTCCAAAATCGTCTTTTATACCTAAGTTTTACGATGGAAGTGGTTTACTCGATGTATCTGTTTTCATCTGCGAAGTTGTTTCCCTCGACATTTGTAATTCTTGAGAAAGGTTAAAGAGCGTTTCTATCAGAGAGAAATGAAGTGATTGAAGATATGGATATCCTTTATTAAAGGGAGCATTCATGTGAATCGTAGTGCAATAAGATGGACATCTCATTAAAGTCTCATACAGGGTGCAATCTCAGTATCGTTGAGCTGCCAAAGTTCTTCCTGAAATACATGAAACACTCTGCAATCAGTGATCATGATGCAGACCATCACACCGCTGTCATCAAAATGCTCTCTCCCAACGATGTTACAGAGCCAGTGGTAAGTTCCTTGCTATCTCCAGATGGACAAATGTCAAAAATCAACATTCACTCTGAATCTTTACTCACATGTAAAGAATAAATTTTTCCCAATATGCTGCGTTTCAAAAGTGAAGTTATCTGCACCACTTTCAACAAGATCTTCTGTTGAAACGGATGAGGCATATACAAATAATTGGTTTTCCTATATACTGACCTACGTTTTGTAACCTCCTTAACACAGTATGTCTTCAAATTACCTTTTCTGTGGCCGCTGACAGCTCATAAGACAATTTCTTAGATATCATATCTTATGTCTTGTTTTATCCTGTCTTGGAAATTCAGATAGTTGTCGTTCTGAATAGCTGTGACCTTCGAATGAATTAGTTCTGATCTGCGACTAACTTCTACTGCTTATTAAATTTTTTGGCATTTTATTTATGTTTTGTTTTGGTTTTTATAGCACAAAAGGACAACTATAACTTATAAGCGCTAACAGACTTTTCCTGGTCTCTCATGCAACACACAAACACATACGCTATAGGAACCCACAAAAATGAATTCCAGGATTCAAACCCACATTCCTGCAGCTGTAGTGACACCATGAGGTAACAGGATACTACTCTGCACCACCGAGGCTAATTGTATTAAAAGTTTTCATAGGAAATATTTTTATAAAATTTATATTTCTAAATACCTCGATCTGGAATTAACCGCTTCCAATCTTCTTATCACTCTTCACTCTACTATCGTTTATGCATCGTCTTTGTGAAAGACTACTGCCTAAGTTAATGTCAGGGCGCCTGGCACAGAAATTAGTGGCAACTAAATTCAATCCCTCATATGTCAACCTTAATTTGTCTGTTCGTGGTAGGGTCGTTAAATTTGCACGCATTACAGTAGACTCCCTTTTATCCTGCCCTTACGACACCGGACCCAGGCCGGATGAACTAAAGGCCAGTTAATCCGAAAATTTTGCCAGAAAATAAACAAAACGGCAAGTGGCAAAAACACTAACTTTACTGTATTTTAATTAATAATTTGTGGTAAAATAAATTTACTCTAATTCACTAACAGTTTAACAATTTACTCGCACTCACTTCAAAAAGTCCGTGATTTTCTATTGTTTCTTTGAAATTAACACTTTTTTTACCTGCAGAGTCTTGCCATTTTTTAATAAACATCACATTAATCGTAGATGAGCCTTTTGTTGTTCAATGTATCTTACTACAACATCAAAAGTTTTTTTTCCTTCAATATGGCTAATTTCTCTTCTTCTTCTTCTTGGCAGACTGGATTGATAATTTCGTCATCATTCAGTGTTTCATTTTCAAACAGTTCATCACCTTTTAACCAATTTTCAATGCCATCTTCTTCAAGTGTGTCACATCCAGGCAGCAGTTTCAGGTCATTAATCAGCGAAATATTATCATTATCCGTCATATCTTCGGCAGGCGCAGGCTCATTCGATACTTTCGTGCTGTCGTCTTTGGTACTTTCTACACAGTTCTCAACTTCGGGCCAAAGTTTTCTCCATGACTTCACTCATACAATTCCTCCCACCTTTGGGATAATTTCCAAATCAGCAGCTCTTTTCAATCAAGGGTAACCTTTGTAGTGGTGGAGACTAAAACGTTCATCAGAGTCCATAATAAAAACGCGAGCCACTAGCTCTAAAAATATTTACACTGTATGGTCCCCTTTCGGGGTAACGTGGCAACGGCCAGTAAGAGCGCATTAATGTGGAACAAAACTCAGATTTAATTTTGAAAATGACCCCTACCTTCTTTCATGCTGTTGTTGCTGGACCATCGTCCTTAGGCCGCTTGGCCGGTGATTGAGGCATTGTAGAATTTTTTTACACTATCTGCAGAAATTGACCATCGACTCTGAGAGTTCAGACAAGAAGAAGGAGCGCACCATCGCCTTTGAGAGTTCAGACAAGAAGAAGGAGCGACCCATTGCCTCTGAGAGTTCAGACAAGAAGAAGGAGCGCACCATCGCCTCTGAGCGTTTAGACCAAAAGGAGGAGGAACGCACCATCGCCTCTGAGAGTTCAGACCAGAAGAAAAAGTAACGCACCATCGCAAGAAGATTCACCATTCTAGAAGTTGCTCATCACAACGACCTCTGTCGGAGGTCATTAGCTGACGCGGCTGTCGTTCATTAGTCAGGGCGACCGAGGCAGGGAGGATGCCCATTCCTTGTACCCTTTGATGCTGACCCCGACTCTCAAGTCGCGAAATTTTTATGCCGAAAGCGAAAACTCGGCCTCTGCTGAAACCGGCGTCAGGGAATTTCGCAGACTGGATGGCAGAACAAAAGTCTTTGTTCCCAGCATGATGAGCGAATATTCACGAAGTTTCGGCCCATAGTCGTGTGCACAGGATAAGATCTCTGTGGGCACGACATAAATAATAAAAATTATATTTTAATATGTCTCGCGACACCTTAATGAAATAAAACTTGTATTGGACCTGCAACAAGATCTGAGTTTTCTAGACGGAATTTTTTCAAGCTAGTTAAAATTGCGTTTTGTTTCATCTCTAGAAGCAAGTGCTGTTTCATGAAATATCGAGTAAATACTGATTTTACCAAATGAAACATTAAGTGTTGGGACAAATGCTTAATTTCTAATTTGCATCAAGTTCATAATTTCCTTCTTCAACATTCTTCTTCAGTTCGATAATATACGTCTTTTTCGTGAACAAAATGAAATGTATGGGAAACGAATCTAAGTTTATCTGAATAAGTGCAAATATAGTACAAAAAATAATATCATTAATGTTTATCATTGCTGCTAAATGAAAGTCGAGGCAAATATGTATAAATAAAACTTTCAATGTACGATTTATTAATAACAAGGATTTTTTCCGTAACCAATCCGCTTTTTTTTTTATAAGCTGTTGGTTTTGACTTGTATATTGATTTTTCTATCGTGTAAATCTAGGAATGGATGTAATGTATTACATAGACTTTAGGGATATATCAAGGGAAGAAATATGATGTCGGGATTTCCTAATCCAGGCATAATCATACAAATTCAGAGATGCTCTTTCTCCCCTACGATATAAATTATATGCCTAACACCATTTATAACTCATGGTTATTATAACAGTGACGGAGTCTTCAACTTATTTATTGCAGTCTACATTATAAATAATAAATGAAATCTCAAGTAGTAACTTGAAACAAATGTCTGATAGGTGCCTCTCTGAATAATACTCCATGTAGAAGGTCTATGATGAAGGAGAAACTTCAGCAAAAAGGCAACACTAGAAAAGAGACATTATCCGAGGTCCGAACTCAGTTCCTTGATCCGTAATCAAACCCGTTAGACATCCGGCCACCTGGGCGGTTCGGCTACATTATGATATAGATTATTGAGACGGAACAAAATTTAATTTACTCTTTTTGACCAGAAATATATATTTCTTATTTTATTTATTTGGTGTATTTTACGTGATATATTTTTGACGAAAGGTTTAAAAATATTTAAATATCATTTTTGCAAAATTTCTGTGTTTTTACTAATGAAATATAAAAATAAAAAAATTAGCAGATATATAAATAAGAGCGTATATACATATATAATTAAGCTGCTTTCAGACTAGTTAACAAATTCTTCACCAACTATTTCTTATCTAGTTAATATCTAAATACAATTCAAACCCTCAAGAGTTTAACTAGACAGGGAAACTTCAATCGCAATTTTTGTTTAAAAACATTTTACAAATAATGCCATGAGACGTTTGAAAACTCTTTTGCGAATGTTTGCGAACATTTAAGCTACTTCCAGTTTCCAAACACATCTAGAATCATTTCTTCTTTCCCGTAATGAAAAACAGGAAACGAATTTGCTAGTGTTGACGTGTTCTAAAACAGTTTGCGTGCAACTGAAAGTTCTGTCTCATTCTTTGGATGTGGACTGCAATAAATACAGATAATGTATCATCAGGGTAATTCAATTATTTCGCAATATACCGTACCCATTACATTGTCCTTCGAGGAATTATAAAAAAAAAGAATAAAAATAGAGCGATTTGCAGAAATTAGTAGATGATTTTCTGATGGATGCTCAGAAAGTCGGTAAATATTTAAAGCTCTGCAAATAAAAGCGGAAGGGATACAAAAAAAAAAAACTAATGGATAAAACAAAGTTTAAATTCTTCCAAGAAATGTTCCTAGTTTAATTGCGAACTACACTTCTTCCAAAAGAAACTAAAATGTAAATCGTGTAACAATGGAAAGGGAAATGTTGAGACCTCAACTCAGGAAAAAGCTGGAAATGACGAGGGAGGTGACTTGAGAATCAATGCAGATACAAAGAAGTTTTCGAGGATATGGTGAAGGAACAGTTCCGCATTTTTAGAGCTGAAATTATGGCAACGAATGAAACATTTCGCAAGGAGGAATTTAATAAAATGTTTCCTTTTGTTTCAATAAGCTGGATGAACAAATAAAAATGCTCAAGGAAATTACTAAGCAAATTTCTGAAGTACAGTGTCAGACCAAAAAATTAGGAGAGTCTACTTCAGTATTGGAAGGAGAGGTTTTGAATTGAAATGGAAATTAAATGAAATGCAGCACTGTAGCAGAAATATGAACATAGAATTGGTTGGTTTTCCTGAGAGAGGGTAGGAAAATATTATGGAAATTGTTGAAAAATTTGCTTAGAAACTGAAAATTTATGCAAAACATCTGGATGTGGAGGATGCTCATAGGGTGCCAGTTTCAAATAAAAATAAGATAAAACTTATCATCGATCAATTTGTATCAAGAAACACTAATAATCTTTGATTAGGGCCTGGGAACAAAAAAAAAAAGAACTAACCGCGAAAGAAATTGATGATCGATGTGAAGATGGAAGAAGTTATATTAATGATCACTTGACACAAGAAAACAAACAGCTATTATTTAAGGCAAAGGAAAAACAGCGCGAATTGGACTACAATTACGTTTGGGTCAGAGACTCTAAGATCTTTATGCGAAAAGAAGAAGGTTCTGGTTCGGATAGAATCATGGACTTTCAGGATCTGGATAAACTGATAAACTTAAGTTTCTATGAGTGTTATTTTTAATTATTGGGAAATGCATATAAAATGGCTAATTTTTTGTCGTGTGACATGCATAATGATATTACTGTTTCTGATTTTGGTTCGGATGATGTTCGGAGTATTACAGATGGTGATGAAATGAAGAATTGTATATGATAAATGATTATTATTCCAATGTTATTGAAATTGATAAAAAATTGTTTATGATAAAAATTATTTTTGTTGGGGCTGTGGAATAAATATTATACAGGGAAATATAAGAAGTCTGAGAAAAATTTTGATCATTTTGTGGTTTTCCTAAATTTAATTGAATTAATACCAGAAATTATAGTAATTACTGAGATTTGGGTAAAAGAAGAGGAAATAGAATTATATAAAATAGATGGATATAAAGAATACTGTAAATGTAGGGAGAAAAAAAGGTCAGGAGGAGTAATTGTTTACATTAAAGGAGGATGGGAAGTGAACCAGATTTTTTCTGATTTTAAACTGCTGACTTAGTGGAATTTCATATAAAAGCATTCAATTACGAACTTGGCCTTGTTGCAATCTATAGAGCGCATGAATTCAGTAAATTAGAATTTATTGATGAATTCACAACATGGTTTAACTGTGTTAAACGAAATAGTATGAAAATGAGAGGAGATTTTAATTTCGATTTATTATCTGGTGATACACACAAAATATTTTTTTTTTACAAATGATAAATTCAAATAGTTTCCATTCCTGTCATGCTTCTGTTACTAGGGTAAGTAGTAAAACCTGTCTAGATCATCTTTACATTAGAAATTTAGATTAGATATTGCAACTACATATATTGTTAAAATTGTCATCTCAGATCATTTTTTTGTTGGAAGTAATATGAAGTGTGATTTTTATAGAGATGGTTATACAGAAAAGCTTTCTACAAATTTTACTAAGATTCAATATACTAAATTGAAAATGTTATTGTCAGAAAAATCATGGGATCATGTAGAGAGATAGGTAAATGTGAATTTAGCATTTGATGCATTTCTAAGGGAATTAACTCTATTAATTAAAGATGCGCAGATTAAGTACTCTAAAAAGAAAATTAAAAAACCTCAAACCATGGATAACAGAAGCTATTGTTAATTCAATCAATTTTAAAAGAAATTTATATAAAAGATCTAAATCCAAAAAATTGGATGAAAATGACTACTCTAGAAGATATAAAAATATGTTAACTAATGTTATTATGGAAGCTAAAAATGATTATTATAAAAATATTTTTATAAAAAATGGAAATAATACTAGAAACAATTGGGAAACTATCAATGAAATGTGTGACGTAAGAAAAGTAAAGGGCAATTCTCCTCAAATTATCACAAATAGAAATCATTTACTTCGGTTTCATGAATAGTCGCAGGAATTTGTTAATAAATTTAACATTTATTTTACTGATGTAATTTCTTCATTATGTAAACAAAATCTACATAATGAAACCAAAATAGAAGAGATAATTATTTATTTAAAATGTATAATGCCTAATTCTATTTTTCCCTTATATACCAGAACAAGAAATTTTTGATACTATCAAGGAACTAAAGGAGGGAAAATCACCTGGTTTGGACGAAATTACAGTTACAACTATTAAAAATATTTTTCCGAAAATTAGAACTATATTTTGTAAACTTGTAAACTTTTCTTATGCAGAAGGTGTGTCCCTGAAATTTCAAAAACTGCCTTAATTTTTCCAGTGTTTAAAAATGGTGATACTAAGGCAATTGAAAATTACAGACCGATTTCGCTTCTATCAACTTTTTCTAAGATTCTTGTAAAAAAATGTTAAAAAAAATTGTTAACTTTTGGGATATGCACAAACTTTGGGGATTTGCCTCAAACCAATTTGGATTTCGAAAATGTTTGAATATTCAAACTGCGATTTTAGAAATGACTACGCAACTTTACAGAAATTTAAATCAAAATTTTAAAACAGTTTTTTTTTTTGGATTTGAAAACAGCTTTTTATTCAATGAATCATAATATATTAGTAGAAAAGTTAAAAACCAGTGGTGTTATGGGAAATTCGCTTTCATGGATTAAGATATATTTAATGAATAGGAAGCAAAAAGTAAATATATGTTAGTGAAGAAACAAATGTACAAGTTTGTGTCCCTCAGGGTTCTGTTTTGGGACTTTCATTTTTTTTTTACTTTATATAAATGACTTCTGTACATTGGATTTGAATGGTAAAATAATTTCATTTCAGATGATGCTGACTAATATATTCTGGAGAGTAAAATCAAATTTTAGGGGATATAAATAGTGACTGGATATAAATAAGAACGTGGCTAAAATTTAGTAAACTCTTTTTAAATACAAAGTATACGAAATATATTTCTATTAGACCAAGAGAAAATAAGATTGATTTTTTTTTCGTGATAGGATCATTTTTCACTCTGAATTTTGTGCTGGAAAAAATTGCAATTGTGACAAAATTGAGGGTGTTGAATGCTATAAATATTTGGGTACTTTTATTGACAGAAAGATGTCCTGGAAAATACAAATATCTGATGTTGTTAAAAAGATTAACTGCATTATACCTAAAATTTATTATATCCGGAAATTCGTAAATTTATCTTTATTGAAAATTATTTACTTTTCTTGGATTAAATCTTATTTGCTCTATGGTTTATTATCGTGGGGTGGAGTCTATTTGACAATAATCAAATAGATAAAATATAGAATATCAATAGATATTCTATAGAATAAATCTCAATTATTGGAGGAGAATTGCCCTTTACTTTTCTTCCGTCACACATTTCATTGATAGTTTCCCAATTGTTTCTAGTATTATTTCCATAAAATTCAAGAAAATAATTCTTGAATTCAAAAATTCAAGAAAATAATTTCATGAATTCGTTACAGTATGTGCAGAATCACATAATTAGATGCATGATGAAACTAAGAAAATTTGAAAGCGTTGCAAATGTATACAATGAATTAGGTATTTTACAAATAAGGAAATTATATGTATTTCAGGTACTGAAATTAAATAAAAGGATGTTACATGTAAGGACGAATTTTAATGTTCAAACCTTACGGACATATGAAAAGAATACTCGACTGTCAAAAAACCTTTTCTTACTTGATTTAAAAGCGAACAAAACTATTGTTCAAAAACATTTTGTTTATTTGGCGTCAAAGGTTTTTTAACTGCTTACCAGAGTGCATCAAAGGAATAAGGAATGATAACTTTTTCTATAAGGAAATCAGAAAATGGATTTTAAATGTGGTAAATATTGAGACTATGTTTTAGAAATAAAAGAGATTTAAATATAATATAATTTCATTTGATGCTGAGTTGCCCTTAAGGTGTTCAACTGAACCACTTACTAACGCACAATTTCAATATATATTTTTATATTTTTTTCTGTTTTTTGCCCAGTAAAGTTTTTTTTTTATTTAATTTATTCTTAATGATAATTTTTAAACTTATAAATTGGTTAAATATTTACTTAGATTTTTTGATCAAGCTAGCAAAATGTGAGGAAATATGAAATTGAACATGTTGCCTTTTCATTTTTATTACAACATAACTGTTAAATTTCTTCCACAAGCGAATTTTTACTCTCGTGGAAGACTGAACATTTTTTCTCAGACTTTTACTGAAAAATGTAGGTAAAATTATAAAACATTAATGAAATATAATATTAAAATTTTCCATATATATGGTATGAATGAATATGTGATTTTATTGGACAAACTATGTATAAAGAAGAATATATATTAGAAAATGTAATACTTTAAAATTGTGTATCTGAGATATACAACATTATATATATTTCATTATAATTTCAGTTCTAAGGTAAAAAAAAAAACATGTAAATGTAATGTACTGCATATTCTGAGAATACGTCATCTATTTATCTATCTATCTATCTATCTAACTAAAAAAAAATATGAGCGACTTTCGCCGATGTCGTCAAAAACGTACAGGAAAGTGCGTCTCCAGTTGGTGCAGGAGCATCGACACTGAACCTTTGAGGACTGGAAAAAGGAGCCTGGTCGGACGAATCAAAGTTCCTTTCGCATCATGCTGATGAAAGGATCAGAATTTGGCCGAAGCAACATGAGGCAATGGAATCGTCTTCTCTGGTGTCAACAGTACAGGTCGGTGGTGGCTTTGCTATGGTGTGGGGAATGATTTCCTGGCATATATTAGGACCTCTGACACCCATCAAAGGGTATCTGAACGCCATAGCATGTTTGCACATCGTTGCTGACCAAGTGCATCCCTTCATGGCGACAGTTAATCCTCATTGGGATGGACACTTTCAGCATGATAATACAACTGCCCATAAGCCATGTATTTTCACCGACTGGTTCCAGGAACATGTAGATTAGTTTCCCTTGCTTCATTGACCTTAACATTCCCCAGATCTAAACCCTATTGAGCATCTTTGAGATAACGTGGTAAGGGCTGTTCGCAGCGATACTGTGCTGCCGTCCAGTTTGCAGCAACTGCGTGACGCAATCGTTTCCGCATGGTACAACATTCCTGCACAACGCATCCAGCATTTTGTAAGTTCCATGTCCTGACGAATTCGGGTTGTTCTGAAAACCAAAGGAGGCGTAACACGCTACTAAGTATATATATACCTAATAAGCTGGCATCTCAGTATATAATAGCATTGTCAGCCTTCGAAATCAAAAGACACAGTTACAACGATATTGTTCTAGCGTCAACGGAAACGATATGGAGATAAATGCAAAAAAAAATGTTTCACGTTTCGTTGAGAAACAAGAAACTTAAAAACCTAAAGGTCAATGGCACAAGCCAAAAACTTTATGTTAGCCAAACACACTTAGGTTGGTTCAGACCAGGGACGAATCGGGGGGAATTCACGTCTCCCCCTTTTGAGAATGCTAATGGAGGTAAAAGATATAAAACTTGTGCATATTTCACACATTATTCAAGAAAATTTTTAAAGACCTCTAAAACGGAGAGAAAATATTATACTTCAATGGAAACCCAGTCTCTTGCCGCCGCCCCTTTTACTTTTTCGGCTCGATTGCGTCACTACCTCCATCCCACATATGTATGTTTTTCTGGATTCGGGGCTGCCTTAGACGATCTCGTATGTTTCTTGTAACGTTTCGCGACGTCCAGACTATCTCGTAACGTTTTTCGTATGTTTATTTTTTCGCCGATCACCAAGAGTTTCTTCATCCACCGTATTCGTGGAAAACTTCGGAGTTTCCTCTTACAGAATTTTACCGAAAAAAATTACGGCAATAGTTCCAGTGATGTTTTTGTTTAACAAGATATCATGACTGTACAACAAATGCAAGTGTAGACAGAATATCGTTATGAACAACAAGAGTTTCTACACAGTTCTTTACCATTTTTTAAAGAGTTTGGAAACAAAATTTTTCTAAATAAATATTTTCTACTTTTTCAAACCGAGGCCTTCCTTTTTAAATGTAAATTTGATGAAACCCCTCAAACTGTTAAACATGTATTTATATTGTGTTCCTGTAATAAGAGCTTTATTATTTTGAAATGAAGAAAATGGAGAATCGGTTTATTTTAATAGTTTTCATATAATTTAAATTTTTTGCGAGCTCCAGAATTTTTCGCGCCACTTAAAATTTGCGCATCACTGGTCCAGACGAAAATTCAATAGACGCCACCCGAGAGATATTCATTTAGAATTTTTCTGTGCCTCTTGAGTAATTGCTCCACTCATTTTACAATTTTCGCCTTCACTTTCATCCATGCGTACCTGCTATTAATTCATTCGATAACTTAAATCACAGTTCCTATGACACCCGTTCCTTTGTTCATCAAAACAAGGATTAAAAATTGAAATTTATTTTGGAATTCATAGCTTTGGCACATCACATAAATCTACATTCTCACACACACACACACCTTGATTATCATTCTAAAATTCTACTGTCATAGACAGTAAAGTTTCAGCAGTCAAATATTTTGATATTTTAACTCAATTAAAAGTTATTAACAAAGGTGGGATTCTCTTATCACGCAGCGCTATGTATTTATTATGCATTATAGTCAATTCCGTACACATTGTTAATTAAAATCAGTTTAGTGTTGCAGGCAGAGGTATATCTTCCATACTAGAGTAACAGTAATTGTAATAATGTACACAGATTGAAAGAGGTTAATATAGATTTTTTTTTTCTTTTTTTTATGAAAAGTTGTTTCAAATTAGGTCATAATTAATAACTATTTATATAAAACTGAACTCTGAAATATCTTAGAAAAGAATTTTGCATTTACTTTTGAAAGCAAATGCAATACAATTATACATGTTTTAATATTGTAACCTATAAGAGAATTAAGAGATTGAATAAAATAAGAACACTTTATTTACAATTATCAGTTCATATGATCATCAGTTATACTGTATATAAAAATTCCGTATATGTAAGTTGTTTACGTAACAGTAAGTTCAGATAACTAGGCCTATTAAGAGAGCCCTACATGGATGCGGATATTCGCATTTAAATCTCCCGTCAGATAAAAGATTAACCTTAACACGTATAGCGGATAAATCCGCGGATAAAAAAAAAGATGATGTTAACGCTGATAGCGCATAAGGTCTCGTGTTTACTAAAATATGCAGAAACATGTGTAAATATTATTGTATTATTGAAGGCTGACATGAGTGAAAAATACTGCTTGAGATTTTAAAAGAAACCTGATTTGAAAATTCAAAGATGATATTCCCTATAAAAAAGAAAAAAAAAACGTCCGTTGGGATAAAACCCACAAGTTAAAAAAGAACTTATCCTAGTGTAATATATTATTATATATATAATTATATAGTGAAAGAAGGGATATTTTTGCTGGCAAAGCAGAACATAAATTCAAATATTACTGGAGTGTTTCGTAGAAAACGGGAATTAAATATTAGTCGAAATGAAAATTTCTGTTGGGGAGATCACGAAGTTTTCGAGAGATTTTAAACTTTCATAATCGGTGTCTTCTCACAATCACCGATAACTGAATTTAAAAGCATACAATTTTATCAGAAGAATTTGAAAAATTATAAAAGTAATCTTTTGTCTAAATTTAGTAAAGCATGCTTTTACGAAAAAAGGAGATTTTATATTCCGCTACATATTTTTTCAGTTATTAATTGGTCATTAATAAAACATTACACTGATTTCTTTCACTCGCAAACATACATCGGACTTCAAGCATTTGCAAAATCTCGACGGTTATTAAGTAGGTAATATACGCGGATACTGATGCGGATAGGACCTTTGCTATCCGCGCAGGGCTGTAGCTATCAATACACAGAGTAAGTGGCTAGCACAGATAAACGACGTATATTAAAGTCCATTGCAGCACAAAAATGAATGCTTGCACTCCTGACGAGCATTTTCCCACCTGTAGTTGTTCTAAATAATAATATATAATAAAAATTTAAAATTATACAAGTGCTTTTGATCCAGCAGTTAATTATAGATTATTCTATAATATCCTAAAATATTCTTAATAAATTAATTTTTGGATTTCCAAGTTTTGTGAAAGACAACAAAAAATGAAATAAAATAATAGTCCATATACAAACTGAAAACGAAGATTTCCACACAATTCGGATGTTAGTTGGAAAATGAAAATTATGGGCGACTGTTAAAGGTGGCGCTGCAAGCAGTAATCTTGAATCGTCTATCTGTGCTAGCTATTTATTATGTGATTAATACAAACGTTACATGAGAACTTCATTTTCTATTCATTAACAGTGGGACTGTAAATGCCTTACAGGTCACACTATATTCAGGGACAGCCATCAGCAAAAGCATTCCAAGAGGTCGCTTGGGGCGGAAAATATTAAGGGCGTCAGGATAATAATTAAATGGACTTGCTCTAATTGTAATTCAAAATAAAAGTGCCATAAATAAAATTTTTTAAGGTATTTCCATAATTTTATGACATAGTAATTTGAAACTCAATTACTAATGGTTTAGCAGTCATTTTATTTCAAATATGAAGTTTGAAATATATACTCAGATCCACAAAAATGATAAGTGGTTATTTACGACAAAAATGATAAGTTCGCTGGAAGCGCAAATACTGAATTCAGTTTAATGACAAAAAGGAAGTAAATTCACTTGAGGTGTCAACAACTATCTTCACAGGTGATAAAAATAAAGTTACTTGAAGCAGTAAAACTAATTTTTCTTGAAAGCTGACAATTTCGTTTGAGCTACAAAATGTCGTGGGCAATATGAAACCTTATGCAATGAATACTCTACTATTTCTCAATGTATATTTCTACTAAGTGTAATGTTACGCTATTTCAAAACTTAAAATCATTTTTATTTTATCTCATTTGTCTCATAGTAAGAACTCTCATTGCAGATACCACGTTCGAGTATCAGCTGAAATTTATTTCCGCAAAACTCTCGGCCATGTAATCGGTTAGTAGAGGGCAGCGATGGGCTTGGAAACACCGCCGTACATCGGATGGGACTTAAATACGTGGCGCTATGTGCGGCAGACCGTACCCTGTGCACGTTAAACAACACTCTCGATGGTTTCTATGGAAAGCTATCATCTGTTTCCCAACAGTTCTCTAGTAGATCCGCTCCCCCGACCTTCTCTGAGCATTTGTGGTCCTTGTGACCTGTCCATTGTGTGCAAAAAAAAGCGCCTCTCAGAAATATAAAAAACCCAATCCAGCGACTCATTGGCAATTTTTTTCTTGCTAATTGTAGCAGGAATTGCCTATTGGCAAAAATTATTTGATAAAGATAGGATGGTAGAACGGTTTTAACGAGAAAAAAAAAGAGAAATAATAGATATTTAAAAAAATACATATCTTTTTATAGGGCACTAAAAGTAGAAAATGAACCTAAAGTATATCGATGGTGCAATAAAAAAGAAATAAAAAAATTAGAATTTATCATGATAGAAAAATATTTTCAATTAAATTCACTTCTCAAACCAAACTTTAGACATTTTATTTCTAATAAAATTAATCATTTCTTAAATTTTACATTTAATAGACAAGAAATTAGAGCTCTTATGCGTTTAAGAACTGATACCATCATGTTAAATAAATCAAAATTTTTATTAAAAATAACCAATAGTCCAAATTGTTCTCTATGCAACCTAAAAGAAAATTCCACTCATTTGATATTAAATTGTGATAAATTTATTACTCAAAGGAAAAAATTTTTTTTGGAGCTTGAAAACTTAGGAATAAATGATTTCAATTTAAACTCAATTGTAAACTATCCAAAATTACCCACACAAATAAAAATTTATCGCCTCTTACTTGATTTCCTCCAGGAAACAGATATATGGTTCAAGATATAAAAAAAAAAAGAAAAAAAAAAGAAATAAAAAAAAAAACTTAAAAAATAAAAAAAAAAAAAATAAATTCATAAAAAAAATACATAAAAAAAAAATTAAAAAAAAATATATATATATATAAAAAAAGGTATAAAAAAAAAAGTATAAAAAATGTGTAAATAAATACAGTACAAAAAAAAGAGAGAAAAAAAAAAAAAATTCAGTGAAACAAAATTGTTCTGGGAAAGCCTGCATAAGGACCTCCCAATTCTTTTGTGACGTTATGAAATGAATGAAATCGATGGTGCAATCGGTCACTTGAGTTCGCAATCACTTCGAAGGAAGATAGGGCGCCGATTTACCTACTCGACTAGATTGCCGACGCCCCATCTTTCTTTGAAGTGAATACGAACTCAAGAGACCGATTGAGTTCGTATTCACTTCAAAGGAAGATAGGATGCGATATCAAAGGGAGATACGATCAAGGAAGATAGGGCGCGATATCAAAGGGATATTCGAATAACTTCAAAGGAAGATAGGATCGATATGCTCTAGGTTTTTTTCTTTCTAATTTTTAGGGCCCTATAGGAAAATAGGATTTATAACAGATTTAACACAGATGAGTTTCGTTCGTACGAAAAATGGACAAGCCTGTAATGAAGCATAAAGGCTTTCTTCCAAAACAATTGGGGGCGGAGGTGGCTCAGTCGGTAGCGCGCCAGGCTCGTAATCTGCAGTTCCCAGATTCGTGTCCCAGCTGGGTCAGCGTTGAGATTTATCTCCGCAAAACTCCCTGCCCACGGTCAGTAGGGGACACCGATGGGGCTAGAAAAGACTGCCGTCCATCAGATGGGACGTTAAACCGTTGGCCGTGTGTGGGAGAGTCATTAACCTGTGCACGTTAAAGAACACACTGAATGGTCTTGACGGGAGGCTACCATCTGTCTCCTAACAGCTGTTCCAGTGAGTCCCACTCCCCCAACCTTCTCTGATCCTTCGGGGTCCTTGTTACCTGGTCATTTAGCCCATTGTGTGCAAAAACGTACAGCTCAGAGGTAAAACAATTGCACGAATAGATGCTTTAGACTTTAATTTTAGTTACAGCTAGTTTTAGATTTAGTTAACAACACTTGCATATAAGGAAAACAGATAACCAGGAAACTGTCATATAAACTCTAAACTCTAACTAGTAATGGTGATTCCGTTTCGAAACGTTGGGCAAATTGATTGGTTAAAGTAACGTTACCTTTCCAAATTCGTTATTTAATGATTTCAATGTATGCCAATTACACCATTTATACAGATGTTTCAATAAAATATAGGGATAAATAGTGTCAAAAAGGATCTTTCATTTGGTTTTGCAAAGCACGGGATCTACACTGTTTCAGATAGATAATGGTGCCTCATGTTTCCCGTAAAAAAACGTTTCTTGTTAATCATGGATTATTACCATGTTATGTAGACAATCACAGCATATACTCTGAGAATCAGTGCTGCGTTGCATGCCTTAATTTATGCAATCCGGAATATTCCATTACCTCACACACCTTTCCGAAATCTTAGCATTATCTATTAAAGCTATGACACAAATGATGATGCACTAAAATAAAGTAGCGATGAATTGCGGGAGGTAGGTCACCATTTTGTAGTTGTCCTTAATACTTGGTTTGCTGATTCTACCAAATCAGCCAAGAATCAAAGCGCTTGTTACTTAGAGAAAATCTTTATTCGACCCTGACAAACTCAACAGGCTTGAAATTTCCAGGCAACACGTTTTTCAATAGAACTGAATTACCAGCTTTTTCCTTTGCTAAGAAAGAATATTTGTATACGAACAGTTTAAATAGGACATTAAATATGAAAATATAAAATGTGTTGACCATTTTGTTTGCAGTGGAATACTAATAATATAGTTGAACACAACGTTTAGATAGTTATGTGTAGCTCAGTCGGCTAAACGGGCTGTTTTTCTTGACTTGCAGCTCCAAGGTCTCAGTTTTGATATCAGCTGCTCTCAGTGTACTGGGCATTTTTCTCTCTCTCTTCAGTCATATTTTTCCATAGTTCATTTTATTACCATATCACATTTTTGCAATTCATTGCAAAATATATTAACATATAGTATATAAAAATGTATGTAACAAATTTATATTTTAAATAAATCCAAATAAATAACTGATCAAGTAATATTTAAGGCAAGCATTTAAGTTTATTTAAAGCAAGCATTTAAGTTTAATGTCTCAGCAAAACTTCCCGCCCTGCCCAAAGTCAGTAAGTGGAGTCGATGGGTTTGGAAAGGCTGCCGTCCGTGGGATGGGACGTTAAGCTTTGGTCCCTTGTGCGGGATATTCTGTGCACATTAAAGAACGCGATAGATGGCCTTGATGGGAACTTGCCATCTGTCCCCCAACAGCTGCTGCAGTGGGTCCCCTCCCCAAACCTTCTCTGAGCCTACGGGGTTCTTGTGACGTGGCAATTTAGCACAATGTGTGCAAAAATATGCCGCTCAGAGGTAAAACAATACAATACAATTAAGTTTAATAACTAGAAATGTATGATCGGTACGGAGCCAAAAATATACTAAACCTATATCTTACACATATTTTTCGCGAACAGTTTTTTTAAAATACTGCAATAACGGGAAGGGCAAAATGTTGAATTGAAGCAAAAAGGACAAGGACGCCTCTTCGATTTTTTTCCCAAAAATTTTTGCAAAATAATTCGTTTCAAAAATAGCTTAAAAAAGGATATATGTATTATGGAACATCTTTTCACTCCGGTTTAATTCAATATCATGCATCTCTCCAAAGCTTTTTCCTACATCCGAGCCCTGCCTGTGCTAGGCAAAGTGTCCCAACAAAAATTTTACTCACGTTCAGCCACTTATTTTTACGCTGAATCATGGAAGTCAATGAAAAGCACGATGCTATACCTGAATCAATCCTTACTCATTAAACAGCATCTAGGGTAAGTGTTTTTACATCGATAATGTATAGTATGAAAGAAATTATGCCTCATCGTGTGCTTAAAATATTACGAAATTTAAGAACTGCATTTTGAATTGCTCACTTTCATAAACTATACAGAAAATAATTTACGATATAAAAGCAATTATTTCTTACCTATGGCATGGGACATTTTGCTGTCATGGGGTACAACATCTGTGAGTTGTTCCTGCTGGAACTCATGTGGGTGTAGCAACTTTTCATTGGTTGTTGCCTCCATTTTTCTTCGTATTTATCCGACATATTCTTTATATCAAATATAATAGGAATAATAAAATAGTATAGGAGAACATATCGCCCCTGGACAGCCCCTTCGAAATGGTATGGTAGGAGAGTTAAGAACTAATGGAAATTCGAATAGTATTATTATATTAGTAGCTGACCTTCTACTGTGGCATATAAACTGACAGGCTCCTGTCAGACCTCTGTGGCAAGCAGCTGCTTGAGGGGGTATTTTATATAACGTAAATTTAATTTTTCACCGCTCCCTTGAAACGAAAGGTTGCTTTTCCTCACTCCTGGAAGTAAGGGTAAAAATGAATACTGTCAGTGTAAATCTCTTGACGATCATTGTACTTTACCATGACAATTTCAAATCTCTATCACAAAGAGATCATTTGTAATGTTGTTCGAAATTTTGGTATTTTGAAACTTTCTCGCTCATTAGATGGGGCTATTACAAGTATTGGTATAGGATGTAAAATGTGAAAACTAAAATACTTCATCAATATCTATCCAATATGTAAGGAATTTTTAATTCTCCTCTGGCAACGAAAAAATAATATAGTGATATAGACGTAAGAACACAAAGTGAGAATCATACATCAATTTTTTTTTTAAAGAGGAGTGAAAAAAATCCTTAATATCAAATAACTTTGAAGCGGAATTATTTATGCTATCATTAATTGCCAAAAGGAAAAAAAATCATAAATAGACTTTTCATTGATTTTTTTTCCTTCGTCGGCTACTTATATCCGGAATTTGTTTAAAGCTGGGGTAGCTTACAGATAAAGATTACGTTGGTCATGGTCAACAGTAATGTATATAAAGAAAACCAAGCCTGATTATGCTTTAACTTAACCATATCCTAATGGTCTCATTATTATCAAGTAAACGTTTTAGATTCGCGTTTAAAATGCTTAAAAATAACTGCTTAAACATCTCAGTTCAAATACTAATTTTTCTTTCAAATAAAATAAGTAAAAAAATATTAAGAAAGAAAGACAATAATTCTTTATGATTACGATGTTTTTTCTTTATGATTAGGGAAAAATACGATTATTATTGTTCTGCGCACATACAAACAAAAATCTTTATCAGTTAGCACAAAAAACATCTTAACGAACTTCCTAACTGGGCAGGAAAAAGTGGCTAGGAACTGCCAATAAACAGAAATTCAAAACTCTTAAGAAGAGAATCAGCGAGATACAGAATTTGATACCTCATTGCATGCATTCTGCCACCGGAAATTTAGCAAGTCGTTTCTCAGAGAGTAAACACGATTATTTTGGTCCCTACTGGCGTGCTCGAAGTTGTTCTACTACCTGATAGATGACTCTGAGCAGCGGTGCCAGGTGCATCTGATAATATTATTCACACACAGTGGTGCTCCAACACGTAACCGTATTCCTTGATGTAGCTTCATTCGACAAAACTGGAAGAAACACTATCTGCACGGTACAGCGAGGTTGCCTCATAATGTAAGCAAAGGTGTACTCCTGCAGGAATACAGAACACAGCACTTTGCATTCGCGTTCCTTGCAAAATTTTATGCGGTTAAAAATTCACATGGACTATGGTTAACTTATTTCTTTTGTTCGCTATCACGTATTAATGATGTTAGTTTATTCTTTTTGCTTGTCAAGAATATTAAATGCTTATTCCATATTGAAATTTTTGATCTATGAATTGGAGTATACGCAGAAAGGGAAAATTAGAACTGTGCATTTTTAGCCATACAAGTGTTAGCTTTAAGGGCGTCTCAAGTTCAAAATACTACCAAAGCTTGCTGTGCCAATCTTACATGTTGTTGTCATAAATTTGATCCTATTTGAACCAACTTATCTATCGTACGTCATGGTTTGATGACATATATATTCTATATACGTCTTAGTTTATCAAACGTTATGTTTTTTATACGTATTATATATAGAGAGAAATAGATATTTGCATCATATATATGACACATTTTGTCAACAGATGATTGACCAACGGTCATCTTTTCCATTTTCGTAAAATGACGACAGTTTCAACGTAGTATACAGAAAGCTATATAAACTTCAAAATTTTGACACTAAGTACGTCTTTGGTTAGCATCATATACGGACAAAAAATATGGGTACTGTTCTACGTGAATTTTTCATAATCACCTAGAACAGTTTCGATTTGCCTTTCAGCTTCCTGTCTGACATTCTGGCGTCATGTGGAAGATTATCTGGCAAAGAATCCCGTTTGAGGTGCCGCGGACAGGGAAAAATTTCCTGCTAGTTATAATCCGATAAACGTGTACTAAAGCAGGCGCCCTCTCATCCACGCAAAGCCTCTGTCAGAGTGGCACCTGGCGCCAAGTCTGAGACTCTCACACTGCACCACTGAATGCCTGGGAGGATCTCCTGAACCGCGGTTCAACGGTTCCCACAAACGGACAGCCACGTGGTTTAGGGACAAGAACATCGCATCGAGAACTGTCTATTTTCGTCCCTTACCCCCCGTAGCAGAGAGAAATGCGGGGACAAATCAAACATTTCAGATAGCGGCCCTTTTGTGTGTTCAAGAGAGCAAAGAACACTTCAGTCTTGGACAGCAAATTCGACAGTCTTGTACTGGAGAGCGAGATTTCGCCATCAAAAGCCAATTATAGCATCTGTTTATTATAAGCTTTTTTATACTCAACTGTACATAATTAAAAGCGCCGTAGAAAATTTCTGTTCGCTCTATTACTGTCTCAAAAGAAGATACATTGCATCAACCTTAGAAAGTGTTCGAAGCCAGTTTATGGCTTTTACGCTAGACGTCATCCTTATTCATGTTAAACTACCAAATATCGAAAATGCATCTGGAGTAAAAAAAGCGCCCTTTTTCCTTTATATTTTTTAGTCTTGGATAGCAAACTCGACAGTCTTGTCTTGGAGAGCGAGCACTATAGTCTTGGACAGCGATGTAGCGCATTAGCCGTTTAGAGAGAGGCACAGTTGTAATGTAGGCAATGGAGCGGCTGGATATTTCCTACAGCATTATGTAAGTTATTGAAAGCATGTAATGTGAAATGGTAATAGCACTGTAAATAAATGTTTTGTATTTGTTGAAAACCCATTACCTGCCTTTGGTTACTCCTATTTGGTATGGGAAGATACCTCTTTTCCCCAGTATGATACTGTACTCCTAATTATTTTAAAGAAGGAACAATGTAATATTAAAAAAAAAGATCATTGCTAAACTAAATGCGGAACGGGAGGAATATATATATAGTAATGTTCACTTTTATCTCGTACCCGTAAAACAGTACGTTTTATATAAGAGAAAAATAATATGTGTATTCTTGCCTTAAGAGAAGTTTTGGTTAGAGGAGTAATCCTCATGTATTTGCTTTTGTATCATATTTAAAGCTTATTCTTGCCCACAATATACAGCTAGTTTAAAATGAAAAATCTCTACACACTTTAAAATCATCAGCGAGCTAAAAATGAACAATTTTGTTTCACGGTATATCTATCCTGAACAACATCTGCCAGATTTCACCATCAAAGGCCAATTATAGCATCTGTTTATTATAAGCGTTTTTATACTCAACCATACATAATTAAAAACATCGTAGAAAATTTCTGTTTGCTCTATTACTGTCTCAAAAGAGGATACATTACATTAACCTTAGAAAGCGTTCGAAGCCAGTTTATGACTTTTACGCTAAACGTCATCCTTATTCATGTTAAACTACCAAATAGCGAGAAAGCATCTGGAGTAAAAAATAACGTCCTTTTTTCCTTTATATTTTTTAATTAAAAGTAAGTTCTTCAAAAACAAGACAAACGAGATGACAAAATGAAATTATTTTAAATCCAGAGTTTAGTGTGTTAATTTATTTGCATTTCTTCAACATTATCCAATAACTTTTAAGAATTGGATCACCAATCACGATTTCCATAAAGAAATAAGAAAATATGGGTATCAATTTTCACAATAATAAGTATCTATACCTACATTTCTTATGAACATATAAGAACGATCAGCTTTTTTAACTTTTGTTTCTAAAAATATGATTTTTGCAATAACTGTTTACTGTATTGTAAGTGAAGCTTTCCGTAAAAGTTTTGGGTCCTAAGCAACTTACCTCTTGCATTTTATAAGCACATATAATCAATAATTTACAAACTTTTTCTATAACAGCTTTACTCACATTAGAGTCCTGCATTGATTTTTCATAAGATTTTTCTGTTTAAGAAAATTGTTTTAACTCTCAATAAACTTACACTTAAAGACCGATTCAAAACAATCGTATAAAATCACAGAAAAAATAATATTATCCTTATCGATTTATTCTTTTCTAAAACTATCAATTTCTTTCTCTAAGCCCATCAATTTCCATTTCATTTTACCGTAAAAATATGATATACTAACGAACGAGTGGTTAAACTGAAAGTGTGATCAAAATACAGTTTATAATCACAGTAAATTTTATTACTCTAGGAATTTTGATAAGTGCTTTTTTTTCGTTTCAAGTTGAACTATAATGGACTTTAATTAAAACACCGTTTTCCTTGTCTCTTGATCTGGAATGACTAATCTTTATTCATAGGTTATTGGACACTTCAATAGGACTTAAAAAGACTTTCTGGCAGTTGACAACAGTCTTTACGATTGCATTTCATCTAGGTTTATCAAATTAAAAATAGGTTTATAGAACATATCCTGAGCAATAATAGACATGAAATTCACAATCTCCCTTATAAGCAAAAAATGTCATCTAAAAAGAATTAAAATTACTATAATTTATTTTAAATGTCATGCTTAGCACTGATATATGCTTAGCACCTGATCTTGATGGAAAACAAGATATCAGTAGAAGAAAAAAAAAATCATATATAATGCATAAAATCTTGCTTCGTCAAGGAAAATATTTCAGAGATATACACTCAAAGATACTGACACTAACCTCCAATTCATTTATAAAAGCTGCTAACCAAACCGTACTGAATTTCTCTTAATATAAAAAGAGAAATGAACGTGTCAAAAATGCTAACTAGATCTAGAATAATACAACCATCCACAAGTTCATTTTATGTGGTGTTGAAGAAATTGTTATTATGAACGCGTACACTCTGAGATTTTTACTCTAAGCTATATTGTAAACATCCGCTAGCAAAGTATATGACCTATAGTGTTCTTGAATTGTGCTATAGCCGGTTAACCAGAATTTGTGTGGGTGAACAATGCTTTTTTTTTTTGGACATCCGAGATAGAACACAAGCATTAGAAATCGGGTTTCCGTGAATAAACATTGGGAGTTCCGCGAGCAATCTTCTGAAGTTCTGCGTGAAGTCTATATTCCATAGTTGTTTTCTTTTTTTTTAGAATATGGATTTTATTCATAAAAATAAAGAATACTGCACATTTACCATTTGACCCGCAAAGCTAAATAGTTGTCTGCAGGAAAATGAATAAATTAAATATAGGTCATTCAGCCACGAAAATTGAAAGAAAGAAAAAAGAAAACAAAAAAAACGAAAAGAAGAATATCTGTAAATTCAATATATATATATATCATTTATTCAATTTTCAAACACAAATTTACGCAAAAACAGATTATTCATCTCTGAAGAATATTAAAAATCAATAAAGAAATTGTATCTTGTTAGTGGAAGAAAAACTGCGAGGTTCGTTAATAAAAATTCGCCTACGGCTTCATGACTTAAGCAAAGAAAAAAATTCAGGTTTCACACTGAATAATTAATAATTAAAACTATTATAGAATAATTCTATAGTGTAATTATTAATTATAATAAATTTGAATTTTTTTTATATAACACTCTTCACTAGATTGACTAAAAACAGAAAAACAAATCTTTTTTATATTTTGATGTTCCGTAAGATTTGACAATATCATTCACGGTTTCCGTCACAGCCAAAGGTTTGGGAAACACTGACCTAGAAGATCAGATATTACAATTAAAAAAAAATATTTTGGAACATGAATTTGGAAATTTCACAATTTGTATTTAATATTGCACAATTACAGCTCCAGGGATCTCCAATCAGAGCATATCAACAAGGGTTACTAGCAAGGTAACCTAAATTAAAAAGTACCTAATAAGATTTTGGATTATTTTCGCTATTGATCATGCTTAGATTTCTTTTAGGTTCCTAATAAAACAAATTCATAAATTTTAAATTCTATGAATACTTCATAACACTAATAGGTGAATCCAAACCAGTTGCCATCTAGAGTTACTTCATCGCAAACTTGCATAAACATTTTACGGCTTGCTATTTAGAATTTCAACAAATTCCTTTCTACTTCGTAGCTAGAAACTCGTAGAATTGTAGGTTAATCTTCTGATTTATTTCCCTTAACTCGATTGAATGTGACAGGCAACTTCTCGCAGCATATTCATTATTGAATTTCATTTACCTTATTCGATCAGTGCGTAGTTCATATAGATTGTCCTCGCTGACCTGCTTATTGTGTATATCTTGCTCTAGATTCAAATCTGTCTACCTCGAACAGAGCTGCATCATTTGCAGTCCATTGTGGAGCTTCTCCTAATAGACTACATTTTAATATCACTAGTCATAGAATTGGTAACAGCATCGTTGCTAAATGACAGTGGCTATGATAGCCGAAGACCTCGATTTCACCTTTATCTACTGTGTGATTTATTATATTTCTTAATGGAGAAGTCCGTTCTACTCCTTGTACAGCATCGTTTTTAAATTGAATATCAGTTCGTCCGTATTCGCCTACTCACGTTAAAAATTATTGAGTCATGCTAAAATATAAAAGCTTTATTAATTTTGGTCAGATTGAGTTGTTTTATCTCTAAGCAAAACATTTTTTGAACACATTGGGCTAGATGACCAGGTCACAAGGACTCCAATAGCTTAGAGAAGGTGGGGTAGGAATCCACTGGACTGTTAGGAATAAATGGCAGTCTCCGTCAAGGCTATACAGTGTGTTCTTTAAATATCACGTAGCTTTCCTGTACACGGTGCCACAGCTTAACGTTCCATCAAGATGGATGGCGGCCTTTCCAAGCCCATCAGGTCCTATTTCCCAGAAGACGTAATTATCAACGCTCAGACAGTTGGGATTCGAACCTGGGAAATGCAGATTACGAGATTGGTACGCTACCTGCTGAGTCAACTTCCCCACCCCAATTGAGGTTAGAAGTTTTGGGAGTTTTGTGGGACACGATAGACGTTTTTCTTTACTAATGAACTAAGGAAGAAAATTGTTCATAAAATAGTGACCAAGTTTCAGGTTGTCTGCTCTCCTGAACAGAAAGCTCTAATGGAAGAAATATTACAAATACAATGATAGATTAATTCTAAAAGTTTCCAGCTCTGGATTTTCGGAAAACTACAGTGGTATATGGCAAAACAATTCAAAATTAGTCAATAATGATCACTCCGAGAAAGAAAGTGAATTATATAAAAATTTGACATAAGTTAGAGCAATGGTGTTCAAATACAGATGTGTTCTGCCATCTTTTCTTCAAGCATCGAAAGAAAGTTATCAAAAAGCAAAGGTGGCTGTGTCACCTTTGCTTTTTGATAACTTTCTTTCAATGAAACTTTCTTTAATAATGCCCATCATCAGTATCTGTTACATAGCTTCCAAGATAATTAAACTGAGACACTTGATGAAGAGTGCAGCCATTCAAAAGCAACTGAAGCACTATCTGCCTGACCAATTTTCATCATTTAGTTTTTTCTCTGTTTATCACTAAACCTAATCCATTACCAGTCTCATCAACAGCCCTAATGAACGAATTCATCTCGTCAACATCATTAGCCAACAAGGTCAAATCATCTGCATAATCAAAATCACAAACGTTAAAATGTTTTAGACCATTTAATGCCAAATTCTTTCCCTTGCAAAGAATTTTGCATAACATAATCAATAACCAAAATAAAGAGACAAGGAGACAAAATGCACCCTTGTCTAATTCCACTAGCAATGCTAAAACCAATCGCTGCAAGACGTGCCAACTCTCAAACACGACTCAGTGTTATTATAGAGAGTTTTCATTACACTAACTAACTTATCAGGTATTCCATATGATCAACAAAGTCAAAAGTCTTTTTGAAATCTATGAAGCTAGCAACCACAGGTTTCTAAAACTCTGAACATTTCTCAAGAATCTACCTAAGTAAAAATACACTGGACAGCAATTTTTCATAAAAGTCATGCCTCTAAGATAAAAGTATACATTTCTTAAAGATTTTAAGTTGCTTAACACGAGTATGACAATGAAAGCTAGTAACCCCAGGTTTCTTAAACTCTAAACATTTCTCAAGAATCTGCCTAAGCGAAAATATTTGATCAATACATCCCCTACCACTTCTGAATCCACACTGTTCATCACGCAGTTGTTCATCAACCAAATTCTTAATCCTATTAAATATAATCGTTCAAAGAACTTTACCTGGAACAGAGAGTAAATTAATTTCCCTATAATTATCACAAGAACTGCAGTCACCTTATTAAAAATTGGAACGATGATAGCTCTAGTAAAATCCTTAGGAACAATAGCTTTATCACAAACAATATTCAAAATTTCAGTCAGCAATGTGTCAACACAAATATTCCCAGCTCTAAGCTCAGTGGTGATTTCGTCCATCCCTGGGGATTTATGCAGTTTTAATTTAGAGATAGCCAAAGTGACTTCGGAATGTGATATAGAGCCATCATTAAAGCCAATAATGCATCTATCCTCATTAAAATCAATGAGAGTAGAAATAATCATATTATTTAGAATATCTCTCAAATTCTCAGCCCACCTAGCCATTACAGAATTTTCACCTTCAACAACCTTGCCATGTTTCTCCCTCTATTCCTGTGTACCCGTCTGTTTCTTCCCACATAAAACATTAACAATCTGGTACAACTCCCTGTTGTTGCCAGGCTCGTAATCTGTAGTTCCCAGGTTCGAGTCCCAGCTGGGTCAGCGTTGAGATTTATCTCCGCAAAATTCCCCGTCCTGCCCACGGTCAGTAGGGGACACCGATGGGCTTGGAAAGGCCGCCGTCCGTCGGATGGGACGTTACGCCGTGGCCCCGTGTGCCGGAGAGCCATACCCTGTGCACGTTAAAGAACACGCTGGATGGCCTTGACGGGAGGTTACCACCATCTATCTCCCAACAGCTGTTCCAGTGTGTCCCCTCCCCCAACCTTCTCTGAGCCTTCGGGGTCCATGTGATCTGGCCATTTAGCCCATGGTGTGCAAAAAAGTGCCGCTCAGAGGTAAAACAATCCAATCCAAACCCCCTGTTGTTGAACTATCTAACTGCTTCCTCTGCTTTGTCAGCCAAGTTATCAAGCCCTAGATTCTTATCAGCTGTTAACTGATCCTTTACACGTTTATCAAGCTCGTTGCAATGCCTTCTGTTTGGACTAGTAGGCTGTTGATTCATATTAATCCTGCACTTCCTTCTTTCAGAAATAAGTTTCACAGCCTTATTACTCAAATAATTTTGTTTCCTTTGTTCTCTTTTACCGAAAAGAGTCTGTTGGTTTCAAGCAAATCCTGTTTAAACTGATCCCATTCTTCCTCAACTTCAGCAGTAAGTTGGGTTGGGTTGTTTTACCTCTGAGCGGCACTTTTTTACACACCATGGGTTAAATGGCCAGGTCACATGGACCCCGAAGGCTCAGAGAAGGTTGGGGGAAGGGACCCACTGGAACAGCTGTTGGGAGACAGATAGTAGCCTCCCGTCAAGGCCATCCAGCGTGTTCTTTAACATGCACAGGGTATGTCTCTCCCGCATACGGGGCCACGGCTTAAAGTCCCATACGACGGACGGCGGTCTTTCCAAGCCCATCGGTGTCCCCTACTGACCGTGGGCAGGGCGGGGAATTTTGCGGACTCAGCAGTAAGCAAACCACGATTGTCATAACGATTAAGTAGCCTACCATTGTATGCTTTGGCTGTATCTGGATCTTTCAGACCTTCCATATTGAAGGTAGTATTCTTAAACTTAGCACAACATGTCTTAAATTCAGCTACAAGACATTTTTGACCAGATAATGATCAGACCCGATTTCGGCTCCCCTGTATGATCTGGTATTTCTAACTGAATTGGCCCATATGCTGTTAATTAAAATATAATCTATCATATTCCTGTGCAACCCATGAGGTGAAACCCATGTATATTTATAAATGTCCCGTTGGTTGAAGTATATGTTAGTTATTCGTAAACCATTAAGTTACTTGTCTGTAGAAGACGTTCCCCATTCCAATTGGAACTACCAATACGAAAGTAACCTGAAACTCTTGCCCAAAAGTCAGAGTCAGTACAAACTTTAGCACTGAAGTCATTTAGCACAAGAGAAATATCTTCTTTCTTCACAGAATTCAAAATATCCTGAAGCTGCCCGTAAAACATATCCTTCTTGTTCTCATCAGAGTCCTCTGTGGGGGCATAACAAAGATGACATTCATATCTTTAATTTTTTTAAGAGAAATCTTTCATTTTTTAAACAAAAATTTTAAAAGTATAAACAATTTTCAAGAAAATTTTGCTCTAAGAAATATTTTATTAATGCAGTAATATCTTAGAAGAACATCACTGTATGTGTCTCCTGAGAAGCAAATCTACACCTTGGAGATGCTTTCCATCCTGCTTCTCTAAAAAGAGAAATTTAAAGTTATTTTTAAGTATCTCACCTTTACCTGTCCATCTGGTCTCTTGCAAGCCTAGAATATCTAGGTTAAAACGCTGGAATTCGTGCATGAAGACATCAAGAGAATAATCTCTATGTAATATCCTCACGTTACTCGTTCCTGCAGAGAAAAAATGATTAGTAGGATTTTTAAAGAAACTAGGTTTGTTGAGATAGGCAGGGCCAACAATATCAAACAGCCCCCTGAACGCAGTCATGGGGTAAAGACCTGTTCCTCCTCCGCTGAATGCTTAAATCACCGATGCTGGTAGGAACTTCAGGCACCACCTTTTCAAGTGGACGTTTTCAAGATCCAATGGCTTACCTGAGACACATTACTCCAGTTTAGAATTGACGATGCCCAACTAGCTAAGTAAGGGTTCAGGTACCTGCGCTGGCCTATGATCAGGATTATCCACCTGCTGATATAATATCCCGTGCCTCTGTTAACTTAGGGCTGGCCACCCACAAGCAAACAGAAAACAGAGGCAGGTTCTCCCTCAACAGAAGCCCACCAGTGCAGCTAATCCAGGATCCATAATCAAGCTAAAATCCATAAATCAGTGCAGTAGTTATAAATGGTGAGCACAAGGACCCTGTGAAGTTTATCACTCCACAGCAGAATTTAAATAAAAGAAAAAAGTGGCCATAGATAATCAGATTAGTATGCCATACTGAACTAGGGACATTTATAAATATACATGGATTTCACCTGATAGGTTGCACAGAAATGTGATAGATTATATTTAACAGCAAATGGGCTAGTTCGGTTAGGAATACCAGATCATACAGGGGAGATGAAATTGAGTCTGACCGTTACTTGGTAAAAAGTTCCTTGCAAATGAAGCTTAAAAATGTTACGTCGAGCTTAAGAGAATTGCTTTTCACACTGGAAATTCGGAAGGTCCAAATGTAGCCAACGTATACCACGATAAGCTAATTAGTCATTATGACAATCATTGTTTGTTTACAGCTAAAGTTCAAAAAGAATGGGATAAGTTTAAACAGGCTTTTCTTGGAACGAACACTACTCTTTTGTTTAAAAACGAACAGAGGAAACAAAATGTTTTGAGTGATAAGGCTATGGAACTTATTCCTGAAAGAAGGAAGTGCAGGAATAATATGAATCATGATCCTACTAGTCCTAACAGAAGACATTATAATGAGCTTAATAAACATGTAAATGTTCAGTAAATAGTTGATAAGAATCTTTGGCTTGATAGCTTGGCTGACAAAGCAGAGGAAGAAGTTAGACAGCACAACGTCAAGTGATTGTATTAGATAATCAGTGTTTTGTGTGGGAAGAAACAGGTTCACAGGGATTAATAGATAAACATGGTGAGGTGATTGAGGGTGAGGAGGATCTTGTGATATCTAGTGGGTCTAAACAATGTGATTTTTTCTACTCCCGTTGTTTGTGATGCGGAGCATACTGTTTGTAAGATACAGCAGACTGGATCTTGCGATAGATGACCTGTACGATCTTGCGATAGAAGACCCTGTAAGACACACCAGGTCATCTATCTCAATCACTTAGCTAGCTGGCGTGTCTGAGATCTTTTAAGATCTCAGATACGCCAGTGATGCTCTTAAATAATAGTGATGTGGTGCTCTTAAATAATAGTGACGTGGTGCTCTTAAATAATATCACACCAGTAATGTGGATAAGTGATCTTGAGATAGATGCATTACTGTCTTTAAAGTTGGTCCATTATCACATTATGAAGTTGCTTTGGCTATCTTTAAATTAACACTGCATAAAATCCCAGGTGTGGATGAAATCACCACTGAAATGCTTATAGCTGGGAACACTTGTGTTGTCACATGGTTGACTAAAGGTTTGAATATTTTTTATGATAAAGAATTCCTAAGGATTTTATTAGAGCTATCATTATCTCTATTTTAAAAAAAAAGGTGATCGTAGTTCTTGTGATAATTATAGGAGATTCAGTTTACTTTCTGTTTCAGGTAAAATTCTTTGCATGATTATACTTAACAAAATTAGTAATTAGGTTGATGGACAAATGTGTGATGAACTGTATGGATTCAGAACTGGTAGGGAATGTAGTAAAAAAGTATTTTCACTTAGACTGATTCTTGAGAAATGTTTAGAGTTTCAGAAACCTGTGGCTACATGTTGTGTAGATTTCAAAAAGGTTTTTGACTCTGGTGATCGTCATAATTTGTCGTTGATTGCGAGATCACATGGGATACTTCACAAATCAGTTAGTGTAATGAAAGCTCTCTGTAATAACACCTAGTCGTGTGTGAGAGTTGGTAAGACTCGTAGCGATTGGTTTAGCATTGAATTAATTTTGTCTTATTTTCTCTTTAGTCCCGCGGCCGAGTGGTTAGCGCGCTTGGCTACTGATCTAAGGGCTGAGTTCGAACCCCGTGTAAGACAGGGATGTATGAGTGTCGTTTTTCTGCTGAGGTCCTGCCATCCTCTTAGACCTTCTACTATGATATATAAACTGACAGTCTCCTGTCAGACCTCTGTGGCAAGCAGCTGCATGCGGGGGGATTTATTTTTATTTTTTTATTTATTTTGTTACGCTTAACTGTTTTCAAGTGAAAGTTTTTGGCCATAAATTGTATAGAGATTTTAAACTTTCTGATTTAAATTATGCAGATGATTTGGCACTGTTCGCTAATGATGTTGATGAGATGAATTCTTTCATTCGAACTGTTGATGAGACTGGGAATAGAGTAGGTTTGGTGACAAATAGAGAAAAAACTAAAGTGACGAAACTGATCAGGCTTTAAACAGGATGATTCAGTTGCTTTAAACGGCTACTATCTTGAGCAAGTGTCTCAGTTTAATTTTCTTCTGAGCTAGAGGGGTTTATCAAAATAATGGAAACACCGACGCCGACTGGAGTACACGTAATGCACATTATGCATATCACAGGGACGACGTCAAACGCAGTATGAGGTATATTAAAGGGGAGAAGTACGATGTCAGCTATTACGTAGCAGTGCCACAGGTGCGGGTGAAACAGCTGTTGTGGTGTAATTGTCGATAATATCAGATCTCAATTACCTTCAAAAAGGCATTATCATTGGTATGCGTCTTGCAGGAGTTTCAGTAACCAGAACGGCGGAAATAGTAGGTGTAACACGAAGAACTCTATCGAAGATTATGACTCCCGACCAAAAAGAACATGGCGTTGCTTCCAAACGTGCAAACTGAGGACGCAATACGAAGTTTTCAGATAAGGATAGGCGAACGTGGCACAGATTACACAACGACCACGCACAAACAAGATCACAGCACCGCAAATAGCAGCAGAGTTGAACATCAGTCGGAATGATCTCATTTTCGTCATACCAGTTCATCGGGAACTTCATTGTGCCAGTATTTATGGCTGTGCTGCAAACCTCTGATTACCAATATCAATGCAATAAAACGTGTATGCTGGTACAAAACAAGTAAAACTTGGATGCTAAAGACTGGCAACGTGTCATCTGAACTGATGAATTGTGCTACACATTATTTCTCATCACTGGTAGAGTCTATGTCTGGTGAAAACCTGCAGAAGCGTACTACCCCGACTGTTTGGTTCCGACTGTGAAGCATGGAGGTGGATCCTGATGGTATGGGGTGCCATATCATGGCTTTACTTAGGCCCATCAGTTATTCTGCAGGATCGTGTCACATCAGAAAGGTAAGAATCCTTTCTCGGGGACCACCTACACACATTATTGCAGATACTATTCTCTAGTGAGCGTCCCTGGCTTCAAGCGGATAATGAATCTGTGCATTGCGCGAAACGTGTCAAGTTGTGGTTTGCACAGCATGAGGTTGAGATATAGCAGCTACCCTGGTCACCCCAGTCTCCAGACCTCGATATTATTGAACATTTGTGTGAATATCTGGAGGGCAAGGTCAGATCACACTTTCCACCTTCAGCTTCAGTAGCGCAGTTGGGCCATATTTTAGAAAGAATGATCCCACATTCCATTACCGTATGTGCATGACCTGTATAAGTCTATTTCACGTCGAATTACTTCTGTTCTGAACGCCCGAGGTGAGCATACAGCTTATTAATGAAATGTTCTCTACAAAAGTACGTGTTTCCAGTATTTTAATAAACCCCTGTATGTAACAGATACTGGTGATGTGCAGTGTGAAATAGATGGAAGAATAGGGATTGCCTCTGGGACTTTTAAGAATCCATGGAGAGTGTCGAAACACCTAAAGATTAAAATTAGGCTGTATAATAGTTTGGTTGTTTCTAAAGTTAGTTAGGTATGATAGTGAAACATGAACCCTTTGTAAGCTGTATAATGGGAAACTTGATGCCTTTGATTCTAGATACTTGCGCATTATATTGGGCATTAGGTGGTTTTACTTTGTAAGTAATAAATAGGTTAGAAGAAGGAGTCAGCAACCCCCTTTGAGTAACATTTTGTACAGAGAGAGACTATGTTGGTTTGGCCATGTTGGCCATATGCATAGCTGCAGATTGGCAAATAGGATTATTAACAGTGTGTCCAAAGGCTTCAGGAAAAGAGGGAGACCTAGGATGCGTTGGGCAGACAATGTCAACAGAATATTGCTAGAATTGGCCTCTAGTGGTCAAATGAGTCAACTGTAGCTCAGGAGAGACATGTGTGGAGAGAAAAATTATAGTCTGATAGGACCTCCTTAGCCCATGGCTGCATGAGGATTTTGTATGCATGTATGTATGTATGTATGTATGTATGTATCATAAATATATCGTTTGCAATATCCATTTAAAATTTCGGCATTTTCAATTTTTTTTCACTGTTAGAGGATGCTATTAAAACTATTCAAAATTTCAGATAATGTAAATCGTATCATTTCTTCAACACCTATGCAGTTGAAGAATAATTTTCAATTTACCTTTAAACACATGATAAAAGACGAATTTATATGACGGAGAGACAGACAACAAAATGAAACAGAGCTTAAAAAAAAAACGAGCTAAAATGTAAGCATAATTATATTTATAACAAGAATGACGAACCTTTTTTCTGAAACGTACCTTATATATACCTGGAGATATTTTGGTGTCACACAGGTTCCAGAACCCACAAAAGACTAATTTTCTTTCTATAAATGTTTTGGCTATTATATTAGTTTTTATTTGGTATGTAATATGGTTCTTTTGATAAAAAAATTGGTAAAGCCGATTAATGAAATAGTTGCAATATCCAAAATTGATGACGACTTCGAATGCCTGATCATAATAATAAAACTTTCTTTAGTAAACTTTTTTAATATTCTTTTAAAATGTATTCTTTTCTCTTGCACTTAGATAATTCTTTATTAACTGTATACAATACATGAAAATAAACCACTCCAGATCCGCAGAGTTCACACTCGCATGTGGATTCAATTTTACATTAATATATTAAAATAAAACATATATTTCCAACTAAAATATAACTAGATAGTTGTTCAATATTATAGTTGATAATACAAAAATTGATATTGATTACATATTTTTTTTAAATCTAATTAACCAAATTTTAAATTATTTAAAGAAATGATGATCCCAACACTTTAAGATCAGATACTTTGGAATAGTATTCATATTTCTTCTAGCTATATGAATATAATGCCTTTTTGTCACTGTTTTAGATTCCACAATATTGTGTAACAATAATTGATATAATAATCTATGTTACCTTCAAATTTTCTAATTTCTCAGTTACTCTGAAGTTTTATATATGTGTTATTACTTCGAATATGTATAATTTAAGTATAGTAAGAATGTGAAATTATAAATTCTATCAACGTGATCAAATTTCCTGAAATTCATCATTTTCCTAATAATATAATTTTTCACGTATTGTAATGGCCTAATATAGGACACCCAAGCATCACCCCATGATAAGAGACCGTATAATAAGTAAGATTTACACCATCCGAAATACATAATCTTCAAAACAGACTAGTGAAAAATTTTGTTATTATGTTTTCTTATTCACTATTAACCTGAAGATCACTACTAACCATTTCTGTAATATCTCTGTCATTGTCTTCACAAAATATTGCTGAATCATGCAAATGCCACTAATTTATCAAATAATTTCAATTCATAGAAATCATTAATAAAAATTGAAACTAGTAAAGTTCCAAGAACGTGGTCAGGTGCAACCCCATATTTAATATCAGTTTCTTTGCTAATGTGTTTACCAAATCTACAATATTGTTTTCTGTCCTCCATATAACTTTTCAACCAATGAAATATTTCACCTCTAATTCCATACTTCACTAACGTTTTAATAAAATTACGTGTGAAACAGAGTCAAATGGTTTTTTAATGTTTAAAAAGAAAACAAGAGCCTTTAATTTATTATTGAAATATTGATGAATCCTTGTATTTAAATTCAGAATTGCTTCTTCAGTAACTAATCCCTTCCTAAATAAAAACTTATATTTATCGAAATATGAAATAAATTTTTGTTACACAACTTTTTCAAGAATTTTAGAAAATACAGAATGCAAAGAAATAGGTCGATAACTGTCAATAACATTAATTAATAGTTCATAATAATTAACTTAATTACCATGATTGTATATAGGTAATAAATATTATAGTAGTTTTTAAAACGTCTGGAAAAAAATCTCTGATTGTAAAGAAAATAAACTAAGTAACATAAAACCGATTTAATTTCCCTATAAATGTTTTCAATTGCAAAAGAGGAAAGACAATATTTTCCTGTTGATTTACTATTCTTTATTTGTGTTACCAACATATAAATATGATTATCTATTACATATAACATAAAAAAAACAGGAAATGGTTAAAAACAAAATTTGGATTGAACATCTCTTCCATATTTAATGACCTATCTGTCAAAATGTAAGAAATCTATAATTCTATCAAAATAAGTATTGAATTTATTTAGTTCTAAAGAATATTGTTCAAAAGTTAACTCTTTCCCTTCGACTTCAATAAATTTTGGTTAAATATTACTAGCCCTAGACCTACCACACATTTCATTGATTTTATTGCAGTGCTTTTTAATGTTATTACCATTTCTAAAAGAATCCCTATGAAAATCAGTTTTGCCTTCCTTAAAATTTTGTCAAAATATTACAATATTTCTTAAAATAATCTATTTCATCACGCATAATCTATTTCATCATCATCAAATTGCTTATACAGTTTATCTGATTTAAAGGACTTGCTAGCGCTGTCCATATCAAAGTCTTAAGTTTATTGATTTTCCTTCTCTGAGGTACTTTTTCCCCAGTTAGCTTATTCTTTAAAAATGCTGTTTTTGTCAGTTCATATTATTCACTAAAAATTTGTATTTTTGTTTTCTTTATAATTATATTTCCTGCTTCCTTAGAAACGCAGTTTTTCCCTAGTTAATTAGAAATATATGTTTTCGTTTTCAAATAAAATTTTCTGTTCTTCTTTAAGAATATATTGCTTTTTAGAATATATAGCTCTTTGCAAATTTAAACGTTGTTTGCATTAAATTATGAAAAACATATGAGCAGACTTTGTACCTATTTCCGACAGTTTTTATATTTCCAAGAGAGAAAGATGATTTGTTTTTAATAAATAAACAAAGTTATCAACTCTATACTAGCTGCGCTGTTTCTTCTTCCTGCTCTTTCAAGACGCAGTAATCAAATTTGTATTAAAATGCAACAAGATTTTATTTGTTTTGCCTAATATAGAAAATTTAATGTATTGTACTTTTTTGCATTCTTAATTTAAAGAAACTTCTTTTATTTCTACAAGAGATATTTAATTCTAAATATTACTTCATCTCAGCGATAAAACTTCTCGAATTTTAAACTCTGTAGAACACACGTGTAATTGCATTATCAGGCCCGAAATTCCTTCAGTAAAAACGTTTTGTTTATATGATTACTTGTTCATGTGATATACGGTAGAATGGGTAAAAGGAAGGAAGCGTGCTTCCAAATTCCTTTTTCTCGATTTGGTTTAGTTTGCTAGGAGTATAATCTATCATCACTTTCGTGACTTGAATATGTTGACACCGTATCTGTAGGGTGTGCAATACATCACTATATTTCAATTCACTATATTTCATTCTATATTTCAATAGCAATTTGAAAGTAAGCGTAAATCATAGCATATGCTCGTGCAGAGTAGAAACTAAAACATCCGTGCTTATATAGAAATATAGCTATTATACTATATCTTCCGAAAGCGAGGGCGTAATAGTTACGAATTTGGTGTCAAATGAAAGCTCTTAAAATGACGATCTTATATTATTTCGAATTTCCCCCCCCACTACTCCTCGCTGATAAAAGGGGGGATTTTCGCGGTGTCCGAATTTAACGAGTCGTATCTCAAATTAAAGCTTGTGGCGTTTCCAATGTTGTGGACTACCTCAAACATCACTCCAAACGGGTGGCAAATGTGCTCTATCTTCATGAGACGTATATCAACGTTTTTAAAGGTAGGTGTTTCAGTGATAAAAAATTAATGAATTTTTTTAAATACCTATAGGGCCTTAAAAATACAACGTAAACCTAAAACATATCGATGGTTTAATCGGTCACTGAGTTCGTATTTGCTTCCAAGAAAGATAGGGCGCCGATTTACCTACTCAACAAGATTGCCGTCGCCTTATCTTCCTTTGAAACGAATACAAACTCAGTGATTTGATTACACCATCGATATGCTTTAGTTTATTTTCTACTTTTTAGGGCCCTATAGGAAGATACGTAATTTTTAAAGTTTTTTTAATTTATTTATTATTACCTCTCATCCTATTGCTTTACGCTTGACATTTGTCGGTTTGTGGATATGTCAAGACAGTTCTTCTCCCATATCTTTCGAACACGATGGAAAAACTTAATGATTTGTGTGTCAAATGAAAGCTTGTGACGAGGAGAGTGTCATAGGCAATAAAAATGATTCCTCATGCATTCTTCCCCCCTAAAAAAGGATAAATATGAAAACTATTATTCAGCTATATCACCAAAACGCGAGTGCCGGAAGTAACGAGCTATAGGTCAAATGAAAGCTTCTGAAGCGGGAAAGACAAAAGTTATAAAAAAAAATTAACCCGTCGTGCGTTTTTCCCGACGAAAACGATTGTTTCCCTATATTCGAAAAGATCTGAAATTGAAAACAGTAGTTCCCTTATGTCTCCGGAACGCGAGTGCGGAAAGTAACAAGCTATGCATCAAATGGAAGCTTGCGAAGGAAATAAAATCAAATGGAAGCTTGCGAAGGAAATGGAATCAAATGGAAGCATGTGAGAACTGTCATAATCTATAAAAATTACCCCATGCTTTTTCTCCCGTAAAAAGGGGAATATAAAAATATTCTTCTGTTACATCTCCAGAAGGCGAATGATGAAAGTAACCAGCTATACGTCAAATTAAATGTAATGGCGCGGGGAATGTAATAGGCTATAAAAATGACCCCGATGTTTTCCTCCTCCTTTAATAAGGGTGCAAATAATAAAGTGACTGTTCCCTTATATCTCCTGAATGCGAGTACGCAGAGTAGCAAACTGTGTGTGAAATGAAAGCTTATGACATAGATAGAGTCACAGGTATAAAAAACTGTCCCCCCCTAAAAATGGGAAATGGGAAGGCCGTTCTACTATATATTCTGAACGCGAGGGCCTAAAGTTACGAGTCAGATGTGAAATGAAAGTTCATATAATAACCGTCGTGAGTTATTTCGAATTTTCTTTCCACTGTTCTCCCCTCAGTGAGAAAAAGGATGGGGACAGATTTCCGCGGGGTTAGACTTTAACGAGTCATATCTCAAATTAAAGTTTGTGACATCTACAATGCCATGTGCTACCTCAAATACAGCCAAGAGAGAGAAAAATGTTTATGAGCCATATATGAAATGAAAGTTTTTGAAGATAGGTGTTTGTAGTGACAAGTATATATATATAATTTTCATAATTATTAATTAAATATATTTTCATGTTATTTTGATACTCAGCAAAAATTTACTGTCAGAATATATCTGTGAAACTTGTGAGAAATATCAAAATATGTCTGTAAAAAATCTGGTCTTATTCATAGATCAGGTTTCTACTTATCGATTTTTTTTTATATATAATGCACTCAACTGTAACAGAAAAAAATAAGACATTTACAACATTCTTTTCGAATAAAACACATTTCAAAAATACTACATATAGGATTAATAACGGCTAAAAATATTTGAATATTACTAGGGGAGTGTGATTTAACCAGGCTCGCTATTCCATTACTGCAGCTTCTCTTCACCCCACTCCCCTCAGCGAAATTTTCTTAAGTGTCCTCCATTGTTTCAAATATATTTCAGATGATGATAATTTCTCTCGATAGCGCAAAATTCTTCTCACTCCATCTATTTCGATCGTTAGTCTTGAAGTATACCAGTTTCGCCACAACAAGAGTAAACACAAAATGACCCCCATCCCTCTTTCTGCAGTTCCTGAGTGTTCCACTACATATCATTATTATGTAAAACTGTCCTATGTATCAGCACTGCAAAGCGATTAATCTTGCAATATTCATAGTCTTCGACAATAGGTTCTGCTATATTTTATAAAAATATGTACAAATATATAATATAATATATATAATACCTCCTCAAGCAGCTGCCACAGAAATCTGACAGAAGACAATCAGTTTATACGTCACAGTAGAAGGTCTATGAGGAATGCGAGACATCAGCAGAAAATCTACACAAACATCCATGCCTTACAAATGAATCCAATATATACTATATAGCAGTAGATATTTTTGAACAGTTAAAATTTACATTGTTTTACACATCGGTAAATACGATATTTAATTACGTTGCTGAAATGATAATCTGCTAAAATTAATTTAATGTTTTAATTTAGTTCGGTAATTTTATTTTTCAAAACAATTTTGGTTGAAAAATAATTGTGTCAAATATGTAGGATGTTCATAAAATATGTATAAAATTCCAAATGTTTGTTACAGAAGCCTTGATAGTGATAGTGTTAGAAAAAATCAAATTTGTTCAGATTATTTCCGTTCTTTTTTTTACAGGACAAGCAGTTTTTTTTATATATTCATGTTTTTGAGAACGTTTTCTCAAACCAAGTGTCTGAAATAGAGCCATATTAGGCAATTTGTTTCGGATCAGTATTTTTTTTATAATCGCATTTTAATTACAATTTGAACAAAAATAAGCTTAGTTATATTTTTCTACGTGGCCGAGTGGTTAACGCTCTTGGCTACTGATATAAGGGACCTGGGTTAGTACAGTCGCTCAAAAAAGTATCCGAACACTATGGTTGATTACAGAATTCAGAAAAAATATCTGTCAACGATTTTTTTATAAATCAGTGATCTGGTAACCTTGGTGTCACGTGACACGAAGGTTGCCACATCACTAATTTCTAAAAAAATCGTTGCCAGATATTTTTTCTGAATTCTGTAATCAACCATAGTGTTCGGATACTTTTTTGAGCGATTGTACCTCGTAAGGCATGGATGTATGTCTCGTTTTTCTGCTGAGGTCCTGCCATCCTCTGAGACCTTCTACTATGGCATATAAACTGACAGGCTCCTGTCAGACCTCTGTGGCAAGCAGCTATTTCGGGAGGTATTTATTTTTATTATTCATTTTTGGTTAGGTTCGGTAGTTAGCTCAGGAGATAAGGCACCACGCTTGTAATCTTTAGTTCCTAGGTTGGAGTCCCAACTGTTCCAGCATTTAAATTTATCTCCGCACTCCCCACTCCACCTTCGACGAAAAAGAAGAGACACCGCTGTACTTGGAAAGACCTCTGTCTGTCGGATGGGACGTCGTGGCCTCGAGTGCAGGAGAGGCATACGTTAAAGAACACTCTGGAAGGCCTTGCTGATGAGTGGTTACATCTCCATCCTAACTGCTGTACAATGCATTGTCTTTCCCCGTATAATACCTTTCTTCAATAATGTGTCAGCCCTTGGGGTCCTTGTGACTAGATCATTTTGCTCATTATGTACACAAAAGTGCCGCTAACAGCTGAAACAATCCAACCCTATTATGACAATACGAGGAGAGTTCAAAAGGTTCTTGACATGCATCTGAAGGGCAAACTCATTGCACGTATCTCAACAAAACTTATACTGTTCTTCAAAGTACTTCCCTCCAGCATCTATCCAAAGTTACAAATGTCTACGCCAATTCTGGAACGCTTGGTGGTACGTCTGTTGGGGAATACTGCGCTCTGAATTAACGCATTTTACACGGTCTAGCAACCTTAAAAAAAGTCTTCCAATTAAATTCCTTTTCAAATTTTAGAAACAACTAAAAATCGCATAGTACAAGTGAGGCTGAATATGCAGAATGGGGTAGCAGTTTGATTATTTCCTGCTCCAGTTCAGCCGTATTGACAGTTTTGTGAGCACTGGCATCGTCATGAAGAAGAAGAACGCTTGACACACCTGTTGTTGGACGCTGCTCTTTCATATCTTTAACCATTTTGGGAAAACAATGTTGGTAGTATTGGCCATTTATAATCATTTTTCGGCAAAGTGTCCACGGCTATCACTCCTTGGGTTTTTAAAAATTGCGAACATCTCTTCCTTTAGGAAAAGTCTTCGCAGAGGATTTGTGGACGCAGCTCATCTTCCGTAACCCAAATATAGTTGTCGATCTTTCTGCGAGTTGCATAGTAATGTAACCACCTCTTATCACTTGTAGAAATATCTGTTAATCGTTTAGGGCCATTAGTTCAAACACTGCCAGCATCTCCTTGCATGAGTCGACTCCAGTCCTTTTTGTGTTCTATCAGTTTGTGGGGTACCCATTTTGCACAGATCTTTCGAAACTTTAAATGATGATGAATAGCTGTTTCCTCCCTACCATTCCATACACTGATATCTAAACTTATTACCTGAACTGTGATATGTGGATTTTCCTTAATGAGTTCACAAACAGTAACGATGGCTCTTTCGTCCACGGCCTCCTTCGGTCTTCCTAGACTAGGGAGGTCTTCAAAGCTCTACCGGCCTCTGAAATTGGGTATCCGTCCAATAACAGTGCCATATGAACAGGCATGATCTCAATACACTATAATAAAACAGCATGATTTTTCCCGTCGTCCTCAAGCTGCATCCTTTAGAAAATTAAAATCTTCTCCCATCTTTAGTAGTGCTCCATAACAACAAAGCACAGATTTCTCAAATCGAACTTTACGCGCCTCCAGCGAAGAGATAAATGATGATACAGATTCTGCTAGTAACAGTTAATGTCAAGTTTAGACAAGCTTTCAAACAAGTCGTACTTCGTTAACTTCGAAGGAAAGAGTGCATATCTACAGACACGTGTCAAGTATCTTTAGTTCCTAGGTTGGAGTCCAACTGTGCCAGCATTTAAATTTTTCTTCGCTAACCCCCACTCCGCCTTCGACGAAAAAAGAGAGACATCGTTGTACGTGGAAAGGCCTCTAACTGTCGGATTGGACGTCGTGGCCTCGAGTGCAGGAGAGTCATACTCTCTGCACGTTAAAGAACACGCTGGATGGCCTTGCTGACGAGAGGTTACATCTCCATCCTAACTGTTCTACAGTGCATTGCCCTTCCTCGTATACATCTACAGACACGTGCCAAGAACTATTTGAACGCTCTCTGTATACAAATGCAAAATTTGTTCTGAAGAAAAAAATATGTATGATAATTTTCTTTTACGTATTTCTGTTTGACATCAATGTGACTAATTTCTCTCAATCTACCTAATATTCATCCCTCTATACCTGTACAACGCATCTAACTAGAAGAAGAAAATTCAGCTCTCGGATATCGGAGGCGAATTCTTTTTCTTTAATAAAATATGTTTTATTGCTGATTTTGCAAAAATTATCTAAAATGTCAAATAGGATATTTGAATATAGAGAAATAAGAGTTTTAATATTCTGCATCCTCCGTAAATTAAATTAGTGGTTACTATTCACTGACTAAATATTACTTTCAAAATCTGTACTCGCCTAGAAATTTATTGTTTATTCATTTCTTCAATTTAATCTTTATTGCTTGTGTTTTAAAATGGCTTTATATCTGCATTTTATTTTCAGCCTTTTCATACGTCATATCCAGACACTTTCCAGACAGGCACCATATATTTCAGACCACATACATATATTTAAAAGCATATAATTCGTCTCCTTATTTGGCTAACTTAATTTCTTTCTCCCAGGATTATATTACTGAATTATCTGTAAATAACAATAATATGAATTCTACATTTAAATGTAATTAAATGCCATCTCCAGCTGTTCCTGTTACTTATATGGTAAAGAAAGGGATTAGAGACGAGCAACCCCTAATTTCAGTAACTTTTCATAATATCTTCCAACTGAGGCATTGCTATAGACTTCCGATATACACGCCACTCTTCTCTTTCTCAATATCCTTTTTTATATATTCCGTTGTAGTCTATGGATTATTTTTACAGATATAATAAATTTGTCAATTCAGCGTTTGTTTGCAACTAGCGTATTTCTCTTTCGTGTCTCAGTGTGGTAGAGAAATGTTTGCAAAATAAGTTGCAATGTGGCATTCGAATAATAATGCTATATCGTATTGCTGTAGTTATTTTTTTTTATTCGTAGTTGTTGAAAATGTTTAATGTTAAATGAGAAGCAATTAAAAACTTCGAATACATCCTCATTTTTGTCATGATCAACATAACTAATTGTATTGAAAAAATATGTTGTAATAATAATTTGAAACGTAAGTTCTAAATATAAAAATTATTTTAGTTTAGTAACTTAAACTTTGTGGGAAAATATAACTGTTATAGTTTGAAATTGATTTCATTAAAACAATACATACTTATATGATTCTCACTCAATCATGGGCTATGGGTCTATTTGAGCTATTGCATCCCCCCCCCCTGTAGGCCAATTGTAACAATATCCTGTTTGACATTGCTCACCCACCGCATTCCGTCTTAAGATCTAGTAACTGCTATTCAACTTGTATCTGCACACATTTCTTTCAGAAATAAACTGCACAGCTTATCATTCCACAGAGTATGTCTCCTACTCTCATTTTACTGAGAGCAATGGTGGCAGGTGTTGCTCAGTTGGTAGCGCACCAGGCTACGGTTCTCAGGTTCGAGTTCGACCTGTGCCAGCGTTGATAATTATTTCCTCCTTGCCTTCGGCCAACAGAGGGGGGGGGATTTCACTGATGCGCTTGGAAAGTCAGCTCTCCGTCTGATGGCAACATTTCGGTGCAGTACGACCCCGACACCACACCAAGAGACTGTGTGTGCCATAGTTTTGGAGTTATCATCAGGTAGAGGAGTTGAAGTATACATGGATGGTTCCAAGAGCGAGGATGGTGTGTGCCTGTTCTATACTGTCTACAATCAAGGAACCAAAGTGTATGACTATAAGAGGAAGGTATCAATTAATCGCTCAGTCTTCCAAGCAGAGTTGTTTGCCATTGAAGAGACCCTTAAGTGGGCCCTCAATGATGGCAGGACAGTACAACGATGTTGGGTTGTATACCGATGGCCGGGCAGCTTTGCAATCGCTTCAGAATGCAAACATCAGGCATCAAAACTGTTACCGAGATCAAGCGACCTTTGGGTAATAATAACATACCCAGTATCTCTCTCTCCTGGATCAAGGTGCACGTAGATCATTAGGGAAACGAGAGTGCAGACCAACTGGCCCGCTCAGCACGCGCAGACACCCAGCTTGTAATTGCGGTAAAGATTTCTAAAAATCTCCTGAAGCTTACTCTAGGCAAACATGTGACTGAAGAGTGGCAGAGGCTCTGAAAGACGACTGAGAATGGTCTACAAACGAAGACATTCTTGCAGAAAGCCGGTCTGTTACTGGTGTCCTCTGACCATTACCTTACGCAGGTACTGACAGGTCATGGGAATTTCCCAGCGTATCTGGAGCGATTCAAGATCACTGCCCACAGTTACTGCGGCTGTGATGTTCCAGACGCAGACGTCGGACATTACATTCTCGGTGCCCGATAATAGAAGGGTTCGTTAACGAACTCAGAAGTTCCCAAGCAATCAGAGAGGTAGAAGACGGGGCTACCACAGTGTCATTGGGAGTGTCCCATGATGCGTCCAAGTTAGGGCGCACCTGAGGAATGTGGGTTGGCACGTCTGCTAGATACGGGACTCTCTATTTTGAGACCGAAGCTGCGTCTGCTCTCTACTTTGAGACCGAAGCTGCTACTACTTATTTTTCTTCTTCTTCTAGCCGGGCTACTCTCTGCACTCTCTTTAAAGCCACCCATAATCCAAGTACCACCTGGTCTCCCCTGAGACAACCTCTTACCTTCGACCTCCAGGCTCTCGACACTTGTGTAGTGTCGTGTAGACGGAGCACGAAGTTTCTCCCCAGGGGGGAAGTGACCTCCCACCCCACAACAGAGGACTAGTCCGTTTCATGGGATGTAAAGCTGCTGCTCCTTGTACAAGAGAACCATACGCTGTATACACGTTAAAGAACACACTGAATGGTCTTGATGGCAGGCTGTGTACTAACAGCTGCCCAGTGGATTCCCTTCTCCTAACCTTCTCTGGTCTCTTGGGTCCTTCTGACCTTGCCATTTAGTCTATTGTCTGCAAAAAGGACGCTGAGAGGTAAAACAACCCAACTCAACCCGAAACTAATAATGTTGCTTTCAATATCAGACTATCTGAAATGGTTCAATTTATTCTTAACTTCACTAAGTAAACAACACACCGGTATCATAATAACTGAGTAAAGTATCATGGCAAGCGTTTTAACCTTATCACAACATTTCTTCAATTACAGTTATAAGAGACTTTCCATAAAGTATGGGTTCGACACGTTTTTAGCTTCTCTGTAAGACCTAGTATTCTTAATAGAGATAGCCCATTTGCCTCTAATTGAAACATAATCCTATCCTGCAGGTTTCCATTAAACCTACCTTTTCCCATTCTCTTCTCAGTGGAGGCATAGCAACATATAACATTAGTCTTAAATCCGTGTTTTAAATTTAACTGCAGGAAATTTCTCATTACTTCATGCAGGGGCATAGCAAAGGGACTATTGTTTGGGGAGGGAGGAGAGAACGAAAATTTTCCAACTCGGCATTCAAATTCTGCCAACTGATAAAATGAGCTCTTTACATGAGTTTAATTACGTTTTTCTGTCAGGGACCTACCCAAATTATTGTCCCGTGTGTATGTGTGGGGTATGAGGGGTTGGTACTCACGGTTTTGCAATTTGCCAAGTTTTCCCAGCTCCCCTATATCTTGCCAAGTTTAATTGATTTTTCCCAACTACCCTACATTTGGCCAACTCGCTATATTTTCACAGAATAAAAATTCCACTACTTACATAACACTTTGATTTAAACGTATCACTTCCAATTTTGCCAGCAACCTTGGATTTTGCCAAATTTTCCACATTTAGGCAAATCAAAGATCTTCCCAAGTTGCCTCTACTTATATTTACCAAAACTATCACAATTGTCACAACTCACCTGTATTTCACCAAGTGGATTGAGTTTGACCAAATTGCCTAGATTTGGCCAACTCACTATAGTTTTATAGAAAAAAATACCAATATTTACATCTCACCTGAATTTTACAAATCACCTCAAATTTCGCCAACTACTCATGATTTTGTCAAGTTGTCTAGGTTTCGCCAACTCGTCTTAATTTTACAAAAACAATCCCAATTTTCACCACTCACCTGTATTTTACCAAGTGGCTTCAAATTTTGCCAGCTGCCCTAGATTTTGCCACGTTGCCTCGATTTTTCAACTCCTTTAAATTGTTCCAACTCGCTAAACCTTTACAGAAAAAAATCCGAGTATTTGCATCTAACCCGAATTGCACCAAATCGTTTCAAATTTTCCTAACTCCCCAATATTTTGCCAAGTTGTGCCGATTTTGCCGACTCTTCTTAATTTTGCAAAAATATCCCAATTTTTACAGCTACCAAGAAGCTTAATTTTTCCAACTGCCCTAGATTTTGCCAATTCGCCATAATTTTAGAGAAAAAAAAAACTCAATTTTTACATCTAACCTGAATTTTACCAGGTCACTTCGAATTTTGCCAATTCCGCAAGTTTTTAATAAGTTGTCTATATTTTACGAATTCCTGAAGAATTCGCCGTCGCCTCGATTTTGTCAACTCTCCTTAATTTCACAAAAACAAACTCAATTTCACAACACATCTGTATTTCACCAAAATTCTTTGAATTTTGCCAATTACCCTAGATTTGTCAAGTTGACTCGATTTTGTCAACTGACCCTACACTTTGCCAACTCACCATAATTTTACGGAAAAAATCCCAAATTTTTCCATTTCACCTGAATTTTGCCAAGTCATTTCAAATTTTGCCAACTTCCAAGACTTTGCCTTGTACAGATTTTGCCAACTTCCCACGATTTTCCAAAGTTGAATCGATTTTTGTCAATTCTCCACATTTTCAATCCGAATATTCACAACTCACCTCTATTTTACCAGAGGTTTCGAAATTTCCCCAACTGCCCTAGATTTTGCCAACTCCCTTTAAGTTTACAAAAAAATCACAATTTTCACAAGTCATTTCGAATTTTTCCAACTCCGATTTTTTTTGGCGGGCGAGGCTCCCCTCCTCCCCCCAATGGCTATGCTCTTGATTCTATTTCATTATTCCGAAACAGCATCACTGACATTCTTTCTGAGAAACATAACGATGCCTCATATGCGTTTGATATCATCACGTCCTGAAAAGAAAAATTTAATACTTTTAAATATCTGACATTTATCTGTCTATCTTATTTCTTACGAGTCAAAACTTTTCAGACTGCCGTTGAAATTCTTGTGTAAGAACATTAGAGAATAAGCTTTGTTATGAGCCCTCACATTCCAGATAACTGTAAAAAAATGGAGAGTAGTATTTTTGAATAATCTAAAATATGACCAATGCCAAAAAATAAAGTGGCTCAATTACCTGTTCCCCCATCTGTTAGAAACTGAATCCAACATACTGGTATGGACGCAGACAAACAATGGACTTCTGTTCGATCAGAATTCGCCAGGTGCTTTTGAATAAAAGATGGCGTCTGAGACATATTTTTCCAGTTTAGGATCGGCATGTTGAAACTGAAAATAGAATGAGATCTTCAATTTAGTTCGAATACGGTTATTTTTATGAATTAATGAGCTTATCATGTAGCTTTTCATTCAAATGACACGAAAGTATCCGAACGCTTTTGGTAATATTTTTATATATTGAGTTCACCGATTTTATAATCACTCTGCACTGTTATTGCTTTTCAGAGTTCCACTGATATCATGACAATGACCGTCTGTTTTACAAATTTGGGAAAAAATACTATAATAAAAATAATATTAACACTTATATCACGGAGGTTCTCTAAACATTAAGTTTACTATCCACCTTTTGTGTCGAAACCTTGCTGTGGGACACTCCTACTTACGTTGTTGCCACCACAGTTAGGGTCTTCTTCCCGGTCTCTGCCACCGATCGTTTGCAGGTGTTGTTGGGACATCGTTTGGTTACTAGCACAGCTCCGTAGCAGTTCTAGCGGATTGAGTTTTACCTCTGAGCAGCATTATTTTTTTGACCTGGCTACACGGCCAGGTCACAAAGACCCCGATGGCTCAGAGAAATCTCAGTGAAGGGAACCCACTGGACAGCTGTTGGGACACAAATGGTAGACTCTTGTCAAGGTCATCGAGAGTGTTTTTTAATGTGCATAGAGTATGGCTCTCTCACACAGGAACCTACGACTTTACATCCCATCCGACAGACGATGTCCTTTCCAAGCCCATTGCTGTCCCCTACTAAATAATGCAGGGTGGAGAGTTTTATGGAGAAATTATCAACGATGGCCCAGATGGGGCTCGAACCTAGGAACTGCAGATTACGAGCCTGGCAAGCTACCGACTGAGCCAACCCAAGTGTTACGATCAGTTAACAACAGTCAGCTATACACCACAGACACAAGAAAGAAGGTTAAACCTTTTACTTCATATTAAGAAACTTTACAGACGCTTTTCGGATTCTTCTTGATCCGTGATCACTGTGAAACGAAAAAGGTAATAAAGCTTTTACTTAACCTCTGTTTGTTAAGACTACCAAGCACTGCAAAGTGGCTTCGTAGGCTATTTTGCTACTATTTACTACCTACTGTTTGCTTTAACAGAATCAGTAGCTGTGTCTAATCGATACAGTTGGTCCTCATTCTGATTATTGCATTTTGCTTCCACGGTGCACAGACTGTATGCAACCTTTCCAATTCATCCAGTTATCGACGTCCATTGCTAGTGAACCTACTAGTAGATTTGTCAAGAGTATTATTTTTATTTCAATAAGTTTATTTTTTGTTACATGATTTGCAATCCAAACTTCCTTTGCAATGCTGTGGCATGTTTTAATAAATATATGCATTTTTCCGTAATAATAGAAAAATCAGAATGATGATAACACGTCATGAATATGAGTTCGGGCCCAATGTTTCGAGCCAGATTTGGAGAAACAAATTTTCTGATGCATCATAAGATATATATAATAATAATAATCATAGCAGTTTATTTCCGTATTATACAAAACACAGAAATGTCAGATGATGCTTAACACTCTTATTCCTTCCCTGTTGACTAAGAAACAAAACTGAAAAGCAAATGACTGTACAAAAATTTAAATATATAGAAACCAAGTAAGCTCTAAGTTTCAGAACCTAAAGCATCGAAGAAATGATGACAAGTCCACTTCTTTCAATTTTCTGACGAAACATTGGAACGTTGGCGAAAGCATCGCGTCCATCGGAAGTTGGTTAGAAACCTTTCCTGCTCTGCATGCGAAAGAAAGAAAGTTATAATTTTTCTTCGCCAGAAGAATGTTGATACTCAGGGGTGTATTCTCGTGTTGCTACTTGATATTGTTATCAAAGAATGTTGAATGCTGGTGAATGATTGCTGATGAGTTGTTCCATAAATGAGTGTGCGGCATGTTTTCATATCCCGCTCAAGTCTTCTCCATTCCAATGAATGGATATTAAAATTTTCCAGCCTTTGTTTGTATGTCAAGTTGAATAACCTGCTGGTGTTTTAGTGAACCACTTCTATGGCCTTTCTAATGAGAGAATATCACAGACTAGATGAGGGCACTACACTGGCGAAGCATATTCGAGTATGGGTCTAATATATGTGATAAAAGCATTGACGAGGGTGATATGATTCACTTTCATTAACTTCTTAGAATCATGATGGCAATGAGAAGGACCTGGGTATCAGCTCTCTTACAAAGGGGGAAAATAACATAGTGAATAATTTGTGGAACTCTCGAAGGGATTGGTTTCAACGTAATAGTTGTAGTGGTTATTATTTTTGCCTAAATGAACGACTGACGATTTGGCTATCGAGAAAGGGAGTTTGTGAAGCATGTTCCATTCCAGAATGTTTTTACAAGTTGTTTGCAATTGTTCCTCGTCTTGTGTCGCAGTAGCCTGGAAAATATCATCCGCAAAGATGCTATTCTTGATTGCGGGAAGAATATCTGGAATATCAAATATAAAGAGTACAAAAAGTTATGCATCAAGCACTGTTTTCTGAACACCTACAACTGTGAAACTTTTGACTGGTGACAATTCATCATTGATTGTGATTTATTGAGTGGGATTTGCTTAGCAAGGCTTGGATCATCCTGACTAGTTCATTCGGAATCCCATATCTAAGGAGTTTCATCATAAAGGATAGACCTGTTAAGTTTGTAAAATGCCTTTTCAAATTCCAAGTAGATGATATCGAAGGACTCATTCCTGTCTATGGAGGATAACCATTGATGAACACTTTGAAATAATTGAATAGTTGTAGATCTACCGAGAACGAATCAGAACTATTCAACGGCAATGAAGTTATGGAGCAAAAGAAATTTCATCGATTTGACTAAGATGCATTTTTCCATGAGTTTAGGAACTATGTTGGTGAGGAAAATCGACTACTCGGAATCTCTTTTCCTTATTTTATTCCGGTATTACAGTCGCTTGATTCCAGTATAAAGGAACATTTCTTGATTGATATAATAAAAAAAATAAATACCCCCTCAAGCAGCTGCTTGCCACAGAGGTCTGACAGGAGCCTGTAAGTTTATATGCCAAACTAGAAGGTCTGAGAGGATGGCAGGACCACAGCAGAAAAACGACACACACATCCATGCCTTACCCGGGGCCTCGAACCCAGGTCCCTTAGATCAATGCCAAGCGTGCTAACCACTCGGCCACGGGACAGCACCTTGATTGATAGCAGACATTAAAAAAGGATTGAAAATTTGGGTGCTATATTTATAATAAGCTTTTTCTAGAAAATTGTAGGAATTCTATCTGGGCCTGGCAAAGATCTTGAAGGAGATATTACGACAGCTTTTGAAACCTTAATGGGATCAAGCAAATCATAGAAAAAGTCGTTATTCTAACGTATTAAATTGGTATTCTAACGTATGAATTAATATTCTAACATATTGAAGTGTTTTTTATCTTTAGAGTAGGTAATTTTTTTATTATTTGGTACATAAAATTAATTGAAGCAAGGAGGACTGCTTTCTCAAAACCTTGGGTTACAACAGAGCGATCTTATCTTTTTAAAGGGGTGATTTGAGACAGTCATTCGGTTTTTGCCTGTCGTTCATGAAAAATTCATTTCGATATTTGTTTCAAAACCTTGGGTTACAACAGAGCGATCTTATCTTTTTAAAGGAGTGATTTGAGACAGTCATTCGGTTTTTGTCTGACGTTCATGAAAAATTCATTTCGATATTTGGAATCACACAAATTTTGAAGAACTAAAGATTCATAATGCTCTACGGCCACGTTGTAATTTCTGAAAGAAATTTTGTAATTTAGGAAATTTTCAGGAATTTTGTTGACTTGCCAGTATCTCCAAAGTTTCAATTTGTTGCGCGCAAGTCTCTTCAACAATAGATTAAAAGATTTTTATTTTCTTTTTCTTTGCAAGGAATTTCGAGGAGGCAATTTTTAATGGTTTCATATTAGTCAGAAATAAAAAAAAATCGAAAGTCGATGTAGAGCAATCGTTTAATTCAAACATTTCGTCAATACGAGAAGATACAGTATCATAATCTGCTTTGTGGAAGTTGTACCTTTTCAGAGATTGAGAAGCCTTAATTTCAGCAGTAAAGTTGAAAATTATTGGAATGTGTGGTGGGTTATCACTGTGTGAAAAGTAGTCAAACGGTTCAAAGTTGAGGGCAAAAAGTTCATCGTTGCAGAAGAGAAGGTCAAGACAATTATCACTCTGGTGGGAAATTTAAGAAATTGGCGAAATCCCACGAAAAAAAGTTTAGATAATATATAATCATTGGTGTTTTGGGTAGCTGTTGATAATTCGAGATCAATGGAAATGGAGTTGAAGCCATCAAAAAGAAGCACTGGCATATTATTGACGGAAGTGACGGAGGTTCCAAAAAGAAAAGCAGGTTGTTCACGTAGTCGCTATTGGCGGAAAAGGAGGGAGGAATATAACATGTGTAGATTCTACAGTAAAGTGCTCCTTCAAACAGGGACTCACAAGCTGTCTTAATCTATGGTAAGAGGGGATTGAACCTATTAACCACAAAAATGCAGACTCCTCCTTCCTTGTGTGTGTCTTTTCGGAAAATGCTGTAGCCTAGTGAATATGTCATGCTACTGGTGTGTAGGTAGAGTCCAACGAAGTTTCATCAACAACACATAAGCATAATCAATTTATTTCTTTATTAAATTATTAATTATAATCATTTTATGTCAAAATTTATATTTTAATGCTATTCCGAACGACAAATATTAGAAATACTAGCTGAAATTGAAAGCCCGTTGGTAACAGCATTATAAACGCAAAGAGCCATTAATTTCTTAAAGAGAAATAATACATTTAAAAATTAAAAGAATGAATAAAAAGTCTAATGTTGCTTATTTTTAATATATAACGATTAACAAAAACGTTAAAATTGCAATCAAATATATTTTATATTTGTACTTTTGTTTTCATAATCACAAGAGCTATTTGAAAATTAAAATGTTTTGAGACCAAGTTAGTCGGAGCTTGAACTCGTCTGTACTACTTTGAGCCCGGTAGAGCTCAAGCTCATCCCGACAAAGCTCGATTCCGAACTCATATATATATATAACACATGATGTGAACACATTCATATATACAGGGATCTAGAGAGAGAAGACCTTGCCACTCCCTCACTTCAGAATGCTAGTAAGGGTAAAGGAATAAAAAAAAACATAAACATTCATATTTCACGCATTTTGCAAGAAATTTTTGAACACCCCTAAAACCGACGCAGGAATGTTTTACTGCAATGACATTCCAGTCTCTTGGCCCCTATTTTAAATTTTTTGGCTCAATCGAGTCTGCCCACTCTCCACCCTCACCCCCCTTTTTTAAGATCAGGGTTTGTGTATATATGCAACTTCCATCTGTGTAGATAGAAATGCTTTGTAATCTCAATGAATGAAGTCTAATCACCGTGACATCAACTATTATCCAAGTTCCATCGTTAAACAAACACTTCCTAGAACAATAATTTTCTTCAATCGAAAGCGTTAACGATGAAGTTTTCAAATACTGCTTGCGGCTAATACAAGGCTAATGGAATTTCACCTTTTATCGGAAAGCGTTACTCGTAAATTCCAATAAGCGATATAAATGCATATTATTTTAAAGTGAGATTAAAGTAACACACTAACCGATAACGTAACAAATTTGTAAGTAATTCTGAAATTAGTTTCTGCCATAATCTATAATAACAAAGGAACGTTCTGTGTTCGACAGCTATTATTATAAACTTTAATGTTCGGAAAGTTGATACATGATTAAACTATCAGGTAATAATATCAAGAAACAATACCCAAGATTCTCAATATATAAATGTGGTGTCAAATCCCTTAAGAAATCCACCTTGAAGAAAATGCAATGTTACAATTTCCCAAGCTTACTTATATACTGTCTGATACATATCATTCTGTGTACGATATATTTCAATGCCTAAGGAATTATAGTATTATACTGTTACGACAGATGAACGCGCTGCAGTGATTTCATGACAAAACGTGACATGAACGCTCGCATATACTTGTGCGTGACAATTATACAACAAACGTATGTAGAACCGAATGTAGAACCGACCTGAAAAAGAGAATGATAGAATTACAATGTTAAAAAAGTTGTGCAGATCAAAAAGAGGAGGTTTAGATAGTCTGAGTCAGTGCACGATAAGTAAAAACAAGAAATATATTTATGTGTGGTTGTTTTGCTAGTGTGATAAATCTAGTGATCTAATCAAAGACGAAGGATTGACACCTGAAGTGAAGCTATTCAAATGATATGACAAACAAAATGAAGAGGTAGTAGTTTAGTAGAATAGACAGAACTGGTCTTGTATATTCTGTAGAAAAAGGGTTACTAATTTATGTACGATACAGTCATTTTGTTTATAAGTTATTTCATCCATATTTTTGTAACAATTTGCATTGTATTGTAATTTGTATTGTAAATTACTATTATACTTACGCTCAGTGTCATCCATTTAAAAATTTGCAACATTTGGTGCCAGGAGTACGGATATTATTATAATTGTGAATGCCTTTAGCTAGAAGTATGGATGAATTAGTAAAATTGATGACTGACATTAAAGGCGATAAGCTGCCCAAAGCAGTAAAATAGCTGAACTTGCTAGACAAAGTGATAGCTTGAAAGCCGACATGACTACACAAAATAATGACATAAACAACAAAATAGGTGACTTTGCTAGACAAAGCGATGACTTGAAAGCCGAAATGGCTGCACAAAATAAAGAGTTGAGAGCTGAAGTGGCTTTTCAAATTGGTAAGATCACTGATCAGTGTAAGGACAATAAAACCGAACTTAATAGATAAAGTGATAGTTTAAAGGTTTAAATTAACAGTGCAAAACGTGATCTTATTAGTGTTAAGTTAGATTATAAACATGAAATTGAAATTTTAAAAACTGGTTGTGAACGCCAGTTTCAGATTTTAAGAAACAAAATGCTACCTTCTTCTTGTGATAATAGTAATTTTAGTGAAAAAATGTTATTACACATATTGCTAGAAATGTAACTAAACCTTCTACATATGATGGTCATTCATCTTGGACAGTATTTAAAACACAATTTGAAATGGCAATTGTGGCAAGACCGGAGATATTCGCTAAAGCTAATGAGTGGAATGAATTCCAAAAGGCCAGTTTTCTTGCAGCTTCCTTAAGAAATTCTGCTGCAGAAGTGTTACAGTCTGTTCCAGAAGAAAGGCGACTTGATTATCAAAGTCTGCTTTCTGCATTAGAACTTAAGTTTGGTGATGATTATTTGAAACAATACTATGTGACTCAATTTAAATATCGTATGCAGAAGAGTTGCGAAACTTTATAGAACTTGCTAGTGATATAGATATTGAACGTCTAGCTAGATTTGCTTACAGGAACTGTCCACCAGAAATTCAAGATAACTTAGCTCAATTGCAATTTATTGATGCTATTGCTGACCCTGACACTCAATAATCTCTAAGGATGTTGGGAGGTGAATCCTTAAAGTCAGCTGTGGTACATGCTATGAAGTACGAGTACTCCAGGCTTTCCTCTCGAGCGAACAAATGTACAGTGAGATTTGTGAGTACAGAAGAAACTGTAGAAAAAGATAGTGAAATGAGTTGGGTAGGATTGTTTTACCTCTGAGCGGCACTTTTTTGCACACCTTAGACTAAATGGCGAGATCACAATGACCCCGAAGGCTCAGAGAAGGTTGGGAGAGGGGACCCACTGAAACAGCTGTTGGGAGACAGATGATAGCCTCCCGTCATAGCCGTCTAGTGTGTTCTTTAACGAGCACAGGGTTCTTTAACGTGCACGGGGCCACGGCTTAACGTCCCATCCGACGGACGGTGGCCTTTCCAAGCCCATCGGTGTCCCCTACTGACCGTGGGCAGGGTGGGGAATTTTGCGGAGATGAATCTCAACGCTGACCCAGCTGGGACTCGAACCTGGGAACTACATATTACGAGCCTGGCGCGATACCAACTGAGCCACCCCCGCCCCGTATAGTGAAATGAAAGACTAACCGAAGCAATATTATCCGTTTTGAAAGACATAAAAGGTTCCTCTTCAAAAACTTCCACAGAACTTCAGTGTTGGAATTGTGGCAAGACCGGAGATATTCGAGTCAACTGCAAAAGGTGATGGATAAAAAGTTCAAGCACGTCTAACAGACAACAGAACCAGCAGAAGCAACATGAAAGGTAAAGGCTGGCTGTTGATTGGTTGGCCCCAGGTTAAGTCGCCCACGTTTCAACCCTACATGGTGATAATAATGGATTAGTAGCTGATGGAACCATAAATGGTATGGTAATGGAATACCTTGCCATATGATAATCGACACTGGTGCAAATGTAACTTTACTAAGAACGGATATAATAACGAAAATAATACCTTATCAAAATTTGAATACCACACAGTCTAAAATAAGCCTACAAACAGCCACTGGAGATCGTGCTAAAGTCCATGGAAAGATAGAACTTAACATCCGAGTTGGTAACTGTCTGGTACACCATCATGTATACATCGCTACATCTACGATGAATGCATATTAGGCCTTGGTTTCCTTAAGAAACATAGATTCAATATTAGACCCAGTGACAACCTACTAATGTATAAGACAGAAGAGAACCCTTTGTTTAGCCGAACATCTGATTCTTTATCAAGCGTGACTCCAATATCAGTGACGGAAGACACAGAGATCCCAGCACAAAGTGAAATTATAGTCCGTGGACATCGGGCGGAGACTTCTGGGGCCTTGCGATTGATAGTTACTGATGCCTCTGGTAAAGGAGCTTTGGCTCATGGTATCCTGATTGCAAGGACGTTAGTCAGTATAGATAAAGAACAGATCCCTATCAGAGTGATGAACTGTAACAAATTCAACATAATATTAAAAAAGGTGAAGAATTAGCAATATGTGAACCTGTTATATGTGTTACCCAGGTAACGAATATAAATTAGCAATATGTGTTACCCAGGTAACGAATATAAATAAAATAGAAGTTACTGATTCAAACCAAAATCATACAGACATCCGGTCTCATCTTACTGAATTATGGAAAGAAACAAGACGAATATTAATTGAAAACCAAGCTGTTAAGGTCGAGAACATATTAAAAGAATTTTCTGTCATTTTTTCTGCCACATCAGATGATTATGGCCGTACAAACCTGCAGAACATGAAATCAACACTGGTGATTCTCCTCCAGTCCATCTGCCGGCAAGAAGGCTTCCATTGGCAAAACGAGAGAAGACAGAACAACTCATAAAGGACATGGAAGCTCAAGGCATTATAGAACCATCACAGAGTCCCTGGACATCACCAGTGGTTCTTGTCAAGAAAAAGGATGGATCTACCCGATTTTCTGTAGATTATCGCAGATTAAATAATATAACAAAGAAAGACTGTTTTCCTTACCCAGGATTGATGATACACTGAACACTCTATCTGGGTCAGAATGGTTCTCAACATTAGAGTTAAAGAGTGGCTATTGACAAGTTGGTATACACCCTGAAGACCGTGAGAAAACAGCTTTCACTACATGAAATTGGAGTGATGCCATTTGGACTTTGGAACGCTCCTGCAACGCTTGAACGATTAATGGAATCGGTACTCAAAGGTGTGTTTTGGGAGGTCTGTCTGGTTTACTTGGACGACGTCATCGTCGAAAAACGTTTGAAAAACATTTGAGTAATCTTCGTCAATTGTTTGAAAAACTAAGGGCAGCCAAGCTAAATTAGGATCGACAAAGTGTAAACTGTTCCAGCAAGAAATTCATTATCTTGGCCATGTGATCACTACATCAGGGATTAAGGCTGATCCTAGTAATATAGAAGCTGTAAGAGACTGGCCTCTACCACAAGATGTTCACCAACTTCGTAGTTTTATTGGACTTTGAATAGAAGATTTGTCAAGGGTTTCTCTAACATCGCAAGGACATTACATCGTCTGACAAATGAGGGCCAGCCGTTCATGTGGACCACCGAATGTGATGTAACCTTCCAACAGCTAAAGGGAGCTCTTTCCGCAGCACCAGTGTTAGCATACCCACAAACTGGAAAACAATTCATAATAGATACCGACACAAGTAACACAGGAGTTTGTGCTGTACTTTCACAACAACAAGACGGACAAGAAAAGGTTATTGCATACTTTAGTAAAACTCTATCCAAACCAGAAAGAAATCATTGTGTAACACGCAAAGAACTGTTAGCAATAGTAAAAGCAATTGAACATTTTCATCATTATCTCTATGGCCAGAAATTCCTTATACTCACAGATCATGCTGCACTTAGATGGTTATTAAACTTCAAAAACCCTGAAGAACAAATCGCTAGGTAGATACAACGGTTACAAGAATACAATTTTTCCATTGAGCATCAAAGTGGTAAAATGCATAAGAATGCAAATGCACTTTCCAGACGCCCATGTATTGACATTTGTAAACATTGCTATAATGCAGTATTGAAATTTGGAACTAAAGAGGTAATGTCCATAAGACAATAGTATCGACACAAGCAAACAGCGATACTCCTAACATCTGGAGTCCAATTGAAATAAGAAAGGCCCAACTAGCCAATAATGGATTTGATTGAAAAATCAGATGTAAGACCTAATTTGGAGAAAATCTCGAAGTATATTCCAACTACTAAAAGTTACTGGGCACAGTGGGACTCCTTAGAAGGGAAAGACGGTGTATTATACACCACCTTTCCCTTCTGAGGAGTCCCACTGTGCTCAGAAAACCGGGGCTCGAACCCAGGTCCTTTTAGATCAGTAGCCAAGCGCACTAACCACTCTACCATGGGACAGAAAGAAAACCTACAAACGGTACAGTGTTTGTACTGGGATAAACTATACAAAGAGTATAGTGTAATCCAGTACAAACAGAAAATGGGAGAATCCTACTGGATGGCTGATCCGTTGGCAGATAATCCTTCCTCGCTACCGAGTGGAACTAGTGATTCAAGATTACATGATAGTGCCACTGGAGGACACTTCGGTGTTAATAAGACATTAGCCAAAACCAGGGAACGATTTCATTGGCTGAAAAGAAGGGCAGACGTTAAAAAATGGTGTAGGCAATGTAAAGCCTGTGCAGCAAAGGAACGCCCTAAGACTAGGAGTCGGGTTAAGCTGCAGACGTATAACGTTGGTGCCCCATTTGAAAGAATAGCCATTTTGATGTAATGGGTTCGTTTGATGTAATGGGTTCGTTTTGATGTAATGGGTTCATTGATGTAATGGGTTCGTTTTGATGTAATGGGTTCATTGATGTAATGGGTTCGTTTCCTAGAACTGATGATGGAAATCGATATTTATTAGTGGTAATGGATTATTTCACAAAGTGACCTGAGGTCTATCCCATCCAAGACCAGGAAGCAACAACAATGGGAGAGATGATAGCAAATAACTTGAATAGTAGGTATGGAGTACCTTTACAACTCCACTCTGACCAACGACGGAATTTTGAATCCAATGAGTTTAATGGCATCTGCAAATTATCAGGCATTCAGAAAACCAGGAGAACTCCCCTACACCCTCAGTCGGATGATATGGTTGAATGATTTAATAGGACAATTGCACAACATTTAGCATTGTTTGTCGACAACCATCAACGTGATTGGGATCGCCATATACCACTCCTTTTGTTGGCATACAGAACAGCAGTGCATGAGATAACTGGACAGACATCTTCCATGATGATCTTTGGAAGAGAGTTACGTCTTCCCTGTGACCTTTTATTTGGTTGGCCCGAAGCAATGTCTCTATCCGCTCCACAATACGTACAAGAATTGCAACAATGACTAGAAGAAATCCATCACTCCGTTAGACATAACATAAACTTAGCAAGCGAGAGAACCAAAACGAGATACGACAGTAAAATAAATGGAACTGTTTTCAATCAAGGAGATCTTGTCTGGCTATACAATCCACATAGAAAGAAGAGGCTTCCTCCAGAACTTCAGAAACCTTGGGAAAGTCCATATACGATAATTGATAGGATTAACAACGTGGTGTATCGCATTCGTCGACGTCCAACTACAAAGTGCAAGTGGTTCACGTGGATCGTTTGGCTCCGTTTCATCGAATAACTGAAGAAGCTTCGGAATCCAGAATTGTTCGGGACGAACAAGACCTAAGGAGGGGACAGTGTTACGATAGATGAACACGCTGCAGTGACTTCATGACAAAACTTGACCTGAACGCTTGCATATAATTGTGCGTGAGAATCATATAACAAACGAATTTGAATGTAGAACCGACCTGAAAAAGAGAACGATAAAATAATAATGTTAAAAAAAGTTATGCAAATCAAAAAGAGGAGGTTTAGATAGTCTGAGTCAGTGCACGATAAGTAAAATCAAGAAATATCTTTATGTGGTGTGTGCGCGGGTGGTTGTTTTGTTTTGCTAGTGTGATAAATCTAGTTATCTAACTAAAGACGAAGGAGTGTTTACGCCTGAAGTGAACGTATTCAAGAGATATGACAAACAAAATGAAGAGGTATTAGTTTAGTAGAACAGACAGTGCTGGTCTTGTATATTCTGTAGAAAAAGGGTTATTAATTTATGTATGATTTTAGTTTGTTTAAAAGTTATTTCATCCATATTTTTGCAATAATTTGCATTGTATTGTAATTTGTATCGTAAATATACTTATTATACTCACGCTTAGTGTCATCCATTTAAAAATTTGCAACAATATTTTCATTTTTATAAAATAATTTAAAATTCATATTATATTGATTCTTCCTGAAATTTTGCTTCAAACCAAAATATTTCCATTTACAGAAATTGCTATTTTGAAAGTATTAGGAAGAGTGAAATGAAACATTACATTCAACGGAATAAATTATATCAACACTAACCGTATGAATTTTCCTTAACTTATCCTAAAAATGCATAAATATATCTTTTGTTCCCAAATACTGAGGTGCCATAACGTATGGATAGGTCTCAATTAAAATAAACATGTTCTCAGCTCTTACTTTAAAACAGAGCAAGCTAAATTCCATGTCTTAAAATTCTAATTAACATAGTATATTCTTGCTCTGCATAAACTGCTTGCAATAACTTTAGGGGAGCATTTTCCAATAAAATTCTCGTGATATTTTATTGTATTAACGAAATTCTCGTATTATTTATGTATTAACGAAAATGACGAATGCGAATGCAGGACTAAAGATTGAAATGATCAGATGAATTTCTGTTGAGCTTCGAAAAGCATTCAAGATTATTTCGTGCCGTAATCTTAAGACTGCAGCACTGACACAATAACTTAAACTCATCTCAAAGGTTTCTAGTATTTCATACTTTTGGTTGAAATGCATGATAAACACATATTCATTTAAACACATATCATATGCATTGACGATTGTGAGTGATTGACGACTGAGTGACTGACAGGGCATCACGCTAATTCTAACTATGATGCAGAAATAATAGAGTTCGGAAAATTCGTACCTAGGGGCAATCCAGGTCGTAGATCTCGGAATAAATCTGAATAGATCTTGCAAACCTCCGACGTGTCCTCCAAGGTCAAATATATGTAGAGGTCAAACCATGATATACAAGTGCGAGAAACAGGAAAATTTGTGTCTGGGACTGTTTCGGGTTGTAGATTTAACAAAAGTTACGAAATTGCAAATCCGAAGAGTCCTATGAGGTCAAAGGTGCTCCAAGATTTCCGTGTCCCTCTAATTTAATTTTTATTTATTTATTGATGTATTTTTGTTGTATTTTATTATTGTATATATTTTTATGTATTGAGTGTATTTTTGCGCTGGGATGTGTCTCACTGTTGTTGTTTTGGGTCTGAAGCTGGCTGCTTGCATCAGATCGGTTGCAGAAGTTGTTTATGGCCGTAAATGACTAGTCCAGGGCGCGAGTTCCGCGCACGAGTCTAGGGTAAGGCGTTGGAAGCATCAGTTTGGTGTGAGCTTTCAAACGAGGGAGTCGTTTCGATACGCGTCAGAAGGACGCTGCATCTTACTCGAAGTAACCCTTGAAGGGTGGGATGTGATTCCAAGAGGGAATCGAGATTCTTGGAGAATCTGATAATAGTTTTGTGGATTCAGAGTGAACCACAGTGTAGGCAAAGGTTGATTATCCTTTCGCCGAGTTTGAGATCGTAAAGTGAGAACTTGCAGAGTGTGCGATTCTCCACCTCATTATTGTTTGCAGCAGCAAGGCAGCAAAGGCCCACGGTGTTGAGTGCATCCCCACCACTTGAGTGTATAAAGTGTAAATAAACTGAGTCGTCCATATTCAACTCTCGTGCAGTTAATTAATGGACTATTGTTATTCATCATCCAACGCAGCAAACATCAGGCATACAGTGCCACGGGCCTAAAAACCCGCGAACCTCTCTTTTCACCGAAGTGAGGGTAAATTTCTCTAAGTACTAATCGCATCGTCCTCCGACGGCCACGACATTTGGCCCAGTCCCATCGCATTTCGATTAGGGAGGTCATCACATCTAGCTGAGTCCATAGATCGGAGTAGGGAGGACATCACAATGATAAAGATGTGTCTCTCTAATGTGATTTTTGAAAGCTGAAGGAATGAACCGTTGAAATTTATCGAAGAATATTGACTCAGTATAATGGATGATGCTTGAGTCAATGGCATGTCTAAAGATGGATGGATAAATTCGATTATGGTATCGAACATGTAGATGTTCGATGAACCGGGAATATCTGTAGTTTTATAAGAATGGATAAATGCAATGAAGGTATATGAATGAATGCTACGAGCAAGCTGATCGTGTCCTGACACCACAAAACATAGTATAATGGTGCACACTGGCTCCATCATCAAACGTTTTCTCTCGAGGAATCCAGTCATTAGTTCATCGACGAAAAGGTACACAAAATTATTATCGAATGTAATGGAAACCAAGGCGCGGATACCGATAAGCGAACATCGGTCGTTTAGGGTCCCAGCTACTGAAGAGCTCTGATATCGTTCTGCGAATTGCTTTCATACTTGTAGAGGTCATTTGCGATTAGCCAGCCCCTGGACCTTTAAATCCCCTACTGATGGTAGACTACATTGAAAACTGACATTTCGTATTTTCTTTTTTTATATGAGGAAAACGGCCTTTATTTAATTGCATAAAATATTTTTCGGTGTATCCTCAGTTGAAAGAAGTAAATCACACTAACATATTTTTAAGAGAAATAATAATATATTTTTAAGCATAATGAATTTAAGGGAAAGAACTCTCTTTAGAAGCGTGGGATGCGAAACCCACGACCTACTGATAACATGTCAGGTGCTCTGATGACTAGGTTACTGGCCGCGATCAAGATATTTATTTAGTGATAGGTACCATTCTACTTTCAGTAGTAGTTCTGAAATTTCTGTGTCACTTGAAAGCAAGGAATTTACAAAAGTAAAGATGACAATTTATGTTACTAGCACGGTTAGAGTTTGGGGCGTGCGCAAGGGGGTCATGCCCCCCTACTCCCCCTGATAATCATAGTATAGAGCCAAATAATTGATAACTTAAGTATATTTCGGGCATTTTTAAAGAGTTTTTTAAGACCACTAAAACGGAGGGGGAAATGCTATACTGCAAAGGAAATCTAAGCTCTTCCCTCCCTACTCTTACTTTTTTTGTCGGCCGACTGAGTTTATCCCACCCCCTTTTTTGTTTTCTATATCCGGGCATTCTATACTCAATTAATGGTATACCCTAATGACTGGAGTATACTCAATTAAGACATAATAAATTTCTAAAATTTCAATGTGTTTCTTCAGTTGAAAGGTACAGTTAACATCGTTCTTCAGTTGAAAGGTAGCACTTAACAATGGTATCAAATTTAGAGGAACATTTTTCTCTTGTTTTTGTTTCGTATTCTACTCGACTGAAGATAATTTTTCTTCAAACTCTGATATCTATCTTTATAGTGATTGCATACCTTTCAGCTTTTATTTAACTTTTTCTGTTTTCATTTGAATAACCATTGTATATTATAAAACTTATATCGAGATTTTTTGTTGCGTAAAAGAATGGTATAGATTTATACTCCACCTATAATCGGCTACGTTAGATACTTAAATGTCCATAGTTATTAGCATCTCGAAACTACTCTAAACAATAGAAAGTCGATGAACTCGTGCACGTGCGTTTTTTCAGATGGCAACTCAAGACTTCCTAATTGCAATAGCTACAGAGAATAGTAATTCAGATAGAGAGAAAATGTTTAATGAAAAATCGATATAATGGAATTACCATTCTTCTCCAGGATATATATATTTTTCATTTAAAAGCACGAAACGTAAGAAGGGGCAATCCCGTTTGACCTGAGAATTACATAAGATGATTTTAAAATGGCACCAGAAATCTAAAATAATGTACTAATAGAAAAAAAAAAGATGTAGGAGTAAATTTGAAATTAATTTAATAATATGAGTAATTACTGCAAGAAGGTTTGAACATTTTTGCGTTTATTACTGAGAGACACGTGCAGACAACACGGAACCAGCACAATCACAAACCAGCAATATGAGAAATCTGACGTCTAGCTCAGAAACTTAGGTGCCTATGTGATATTTTGTTTTCGGTAATATTAATGTCATTTTATTATTATTCTTTAGCGTTCACTTATTCTGTTTCTTTTAGAAATAATTTTTTAACATTTGAAATCAAATATTATTAGATTTACTTTTTTGAAAGATGAATATATTTTAAATATCATAACAAGTACATAAAATAATTTTATGGTATGATTGTTTAAATACTTTGATCTAAGCGAATATTTCTCAACCAAAGTTTACTGAACACGCAATATACCCAAACGTTAAGAGTAGCATTCATGTCAATTATAAGATTTGAGTCTTATTATGATATAAATCGTCCTGCAAAATAATGCTTAAGTATTGCATAGAAATACAGCATTGGTTCTTTAAATAAAGTTTACTTAAGGCATGCCTCTTCCTTTAAGAACAAAAGTGAGCTCTTAATAAGTCTAATATATTTATTCAATGGCCATTGAATTATAACCATTCTACCAATGTGTGGCAGGGATTAGCTCAGTAATCTGCAACTCCAAGATTCGAATCTCATCTGGGCCAACAATGAGATTTATTTCCACCGAACCACACCCTGTCCTGGCTAGTAGGGACACCGATGAGCTTGGAAAGGCCACCGTCCATCGGATGGGAACGTTGCACCATGTCACCGTGTGCAGGAGAGCCATATCCTATGCACGTTAAAAAACACGCTGGATAGCCTTGATGGGAGGATCCCATCTGTCTTCTAACAGCTGTCCAGTGTGTTCCATTCTTTCACCTTCTCTGAGTTCTCAGGGTTCTTGTGACTTGGTGAATTTAGCCCATTGTGGGTAAAAAGTGCCACTCAGGGATAAAACAACCCAATTCATCACATGTTATATAAACAGGAAAGATCACAATGAAATCTACTTAAATCTTTCTTTTTAAAAATATTCTTTTAATATTTAAACAAATATGGATGTGCATTTTCTGTGCATACTTCGCAGATTTCAGATCAGAGATGTGTTGAAGAAAGTTGTAAAAAAACTTAAAGGAATATTGAAAGAAATATTTACATACATTTTTAAAATATGTAGCTATTTATGAAATAGTTTGAAATAATACTTACTTCAGTTTCAAGCAACTTCGAAGGTAAAATGTATTGTCTAGCGTTGCTTTTCTACAATTTTCAAAGCTCACTCATTATTTAAATACTGAAGCGATATGGTCGCAAAATCAGTATTGAGATGGAACTGATTGAGATCTTTAATTTAGTCACAATATAATAAAATTTAGAATCATTTTAGAATCAATGAAACACTTATTCTAAAAGCTTCGATGTTAGCGTCGCATTGAATAATTCAATGGTCACTCGATGTATTTTCCTTACTATTTTAATTTAAATTTATTTTGGAACAAGGTATTTATAACAAAAGTATATATAACTACTGCTAATGCTAACAAATCGGTAAATAGTGCACATGCGTGTTATGAGATGCACTCATTTCGCCTGATGTAAGTCAAATGCTAGTGATCATTGTAGTGCATTGTAGTGCATACAATTATTTGAATCCGTATTGTTAATTTATATGAGGGCTAACGTTTGGTCGAATATTCTTTGGAACCTTTAGACAATTTAACGCTCAGAAGTTAAAGCAATTTAAGGTTTGGTATCACTCTAGTTTATATAGTAATGCCGTTTACAATAATATTATGTAAATGTCAAACTTCAAAACGTTCAGCCAACGTATTGAAAAACACATTACCAATAACGATGTGAATTGCTTGTGTGAATAAAGATGTAAGTTGAACCGTAAAAGCTAAAGATGGCAATCTTAGAAATAGTTTTGTTTACGTCTATCTTTCAGGGGTCCATCATCATACCTCGAATAAATAATAAACCTATACATCACATAAGAGACGAACGTTTGTCTCACGAAATATCTGAAAACAACTTCAAATAGCATAATGACATGAACTCTGTTTTTGAGGAAATAATTATTATTCATGAAAAATAAAAATTAAGTCCAGTTATAAAATTACAGCCAAGTCAAATTTTTATTATTTCGAATCCGTCCCGTAGACGAGGGGTTGGCTACTGAACAAAGGGGCCTGGGTTCGAGCACGTAGTAAAGCATTGATGATTGTGATGTCTTTCTGTTGAGTTCTCGCCATCCTCACAGATGTTTTCTATGGTATATTAAACTGACATACTCCTGTCAGGCCTCTATGACAAGCAGCTGTTTGAGTGGTAATTAATTTTTGTTATTTATAAACCTTAGTACTCATTTAATTCATTTTGTACAGTAACGTTAAAATTAAAAAAAAAATTACGAATGATTGAAATATAACATTTTACAAATAATGTACTATGAAAATGTTATTATGCATACAAATTTACAGCCTTGCTTATAGTGAATAATATTTTTGTGCTTGTTTGTTACCTTTCAGACCTTTTCGGTAAATATTAAACTAAACATTAGTAAAAAAATCATGGTCTAAATCTTAAATAGCAATTTACATATCACAACAATACAAAATAATATAATTTTATAATCAGCTATCGTTTCTGTAAAAAATAACTGAGCTCTACTATGTAAGGAATACTGTTATACATAATCAAAAATTTATACACTGTGCATGAAAAATAATTACTTAGTATAGCATAATAAATCGCAATCAACAAAACGATCAAAATGCTAAAAACCAAAAGATTCCTCTAAAAGAGCAGGTTGAAATAATAATAAAATATAAGAACAGGTGTATGCATGACTTTAATGCAAAGGAGCAGAGATAATTTAAATATCGCATCTTTTAAAGCGGAAATACGAAAGAAAAGTGGGAAAGGGAAAATGAAGAGAGAAAAAATCGAGAAGTATTTCGATAAAGTTTTAATATTGGAGTAGAAGTGAATTGATTAAAATTTAGTCCTCTGCCTTTATTGAATTTTGTTTGTCAAATAAGGAATTTCAGTGCAAGTCTATTTATTTTGGAAAGTTCAAAAGCTACTCGTAGTTTTGAACAAATTTACTCATACAAGTGCCTTAAATAATGAACCTTCTACTCCTTTAAATAAGCTTATTTGTTGTTGCTACTATTAAGCACGTCTCGTTAAATATCCTAATTCTATTTTCGAGTTCTTAATAACGAGTGTATTAAATGTGTTCGGTATTAAATATATTTACCCGTTTCATTTTAATATTGCACTTTAACCTTAAAGGGAGATTTGCATTCTTTTCTAGCTAAATCTCAAATAAAGATTCGTTCTTCCAAAACACATACGTTTAGTTCATAGCCCTATCCAATTATTAAATAACTGTTGTTATTTTGTCTGTTAAGAAGAAAATGCAGTTTAATTATAAAATAGATATGTAACTGAAATATATGTAACTACTTTATTTCACATACGATAGGAAAACAAATGATAGGCAAATGAAACAGATGTATTAAGTTTGTATTTATTCGTTATATTATTATCGGGGTGTGGGTGTGGTGTCCATGAGAAGCACTGTTTTAGGAAAGCCCAGATATTACGGATCGCACAGGTGCAGAGAAAGTACAAGGGGCATTTTGGTTTGAGGAAACTTAGCCAATAACAAGGTGCAATGAAAGTTAGTTCTGTGAGGATTAATCTGGAAGTGGACAGTTTATTACCTACCATTACCTCAAGCCGCCAATGAACTGAAGGAAAGGATTACTATCGCTCACGTCCAATTAATCCCTGATATGCTCCATAGAATGTGGGAAGAAGTTGACTTCGTTAAGCTGTATGTCTCATCACCTTGGGTGTCCACATAGAGCATTTGTTAACTCTTTATTTCTCTTCATTATCATGCCATTTGTTTTCCCTTCTTTTGTCAAATAAAGCAATTACTAAAGTTCGTATCTGTAAAGCTGCTTTGCAAAATCATTCTCCACTTTATTCTCCAAAGACTAGATGCTCACAACTTTTTCGAAAGCAGATCATCTAAAGCGTCCAAAGACGGTAAAAGGTTTCAAGTCACGGACTTGACGTCAAAGGTTTCAAGGAAAAACTGATTCAGGAGTGAATATTTTTATTATTTCTCCAAGTAAAGTATCAAAAATTAATAACAATTAAAGTTTAAATGATTATTTCAGGGTTATCTATTGTGATAGCGCAATATTTTGATTTAACATGCTTCTTTAAAGTATTTTTAAACATCGCTATAGAAATGTGAAATGTGAACTAGGTTGTGTTAACATGTAAGTAAAAATATTCTCTAATAAATAACATTAAAATGTTGTTTCAATAAATAATTAAAAAGTTTTTAATGGGTAGTATTAAAAACAGTTTTCATTGGTCGTAAGGAATTCTTTCTGGTTTTAGTGACAAACAAAATGTATTTGGTAACAGTGGACGAAAGTTTGTTTTATGATCGTGCTCGAGAACACTAATAAATGAAGATGCACCGGGAAGTACTTTTAATAGCTCCGCGAGTACTATGATGCTCATGAGCAATAATTAACGATTCATCGGCCGGTACTTCCAACAGCTCCACGACACCATCATGCTCACAAGTAACTAATAAACGATTGATCTGCTAGTACTTTCAACAGCTCCATGAACACTAATACTCGATGCATCAGCGAATACTTTCGACAGTTGCGCGAGCCATTGATACTTGCGAGCACTGTATAAACTTGCGGTGGGTAATTTCAACAGCTCAGCGAGCACTCTGATGCTCGAGACCGAAAAGTTACGTATACTTGCAGTAAACTGAGAGAAATCTTCCTCTAACTCTATTTTACGTCCTGGTTAATTACGATAGCTCAAATCATTTGAGAAACACATAAAAAACTTGCCCTATTATAAAAGCTTTTATTTACAGCCAAACACTTTCATTGCATTTTTATGAGTTTTATTTGAAAAACACCTCATTTTATGTTGATAGTACGAACGATTTTTCTGAATTTGAAAATGCTAATTATATGCTTTTAATATTCTGTGTGGAATCAAAATTATGGATTTTATTTAACATTTTTCCTTGTTATCTGATGATGTCGACAGCCCAGAGCTGGAAGTTTCCCGTTGAGATCATCCAACATGCTCTTTAAAGGATATGGCTCTGCACTGAAGAGGACACAGTATGTATAAAAAGACACAGCTTAACGGCGATCTTTCCAAGCTCACCAGTGTCACCTTTCTCACTGGAAACAGTGTGGTGGTTATCGGAGATAAATCTCAACGCTGGAACACCTCGAACTCGAACATGGTATTTTGGAGAAAGAGACATCTTGAACCATTGCGCATCTCGTGGCTGTTGTAAAATTATATCTTTGTAAGTATGTATATTGTAATGTTTAACAGTATCCTCTAGTGTTGTTAGACGTTTTTAGCAACCTCAAAACCAAAAACATTCCTTCCACAGAACGCGTAGAAACAAAATGAGGATATTTTTTCTTCAGAAGGCAGAAAGCCATGCTTCGTGATTTTGGTTACACACTAATCATTTAGTATTAGTCTGCTCATAATGAAATGCAGAGTTTTCCTGGGATGTGCTATACTTGTGTTTACCTAATATAATAATGATCTCACTGACCAGAAATTGCATCCGATTACGAATAATTGAACAATGCAAGCAGTGATTTATACGCAGCTTATTTAGATTGCGTAAATAACACAAAGCGAGTGAAATGTAGATACCTTTTTTTTATTATTTCTTCTGGAAAGAGAACATAATAAGATATTTTGTTCCGCACTCCACAAGATGGGACCACAGACACAAACACCCTCAGGATTCCTAGCATTGCCATTGCTACAATGTATTTAATTATCGGCATATCCACTCAGGTAGCAAGTTGGGATAACAACTTAGTCTAGATTTAATAGAAAGCTACTTAAAATAAATTTAGACTTAACGACATCGTATTACTTAAAGACGTTCAACACTCTTTGGTTAATAATACACATTCGCTGATGATATCTGCTAATATTTACATAGAGAGATTTCCAGGTTTGCGCTAAATGTCGTAAAATTTGCACAATGTTACAAAAAATATGTAAAATACACTGTGAAATGAAGTTAGTTAAAAAAAATTTTCTCCAATTGCACAATGAGCACAGTTTATAAAATAATGTAATGTGTAAAAATATGTAAAGTAATTATAAACGACATTTTTAAATTATACAAAAATAATTTAATATACCTTTTCCATCAAACGGTTTGATTTTTAATCTTTGGATCTAATATCGTTGCTCCTCTTAGGTCATTCGTTTATCACTCATTCATTTCTTCTTCGAGCGTACGACGAACATAATTGCGAGTTTTGTGACCCATTTTAACGATTAAATATTTTAACTTTCATGATTTTGCGTCCGAGCCCATAACACTCAGACATCATTTATCCGATGACTCTGTTTTTCTGCTGTCTTTGCCTTTTCTACGTTGTACTGGATATTTTAACCGTCTCTGATTTTACTTTTTACATTTTTTTTACGTGGATCCTATACACCCATTGTTATTTTTATATTTTGTTGTTTTGTTTTGTTTTGTTTATTTTTTGTTGTTTTTTGTTTTGTGACCCATTTTAACGATTAAATATTTTAACTTTCATGATTTTGCTTCCGAGCCCATAACACTCAGACATCATTTATCCGATGACTCTGTTTTTCTGCTGTCTTTGCCTTTTCTACGTTTTACTGGATATTTTAACCGTCTCTGATTTTACCTTTTACATTTTTTTTACGTGGATCCTATACACCCATTGTTATTTTTACATATTTGAAATGGTTGTTTTTTGCCTTTTACATAGATGTTTTGGTCATTTGTTGTTTTAGTGTTTACATCTATTGTCTTTTACTTTTAATATTGGTGTGGGTTTCCTTGACTTTTAGATATATATTTTCACCCTTTACACCTAATTTGGCGCATCACTGCCTTAGTTGCCTTTGCTCCATTAAATCCTAAACAACCAAGCCAATCTAATACCCTTAACTTTCAGATCATCCCATTTCTTTACATAACAGTTGCTAGGCCACTAAAAAAATTAAATAAATCATTGAAACAACTATTTTCCATTAAACATCTTGCTAACTTATATTCATTTACAAAGTCAAGTTCATTGACATACATGATTCCATTTCTCTTTTTTTGAAAAGGCTTACCTCATAAGTTAATTAATTCTTGATTTGTACAGAGAGTAATAAGAAAGAGAATATTCAAGCAAACAATGCAAGCAGTGATTTATACGCAGCTTATTTAGACTGTGTAAACAACACAAAGCTAGTGAAACGTAGCTACTTTTTATTATTTCTTCTGGAAAGAGAACAAATTACGAGATTTGTTCCGCACTCCACAAGATGGGATCTTCCAGCGTAGAATCGCATTAACGACGACAGCATCCCTAGCAGCGATAAGAAAATCAGACAAACAGGGCATTTAGGTAACTGCGCCGCTCTCATATTTCACTGGAAGATGCATTAGTGCCAGAGAAGAGACGACAAAGGTGAAACACGCCACTGAATTTAAAAGGAGCAGATTCCGTGTTCTGCAGTGACATGGATGACTTCAAAGCTCTAAACTGACTGCATGGTGAATCTGTGCTATCTTTCATTTCGTAAAAGCACAAGGAAACTGAGTTCTCAAATGGTTTATTTCGTAAAGAGAAAAATTTACTCTTTAGTACAATCGTAATGAATACCAAAAACATTTAGTTTAATGTTTGAAAAAAATCAGATGTGTGGCAAAAGGCAGAAAGTGCTTTTCAATGCAAAATCGACGCTAAGAAAGATACATTTTAATGTGATTATTATTCATATAGAAAGTGTAAAGAGTATTTTTTCACTGTACATTGGAAACAATTCAAATTTAATATCATTCATATACTAATAGGAAGTTATATAGGAGTCCAGCATTCATTTAATTTTTCAGAAGTTATAAAGTTTGGAAATTCCAATATATTAAGCAAGTTTGACAGAAGGAGATATTAAATTCTCACCGTATAATTCAGAAATCTAAAGTATACAATACAAAGAATAAAGGATAAGCAAAATTTTAAAATAAAACAATTTCTCTTTTTTAAAAATATTTGTGTATTAATAATCACTTTTATCTTTCACAACATGAGGCTAAATTCATTTAGATATTTCTGCAGGAATATAAACAGAGACCTAATCTCGGGGTCATTACATCCAGAGATTTGTAGGTATTGTCTCGGCAGTCATCTGAAAAGTCAAACTTTGTCTAAAACAATATGGTTCAAAAATCTAAACAAGTTCACCGAATTAAAGGCAGATTCAACATATAATAACGGCAGTACTCAAACATATATTGTTACAGGGTCAGATCTAAAGGAGGAGAAGCGAGGTATCCCACACCCCTCCCGGAAGCTTCAGAATACTAGTAAAGTCATGGAAGCAAAAGATTATTGAACTTGTGCATATTTCACTCATTTTTCAAGAAATGTATAGAGACCTCTAAAACGGAGTGAAAATATTATACTGCAATGGAAATTCAGTCTCTTGTCCCTACTTTTATTTTTTTCCGATTTGATTGCGTCAATCCCACCCCCCTTTCTTTGTTTGTTTTTTTATGATCTCCGCATTCATTGTTACGTAGAATAAAGGAAGCATTGGTTGCTATGCAAAACAGGCCAACACAGTGACGCTACTTAATAAAAAATGAGCAATCGTTCGTATAACGCTCCTTGTCCGAATGCAAAACGATAACTGCTGAGGTTTTAATAGATATTGCGTAGGCTTGATGAAGGTTTTTTTTTTTTTTCAATATTTTCAAAAGATAGTCTAGGGCCAAATATTTATTTCTTTGCTGGACATTGGCATAATTTAGCGGCCACAGGTGAAGTTGCAAAATTGATGTTTCACTCGTGTGTCAGAGCGTCAGCAACGAGGAAAATCGCAAAACGCACCAAAAAGACATAAGCATGAACAAAAGGCCAAAATTTGGTCATTTTCTTCTGCAACAGGAGAGTCTTCTACCATCACATGTTTTGCGTCCATAACTTGTAAATCAAAATAATTCAGCTGACAAACTGGCAGAGGAACAAAATATCAGCCAAACGTCGGTGCAATACATTCTGATGAATCACAGGTTCCATTCGTACAAATTTTGATTTGTCCAGAAAACAAAGTTCATTATTCTGGATATTTCATATTTCATGGAAATAAAATTTCCATCCGTTGATTATGACTGCAGAATGGCGATTTTATGAATGATCACTGCCTCGGCAAAACATCGGACACCAGCTCTTCTTTCGTAATAAGGCAATATTTCATCTTTCAGGTCATGTGAATCATCACACCTTCGTGTAATATGGACAGACTTACAGGGTGATTCAAAACTTATCGTTCAAATTTCGTGGGGAGGTAGGGAATACGTCAGGAAACCGATTTCACATAGGAAAGTATGTCGGCAAATGTATGCATGCGTATGTAGAGGGCGCTGTGTGTATCCAACCAGTGTACAGCTCGCCCGACCACTCCCGCTGTCATCAGTGTACGAGCTGACTTACTAGTGATAAGATGAATCGTTTTACGCATCAAGAGCTAGCGGATATGTATCTCGCATATGGGGCAGCTGGCGAAAGCGGCCGCCGAGCTAGGCAAGTTACGAAGACCGATACCCCAACAGAAGAATACCGCAGCATCAAATGTTTGCACGTATGCATTGCAATCTGCGCGAACGTGGTTCACTGCGCAGCAACATGCAGGATACGGGGAGAAGATGACTGACGCGGACGTTGATCGCAGAACAAGTCCTACAGTCCATCGAAGATATTCCGAATACCAGCACACGAGCTATTGCTCAGCAGCTTGAGGTCTCTCCGTCAGCAGTGTGGCGGATACTGCACGAGGAACGTGTGCATCCTTACCATCTGCAAAGGGTGCAGTTACTGCATCCTGACGATTATCCGAAGTGTGTGGAATTTGCACAATGGTTCATGCAGAAAGGTGCCGTGGACCCCAGTTTTCCAGCTTCTGTCCTTTTTACAGATGAAGCTTCATTCACTCGTGAAGGTGTGTTCAATACACACAATTCACATGTGTGGGCTTACGACAACCCGCATGTTACGAGAGGTCACGCTGCGCAACATCGTTTTGCCGTAAATGTGTGGGCTGGAATCATTGGTGACTGTTTGTTGGGACCTTACTTGCTACCGCCCCGATTGGACGGCCGGAAATACCTAATATTTCTCGAGACAGTGTTACCGACTTTTCTGGGCGCTGTTCCTGCGCATATCCGCCGAGATATGTGGTATCAACATGACGGGGCTCAAGCACATAGCACAATTGTTGCGCGTGATTACCTGAACCGAACATTCGGAGCTCGATGGATCGGTAGAGGTGGACCGATCGCTTGGCCACCCAGGTCACATGATTTATCGCCCACGGATTTTTTTTTGTGGGGGGCCATGAAATACCATGTGTACGAGACCCCCGTAGACAGTGAAATGGACCTTGTTGCACGAATAGTGGCCGCCGCAGGCATTGTCCGTGATATGCCAGGCGTTTTTGAAAATGTTCGGCGGTCAATGCAACGGCGCTGTGAATCCTGTGTCCGTGTAAATGGTCGCAATTTTGAGCACCTACTGTGAACCTGTACTTTACCTTGTTGGAATAAAAGTCACATTCGTTACCACTTAACTGTACTGTTTCCTTGTGTTCACATTACTTGTCCATTTTGTTCATGTAGATGACGTTTGCAGACATACTTTCCTATGTGAAATCGGTTTCCTGACGTATTCCCTACCTCCCCACGAAATCTGAAGGTAAGTTTTGAATCACCCTACAAAGAATCTACAAAGTATGTAGGAACATCCTTTCGATATTCTCAGGGGATTATTATCTTGATTTCATTATGATTGAATTATTGTTGCGTTTTTCGTTCAGGACGTTTTCTCAGACCTACCTTGACATGTTGGAAAATGTTCTAACACTGATCTAAACTATTTGCTTGTATCTGCTTCAACGAAAACATTTTCAACAGGATTTTCAACCTGCTCATTATGCGACAAGTATCCGGGACTGGTTACACAGCAACCTACATGGAAAATGGACTGCTCAGAGAAAGTGTATTAAATGGCTTCTCGCTCACTCGACTTTGTGAGGACACCTCAAAACTATTCTCTATAAATCGAATCATGATCTGTCAAAATTCCTTTCACGGGAATTCAGAAATCGAATGGAAGCATAATGGCTAAGATAGCCATTCACAGCAAAGAAACTGTTAAAGAGGTAAAAGGAACATGACAATGGTGCATACAAGTGTGCTATGAACTCGTCGGTGTCCATATTGAACATTTTGATTTCTAGTACTGTATTGTAATGTGATGTGGTCCATAACAGCCATTGACTTTTCTGTTTCAAGTAATATTTCACGTAAGTCTACTAATGTATTGGCTGAGTACATGTATCAGTTGTCAGACTTCTGAATGATACTGTACTTGTACAGAAGCCATTCAAAACAGGTTGATATGATTCCATTCTTATGTAACTTGATGTTTAATAAATAATATACATGGGCATTCAAATAGTCATGCTATTATCCTTGTTTAACCTACTCTTGCTCCTGTGGTATTTTGGCACTGTGGTAATATTTCGCCGATATTTCAGTCGACTTGTTAAGTTAATATAATTTTTACGGACTTCGTCAAAGCTACTTCTGCTTCCTTTATTGTTTAAGCTTATATTCTTTTTTATCACTGTATCACTGACATACGTATCTGCTGCAACTGGCACTGCTGATTTTACTGCTGAGACATGATACATAAAAGTAGACTTTTGCAGTTGTCCTTTTCACACTGTTATGCTCAACCTTTGAAATTACACTAAAATACACTTCATATATCGTTCTGAATTTACGTCGAATCTTATATCTAAGACTTTGACTAATAAGCCGAAAATATTGCTTTTTCCTGAGATTGTTAATCGTTACACCTCTAGCTTCTTTCAACGTTGAAATCTTGAAGTATACTTCGCGAACCACCTACATATTTTAGGCTGATCGACCAATGTAATCTGCAAGAAATATTGTGTATATAGCATTTCTAATGATTCCATACCAACGGGTTTCCCCTTTGTTGCATAAAATCAGTCGGAAAGAATATTGTTTCCTTTTTTGAGTGTCCCTAACATATTTAATTGAAGAAAAGGTTAATAATCGATACTTCACTGTATTGTTATGTAGAATAAAGAAAACATTGGATGCTATGCAAAACAGGCCAACACAGTGACGCTACTTAATAAATAAATGAGCAATCGTTGGTTTCACGTTGTTTATCTGTTTTTCCTGCTTCCGAAGTGAAATTCCCACTTAGGAGAAAGTTGGGAAAGAGAAAGAGGCAACGACATTGCTACCTCTGTCCCATTAAACGCTAATACTTTTGTATGGATGTCGCTGCCACATTTCTAACGTGGGAACAGATCGAAAAAACCCAGGATTAAGAGTGAAAGGTAATCAGTTATTCAGTCAGTGGACCGTGCTGGAGAGAATTACAGGACGGGTTCTCCGGTCTAAGGCAAAAGATTGCGATAAGAAACGGTAATATGAGAAATGGCAGGTGTTCTTCGGGCGAATGGAATTCAAGGGACGATTCTCGAAATTACCATTCTTCTACCAGTTTTTATTCGACATTCCTGCGCAAAATACCCCTTGTTGAAAGAATTTTCTCTCTAATGACTATACGGTTGAGCAAAGAGGGGAACCAGCTGGGCATATTAACAATGGAGTCAATTATGCAGTGCATAGTAAGTAATATTAGCAGGTTATAAATTGAATTGTAAGTTTTTTGCCATGCGAATTTCCGTGACATTTCCACAAATTGCAGAGTTTTTCAAAGGTTTCAGAGAATTTAAATATCGTTTCATGATTCCGCGAATTTTGATGTGTTTTTTCGCCTAAAATTCTGTGACTTATCAGATTTTGTTTTAAATTTTCAAAATCTGATAAGTCACAGAATTTTAGGCAATACAGAATTTTCAAAATTTGTTAAAATTCTGATAGGTCACAAAAGTAATAGTCAGTTTGCGTAAATTTCTGACTTTTCGCGTATTTCTTAATCCATCTTTTCTGAAATGCAAGAAAACATACGTTTTGAAAAAGTGATGTCGAGGTACTCTTACTTTAGGGACCTTTATTTTTCCACAATAACTAATTTCTACATAACTAAACTTCTCCCCACATTTACTGTTTAGGTGGGTGAGACAATCCCCTTCAAATTCGCTCTACGTTATTTTACTTTCATTAATGGAGAAATGTATTGAGGAAAGGTGGAATTCAATTATGGGCACCCACATTTCTGCAAGTGTTGCTGTTCATTCTGGCATTATTCGATGCATAAACAAATTTAAATTATCGTTGTCTTTTTCAAATAATTCCATCCAACGGTGTTGTCACAGCTTCTATTAACGATATCACTTCGTACAAAATCAATGCACAGGGATAAAAGTCTTGAAGTTGTTTAAAAAGTAGTTCATGTGACATGTGATGCTCATCTTCTAAATCTTATTGGTGAGATATGAAAACGAGAATTCAAAACAGTTAATGCTTTGGTTGCAGCGATTAAAGATTGATTCATCACTTATCCTGCACGTGAATCTCATTTTAAAATGTTCCTTCAGGACACAAACATAAAAAAAGCATTAATTCTTTCAAAAAAGGTGGAACATTTGGTTCCAAGTTGTACAGTCGCTCAAAAAAGTATCCGAACGCTATGGTTGATTAGAGAATTCAGAAAAAATATCTGGCGACGATTTTTTTAGAAATTAGTGATCTGGCAACCTTCGTGTCACGTGACACGAAGGTTGCCAGATCACTAATTTCTAAAAAAATCGTTGCCAGATATTTTTTCTGAATTCTGTAATCATCCATAGTGTTCGGATACTTTTTTGAGCGACTGCACTCTATCAGCGCGATCATATAGAAGACTATAGTAATTTTTCGAACACAAATTGTGAAGCAGCTGCAGCAATATGTTAAAAGACATCGTTGAAATGTGTAAAAATGATTCCTTAGAAGTGATTTGAATCAAAAATATATGAGACGAATATTTCCGATTCACTATGCTCGTTGAAGTCCTAGTATGTCAGCATGTATATAATTAAATGAATATTTTTCAGTAAAGGAACTCAGAAAAAGACAAAAGTGTGATCAGGCATTCGCAAAAAGCACAATCCTTTCGTGTTCGAAAAACGTTGGGCAATATTTCAGTGATGGAAAAAAACAACAACAACAGATTTTATCAGCCTGCATGCCATTTTTTAGAGCATGTCGAATTTTCGATTCACTTTAACTAAAGTGCTTAAATATTTCTGTGAATGATGTTGATAATATAATTTTGACATTCTGTCCATACTCCAAAATGACAACAGATTAAAAGTCGGATAGCGATGCTGAGGAAAAACTGTGCAAGAATTAAATAACACTGCCAATTTAATTATTTTCTGGTTGTCTTAAAAAATAACGATTTCCTAGTCACTCCGATATTTATCAGTCTCAACGAATAGTGTTAATAAAGAGCGATCTCTTTCTAAATACAGAAGAATTTGTGCGAGATAACCGCGGGGTATCGTCGTTATCTCGCACAACGCTTCTGTATTTAATCGTCCTACAGTATATTGTCGTAGATAAAATAGGGCAATTTAACTACGATAATATACTGTATCAGAATTCATTGTTGAAGCTTGATGTATAACATTTGAGTTAAACCTAAATGAAGCGAATTATTTAAAATTTATCCTTTGTTCTTTTAAAGCAGTTGTATGTAATAGATTATCAGTATTCGTTTTATGTACGCACCACTGATGGACATTTTTTATTATTTGTAAATCTGAATGATGCGCAAATTTCGCAATTTTGCTCAGAGAATTTTGACGTTTTTCAGCGCGACATTTTCTTCCCGCGGAAAATTTACCTGCCCTAGTTATAACCAATATGCACTTCAAAGCAAACATTTGTTAGAAACATACAAAGTCAATAGAAAAGTATGAATTTTAAATTTAACAATAGTTCATCTAATTCTTTATTTACAGTGTTAAATTTTAATATTAATTCCTTAAATAAAAGAAATAATAATTTATATTCCTCTTTCTCCCTTTAGAAAGTTGTGTGTTTCATGTTTTAAACAAATTTTTAATGCATAACATTAATCCTACAATGCACACACACACACAAATATATACAGGGTGATTCAAAACTTATCGTTCAAATTTAGTGGGCAGGTAGGGAATACGTCAGGAAACCGATTTCACATAGGAAAATATGTCCGCAAACGTCATCTACATGAACAAAATGGACAAGTAAAGTGAACACAAGGAAACAGTACAGTTACGTGGTAACGAATGTGACTTTTATTCCAACAAGGTAAAGTACAGGTTCACAGTAGGTGCTCAAAATTGCGACCATTTACACAGACACAGGATTCACAGCGCCGTTGCATTGACCACCGAACATTTTCAAAAACGCCTGGCATATCACGGACAATGCCTGCGGCGGCCACTATTCGTGCAGCAAGGTCCATTTCACTGTCGAGTGGGGTCTCGTACACATGGTCTTTCATGGCCCCCCACAAAAAGAAATCCATGGGCGATAAATCAGGTGACCTGGGTGGCCAAGCGATCGGTCCACCTCTACCGATACATCGAGCTCCGAATGTTCGGTTCAGGTAATCACACGCAACAATTGTGCTATGGGCTGGAGCCCCGTCATGTTGATACCAACATATCTCGCGGATATGCGCAGGAACAGCGCCCAGAAAAGTCGGTAACACTGTCTCGAGAAAATTAGGTATTTCCGGCCGTCCAATCGGGGCGGTAGCAAGTAAGGTCCCAACAAACAGTCACCAACGATTCCAGCCCACACATTTACGGCAAAACGATGTTGCGCAGCGTGACTTCTCGTACCATGCGGGTTGTCGTAAGCCCACACATGTGAATTGTGTGTATTGAACACACCTTCACGACTGAATGAAGCTTCATCTGTAAAAAGGACAGAAGCTGGAAAACTGGGGTCCACAGCACCTTTCTGCATGAACCACTGTGCAAATTCCACACGCTTCGGATAATCGTCAGGATGCAGTAACTGCACCCTTTGCAGATGGTAAGGATGCACACGTTCCTCGTGCAGTATCCGCCACACTGCTGACGGAGAGACCCCAAGCTGCTGAGCAATAGCTGTTGTGCTGGTATTCGGATTATCTTCGATGGACTTTAGGACTTGTTCTGCGACGTTGACAGTCCGCATCAGTAGTCTTCTCCCCGTATCCTGCACGTTGCTGTGCAGTGAACCACGTTCGCGCAGATTGCGATGCACACGTGCAAACATTTGATGCTGCGGTATTCTTCTGTTGGGGTATCGGTCTTCGTAAACTTGCTTAGCTTGGCGGCTGCTTTCGCCAGCTGCCCCATATGCGAGATGCATATCCGCTAGCTCTTGATGCGTAAAACGATTCATCTTATCACTAGTAAGTCAGCTCGTACACTGATGACAGCGGGAGTGGTCGGGCGAGCAGTACACTGGTTGGGTACACACAGCGCCCTCTACATACGCATGCGTACATTTGCGGACATTCTTTCCTATGTGAAATCGGTTTCCTGACGTATTCCCTACCTACCCACGAAATTTGAACGATAAGTTTTGAATCACCCTGTATATATATATACAGTAAATGCCTATTGCATATAACCATTCATCTAATATCGTGTGAGATCTCCTCGGACTAGAAGAACAATGTTGAATACGATGTGTCATCTATGCTATAGGTTATAAAACAGTTCTGCAATTATATTCAGCCAATTTGGCTCTAAAGCACCTCATAATTGAATAATACTAATCACTTGTTTATCATCTCCTAAACGGATTGACCGTTTTCTAACATCCAACATTAATGTGATGAGTTCTGAAACTGAAAAGTTCACTATCCATATGAGGAAAGATAAGTCATCCGAATTTTCCGAGAACTATTCCCATATAACTCGAACCTGATAGCATAGTGCAATCTCTCGATCACAGATGTCATCCCCTTAGGTGAATAAACTAACACTGAAGAGTGTATTTGATGAGCAGCGATGTTTAACTAATCCACATCCTTCATACATTATCCCACTATATCAGAATATGCGACGTTTCCCAATAAATCATCTACTAGATCATGGCACTTCTGCCACTTGCTTGCATTGCCTGTACAATACAAATGGGTTCCATTGCATTTTACTGCTTTTGTCGCACGTGTAGCCGTCTGTCTGTATGGGCCAAATGAAAATCAATTCATGAATCAGCAGAACATTTTATAGTCGTTCAAGTTCTATGATTATGGAACCGAGAAAGTAATAGTTTGCGGTGTTTTGGGATTAAGAGCTGATATCGTTGTGGACGTCTATTTTGACGCCGAAACGATGTAAGGTCCGAAGCATTGTTTTATTGCAAATTTACCCTGACTAACCAGTTTTTATTTTCTCAGATGAGTTTCTTAGTTGTTGTCTGCCTATTCAGCTGCAACCCGCAAAATCTCGTACACTCACCTTACTTTCTCCACTTAAATTGGGTTCACATGAGGTGGGGTTGCTTTGTGCTCTGTGATTTCATTTTTTGACCCACATTAGATAACGTCCACGCATTAAGTTCTCAATTTTAAAGTTAGATTCAATTCTATCAAGTAGCGCTCCATCTACTCCTATTACCAGTCTAAGATGACAGTAACGACCCCGATATTAGTATATAATCTCATTACTCGGAGTTCAGAACTCAAAAACTGATTTCCTCCGTAACAGTAATTCTCCAGTGTTGCTCTGCAGTAGGGGTTCATAACCCCTACGTTGAGAACCCCTACTGCAGAATGTTGCTCTGCAGTAGGGGTTCTCAACGTGGGGTACGCGGTAAAAATTTTTGGGGTACGTCATGAGAGCTCAAAAGTCGCTAGATCTGGTAACAAAGTAAAACTAACCATTGTTATTTTATAAATATAGTTTTATCTATCTGTACAAGGGGTACACGAGTTACACACACATTTGCAGGAGCTACGTGCATAAAATATTAAGAACCACTGCTCTACATTATTACTTTTGATAATAAAATGATGCACTGCTCATAAAAATTAGGGGATATTTCAAAATGAATATGAAACGATAAAAACAGAAGCATTTGAATTTTTTTATTAAACAAGAACATCAGAAAAGCAAACGACAAGTCAAAGAAAGTTGTTCGATTATGAAAATGAGATGCAAACTCAATTGTCGTGATTGAGTAGCAAGTGACATTGGTGGGGGTGAACAGAAGAAGTCAAACTGGACGAGAGTGCCACACTTTGACTGTTCAATAGGGTGTATGGTCACCCAAGACTGCCACAATACACTGACAGCGATGGGGCATGGACAGGATCAGAATGTCCAGCAGTTCTTGTGGGATCCTCTGATACTCTTGCTCCAGGGCAACTTCCAGCTCAAAACGTGTTGTGGGACGCATTGGAAGGTTTTCCAGACGTCTTCCCAGTGCATCCCAAGCATGTTCAATGGGATTCTGGTCTGGAGAACGTGAAGGACAGTACATGTGTTCGATTCCTGTCTCCTGAAGCATGTTGTTGACGAGATGTGCACAGTGGGGACTTACATTATCGTCCACGAAAAGATAGTTGTTTACAACTGTTCCAGCATAGGGTACCATTATAGAGTACAGAACCTCATATCGATATCTGACAGCAGTAAGCAATCCGTTTCTGATGACGTGGAGGTCGGTACGACCACCAATGCTGATGCCAGCCCACACCATGATTCCACCACCACTGAAGGAGTCCCTTTCTCGCATGAAACGTGGATTCTCCCGTGTTCCTCGTTCACGCCAGATCAGGACACGATGATTGTCAGGCTACAGACTGAACCGTGACTCATCAGAGATAAGGACAGTTGACCACTCATCACGGGTCCAATGACGATGCTTATCAGCCCACCTTCTACGGGTTCTACGGTGTTCAGCAGATAACGGAATGCATACATTGGTCGCCGGGCATGCAGTCCAACACGATGGAGCCGATTTCGTATGGTCTGGATGCATATCCGTCGTCTAGTGGCAGCAAGAAACTGTTACCACAGATCTGTTGCATTGCTGCGCCTGTTCCTTCTTGCCAATAAGGTCAAGTAGCGGTCATCTCTTGCTGTTGTGGCAGATCGGCGACCCTTCCTTCGTCTTCTTCGTACTGTGCCAGTCTCTTGAAAGCGATTCCATGTCTGCTAATCACGATTTGGGTGTGGCGTTGTCCTGTTGAAAAATGGCGTCATGATACGGAAAGAAAATCGTCACGAACAAGTGTAGATGGTCGGCGAGGATGTTCACAAATCTTGTGCTGTTGACGGAGGTCTCGACGGGTATGAAATTTTCCCCAAGGAATCCCATATAAACACACCCCAACTATTCCAACGCCTCCACCTGCCTGTATGACCCCAACTTGTCAATCTGGATCCATCGCTTCGTGTGGTTGATGCCACACAAGCATCTTCTCATCCATCGACGTGATGGAGTTGAAACTCTGATTCGTCAGACTACATGGCGTGTTTCCAGTCTTCCAAATAAAATAGTTTGCAAATTCCTTTGCAAACTGCAGTCTGATTTTTCGGTGCCTTGCAATCAACAAGGGAATATGATGTGGAAGTCGACTGTCATAGCCTATTTTTTCCATAGTACGACGAATAGTCTTTGTGCATAAGCTTGTTAATGCGCCCTCATTCAATTTTGACGTTATCTGCTCCACGGCAACCGTGCGATTCTTAGTAACGATGAGGGACAGTCTGTGCTCACCTCGAAAATCAATTGCACGCCTACATCCACATTTCACCCACTGGTTAGAGGCTTTCCCATATTTCACGTAATCTTGGTATACAAGTGCAACAGTCTGTAATGGATATCCCAAAAGTTTAGCAGTTGCGGTGATAGAACAATCAGCCATCCTTGCACTACTATCTGGTCACATTCAAACTCACTTCGCTGCCTTTACCCATGATTACTTTTCCGTGACTGCTTTCCAATGCATAGAGACCTGCTCTATTTATATGCATTGTCAGTTTCAACGTCCCACATGACTGGACGAGATACGTCTGCTTTGCATATTATTATCGAAGTGTATGTAATAATTTGTTTCATTCAGTGTAAACAATTATCTTCACCAAGGGTTTTGCACATTGCTTTGGATTCACAGGCATAGGAAACCAAAAGATTAACGAATCAGACGATTCTCTTATAAAAAGAGCAACAAATCTTCCAAAACTGCACCAGAGTCAATTCTATATATAATAGAGGTATCCTTCATCAATACGTAAGTAATTATATAGATATCTCACGATTGAATGAGCATCCTATGCTCTGTCAAATGTGCTCCCACATCTGGCTCGATTCCCTGCAAAAACAACCGATGGTTACATGTCAGGAAATATGGAAATCGTAATACCTGGCTTATGTTTCGATGTGGTACCACTCCAAGCATTATTCCACAGATGTCTTCCAGACCAAAGCATTAATTGTGCAATCCAGAGACAATGTAAAACTACAAATCATTTCATTCTACATTGTCCAAGTCTGGATAACATAAGATCCCCCTCCCCATTGATAACATTATTCAGACAAAACGGATTGAAAATATTTGATTCTTATATACTTTGGTGTGCAAAAGATGGTTACAACCCATATTAAGTCAATAGGAAGTTATACAGAACCTGTAAAGTTTCATTAAAAATAAACTTATTGAAAAATTTATCTCAAGTATTAAATATCTTATTGTAATACATTCCAAATCTTGATTCACAATATTTGTTTAGTATTAAAAGACTATGGAAGTTGAAAAATTGTACACCAGACTCTGCTACTCCAGTTACCCTAAACAATGTTCTTCAAAATTCACCAAACTGAGAGAATTGTTATTCCAACTTCTAAACATACTCTTGTTTTAATAACAGGTATATTATAATAATTATTATTTCTTCTTTAACAGTTAAGAAATTTTTGACTTCCATAGTTCTTTTGTTAAATGTTCAAGCTTCCATAGTTATATTATTACCGAACAAATATCTTTGAAAATTAGATTTTGATAGATTCATTAAAATATTTAATACGTTCATATGATTTTTTCATTAAAAGGTTATTGTAGAAATTTCAGAGCTTCGAATTTACATTCCTATTTAACTGACATGGGTTATAATCTAAGGTTTGTACACCAGTGTATGTTGGGACAATTTCTCCCTACCAGACAATAGATGAATTATATTCATTCCTAAAGTATAAAACTGCATCAGACTTTCGGGTAGTTAGATTAAAAGCTTTCAATGGCAGCATGATATTTCTTCTTCTAACTTTATGATATTTGGAATAATCGTTAGACATCTTTTGTGTTCACAACGATCATTAGGTTTATTTGAAACCACTATCTTCTCTGATAGTGACTTCTGAGATTCTGCTAATACTGGTTGTAGGGGAAATAGTTTTCCCTCTATACCCAGTACTAGCACTGGGTATAGGGGAAAACTGTTTCTCCTACAACCAGTATTAGCAGAATAGAACAGAGAAGACAATGGCTTCAAAAAATCCTTAGACATCTTTGTTAATCTCATAGCAACTGATTTAACAGATTCGTATATAAAGCCGAGTACCTAAATATCCCACGATTTCGTAACTAGACAAGAGATGAAAAAAGTCGCAAATGTTATCACAGGCGTCAATGAGTGTTTATATTTTCAGTCACAATAACGGGAATTCAGTATTAAATAAACATAAATTTCACTGATATCAATAGAAAGAAATTCAAATTAAAGAATTTAACTAAAGTAAGAAGAAACCTAACTGATGTAACATAACTTACTGAGTAATTAAACGTCTAATATTAATAAGAAATACAGTGTTAATAATGAAATTTTTCTCTATAATATATATAATATTTTAACCTTCTACTTTAAGATGAACCTTGGCTAAGTCTTCATTACACATGGTAAATTAAGTCTTCTTAAATATCACGTAGCTCACGCACCTTAATTTATCTTTCATGAAAAATCACCGTCTTCCTAATTAAACCAACTAATTTCTTGAAAGAAGCTAATTAACCCCTAATTTTGTTTAGTTACAAGTTAGTGGAAAACGAATGTAACTCTTTTAAAAGTATGTATTAGCAATAAAAGAATAAGTTTAAAAGTTGCTTCTGCTACGTACTACAAGTGTAAACGTGAAAGATATATTAAAATCGCTGATAAGCAAAAATATTTCTATTATTTAAATTATGGTAAGGAGTTTAATAAAATTATTTTGAGGTTATTCAAATATTTCTTCAAGCTGAAATGATTGAAACAAACTGACAAAATAACTCATTTGTTTAAAAATATAACCAAACTAGAACCACTACATTTACTGTTATCTGTTAGCGATATTTTTTAGAATGATTCTTTTTTAATCTGAATGATTATTTGCGAAAGTTATTTGCCAAGATTTTGGCACGTTCCGCGAATCACTGCACTGAATTTGATATCAGGCTGCGTTGATATTCTAACATTCAAAATCTGAAAAAAATGTTTCTTGCTAAAAATATGGGCAGTAATCAATGTTATCAATTGCTATAAACATTTTAAATGTAGAAAACAAAGAAGACTGCTCAGAAGATTCTGCGTAGCTTCTCTTCTCGTCCACCATATACATATATTGCATGTGTATAATATAAATTATTTAAAAAAATTTATAGGAAAGTGATATTAAATGACAACTCCATCGGCTGTGCTGCCGTAGCTTTAGGCAGAGTATCAATTTACACTCTTATGGATGAGATCAACTTATCAAGGCACAACATGAAAACATTTATTATTATTTTAATAGCATAATTTATTATTTAATATTAATTTTATATAGTTTTTCTTAAATAATTTATATTATGTACCTGTAATATTATGTATTTACAGTTTCCTTCAATATATGTTTGTTCTGTTTTTATTTTTAATGTTTAAAAGTTAATTGTGTGGTATGTTTTTGGTATGTGGATTTCTTAAAATGGGATTTGGAGTGCCAGAGCCTACCTCTGGCATTTAGTTATTTCTGTTGAGAAATAATGCGCAAAAATATGATTCATATCGGTTGTAACGTGATTTTCATGAACCTACCCCCGGCACAAACTGACGATATCTTCGTGTATTTATAAACTGAAATTCAACGATGCGCAAGATGTATATAAATAATGTATTGTAGTTACATTCAATATATCCATATATGTTTTGTCCAATGGCAGAACGGGGAGAAAATATGGTCCTATTAAATTCTTCTGATGAGTTCCGGGCCACAGTGTTATTTGTACAGCTAATAACTACATCATTTTTGTCTCTTATCACTTTATCACGCCAATTACAACTTGGGATTTATTAAATATATCTTTAGGCAGAAAGCCATTGAATTTTTCTCTCAGTCAAGTCAATATCATTGCAAAGGTTTTGCTGTTCCAATCGATAATCGATGAATTAGTGGAACTATGCATATTGGTTACATCACCATTTGTATTGAACGGATGGTGGCTATTTTTCCTTCAGTATTCATACAACAGAACTTCTTAAAGCTACTGATTCTTATGCCACTTTTCTTCTTCAAAGCTTTGTTCCTGCCCAGAACGTGACAGGACACTTATAGTAGGTCTGTGATCGTTCAGAACTTTTCGAACAAAGGACAACTGGTTTACTTCAATCAACGAAATGTTTTCCGAACCGAAACGTGGCTTGGCATACATTTCTCTCTCTGAGTTCATTTCCTGAAATTCGACGAAAGGTTTTCTTTGGCTCATTCCCTCAACATGAAGAAAAATTAAATCCCTATGTCTCATGTAGTGAATCCACTTTAGTCAGCAATATTTATAGAAATAGACGAATTGTGCTGTGCAAACTGGTTTGTGATTTCCTCTTGAGAGTTACGACAATTTTATTTGAATTTGGTTCGTAAATTACTGCATTGTATTAAATATCAGTTAGAGCAAACGAAACTGACTTTAATTCAGATTAAACATTCAACAGATATATGATATTTGCCAAATATGTTCGTTTGGACATGATTTTTTATTCACAATATGTTTTGTTTATAAAGTTTTTATGCGTTATGGCAATGGAGGACCTTTTCCCCCTTTCCCAAAGGTTAAACGGAGAAGGAATCAGAAATAACAATTACGCAGTTCCAATGAGTTGCATCTTTGAGAGTTACTCACTGTACACGCAACCTGCAGAACAATGTAATTCATGGGAGTGCCACTGAATTATGGTAACAGGCTATTGACTCACTATGAACATTACAAAATATTTTGAATTAATAATCCGATATTCTGAATGTGAAAAAAGAAATATTTTGAATGACATTTTAAACATTTAAAAAAATGTTTGAATGAATATTTAAAAAAAATCTTTGAATAAATATCCTGTAGGGACTCGGCAGCTAGAACAGAAGGAGTGAGGGCCAGGATCGCCATTTTGGTGGCAGATCCAGTTTTGAGAGCAAGATGAAGAAAGGCGACAAGAGTCGACCTGGCATGGCGATCGTGTCCGTACCCTATTGGCCGATACACCCTAACGTCCCCGAAGGACACGTGACCTCATGCAGACGGGGTGGTTGAAACTGAATCTTGCGCGTGGACTACGATACTGTCCAGATGTTAAGCAGATAGTATGCACTTGTTTTAAACTTTGTTCTGTATCTAGCGGTGGGACCGCTGAGGCTCATATAGCCTGTGTTCCATTCAGCCAGTGACTGTATGTATATAGTTAAAGTGTAAATAAACAATGTATATATGTGAAGTTCATGAGTTTGTGTATTCGGCCAACTTAGTCATTCATCCTGAAGAGATAGGGACAGGTACCCTTCTACGAAAGCTCTCGCACACAGACAAAAAAAGAATCCAGCCCAGACAAGAAGAGTAAGAGGTTTGTCTACATATCCAATGAATGATTAATCGAATATTTGAATGAATATTTTAAAAAATTTTGAATGAATATTTTAAATTTTTTTGAGTTAATAATATTGAATTAATATTTAAAAAAAAATCTTTGAATTAATACTCTTTGAATGAATAGTTTTAAAATTATTTTGAGAATTTATAGAATATTTTTAAATACCCAAAATAAACGTCATTTGTGAAAAAAATATGTGTGAATAATTTGGAACAGTAATTAATTATGTCGTGAAGCAAATGAACCTAGATTCAAACTCAACAAGATTAATCGAAGAACTATCCATAATGGTCACATCGCCATTTTTATTTTGAACAGGTGGTGATTATTTTTCTTATGCCTGCTGAGGATTTACCTTCCTCATCTATATTATTTCGTAATCCTATAAAATACTTGCAGTACATTCATAAATACATTTCGCTTTTTGTAGTTTCGAAACCGAACAGCAGGAATAAATCTGATTTAACCTTAAAATGGAAATCATTTTACACCAAGTACTGTTACACCAATATTTGGTTGATCTAAATTTTGCCGCTGCTTCAATTAACCTGAGGTGAGTAAAGATATGATACCTTCTACTGTATCGTATAAACTGACAGGCTCCTACCAAACCTCTGTGGCAAGCAGTTGCTTGAGGGTTTTTTATTTATTATTTATTAATATTTCATTCCTCCTATGTAGGAAATGTTGTTTCTAGTTATCGAGTAGTAGTTTTGACGTCACAACGGAGATACCACTAAAATAGAACTGCAAAGAAAGACACCTATGGTCCTTTTGTTTCGACAAAAACCTTTTTTTTTTTAATTATCCTTCTTTTTTTGTTTTTCGCTTGACTCGTGACCTATTTCGAGAATACACAAAACTGCGTAATACTTAATTGATTTCGTACTTACAATTTATGGACGTTGCAGAAAATGATTTAAGAAAATGATTCCTAGCTGTTATAAAATAGTGAAATTAAAGGATGTGAATATTAAAAATATTGATGCTGTTTGCATTACGTATAATATCGCAAATTTTAAGATTTTTCAATATGCTCCTTTAACCTAATCAGTGTAGAATTTTTAATTTTGTAGAATAATACTTTCGAAAACAAATTCTAATCCAATAAAAACGCTAGTGTTATGGAGAAATAAACGTTTTCTTCTATTATCTGACCCAAATCGGTGCTCGCAACACTTCGTAACTTTTCAACAAAATCACACTGAGCCATTATACAGCTACATTGTTCTCTTTAACAACAAGGAATGCTTCGGGCTTCCTCCATTTACTTTTTTGGCACCTATTCATGGGAACCCAAAAATTAAAAAGCCAGCATATTTTCTGAGAAACAACTCTTCCAAATTTATATCGGAAATCAATTCTGTATGCAGAGGAATCATCAATTTATCCCGTAAGTAATTATATCTCAGGAGGGAATGATAATCGCATTTTCTGTCCACATCTAACTCGATTCCCTGTAAAGGTCACAAATATTTACCACTCGAAAAACATGGAAACCTCAAAAACCGAGTATGTCTTGATGTCAGATCACGCCATATCCATTGCCCAAGACTGGATACCATTAGGATTAAAGTGTATTACCCATATACAAATATACAGTATATGATGGGGCATATTCATCATTCCGAAAAAAATTATTCATTCCGGAGATTGAGCAATATGAAGAATAAATTATAGAGGAAATATTATCATTAGCCTGGTGGGATCAGAACCCCACGACCTCCTGATAACATGCCAGGTAATCTAACCGCTGAGCTACTGACTGACGAAAAATCATCTTCTATTAGTGGCTCTATGCTTCTTGACCATCTTGACATATCATGTCTCTTACCGCTTGATGTGGGCTGGTCATGTGCACTAAGATGGAAACTACCTTCCAGACCAGTCTTCAATTACAGTCAAATACACTTCCAATGACTAACTCGATAGTATAATGCTTAAAGTCGCTAATTGTGGATGATTGTTCGGTGGCTAGCTTAGCTGCTAGAGCATCTAACGTGTTGTCAGGATGTTGTGGTTTCGGACCCAACCAGCTAATGACAATTTTCCTCTATATTTATTCCACATACTACCAACAGGTGCATATCTGCGATTCCCTATTATTGCAAATTGAAAATCATATCTGACTCTCTCATAATTTCTATCAAAACTTTCAATTGCAGTTTGAAATCTTTACAACTTTATCATGCAAACATTACATTAGTCCTTAGGCATATTTTAATATTCCTGAGAACTAAGGTAAGGATATTAACAAGGGAGGATATTAACAAAGGAAGTTAACAATAAGATATTAACAAGAAAGGATACTAACTAGGGAAGGATATTAACAAGGGGATGGAGAAATATAACAATAAAGATACGTACTATCTCTGTTGTTATATTTCATGTATACAATGCCTAAGGAGCTCAATGGTAATGATTCTTTACCAGATTTGTTTCCGCGGTATTAATATTGTTGTTTTACCACCATAAAAAAATAAATACCCCCTCAAGCAGCTGCTTGCCACAGAGGTCTGACAGGAGCCTGTCAGTTTATATGCCATAGTAGAAGGTCTGAGACGATGGGAAGACCTCAGCGAAAAACAACACGCACAACCATGCCTTACCCGGGGCTCGAAACCAGGTCCCTTAGATCAGTAGCCAAGCGTGCTAACCATTCGGCCATGGGAAAACAAAATAAATGGCTTAGTTTGCGAACCTTCGACATTCCTGAAACTGGGCAAATATAGCTGGTTTTATTCTGAACATCTCAGGTACGAATCGGTGCAATCGGTAGGCCGTCAGATTTATAATCTGAGGTTCATACGCTTGGATTTCGAATATGCAAATTTTCCGATTTCTACGATATTGTTTCGGCGACAAATATCGTTTAAGTGAATATCGTTTATTAATAAAAGTCATTTTCCTTTAGTATTACGTTATCTGTGGAGCCGTACGAAAGAGAAACATATCCTGTTAAAGTTTCGAAGCAAATACTCTAGAGACCTTTGAATACGTGCTCTATCATTGCTTCTGGTAAATATCCAGTATGTTACTCTTTAAAATTCTGCTCAGAGCTTCTGAGTAGGGTAAGGTTGTCTAATTATGTGATATTTTTATTTTACTCTACTTACTCTGTTTATTGCTAAAATTAAATATAACTCTTCCAGCTGAAACATTAAGCATGAACTATGTATCCATATAGTGTAAACAAATCCTTCATTTTGACATAAAGTCGTTTAATTCATGTACCTGCAACGTCTACTAAATCCGCGATAGTATTCTTATTCCGTGAGCGGGATATCCTAACTCCGTGACAGAGTTTTTAACAGTGGCTTAGCAATTTAACGCTGAGCAGGCGCCTAGTTATAGGGAGATGAGAGGGATGCTTCCCAAAAGTAAATCAGAGTTGGCAAAACTCGAATTGATTTGGTAAAATCCAGGTGAGTTCTGAAAATTGAGGTTGTTTTTGTAAAATTAAGGGTTTTTGGCAGAAATTGAGGCAATGTGGCAAAATTGATCTCAGTTGGCAAAAAACTTTCTCCTCTCTTCGCATAAGGTGAAAATCACTGTTTTGGACGACCACCGACAGTTACTGCCTTTCTTGTAGCCGATAGTTAAATAACTGTCTAAAAGCTACCTCTTATTTCTCCCTAAAGTCAAGCCATGTTTGCTTTGGGGAAACTAGGCAAATATTAGAGGCCCAAAATAAGTGGTTCTAAAATTAAAAATTATATATTGTTTAGAAAGAAAGTGGAAAGAAGCCTAATGACGAAATATTTTTGTTCATGTTTACCTAGTTTATAATTTTTGTTTTATCAGAAGTTTCACAATTATAAATTAGTTCTGTTTTTGCAAATTGACATGTCTGAAAATCCAAATATCCACGTAAATGTGCCAAGACCTATGTCAGAGATACTATAACTAAGTCAAAATACATGCATGTCATCCAAACAAGTTCTTGTTTGGTCAATCTTAAAGTTATAAAAGGATTAGATTAGCCATATATAGGGAAAACAGAGAATACCAGGAGAAATTTGCAAGCTATCAACACGTCCACAGGAAGGTTTAGAGCATAGTCACAAGTCATGTTATTTACCGTGTTTCTGTCATACACTAAATTTGGCATTCAGTGATGAGGCATTTTCTTCAGACAAAATTACTCAATATTTCTATATGATTCAGGAATTATTCATCAAATAGATGAGATGTCATTAAAAACAAAACAGAAATAATAAAATACATCATCACCACTCATTTGGAAAGCAGAAAAAAAATGCTCTTAAACTATTTAGATAACAGTTAGTAGAAATATATAAAGTTTTGGTTGAAATTTTCGAAATTCCAATAATTTTCCTCTTTTTATCTGATTTAAAAAATAAAAAGAAAAAACAGATCATAGTGTCACTTTGTCGTTTGACAGTCCGTCTGTAGACATCAAACCATTTTGTTTATAGAGATAAATTAAAAATTCTCATTGCGTTGAACAGGTATTGAAATATTACGAATCGCAATTTTCTAATCTCCCAAAAGCTATAATTGGACTTTCAAATGGAGGAAAATTGAAAATTAAAAAGTTTCAAATGAATATTGCAAACGAATATTGCAAACGATTTAGTTATGCTAGAAATTTGAAACTTTACTGGTGGAATGTGAAGGGCACTAGTTTCCATTGGTAGCAATGAGTTCACCCTATAGACCCAGAGGGGGAAGGAAAGGAATTTTTTTTTTCTTTTAAAGACAACTGTTTCTTTTTAGAGATAAAATGAAAATTATTTTTATGTTGGATAGGTATTGATGAAATATTACGATCTGAACTTTCCGAATCTACCAAAAGTTATAACTGTGCCGTCTAACGATGGAAAAGTTGAAAATTCAAAAACGTAAAACTAATATCACAAATAATGTAGTTATGCTACAAATTTGAAATTTTTGTGATGTGAAACGTGTCCATTGACAGCAATGAGTTGAACCTTTATGCCCAGGATAAAGGGGAAATGCAACTGTTTCATTTTAAGAGATAATTGGAAAACTATTTTTTAGTTGGAATCACAAAATATTATAATTCGCATTTTTCAAATACTTAGGTATTTTAAATTTTTAAGATCACTAAATATAGTTTAAAAATATAATAATAAATACCGCCTCAAGCAGCTGCTTGCCACAGAGGTCTGACAGGAACCTGTCAGTTTATATGCCATTGTAGAAGGTCTGTGAGAATGGCAGGACCTCAGCAGAAAAACAACATACACGTCTTACCCGGGACTCGAAACCAGGTCCCTTAGATCAGTAGCTAAGTGTGCTAACCACTCGGCGGTTTAAAGATCACTAATTGTAGAAACGGCAAAGACTTTTAACGATTGTTGTAAGTGATTATTTATGGTATAGATTTGTAATTTAGGTGGTAGTGTCAAGAGATATTCCACTGACAGCTAAAAACTGTTCGTTTTTATCAGGAGAATGTGAAAAAAGCAGTGTTTTTAAATTTAAGAAGTAAAAGACAAATAATTTTTATATTGTATAATTATTAAAAAAAGTACTATTATTTACATTTCTTCCCATCTTCCAATTGGAACTTTTACAACAACAAATTTAAATTTTTAAGGTGTGAAAAAGTAGGTCAACGAAAAAACCTCATTCTTTTTGTAAACGAGATTACGTTATGCGTCAGAGGCGATATGCGTTCTTCCAGTTTACCTATATGCATATGCAAAATGATCATCATAGTAGGAAGATAACACGGAGTTCTGATAACGTTTCCGTAAAGACGAAATTTATACCAGTTATATTGCCCGAATTAGGATATACAAATACAGTTTCAATTAACAAATTCGAGAAATATAAAATCAGTAACTGACAAGTTTAGGAGATTCAGACAAATACGACATCATCGATTGGTCACCTATTACGCATTCATAACTGTACTGACACCGTAATGGATGCAAAGCATTCATACGAAGAAATCATATTAAAATATCATATTGGATGACTTGGCCACAGGAGGCAATTTACTATGCCATGATCCTGGCTAATAATGCAAACTAATATTTTCAATACCAAAATAGGGCAAAAGTACAAATTGTCAGCTTATTATTTTTTTTATTTAACCATTTTACAGTTATTGGAACTTATGAAATTCAGTCTTCATACACACAAGTATATTCGTATGTAATAAAGTAACAAAATTTAAATCAAGTATTACACATTATATAAATTTAAATGTTAATAATTAATAAAATTAAAATATTGATGAAAATAAATTGATGTAAATAAATTTTAAATCTTATTATTACAATAATAATTTCTCATGTAATAACAGAGACATAATTAAATGTATGCAAAGCGCTTATTTTCTCAGTTGGCAAAATTTAAATTTCAAGTTGAAAAATTTTCGTTCTACCCTGCCTCCCCAATTATAGTTGCTTCGCTACGCTCCTGACTCCAGGCTATGATGCAAGACTTCTTTACAGAGTCCATTTTCCCTCCTTAAAAATACGGTTTGAAAAAAAATTAACCTATTTTTTAATGAAATAGAAATACCGTTGTTTGGCACACAACTCTCCTCCTCCCCTCAAAGAAAAAAAGAAAAAAGCAAAAAAAAAAAAAAGAGGAATGTTCATGGTTGTCAGCAGGGGAGGGGCATTTTGAAAAAGTGACACCTCTCACACCTGGGAAGTTGATCGAAAAATTAATTCCTTATGAATAATATTAGACGTATCAAAAATTACTGTTTTTTTCTTTAACGAAATGTAATCTTGATTTCTTCACGTTTTCTTTATTTTTTCGTAAACACATGATTTACTTTTATTTACTAATATGAACAAGCTTTTTTTACATCTATTTTTAATAAGAGGTTCCCATTTTTCTTCGTTTTGTGTTTGAGCATCCTTAGTTCTATTATTACATGCTGTATACATAATTGCTGTATTCGTGATGTGCTCAGTAATAAACGTCTGAATCCAAATATTTCTCTCTTGAAACGTTGATTTGTTTTTGTCCTCTGAAAAAATTCATGTTGACCCTCATCGAAATAAATAACGATTTCAGAACCTAACGAACTTTCAAGTGAAAGCTTTTGGATTTGAGAGTATCATGAGCTCAATCAAATTACTTATTCACTTTTCAATTTCTTCCATAAAAATGACGGAAAAATTTTTCAGGGGCAAATTATAAGGAGTTGTAAGTGAAATGAAAGTTTGTCGCGTGAAGAGTATCATCTACCATGGTAAGATGATACTCTTAACGACCAAAATAAATTAACCGTTTTAAGAGTATCATCTACCATGGTAAGATGATACTCTTCACGTCACAAGCTTTCATTTACAAACAATCTCGCCTGTTTCCGTTTTCCCATCTTACTAGAAGAGAGTTTAATCTAATTGAAGTAAAGGACCCTAGATACGTCATGTAAACTTCTAATATAATTGTAAGTTCATTAGTTCTTGCATTTTACTGAATATATTTGCAATGTTCATTATATATAATGAATTTCACTCAAATGAAATATATTTAACTTCCGATAAGTGTTATAATCAGCAATCATTATTTTCTTTTCACTGATAAAATCAATTGGATCAGTTAATCTCCATAAATAATGGCAAACTAAAAATAATAAATTTGATTTTAACTTTTTTTATGGTCACCAAAGAGAGAGAAAGAAAGGCAAATTAAAATCTGCCTTTCTTCCTCTTTGAAACAAAGAAAAAGAAATGAAAACTAATCAAAGCAAAATATATTAGAAATTTTATTTGTTCATTTCGGATATCGGATATAATTATTACTAACTCCGCTAAGATAACAAAAGTTTTAAAAATAAATCAAACCCTATAATCATCTTGAAATTTTAGCGTAATCAGCATTACTTGCCGAGAAAGCATAATTTTTAATTATCAAATTAAAAACTTTCAAATAACTTTCACTCCTTACGTCAAATGACAAGTATTTTGCCAAGAACAAAAATGTTCATGAGCCTTTGTTTTTCCAAGAACTTCGTACATTAAGCCAGACTGTCGAGAATCACAAACCCTTTGTGTTTCATTTGTAAAAATGCAAATCAAATCTTTTAAAATAACAAGAATAATTAGCAGAAATTTAAGTTCCGTACCATGTTTCTAAGTAAATTCGACACTCAGTGAACAAGAAACAAGGAATGGTTGTTAAGAGCAGCATCAAAGAGTTTTTCTTCAGAGCAACGTACGTCCCAAATCAGCCACTTAGGCTTATTAACAATAAATCGATCATTCACTCAAGTGCATTTTATCTCAGATGATAGTTTGTTGCTAGCAGGGAGGCACACAGAGAGATAAAGGGTGTACTGTGGCTACCTAATGCGAGAGTGACATTAGCATCGGTCTTGTTCATATCCAGCCATGTTCCGCTGGAGAGCTTAATGAATGGTCTAATGCCTAAACGCAGTTAACGACCAAAATAAATTAACCGTAAATGACCAAGTTCTTGCTAATTAATGTTTGGAAAGAGTTGTATGTATAAGACATATTTTATCTCAACGCAGAGTAAAGAAAAATTTTGAAAGAAAGAAAATAATTTTAAAAGTCGAAAAAGAACATTTTCAAAGGAAAACGTTGATGCTAACATTTAATACCGAAAAAGCCATTTAGATTTGATGTCACCAGTGGTATATTCAGAACTAGTCTAGTTAATGAAAACATATGAATGTATTATAGTAAATGAAAACAGATATTTCTTGTTGTTAATACTTCATGAGTTAAAAGTAAAAATCATAATTTCATTCATTTCTTAACATTACGTTAAAGAGAAAATTTTTCACTTTAAATTAGTTATTCCATCAGTAGTTAATGTTTTTAATTTTAAACTTTATATTTTACATGCTGCCGAAGTTAATCGTATTGATAATTAATATTATTATTCGCTTCTTCCTTTAAAAAATATTTTTACTTTTCATTTGTTTTTCAAAGATTCAACTTGCAAAAGGTTGTCGCGTAATCAGTTCATTCTAAAAATTAAACTGATTTTTGATAACGTTATATCTAAAATGCCTATTAGCAAACGAATAGATATTTATCAAAAAGAATAGAAGTGAAAAGTTATATAAAGACTACTCAAATACATTAAATCGATTATCGATTTTGTCTACTGTATTTTATTTTACATCCCCATACTTATTTATTTTTCAGCGCCATTTTTATGTTCCATAAAACTTTTGGTATGCTAGAAACAAGTCCGATTTTGTTTTTGACAAATGAGAAAGAAAATTTCCTTTGAGGAAAGGAAATATAAAACTTCATATATTTTTACAATTTGCTAACATTTTCTTTAAATATCATATCATCAGCAAAATTTTATTTGTAGCTCTTATTATGTATACAAAGAAAATAATGCGATTTGACTGAAAACAAATATGAACATTTCATTATATTCACTTACGACTTATGCTTTGTTTGAAATAAATGTTTCATTGTCTCGTCATTGGCATTATTCAAATATTTATTTATTACATATGCTACAATGAAGCATAATTACGATGGGTAAATTTGGCCACTAGAAAAAAAAAATCACCTTATTGCAATTTTTTCCGTTTACCCATGTGATGGTTGTTCGACTAGTTAAAAAGCTTCAGCTTCTTTTGTTCATATTATTGCTTGAATTAATGCAAAGCCGTTGAAGTTGCAAATCTTTAGTGTTCACTTTTTACCTAAATTGTAGACATTTTTAGCTTAATTCTGTAATTTGACGATTGACTAATCGAGTCAATGTTTGACAACTGAACATCTGACAATTCCAAGAAATATCACATCCATCTTGTGAGCAGTTCGGACTATGAAAACAAGTAAACATTTGAGCTATATCACTCGCTCCATTATGTTGCTATTCTTACAAGATACATCAAGAATCAGTTTTCAGTTAGAAATACTCGTTCTTGAGTGAAAGTATTACATAGGTTATTTAGGACTAGGATTGAATCTTGGGGAGGGAGCTGTGTCCCCACCTCCCTCATTTCCCTTTGTTTTATCTGGGACCGGGCTGCCCAGGACGGAAGGCAGTGCTTCTCTGATTCCAAACAGCATACCGAGGTACAGGTGATGGTCATAAAAAATCATCCACAAGAAAAATGATCAATTCCTGCTTTTTTGATGTAGTTGAAAACGCTGCCTGAGACATCATTCCAGAAGTTCCCATAGGTTTTTCAGCAAGTTGATATCAAGTGACGGTGGTGGCATGGTATGTGAAAAAGGTCAGTCTCATGCTCTTCAAACCACTGGGTGACCGCATGTGTTCTGTGGATGGTGGTATTTTCATCCTGAACAACCGCTCTCTCTCTTTATGAAAGAAATGGTGTACCATTGAATGGAGATAATCATTCAGAACTGTCAGTAAGGATTGGCATTAATGTTGCATTCTAACGGAATGAGTGCGCCCAAACCATGCCACGAGAAAACACCCAATACCCTTATAGAACTGCCAGAACTCTTAGCAGCACCACATATGCAGTGGTCCATTTGTCAGAAACAGTGTAGGCTTATTCGTAAGACAGTATAACATTCCTTTACTGCTGAAGTCTCCACTGCTTTTGCTCTTTGCACCACTGGACACAAAAACGTTCGTTGACAGGTATGATGTGTGGCATGTGAAGTGCGACTCCACATTGATATCCAGCGCTATGGAGTTCTCGACGCATCGTTAACGAAACCGGTCTCTTGCGTCCTGCGCTGAAATCCGCGCACTACTGATCAGCTATAGTTCTCCGGATTTGCTTAACACATCGTACTAACCCTTGACTGTCCCAATTCCGGAGTTTGCACTTTCGCCCATTGTTTATTTTCCTAAACAAGGGGTCACTTTGAATAAGTCAAGCATAACTTAGCTCTCGTCAATCCTTATTATTTTTTTAAAAATAAAGTGCTCAATGTGTAGTCTGCAGTTTGGTGTGAATTTCTATGAAACTTGGAAGAATCTGCTGGTAAGAATTTTTAGCTCTCTACGTGCCATGGTGATACCCATCTTATATTTTTATTATAAAGAGTGAACTATTTATTTGATCACGCCACTGGCTTTCATTAGGAGGCTTCGAATGCCCTTTGATTTTGACCATCATCGTCTCAATCTCCTTGCCCTGCGTCCCGTTACCGGCTGCTGACCACATTCAGCTCAATCTCCCTACTATTCTCTGATTATTGCTCTGGGGAGCCAAAGAGCATCGGTTACCGAATTCTTGCAAGTGAAGGAATTAAAAGAAATGTCTTGTACTGATTTTCCCTGTGATTTTTGAATCACGGTGACCTAGTGAAATGCATAATCTGCAAAAAAGGGCATCATTTCTCTCCCTATGCTTCAAAGAAATAAATTTCAAGAATTTATATGCTGGTTGCAAAAGGAAAATCAAATGCAATAATTTTAAATCTGATAAGAGTAAAAGTGAACTAGAAGAACACATATTGCCTCTGGTTCATATGGGAATCTCGTTTTTAAAGAGAGTGAGTTTCTCCTTTACCTACTATTTCTATCGTTTAGAGTTTTAATTTGGACTAACAGATGAATAATAAAATGCAAATAGTATTTTAAGAGTAATTATACAATATTAAAAGTATTAGTCTTTTATTTCTAAAATTTAAAAAGTTGCATTTACCATACCCTTCTGACAAAAGTGGGTACATTATTACTGTTAATGGAATATCTCTTAAAAAGCTACCACCTGAATTTCAAACTTCTATTATATAGAGATTAATTGCAAAAGTCGTTAGAGGTTATTCTCTTTCTGCATTTAGTAAACTGTAACGATATGAATTAAAAACTTTCTAAGTGACTTTACTAAGTATTTAAAAAATATGAATTTTAATATTTAATTTTGTACTAATCGAAGTAAAATTCATATTCCAATTCATTACTTCGACGCTTTGTTATTATTGTCAATATAAACTTGGTAACCTTCATTCCACTACCAAAATTTTAAATTTCTAGTATAAATACATTATTTGTAATATCCCTTTAAAATTTTAGAATTTTTAAAATTTTCCATCATTAGAGGGCACAATCGTAGCTTTTAGGATATTAGGAAAGTGCAAATCTTAATACTTCATCATCATCTATCCAACCTAAAAAAAATTTCAAATTGTCCTTGTAAACAAACACTTAACTTTTAAAACAAAAAAGTCGCTTTTCCTGCCCACCCTGGGTCCATTCATTGTTACCAATAGAAACTTCATGACGTTCACATTCCATCATCAAAATTTAAAATTTCTAGCTTAAATGCGTCGTGTACATTACTTGTTTGAAAAATTGTATATGCCAATTTTTCCATCATTAAAAGGCATAATTATAGTTTTCGGAAGATTTAAAAATTCTGAATCATAATATTATATCAATTCCTATCTAACCTAAAAATAATTTTTAATTTTCTCTAAAAGCAAACAATTATCAGCTGAAACGAAAAAGGTGTATTTTTCCACCCCCTCTCTGTATAAAGGTAAACTATTTGTTGGCGAAAGCAAGTTAATGACCTTCACATTCCACCACCAAAATTTCAAATTTCTAGCATAAACACATCGTTTGTAATATTATTTTGAAATTTTCGAGTTTTCAAGTTTTTGCACATTTAGAGAGAGCAATTATATCTTTATGGAGAATCGGAAAGTGCATATCGTAATATTTCATTAATACCTATCTAACACAAAAAGAGCTTTTAATTTATCTCTATAAACACAAAGGTTCGATATGTACAGACGGATAGATAGACGACAAAGCGAAACAATTATCTCGTTTACTTTGAAAACGAGATAAAAAGACGAAATAAATGACAAATGAGGCAGATGAGAAGCAAGACAAATTTGACCAAAGCCTGAGAATAGTTATTGAAGGCATTTATAAAAGAGCAGTTCACATAATTTATCATAGATAGGAATTTATCGGAACAAACCAAAATATTTAGGGACGAAATTGTAAAAGAAATGGAGGATTTTTTTAGTGTATTTTACTGATGTAATAAAGTAGATGAACAAATGACCTAGATGAAAGAGATAACGAAAATCAATGACATACACAGCGAAAATAAATTATTGCGGAAAACGAAGGCAACTTTAGAAAAGGAGCTAAACGAATTAAAGCCGATGATCAGTGACCTTCAACAGTATTCTAGGAGCAAGAATATCGAGATAGTAGGAGTACCTGATTCCATGTGAGAAAAACATAGAATATATATATATATCGAGATAGTAGGAGTACTTGATTCCATGCGATAAAAATGATATTGCAAAGGGGCTAAAGTTTAAACGGATCGCATGGACATTGAAGCCAACATAGAATCCAGCAAAACATAGTCACTAAAGAATTATTTATGAGTAACTGGAAGATCTAAAGGAGTCTCAGAACAAATGAAATAAACGACAAGTATGAGGATGGACGAATATATATATATTGTTATGGATTTTTAAAAGAAAATCTTGAACGTGAATTGAAAAAAATGTTTATCAACAAAAATTATAAATGAACTAATTAATTAAAAAAGTATAAAACCACATATATAAAATAAATTCAACTAACACAAATCCTTGGTGTTTTCATCAGTATGAAGCTAAATCATCAAAAGAATTCACATTATCTTCAAATAGTCGTATTACGATTCTTATAGACTATATTTAAAGTAAAAAGGAAAACGTTTTACAACTTTCAATAACTAACAAAATTATCTTTGTGAATAAACCAACCAATATTAAGGTTAATCTTATCAATTTTTTTATTCATTAAGATCACAACGCATTAGACGATGAACTCTTCCGATGAAGAGATTAAACCCAGCAAGTCACTTACTCGACTAACATATTATCTTTTCGGTTTGATTACCAAGTCTCTTGAATAATGTTCACTTAGAATAATCTAATTCTAACTCACCAAAACGGACACAGATTTACACTTTCAGCCACAACCGAAAACTTTCAAAAATATCCCTTTTAACACCGTTATTGTCTCTCTGCTCCAATACTCTACTGATGTAATTCTCACGCTGAGGCACAACGCGAGCGTCAATGACACATCAATCACGGTTTTATTGTACTACCTTCATCTGCCATAGCAATATTAACGATCATCTCACAGCAGAAAACTAACAGTTATTATTTAAAGCCGAAGAGTTAGAAAAGAAACTTGGTTGCAGATAAACGTGGGTTCATCATCATCATCGTCATTCTCAAGCAGCCATGTGCTACAGAGATCCAACCAGACCGTGCGCTTTAGTTCTCCAAGCATATCTATCGAGCTATATCTGCTGCATCTGGCCACTGCACACGAATTTTAACAAGGTCTTGTTTGACATTATCTGCCCACCGCATCCTAGATCTCCCGTTTCTGAAGCCTTTATGCACACTGTTCATAACCCTATTCGCCAATCTATAATTATCCATACGGGCAACATGGCCAAACCAACGGAGTCTATCTCTGCACAATATGCTACTTAAAGGGGGTTGCCGACTCCTTTGCCTAACCTCATAATTAGTTACAAAGTTGAATCACCTAATACCCAAGATACTGCGTAAACATCTAGAATCAAAAGCATCTAGTTTCCTGTTATCTTGTTTACAAAGCATCCAAGTTCCGCTACCATAACTAACCCTAGAAAGAACCAAACTATTATACAGTCTAATTTTATTCTTTAGATGTATATGCCTATTTCTCCACACTCTCCATAGATTCCTAAAAGTAACAGAGATAATTTCTATTCGTCTGTTAATCTCATGCCGCACATCACCAGTATCTGTTAGATAACTCTCAAGATAATTAAACTGAGACACTTGCTCAACGGTGTAACCATTCAAAGCGACTGAAGCACCAACTGCCTGAACAATTTTTATCACTTTAGTTTTCTCTCTGTTTATCACCAAACCAACTCTATTATCAGTCTCATCAATATCCCTAATTAAAGAATTCATCTCATCAACATCATTATCCAACAAGACCAAATCATCTGCATAATCTATATCAGAAATTTTGAAATCAATGGACCATTTAAGGCCAAAATTTTTCTCTTGCAAAAAATTCCGTATAACATAATCAATAACCAAACTAAAGAGAAAAGGAGGCAAAATGCACCCTGTCGAAAACCAGAAGCAATGCTGAACCAATTCCTACAAGCCTTACCAACTCTCACGCACGACTTAGTGTTACTATATAGATCCCTACGATCTCACAATTAACCACAAATTATGACGATCAACGGAGTCGAAAGCCTTCTTGAAATCAAAAAAGCTAGCAACCAAAGGTTTCTGAAACTCTAAACATTTCTCAAGAATCTGCCTGAGTTAAAATATCTGATCCACACATCCCCTACCACTTCTGAATCCACATTGCTCATCACGCAATTGCCCGTCAACCAGAATCTTATTTCTATTAAGCACAATCATGCAAAGAACTTTCCGTGGAACAGAGAGTAGGCTGATACCCATATAGTTATCACAAGAACTGCAATCACCTTTTTTGAAAATAGGGATAACAATAGCTCTGGCAAAATCCTTAGGAACCATGATTTTATCATAAAAGATATTCAGAATTTCAGTCATCCAAGTGGTAACCGAAACATTCCCAGCTCTAAGCATTTCGGTAGTAATTTCATTTACCCCTGGGGATTTATGTAGTTTAAGTTTAGAAAGAGCCAAAATAACTTCAGATTGTGTTATAGGGCCAACATTAAAGACACCAATGCAACTATCATCATTGCAAACAATGGGGGAAGAACTATCTACATTGTTTAGAACATCACTGAAATGCTCAGACCACCTAGCCATGACAGAATCCTCCCCTTCTATAACCTTACCTTGTTTATCCTTCAATCCTTGTATACCTGTCCGTTTTCTACCACACAAAACATTACCTATCTGGCACAGCTCTCTGTTGTTGTGCTGTCTAACTGCTTCCTCGGCTTTATCAGCCAAGTCATCAAGCAAAAGATTCTTATCAGCAGCTAACTGATCCTTTACACGTTTATTTGGCTCTCTGGAATGCTTTCTATTATGACTAGTAAGGACATTTCTGCAGTCTTTCTTTCTGAAATAAGCTCAAGTTCCTTATCACTCATGTAATTCTGTCTCCTCTGGTACTTTTTTCCTAAAAGAGTACTGTTATTTCCAAAAAAAAAAAAAAAAAAAACCTGTTTAAAACGGTCCAATTCTTCCACCACTTCAGTAATAAGCAAACCATGACTGTCATAATGACTACCTATCATGGTAAGCTTTAACTATAATTGAGTCTTTCAGAGCTTCAGTATTAAAGGTAAAAATTTTAACCTTAGCACAACACTTCTTAAGTTTAAGTTACAAGACACTTTTAACAAGGTAACGGTCAGATCCAATTTCAGCTCGTCTGTATGACCCGGTATTCCTAACAAAACTAGCCCATTTGCTGTTAAATAATATACACTGCTCGACATTGAAGTGTTCCACCCAGAAGGTCGTGTCATACAAACATGCAAATAGAAGGGTGTGTTGCTCATTTGAGCTATGCAAATGATGATAATCCGGAGCCAATGGCGTGTGTGACTCAAGAGATAAAAGGTGTCGAATTCGTGAGAATTGGTATCACGAATGGAACACGGTTGTGTTTAGTTACGAATCTCGTTTCTATCTGTATGCTGACGATCAACGGGTTAGTGTATGGTTACAACCTGGCGAGAGGATGGATCCAGCTTTGTTGACGACCTGCACACTGCCCTTCAGCCAGGCATAATGATACGAAATGCTATTGGATATGACAGCAGGTCACCTCTGGTCCACATCATGGGAACATTGACAGTTAAACGAGACATAAGCGGGGTTCTGCAGCCGTTTTTTTACCGTTCCTGGGAGGCATGTAGCAGCCCATTTTCCAGTATGACAATGCCCGTGCAATGTTTGCAATATGTTACAATATTGCCATGGTCATCATGATCTCCAGATTTATCCCCAATAGAAAATCTGTGCATCACATTGGACGACGTGTGCAATCCTCTCATCGGTCAGCACGGAATTTCGATTAAACAAGTCAACGTGGCTTGGTGTACAATTCCTCAGGACCATATCATCGACTGTATGACTCCATGTCACGCCGTGTTGCTGCCTGTATTGCCGTTCACGGCTATCCCCTCAATCCCCTCAATCCTTCCGGGTGGGGCAATTTCAGTGTAGTGCAGTGTATAATCTTGCATATTCTTATGCAGCCCATCTGGTGAAACCCATGTGTACTTGTGTATGTCGCAGTGTTTGAAATAAGTGTTAGTTATTCTGAAACCATTTAGTTTACTTACCTGTAGGAGATATTGCCCATTGCCATTGCAGCTACCAATACCAAAAGAGCCTGTCAGCACTCCCCATGGTGCGGGGGTGGCTCTGTCGGTAGCGCACCAGGCTTGTAATCTGTAATTACCAGGTTCGAGTCTCAGCTGGGTCAGCGTTGAGATTTATCTCCGCGAAATTCCCTGCCCTGCCCACAGTCTGCTAGGGGACACCGATGGGCTTGGAAAAGCTACCGTCCGTCGGATGGTTCGTTAAGCCATTGTCCGTGTGCTTTCCCAAAAATTTTCACTCTAATGCATATTAAAACTGATTTCTTCACATAACATAGAAATTTTTATCCTTTTTGGTTCATAATAAACTTTAATAGAAAAAAATTCTGATCAAACGTGAAAGCAACACCTAAATACATGTGGTCAAAAGGTTTGAACAGATTCAAAATACAACAGAAATATAAAATACAATGAGTATCATACAATGTAAAGGTCACATTGAAATATCCATATACAGTCAGTGATTATGAAACCTAATTCTATGTTATGTCAATGGAAAGCTAATTTCAAAGCTATGTGACTTTTAAAATCTAATAAAAAATTTTTATGAAAAAACTTTTATACTTTTTATTAGTTTAAAAGAAAGAAAAAAGTTTAAAAGTTTAGAAAAAACTTTTAAACTTTTTTTATTAACTTTTAAAATTTAATAAAAAAAATTTATGAAAAAAAAATGAAATGAAGATCAATTAAAGATCTCCATCAAATTTATCTAAATCTGTGTTCATTAAAAATTAAAGAATTATGGAAACTGGGATATTTAATATGAACAATGGCTGTTTAAAATATTGATCTGGGAAGTAGTTGAAATAAGTTAATTTCAAAACAATATCCCCATATTAAATTTTATTAGCATAATTTTAGCAGAATATGTAACAATTATTTCAACTTTCACCAACTCTGCAGAATGCGTATTACTGTTTAAGATGTTGATATATAATAAAATACCCCTTTACACAGCTGCTTACCACAGAGGTCTGAAATGAGCCTGTAAGTTTATACGCCATAGTAGATCTGTGAGGATGGCGGAAACCCGGCAGAAAAACAACATGAAGAACCATGCCTTACCTAGGGCTCGAACCCAGGTTAGTAACCAAGCGAAGCCTTTTTAAATACTAAATGAATATTATTGGAATATTCATTTAGTATACATTTTAGAAATTACAGAGCTTTGCATTTCAATCAGCATTTTGACTTTAACACAATATCAAATTGTATAAAAATCTGAATATAATTTTTTTCAAAGTGAAAGTAACATACACAAATTAATCCACAGTACCTCATTGATTTACTAACATTTAATCACTATCAAACTCCTCAAGTATTATGATGATAATGAGTATAGTGGAAAAATTACCTTGAGCTGGGTGAGATTCAAACACATAACCACCAGACGTAGGGTTACTGGATGCGAGTTTTATAAAAGGAGGACAAAAGAGCTAGAAATGGAGGACATGCTTTCTTTGTGAAAAAAAAATAAGTTTTTTCGTATTAAGTTTTTTGCCAAGTACTAACTAACAGTTGAGTCAAAAAAAGAACAGTACTCATTAAATGTACTATAAAATATATGGTGCGGTGATTTTTATTCTTATTTCATAAGCAATCAAAGGTTATTTCTCCTAAAGTGTCATAATGATTAGTAATTATGCACTGTCATAAAAGGTAAATTTTCTGTTGCTTCAAACTCTGACTGAGGTAGTTGTCAGCAATGATTTCAGTTTTGGCAGGGCATGCTCTTGAATGAGAAGGCTCCTATAAACTGGAAGTAGTTCCTTAATTACTGCAGTCTTTTATGTTGCAAAAAAACCTCCTATCAACTTTCACAGTTCCATCTATACTTGGTGAAAGTAAAAGTTTTTTCAGTTTTCTAAAGCTCATACTTCTTCAATCTGACATGTAAATTGTACATATTGAGATTGGAGAGAATAGTAACTATTACAATGTCAGTAGAGTTAATTTAGTATTCATGATTTGCATTTACAATAAATTATTTCATGGTTAACAATAAATGTTATTATAGTCATGAGTTCAAGAAATTTAGAAAAGTACAAAAAATGAGTGCTTTAATTTTAGTTTGAAACATGTTATGAAGTTACACAAAAAGGAAGACATTTCGTTGCATTTTCAAAATTCTAAGAGAACATGAGGTGAAAAAGGAGGACTGTCATCCTTTTGGGAGACGTATGGTAACCCTAACCAGGAGGTCATGAGTTTCAGATCCCACCTGATTCATTTTTTTTTTCTTCTGCATCAATTGTCATCATGATATTTACATAGCTTAATAGCAATGAAATGCTTACTAAAAGTATAGCATAAATGCTACCTTGAACAGTTGGTATAACAAAAGTTTCAAGTTTCATTTTTTTTAGCACTTGTTACAATGTTATTGTTTTGGGCACAATTATTTTTTTAAGTGTATTTGTGGATGCTTTAAGGACATTCTTAAGAGTAGTTGAACAGTATGTCCATTAACACACTGGTCATATAGCAAACATTCCCTCTTCATCAGTATATGGATACTTTAGAGGTCAGAAAGCTTTTTCCCAGTTTTCATGTCAAACATGCTGGTTTCTCTTTCAACATCAGATGGTGCAAAGTGGAGTTCACACACCTATGCAAATGCAACATCAGATGGTGCAAAGGAAATATTGAGAATATATACAAAAAAACCTCTGATGAATGATAAACATTAAAACAAAAATCCAAAAACCAGGAATACTGTTCACCATACACTAAAAAATATTATTCAGAACTGAAGACTTTTCTCCTTCGAAAGTAAAAGCTATGCTTATATTCAAAACAATTCTATAATCAGTGTATTTTCTAAGATTTCAATAAAAATCCATGGTTGAAAGAATTAATTCTCCCAAGGAATGCACCTAATTATTCTACGAGTAAACTAGTTTTTCTCAATATTTCTAGCACTTCTTTTATCATATACAGTTCACCTTGAAAGCTAATGCTAACCATCTAATAGTATTCCACTGCTAGTACTAACCATAAAGTGCTTTTGGTAATGCCACTATAAGGTGATAATATAAAATAAATGCAAAAAATCATACTGAGCTGAAAATCATTTAAAACAACACTCTTATGAATGAACGTTTAAAGGTTTGAAATATTCCAGTCCAGGAATCGAGCCTGAAAACAACTCCATTAATAAATTTATTGTTTCAGACAATTTCCTCTTACTGTGATTTTTAGTTTATTAGGCATAAATTAGTTTATATTGACCTGGTATTATACTAATGGTGAAAGGTATTAGGAATTGATTGGTCAGGAAGTTTACCGTTGTTGACAGTTTCTACAATAAACTTTTACCATTACGTATTAGTAAAATCAAAATAACTCAAATTTTTATGATAATTTTTTGACTCCTTCAGTTGTAAAATTCAAACCAGTGGCCAGCACAGAGGTTAAACTTTGAAGTTAACTTGAAAACAATATTGTATGCATTTATGGTGTTTAATATATTTATATTCGCATAATAGATGAAATGACAGATATCCCATCAAATATTCTCTAATATGATTAAAGAATACATTTCTAACAAAATTAAAACAAAAGCTGCAGCCACATGCAATAAAGATATGACAGTAGATTGTTATACTTTTATTATAATACAACTGACTTATCTCATTTTCGAATGAGTGCGATTGGAAATATATGCACTTGTAATTACTCCTTTCAATGTAGAAAAATTCTTTCTTTACTATTAAATCATTTTTCAAAATATCTTTTCATTTATTAATCCATATGTACATTAGCTATATCCCAACTATTCTTTAATATCCTCTACACTTTGACTTGATTTCAGAGATATAATTATGTAGATTAATTTCTTCATAAAGCCTGTCATACCATTATTATAATATAGCTGATGTGTGAGGATGGCAAGACTTTAGCAGGGAAAACAATACATATTCACAAAGCCATCTCTAGTTTTGAACCTAGGTCCAATTTGTATCCAAGTATACCAACAACACCAAAATAATTTCTAATACTTCTTCAGAGATTTTGTATTTAAAAGTAGGTTTTCCTATAATCTTGCCTTTGGCTCATTATTTTAAGTTTAACATTATCATCATATTAACTTATACGAGACATATAATTAAACTCTATGGTATATAAATATAGTGATATAACATTAGACTCTGAAACTATCCCAACAAAAGTATCAATTTCGTAACCTACTACTATAATCTATTAAATAAAAAGTCTGGTCACTGTGAAATATTCTTTTCTATTTAAGCATTTTAACATATGTAAATTTGACATTTAAATTTTTACCTAATAAAAATAACGTCAAATTAGTCCATAGAAGATCAATGATATTATATATGTATATTATACAAGCGTAACATACAATAATTAAAACGATAATTTTCACTTTAGAAGTTCATAAATATGACAACAGATATTAATATAGAATAAAGTTCTCCTTACCTTGGATGCTTTCGTTGTATAGTTTTGTCTTGGTATGGAACGAATCCATTTCTGTCGCAAATCTATATCTTCTGGAAATTTGTTTTCCCCGTCGTAATTGCTCCAGCACGAGGAACGCAGCAGCGCGATGGCATTTCGCTACAAGAATTATTGAATTTAATACACTGTGCTAACACCAAATCAAACGCGGCAAACTTCTTGAACACTAACTATAGCAAGATGGAGGCGACACTGCTAGAGTATCACGTTCTCCTGTGTTACGGCCTGGGTCGACTAAAATGACGTCATCATCATCGCTTCAGCGACTGGTATGGCCTTCTCCTCTAGGTGGTGTTGCCAGTACTTCTTTGTCGTTCGTAAACTCTTGTGAATGCAGATTATTGTCAAGGACCAGAAACAAGTTATTAAAATGTGTAAATTTGCTATCTCTCCTTCGGAGACATATCCAGTGAATAGGGGGGATGGCACAAAGTCCCCCATTCAATCGTTGGATTGTCTCTGTGGTAACCTTGGTAATATGTGGACGGGCGTTATCCTGAAGGAAGAGTACTCTTTTATGATTGACAAGTGCTGCTTCCCTAATGAACAAGTTCAAACTATTGTGAATAGAGTATACCAATAATAGTTTGGCCAGGTTTCAGCAGCTCAAAGTGGACAATTTCACGAGTTGTCCACCATACACTAACGTTACATTGATACAGTGGTGGCCTTGAAGTTTGTGGAGCGGTGTCCGTGGTATATACCCAATGTCGTTTCCGTGAAGGATTCTTATATTGGATCCACTTTTCATCACATGTCAGCAAACGATTGAGAATTGGTTCTTTATTGCGGCAGGAGAGCAGGGTAGGCCAGACTGACACACGTTGCTATTTCTTGGCATCGGACAATTCCTATGGACCATTTGCTCCAGAAAAGCACTTGGAAAGTTCGACTGTTTTCAAAGCTACATTGTCGATAGCCAGAGGACGGCCACTATGTGGTGCATTTTCAAGTGACTCCTCCCCGGTTCAAAAAGTTTTAGAACCAATTTCTGGCTCTGCATTCCTTTACTGCATACTTTCTAAATGCGAAACATATTCTAGTGTAAAACAATAAAGTAAACATCTGATGAGCTTCGACGACACTTCCATTTCAGTATTTTATTCGGTTTACTTCTTGGATAATATTACTATGTTAATAAGATACAATGCAATTCTAAGATGGGGTTTATTGTTCTGATATGGCTTTAACGTCACCTATCAATATTTCTTTAACTAAATGCTGATTATTTAATATGACATAAACGGCAACAACTTTTGTGGTTACCTGACACATTGAAGATAGGAAACAAATGGTTAAAATAGGCAATAGTATGAGTAGTAAATTACCCATTAAATATGGAGTACCACAGGGAGCCGTCTTAGGAGCACTATTGTTCTTAGTATAAAGTATGTACATAAATGACTTTTTCAATTACGAATACGATGGTGCATTATTGACCTTTGCTGATGACACCTGCTTTGATCAATTCAGGTAGCAGTAATATCAACATATTGCAAATGATAAATAGGGATCTTAGGAAATTACGAAAGTGGCTTTATTGAAACAGGTTACACTTAAATGTTAATAATATAATATATTTTTCAGATTGAGGAAAAATATGGATGATTTTTGCAAGAACCAACTTATTTACCGCAAGAAAAATTGTTTAGATGCAGAATGTTTGTGTGAAACAATAGAAGATGTGGAAAATTATTTTTGCCCTGGGGTTCGAATCAATAGAATTTTAACTTACAAGATCCACCTAAATAATCTAGTAAACAAAATTAATAGTATAAATTAAAAATTTTATTTCATAAGGAAATTTATAGATTTATTTGTTAAAAATTAATATATAATGCGTGGGTAAAAATCTTACATTCTTTAGGACTAATATCTTGGGGAGGAGCTCATGCGACTACTATATAACCAGCGCAAAATCAAGTTATTAGATCAATGCTAAAATTAATATAATCATGACGTTCAAGAATACACTGAAATAGAAATCTTACAGCCTCAGAAATTACATGTATGTCAAGTATTAAAACATGTTACACAAAACTGGTGTAATCGTTAAATCAGAGTACCTGTCAAGAATACGTTCTTCACATATTTTATAATTGGTAAATATCAGAGTTCATAAACATATTACTACTAAATATTGCATTCCATTTGTCAAGCAAATTATTCAATGCTTTGTCAAATATAATTAAAACCATAAACAATCAACATAAATTTCTGAAACATGTAAAATTATGGTTGTTAACATTGAGAATATTGAATCTTTGCTATTGACGCAAAATAAAAATAAAAATAATGAACTCTTTGATGTAATCTTTGAAACTCTATGTCATATTGTACTATTGAAAAAAATGTATATACTGTATGTATATATTGTTAACATAATTGATTTTAGTGTAAACACTAATTTTTTGTACATCATATGCTATGAGTAAAATTTTGAATGAAATATTATATTGATGTGCATAATTACACCTGAAAAAGAGTAATACTCTAGTGCAGGGGTTCTCAACGTGGGATTCGCGGTAAAATATTTTGGGGTACGCCGTGAGAGCTCAAAAGTCCCTAGATCTAGTAACAAAGTCGCAAAGTTTGCACCACTGCTGTGCAAAAATGTTATTTTTTGTGTTTATCGATATATGTAATTTATGAATACAAATTTTAATGTGCATATATATGTTTTATTTTATTCCCGTTGTTATACTATAACTATAGTTTTATCTATCTATACAAGGGGTACGCTAGTTACATACACATTTCCAGGGGGTACATGAAACATGAAAGGTTGAGAACCACTGTTCTAGTGTGCTATTAATTCTGCAAAGTATCTTGCTTTCTTATTTATAACCTACTTCAAAAATCTCTAATAATAAGCATTTTGTATATTTAATTTACTTTTTTCTTCATGTGTTTGTTGAAAAATAATTAATGTCTTTGTTTCGATACTTTGAAAATATCGGAGGAAAAGTGAAGCTGAAATTTACGATTACTATCCTTTATTTCCTATGAACAATGAACCAAGAAAATTTTATTGTTTTTGCAGTAGCGTAGTGTATAAAGGCATTGATTTGCAATAATGATATGATTATTGGAATAGAAGTTTACTTCATAATTCTTCATGGAATAAATGTAATAAGTTGCAGGTACTTCATACTGTGTGTTACTATTCTAAATTATCTTGGTTATATATCTATAATTACATCTATAATTACAGTGGTTTTATATAAGCATTGTAAAAACGAAATATATTTCAAATTGAGGCAACAATTTGATGAGATTTATCAGACCAAGAATTGGTTGGAGACTTAACATACCAAGAAGACGTAATTGGACGATTAATGTGAGTCAAGGCCGGTTCTAGGAGGGGGGAGGGAGAAGAGCTTTAAGCATCATAGCATCCCTTTAAGTACGCTACTACAGATAACGGGGGGAACAATTATTAAATTCGGGCATTTTTCAGGCATTTTTTTAATAAATCTTTCAAGGCTTCTAAAACGGAAGATAAAATGTTATATTTCAATGAAATATATTCTCTTTGTCCCCTTCTTTTACTATTTTTCTAGTTGGATCACGTCGCTTCCCCCTTTACTTTTCCTACATCCGAGCCTGATGCGAGTCTATCTTGCATACAATAACTGGAAACTTTATTCATGCCAATCACTGAATCGCAAGTCATTGAATCGTAAGTAGTAGTTAGAAATTTTTGCGACTTTTTTTTTGAGAAAATGCAGTTTGTCACACTACTAAAATTTCATATGCTTAAGCAAAAGGCGTCCTGAGTACAAATTTCCGCTACAATGCTATTGAAGATGAAATATGATCTGGATAGAATCTGGGATACGCGATTTAAACTCTAATGGCGTCAAGAGATACATCAATGAACAGAAGTTATTTGCGATGACATTCTATCGAATTCCATGTACTAGCTGCTGATGCGGAAATGAAATCTTGGACCCTATGTGCTATTTTATATGGATACAACAAGAGAAACCTTCACCTTACAGTGCTAGACGGCACGGCCACACGGAGCCCATTTCATGACTATAGTTCTATTAATCTCTGTCTATAGAGCATTTTTGGGATACCTTAGACATTTTCATCGAAATTATCAGAAGCTTTTTAAAGAGTTATGCACTAAAATGACTGTTTGTCAGTTTTCTTTAACTTATGAGAGCAATCCAGATGAGGAAATACAATGTTAATAGGCAAATGCAGTTTTCCCATAACTTATTAATATTTATCTTAACACAATTAAAAATTAGTTCTGATCAAATTTAAATTCACTTTAATGTCGCTAAATTGATTTTAGCCAATCCAGACAAAACGAAAATAGGAAATCTTTAAAGTGTGTTCCACACGAAAACTCAGAGAAGAAAATTTAATTGGATTGAAGTTATTAATTATTTGCTGCTTCCATCCTTAGTTTGGCATCTATTAATCCTCGCTCTTTCATTAGCTAAACATATCCAATTATTTTCTGTTACTAATTTCATCCCAAACTAAAAAACCTCGTAGGTGGAACTCAAAGAGTTTGGGTCAAGACATATTTTGTTGTCTATTTCGAATAAACAGCGAATAACACTTTATAAATGAGCTATTCTACTTCAAAGGTTTTTTCCACTTTAAAGAGATGGAAATTGAAATGCTCCTTGAAATACCATCCCTCCTAGTTAAGATAGCTGCTGACGTTTTAGAGATGTTAATTAGAAAGTAGCACAAAAAAGTATAACGGTTATTTTTTCTTTAAAACTGAAAATTAATGTTGTAAAAATTGAAGAAATTAAGACTGTGCATGTATATGTATTTAGCAAAAGTGTTAAATACATAAGTGTTGGCTAAAATTCAATAAGCATAAATTTCTTCTGATACTATAGAACAGTGGTCCTCAAACTTTAATGCTTCACGTACCCCCTGGAAATGTGTATGTAACTGGAATACCCCTTGTATAGATAGATAAAACTATAGTTATAGTATAACAATGGGAATAAACTAAAACATATATACACATTCAATTTTGTATTCATAAATTACATACATCGATAAGCACAAAAAATGGCATAAGCTATTTAACAAATCTTATAAAATTATAAACATTTTACTGGGTAATGAATGAAATGTTTGCGCTTGTTTACGCTTGCACTTCATCAATGGTTGGGGTTATCTTGCTAAGGTAGAGCCGCAAGTCATCTTCAACATCCAGCCTTTTTCTATATTTATTTTTAAAGCAGTTAAAGATGAAAAATCAGAAGCAGTATTGCCAAATTAGCGACTTTGTTACTAGATCTAGCGACTTTTTAGCTCTCACGGAGTATCCCAAAAATGTTTATTGCGTTCCCCACGTTGAGAACCCCTACTATACTAAATAAATTAATCATTAACAAATAAAAATGCTTTTTTATTTATTTTGCGCCATAAGATATTCAATGTTTTATTTCCAAAAGAAATGGTTTTCTTATTAAATTAAATATTCTCTGATTAGCAAAACACTGATTATTAAAAAAAACAACAAGCAGCACTGTAAAAAACGTCATATTACGATTTAGCACGTGAGTTACAGTACAGTTGTTGAAATTACAATGTAATTAATGTTCTTAGAAAGATGCATTTTCTTAATTGATCATCGTATGTATTTGAAATATGTTAACATTAATTATTCATATTGGTAGAAAATCAAGAATTATTCAAATATTCACAATACATTTAATTATCTAGAGATTAGGTATTTTTTAAAAAAACTCTTCTTGATATAAGTTTATAAGATGTATACCTCTTGATTATATATACCATTAAGCAAAAAGTCATCTGACAGTAATTAAAAAATAAGGCTAAGAATTATTGTTAGCATTATAAAGTCAAAAGGTGGAGGGATTACAAACCGCAATTCAAAGTTTTATACAGAATCTGAGAGAGTCTGTCCAAAGCTCTGTCAGGATCACACCCAGATTCTTATGGTCGGGTCCGAAGCGATAAAACCAGCCAGACCGAGAAATTCCTGGTAATCCGGAAGTCTGGAAACACGGAGCGGATTAAGAGATTATTCTTTCCCTAACTACATATTTTTTTTTATTTGCGACATATAGGACAGAGAAGAATCCTAGAAGCTACTCCTAGCTTTTACAGGCCATCTCATACAAGGACATGCCCTATTACGACCGAAGTCACTGCTGACCACATATTCAACTACAGAACTTGGGTGATGACACAATAAAGATCATAGACGGATTGTGAAAGCTGGAGCCACTCTACAAACGAGGCAGTATGTAGAGAAACGAGTTGAATTCAACAGAGAGTCATTACTGTGTCTTTAATCAGCATGCAGTAGTATTCAGTCACGAAATCTCAGAGAAGTATTCGTTCAGTCTTTATTCAGATTGTCATTAGGAATGAGCGCTTGATTTGCACTCTGCGACCTGCTGTAGAACATTTACCTCTCGTGTTGGAGAATGGAACTATGAATATATATGAATGTTTAGTTTAGTATCTCTTCGTTAGAAATAAAGTTATGTTTGTTGTATAAAAACTGCATCTGTATTTGAATCCATCAAAATTATTGGCATGACTAAGTATATTTCATTAAAACAGTTCATGAGGTTTGCGTTGGGATGATTCGAACCAAGAATAAAGCGGGAAGTACCCATCGAATCTCATGCAATTTGTAAGCTTGGGATTGAAAGATGTTTCTGCTGTAGAAGCGTACGGAAGAACAGGAATGTCAGATTAGTGTGGCTAATTATCTGGACAACTATGGTTATTTTTCTTTTCTTTCTACCCTGCTGAGTAATGGTCAATCACACAGGGTCTTAGTGCTGACCATACTGGACTGGATTGAAATAAGGCTCTGAGCTTGATTATGGATCCTGAATTTGCTACACTGGTGAGCTTCTGTGGATGGAAAAATCTTCCGCTGTGTTTTCTGCTTGTTTGTAGATTGACAGCCCCAAGTGAATATATTCACAGCATATGTTTTATCAGCTGGTGGATAATCCTGAGCAGAGGTCATCGCAGGCACCGGAACTCTTGCTTCTACTGGCTTCATCATATTCTACATTGGAGGTCTTCCACGGTAGATGGCTTCAGCCTTTAGCAGTGGCGAAACGGTCTTTACTCTATGTCTGTGATTAGAGGGCTGTTTGATATTGTCGGAATTCCCTCTCTCAATACACATAGTTTCTTTAAAGATCTCACTAACCATATTCTCTCCATAGGTAGTTGGAATGTGAGGAGTCTGCACAGAGTTTATTCTATTGACGTCCTCACCCAAGAATTCAACCGTTATAATTTAAATATTCTCGGCTTACAAGAGACCAGATGGACAGATAAAGGTCAGATTCTTAAAAATAATTTTGAAATGCTCTTTTCAGGAAGGGAAGATAATAAGCATCACCAAGCCGTGAGACTGCTTCTCAGCAGACACGCTAGTGATGCTCTTCTGGGGTATGAGTGCATTAATGAAAGGTTTCTTACAGCAAAATTTCAGACAAGCGTTAAAAACTTGAATGTTATATGCCGTTATGCTCCCACTGAGGATGCCGATGAGAATCAGAAGGATAGGTTTTACGGACAACTTCAGGATATTTTGAATTATGTCTAAAGAGGAGATATTACCCTTGTTCTAGATGACTTTAATGCTAAGGATGGTACTAACTCTGACCTTTGGGGAGGAGTGATAGGCCCTTTTGGTATTGGTAGCTGCAATGGCAATGGGCAACTTCTCCTACAGATAAGTAAACTCAATGGTTTCAGAATAACTAACACATATTTCAAACACCACGACATACATAAGTACACATGGATTTCACCAGATGGGCTGCATAGAACAGGAATTTTTTCTGTCCTATGCATTTGCTGTTAATTAATATATAATCAATCAATACTATTTTATACTAGCTGAACCCTGCCATCGCTGCCCGGAAACTTTTAATCTGTATATTCTTATTTCCCCTGCATTAAAGGTAAATTTTGTAAGTACCCGTCCCCCAACACTTTAACACATATTTCCAACATGAAGAAATTTGCCCAGTGTATGCATGGATCGTTGTGACGTTAGCGAGTTCTCTAATAGCCCGTGTCTTAGTTTCTGCGTCATCATCATCATCATCCTCAACAGCCATGGGTTACGGAGATCCAACCAAACCGTGCAATTTAGTTCTCCAAGCAAGTCTGTCCTGAGCTACATCTGCTGCATCTGGTCACTGCACACCAATTCTAATAAGGTCCTGTTTGACATTGCCTGTCCACCGCATCCTGATTTCTTACAGCAAAATTTCAGACAAGCGTTAAAGACTTGAATTTTATATGCTGTTATGTTCCCGCTGAGGTGGGGCGGGGGTGGCTCAGTCGGTAGCACGCCAGGCTCGTAATCTGTAGTTCCCAGGTTCGAGTCCCAGCTGGGTCAGCGTTGAGATTTATCTCCGCAAAATTCTCCACCCTGCCCATGGTCAGTAGGGGACACCGATGGGTTTGGAAAGGCCGCCGTTCGTCGGATGGGACGTTAAGCCGTGGCTCCGTGTGCGGGAGAGCCATACCCTGTGCACGTTAAAAACACGCTGGATGGCCTTGACGGGAGGCTACCATCTGTCTCCTAACAGCTGTTCCAGTGGGTCCCCTCCCCCAACCTTCTCTGAGCCTTCGGGGTCCATGTGACTTGGCCATTTAGCCCATGGTGTGCAAAAAAGTGCCGCTCAGAGGTAAAACAAACCAAACCTCCCACTGAGGATGCCGATGAGAATCAGAAGGACAGGTTTTACGGACAACTTCAGGATATTTTGAATTATGTCTAAAGAAACAAATGCTAAACGATATGCTATAACCCCCCCCCCCCTTTCTGAAGCTTTTAGGCACACTGTTATATAACCCTATTCACCAATCTATAATTATCCATACGGGCAACATGGTCAAACCAACGGAGTCTCTCTCTGCACAATATGCTGCTTAAAGGAGGTTGTCGACTCCTTTGCCTAACCTCATCATCAGTTACAAAGTTGAACCACCTAATGCCCAAGATACTGCGTAAGCATCTAGAATCAAAAGCATCTAGTTTCTTGTTATCTTGTTTACAAAGTGTCCACGTTTCACTACCATAACTAACCCTAGAAAAAACCAAACTATTATACAGTCTAATTTTAGTCTTTAGGTATATACGCCTATAATTTTCCAAATATACCTTCATTTCTACACTTAAGAAACACCTAGTTTTCTTAACTAAACCTTGAATAAGTTCCTTTACTATATTTCATTAATTTTTTAACAAGATAACAGGAAACTAGATGTTTTTGATTCTAGATCTTACGCAGTATCTTGGGCATTAGGTGGTTCAACTTTGTCACCAATGATGAGTTAGGCAAAGGAGTCTGCAACCTCCTTTAAGCAGCATCTTGTGCAGAGATTGACTACGTTGGTTTGGCCATGTTGCCCGTATGGATAATTATAGATTGGCGAATAGGGTTATGAACAGTGTACCTAAAAGCTTCAGAAAGAGGGGGAGACCTAGGATGTGGTGGGCAGACAATGTTAAACAGGACCTTGTTAGAATTGGTGTGCAGTGGTCAGATGCAGTAGATGTAGCACAGGACAGACTGGCTTGGAGAACTAAATTTCGCGGTCTGGTTGGTCCTCCATAGCCCATGGCTGCTTGATGATGATGATGATGATGATGATGATGATGATGATGATGATGATGATGATGATGATGATGATGATGATGATGATGATGATGATGATCTTACTAGGATAAGCCACCCATAATGATACTTAACATGCACAAAGTATGGCGCTTCCGCACACGTGATCACACCTATGCGTCCCATTCGAGTGATAGCGGCCTTTCCGATCCTGTCGGTGTCTATTACTCACAGAGTGAAGGGCATGTGAATGTTGCAGAGAGAATATTGTGGGGAGGAGACCAACTGGGCAGCTGTTGGGAGCCAGATGGTAGCCTCCCATTAAGGCCATCCAGTGTGTTCTTTAAAGTACGCAGGGTATGGCTTTCCCGCACACGGAGACACAGCTTAACGTCCCAACCTATGGACGACGGCCTTTCCAAGCCCATCAGTCTCCCCTACTGACCGAGAACAGGATAGGGAGTTTTGCGGAGAGAAATTTCAACGCTGGCATAGACGAGACACGAATTTGGGAACTGCTTATTATGAGCCTGGCGTGTCTGGGCGAGTTTAGGTTCAATAGAGCACTGGTGACTTCAGACTCGGCATCAGAATCGATTAGGGGGATGCATTTTTGTTTATATGCCTCATGATTTGTTAAAAAATCTTTTGCCCCAAGTCGGGCTCGAGCTCAAAAAATTGAGCCGGGAATCTCTAATGTAAAATATGTCCTCTCTTCCTACCAAATTAAAAAACTGTAATAATCTATTATTCATGTTTTACTACTCATAATACTGTATATAATAATATTTTCTAACATATTTTTTCCTTCGAATGTACAATAATAAAGATAGAAAAGATAAGTACCTGATTTAATTCCTGCATAACCAGTATTTTTCTTAAAAACATTCAAATTCGTATTCCAAGCTATTTATTATATTATAGCGCAAAAATTAGTTCAGTTCACTATCTAAAAAGAATTTTTGTTTTTCATTTTGTTATCTGTATGTATGGAACGAGAGGTGTCGTTGTTATTGAAGACGTCAGAGCTCGGCTCTTCAGTGTATTCGAGATGACGTCATTAGTATTTTTAAATCTACATGAAAATAAGAAATAAAGAAAGCGCCGTTCATTTGCCAAACACAAACTTACACAAAAAAGTTCAATTGCGACAATACTGTATCCACTACTTGGAAAGAAGTCGATTATCACCATTTTAATGAACAAGTCCATACATTGATCCTCCCATCCAAATGAGTAAGTAGGCTGATAATATCGGATGAATGGATGGGCCACATCCTGAAATTTTCATGTATCTCCAATTAATATATTATAAATAAAAAAAATTAATACTCCCTCAAGCAGCTGCTTGCCACAGAGGTCTGACAGGAGCCTGTCAGTTTATATGCCAAAGTAGAAGATCTGAGAGGATGGCAGGACCTCAGCAGAAAAACGACACATACATCCATGCCTTAACCCAGGACTGGAACCCAGGTCCCTTAGATCAGTAGCCAAGCGCGCTAACCACTCGGCCATATTAAATATATTTCAACAAAAGTTTTGAAACAAAATGTGATTTCCAACAAGGAGATGCATTTTTCAGATTAAGCGAATTCGTTTTACCCGTGTGCTTCATCAATTCGAATGTTTTCGTTTAAAGTTCCAGTCTCGCTAAAAAAAAACACTGTTTTTAAATATTTTATGAAGCACGCTATGTGTCTAATGAGGCATTTACGTATTCAATTATTATCGTTTTTTTTTTCCACGAAAATCCTGCCACCTTACCCTGTTTCATAAATTTTAAATGTGTCGTTTCGTTCGCTTTGCCCGGCTTCCTTTTAAGCTCCATTGTTAAACTATTGAATCCGTTAATCTATATAATGACAAAGTACTTAGCTGTTACATATTTTAAACGACAAAAGAAAAAGGTAAAAGAGAAAATATCTCTGAATGTTGTTCATGCCATTGTCCTAGGCCACCAGATACATAAAATAACAATGTATTAAATGGTGAAACATAATAACGTGAAACCGTTTTTCCAAAGTTGAATTGTAACACGTTGACACACAGCTTCCAAGGTCGAGTCCATATCTCGATTTGTTGGTATCAACAGTTATGTTTATGTCTATATAAGCTGTAGACAAGACTGGATCTTGAAGGAAATAAAGAGGAGGAAGCAAAATTGAGTCAAAAGAAACAAGCTTTTACTCAGTTTTAGTGATTTTTAGCATATTTCTTGGAAAATACAGGAATAGTTACACAATCGTATCAGATACTATTGTAGGTGGTCATGGTACATCAGATACTATGGATACCATGCATATATTATGGTAGGTGGTCATATTATTCTGATACGATTGTGTATATGTTCAAAATTTCTTGCTACAGTCCTTCCTGGTTATTAGTTTTCTCAAAGGGCAGACGGCATGTCCCATCTCTTTCAAAAAACCATCTAAGGCCTCGAACGAAGCTTAAACCTGCTTCCATCAAGATGATTTCATTTCCCTACTCAGAAGGTGAACTCTTTATGGTAATTAATTTATTTCAAGTATTAACTACTTTTCATAGCCCCCGAAATTTATTCTGTAAATAATTACAGTAATTACCATTGAATTTAAGCAGGTCCCTGAATCTTCCACTCCGCAATGAAGTGACTTTTCTTCTTAATTATCCATTTATCCATGTTTTAAGGCACTTTAGAAACACGTTTATTTAACTTCACAGTAAACTGAAGACTAAAAATAACTTTAAGCACAGCAAGTGAAATAAATCACAACAAATACATTGAGCAGTAAGAAGGCACATTCACTCACTTAGAATGGATGATTTGACTGGGCGATCAGCTGTTCGGATAGGTTCGGCTCTCAGGTAGGGAAGGGAAGATTGACAAACGTGTACAGACATGAACAACAGCGCCGCCCTTCGCACTCAGTTCTCAGAAATTAATCAGTAGCAGTGTTGCCAACTTAGCGACTTTGGTACTAGATCTAGCGAATTTTGAGCTCTCACGGCGTACCCCAAAACGTTTACCGCCGTATCCCACGTTGAGAACCCCTAGTATACGGGACAGATGTCAGGATCGTTCAAAAGGTCAAGGCGAACATCAGGATAACGTCAGAACTAATTTGGACTCAGATGTCTACTCTTGTCGTTTAAGTTAGGCAAGCAACATCTTATATATTGGACACAAGCAGATCGTAATAGAGCCCGGGGCGGGAAAAACTGTTGCCTCAGGGATACATGTTAATTTTTCCGTGAAGCTCCAAGGACAGGCGGGGAGAATTCGCATCCCACTCAACATTTTAACACATTGGCTGCATTCAGAGGACTACCTGGTAATGATACTGTCTTTCTCAAAAGCTGGGTGTTAAAAACTGCTCTTACTCCAAGAGCAAAATTAACCATATTGTCAGTAGTTTTATTTTTTTTTTTCACATTACCTTTCCGCCACTCAGTTTATAGTCTGAGGTGACGAGAACTCTCGCTCCACTGACTCATTCATTGAGCACCCTGACGAAAAAAACGAAACTAACCAAAAACTCCATTCTAGTTACAAATGACTGGGAAGAAAATGTCTCATTTTTTTTTCCATTGGTCCAAATTTTCTACGGGGTGAGAGGAGGGTTAGAGTCAATGTAATTCTGACCATAAATCAGTAGTTCCTTTGTCATTGGCTGACGTGACCTCCGTTTCGAATAAGTCAAGAACGTGGCGATCAAGTAGCTCTAGGTGAATTTGTTTACACTGATAACCGTGTTATTAGAATATCATAAAACTACTTTGGTGATGCCTCATTGTTCAGGCTTCCAAAGCAACCACATCAGTCATACCTACAGTATATATGGTCCTAGCCGAAAGAGTATAGCTGCAAGGAACGATAATGTAGTCCCTTTCATTATGTGTCTTCCATTGGGAGGGGTTAATGGTGGGATGCCCTGCCTACATTCCTTCCTGGAATGGCTGTGGAAAGTTCCTCCACTTGACTTTCATAGCGCCGATCAACTATGTCTCGTTTTATGCATAAACAGTTATACACAAATGATAAAATATTTTTATAACGCACGTATTTGGGAAAAATTAGTGGGGGGGGAAGTTCAAGTGTACTGAAACGACAGCCCTCCTGTCAACAGCAAATAAGGCAGGTGCGTCTCTATTTGACATTTCTGCACGGCTTAGGTTTTTGGAAAAGAACATTTTTGGACTTTAATGCGTAAGCATTTTCAAAATCTCAAAACAATGGTATAATCTATGCAAAATCATAAGATGATTGGCACAAGAATTATCATCCTGCCATTAATATTTTCCGAAATCTCCTCTTGCAAAAGATTGGTGTCTTATCTATATAGTATAAAACCAATATATATTACATATAAATATATATCTGCATTACCATACATTACCATTAAAACATTGTGTTTAATCTGCCTAAAATGAATAACGTTTCTATTGATTTATGTTCATTAACGTTTTTATTATTTAAAATAATTTATTAATTAATGGTTTTGCAGCTTTATATGGAACTTTTTTTACCCTTTATGATATAAAAATAATAAATCAAGTCGACATTTCTTCACGCTACTACGAATTGCCTTATTTTAATACATTCGAACGTAAAAAAATAACCTGTAGGCTATTTAAAAATCTGGTTCTTTACAAACATCACGCTGCGGAAATAAAAACTACAGTTAAATTCCACGGCGACTTAATGCGTCCACTGTAATCATAGGATGACTTTCTAACAATGCGATTTGTCGTTTCAAATTAGCTGGAATGATTAAAAAGCCAGCTGCCTAATTTTCTCAGCCAGAAAGTGTACAAGCACGCAATTGTAAAATAAAAATAAAACCACTGTGAAATATGCTGAATGTTTAGGATTGTAAAAGAACGGAATTAAAATAACTAATGGTTTTATCTCTTACTTAGAAAAAATATTCAGATTAAGTACTACAAAAGCTCTTCTTCTAAAGAGCTGATATTGATGGAAATGGCACTACCTGATTAGAGCTACTGTGCTAGCTAATTAATTAAGAGTCTTTGACGGTTTCCAGACGGCTTCTGTCCAACTTGTTTAAGTCTTGTTTCTAAATACTACAATTAAATATGAAAGCTTTGTCAAGTTTGATAAATGAACTATTTTGATAATGTGGCGTTAATAGAGACTAAATCGATAAAATGAAAGGTTAGAATAATTTTGCCTTTCGTGCTATCTGTAAAACGATTATTTGTTATAGGAAATCCTAAGCATTGTCTCGCTTTATATTCTATAGATATCAATGTTTTTGCCATATATCAAATAATTGCTTTCTTAGAATTTACATTGCATCCAAAACTGAAATGATTATAAGCGAATCAGAAAATAAATATTTCGAAACGTAGGAAAGAAATGAAACAAGTCGAGAGGTCAATATTTTTTTCAAAAGTTACAACTATTTAAATTATTACAATTTCAAAAACAATTCTGCAAATAACAGTAATTTCTAAATAAATTTTCAAAACTGATAGATATTTAAATGTAAGAATATCGAATTTGCGTGCAACAATTTCATGATCAGTTTTCTTTATTAAACATAGAATGACTCTCTCTGTTAAGGCTCATGATTTGAAGCCAAAATTATTCCATATCAGATCTGCAAGCTATTCTCTAGATTAGAATCTGTTACGCTTGATAAATGAAGCACTGAGATATGAAACTACTGGTGCTTCATTTATTAACTTTTATAAGAAATGGAAATGGATGCTTTCTTAATGAAGAATATTCAATATGCAATGTATCATTATATTGCTTAGTCAAAAATGTTTAGATTCGATAGACTTTGCATGTCAAGAAGTTGCTTTAATTTTTGCACTAATTGATCTAAACTATAATTTCAATATTATACAGCCTCATTCGAAAAAATCTCAGAAAACTATGAATTTATTTATTCACAGGGACGGTTGCATAAAATTTGTCACACATGACGTGTGAAATATTACTCTAATTGTAGGTGATCCTAAATCTTTGACCAATTCTCTCCCCCCCAACACACACACTTCTTTTGATGTTTGAGAAATTTTCACCCCACCCCACCTCACCTCTCATCTGACATTTATAATTAGTAACTACCCTTTTAACAGCAATACAAACTCATAATTAAATATTAAAAAAAAACATCAAAAGCTTGCCTCCCCAGTAGCATCAAAGCTCTCCCTCTCCCAGTTCATTAGTCCCCAAGGGATACCATCCCCAGTGTGGAAACCTCTGCTCTAATGGATAGATTTATATTAAACCTTGTTGTTAATCTGTCAAACCCCTTCAGAAAAAATAAAGAACAAATGAACGAAAGAATGATATTTATCTACGGATATCAGATTTTTTTATTAAAGGTGTAATGTATTAAGTTAAATCAGGTACAATTTTATGAACTGATGAAAGCCAATGTAAAATTCAGTTTGATCCATTAGTTTCAAAAGAGAGAATAATAGCAAGGATGCCTAGAGTCTAAATCCAATCGTATTTGAACTGTTCTAAAAACCTCGGTCAGCGACAGAGCAAATATAATATAAACCTTTCCATCGAAACCTGTCACTCTATTAAAAATAAATACCACCTCAAGCAGCTGCTTGCCACAAAGGTCTGGCAGGAAACTGGCAGTTTATATGCCATAGTAGAAGGTCTGAGAGGATGGCAGATTCTCAGCAGAAAAACGACCACACATTCATGTCTTACCCAGGCTCAAACCCAGTCTCTTAGATCAATAGACAACCGCGCTAACCACTCGCCCATGGGAACACCACCACTCTATTACGAAACTAAAATTCAATCCAAAAACTATCGGAAGTTTAGAAATGTAGTTTTCTTAAATGGTCAGAAAATAAAAAAAAAATCGACCTCTCATAATTTTTGCTATAAACGACTTATTCAATAAGCAGTTAATCATGCTCAGAGTTGAGAGTAACATCTTCGTGTAAAATTCTAATTTTATTATTTTTAAATTAGAAACTGAAAGCGAAAGAAGAATGTTAACTAAACGTCGCAAGGCATAACTTTTAGGTTAAATTAGCTAGCTGCATACATCCAGCAGTATAAGAGATCAGCACAATATCTCAGTTTCGTCCAGTATAAAAAAACCCCTAAGAAAACAGCATTTTTTTGCAATTCATAGAAGATAAATTGAATTATCAAATATGTGGCAGATTTAGATTATCACTTTATCTTGTACGTCAGCATATTGCCTATATGAATAGCGATTATCTGTTTGGAAAAGAAAAGGGATTAAATGTAGCGAGAGCAGGACTTATGGATGGTAGACAATCACGTGATTAACTTAAGAGAGAGGATAGACAAGAGCTCGACGTCCATAAGTGTAGGAAGTATGTTGTTTCTTCTCGAGGGATGTTCTCGATCAGGTTCCTTTTAGGAACCTGATCGAGATTAGGTATAGAGCCATTGCAATGGGATTGAGAGAAAAAAGCCCTGATGAGAAAGCGGGAACGGCAGTTGGGTTGCTTCAGTGGTTAAAACTATGCTTGACCGAAAAATTGTGCTTTGAAGTTGTCACAATTACGAATGTATCTGTAATTGATATACACAGCGGCCACTATATTAAGTGCAGTTCTACGTTAGAGCAATATTAACTCACGTACAGAACTCAGTAACTTCTTAAATAAGCTTTAAATGAAAAATGTGAATGAATATAATTTGAAAATTTCCATCAAAATATGTATCTTTATTAATTTTCGACAATATTAATTAAGCATTTAGAGGGTTATGGAAATTGGAATATTTAACAGCTACAATGCCAATTTAAATAATTTATCTGAAAAGTTTTTAGTTGAAACAAAATAAATAACCGTTATATTACATTTTACTAACATGTATAATAGTATTCATAGTAGCTCGTGTAATAATTATGTTGATTATCGACAATATTGTATGATTTTTTTTTTCAGAACAAGCTAACTTGTTAAATGTTTCAGCTTCCAATAACGCTTGTTAGAAATCGAGAATGAAATGATTTTATTGAGATCTTTAAATTATCTTTAGTCACATTTTTCTACAAAATCATATTTAACATGCAACTGAATTCTATATCTGAACTATTATCGACATGACAAGGAACGGTACCTAATAAAATGGCACCTGAATGTATATATGACAATGAAATGAGCATTCCCCAGGGTAAAAATTTTGTGGAGGTAAAACAGAAGTTAAATCCAGGGATTTTGGGAACGAGATTATCGAGCATTCAGTTTCACTGACTAGATGCAAAGTTTAGAGGAAACAAATTAATACTTCAAATTAGTTTTTTTTTTTTTCAATAATAAAGAAAGTGAAATGTGGTCAAAATAACATAAACTAAATTCAACAAGGCAAATAGTTCAAGACAGATTAATTAATTCTCACTTTTTAATAGCCACAATCTTAATACTTTCAGATAATGTTGACCTTTTTTTAGTTTCAACAAGTGTAACATTTTGCAAAACTCATTTCTAGTGAGCATATTAGCCAACATATGAATACCTATTATTTCCATTTAATTTCTATGTTTGAGAATTATGTGAGTCACGTGAAGTGTCTCTTGATTGTCTTATTCGTATTTTGCTGTTAATAAAAACCAATAAATATTCCCTCAGGCAGCTGCTTGCCATAAACGTTTGACAGGAGCCTATCAATATAATCCACCGTAGAGACAGTCAGTGAGGAAGGCGATATCTCAGAAATAATAGTCAATGAGAAAAGAAACGTTCATGTTTTATCCGCAGTTTAGCTACTGATTCCCTTGGATCAGTAGCTAAACTGCGGATAAACTACTGATTCCCTTGAATCAGTAGTTAAGCTGGCTACTAATCAAAGGAACTTGGTTTCAAGCCCGGGTAGGGCTTGATATTTCTTTTTGACTTTCTGCCTTGGTCCCCCTATCCTCACAGAGTCTTCTCTGTGGCGTATTAAGCAGATAGATTCCTGTCAGACCTCGGTGGCAAGCAGCTGCTTGAGGGAATTTTTTTATTTAAGCACTCTAATGACTGCCACCGAGACCATTAGATAACACCGATATTACGTCTAACATATTAAAGTTTTACAAATTTAATATAATTCTGGCTATACATGATGGGGTTTGGAGTCAAACCTGGCCTGGGCCGAGCCCGTGATTGACAGCTGTCGCGCCAAGCGCGCCATGAACTTGCCCATAAACGGTCGGCTTTCGGTCATCGGGCAAGTCGGTCCATGGTTAAAAGGATCCTGGTGGAACGTCAGTCTACTGGCGGCTTTACTTTGAGCAACAGTTCAGTTTCTGCATGCATTCGTCTGAATTTTGTTGAAAAAAGAAAGGTGAACAAAATCCTGGCTTCAAAAGAGGGATCAATTATCTGATATGGTTTTGTTAAGGCAGCTAAAAGAGATTATATCCCAAAATATTATCCGATGGTGTAATCATTGCAAATCCTCATTTTTATTCAAAATCAATTGAAAAATATAAATAAATTAACGGTTTAGAAGTGGGTGCCATCGAAATGTTGCTCACAAGGCTAGAAAATGTCGACACAGATATGTGGAGTATTTCAATGGGCACGGAAAAGTACCATGGCAAGACAGAACGGTGTTGCAAAAATTTTGCAACAGTCGATATATATATATATGAAATATAAACAGTACACTGACCTACCAAAATATTAGAGAATTTCCAAGTTATGTCAATGGGATAATTCCCTACAGTAATGCTTTAAAACATTTACCACAGAAATTTAAATAAATAAATAAACATTACTTGATGGTGGAATCATTAAAACCTAATTTCTATTCAAAATTAATAAAAATAAATAAATAAATAAATACCCCCTCAAGCAGTTGCTTGCCACAGAGATCTGACAGGAGCCTGGTAGTTTATAGACCGTAGTAGGTCTTGAAGATGGCGGGACCTCAGCCGGAAAACAACAGAAACATCCATGCCTTACCCAGGACTCGAACCGTGGTCCATTTGATCAGCAACCAAGCACGCTAACCACTCTGCCACGGAAGAAGCTGCTAAATTTGCCAAATAGCGGTAAACGAAAAATGGTATGAATTTCGTTTTCATTGCAGATAAAGCCTGTGCCAAAGATACACACCTTATTAAACCTTTTCCGTTGAAAGAAATATCTAAAGTAGATAATGAACCATATAGAAAAAGGTATTCAATTACACGTTTACTGTTATAGAAAATGTGTTTGGCATAATTGCTAAATATTCTGTGTATTGAATACTGCAAATAAATTAAACCCTGAAAAAAGAGATTACATAGTCATGGCCTGCTGCATATTACATAATTATTTAGGAAGAAACTGCAAGTCGACATATTCACCTGTAAAATTATTAGAGCGAGAGGATATAGAAACCCGAAATACAACGCATGATGAGTTCAACGATTTAGAAGTGGGTGTAATCGAAATGTTGATTACAAGGGCAGAGAATGTCAACAGAATCATATGGAGTATTTCAATGGGCACGGAAAAGTACTATGGCAAGACAATGGTGTTACGATATATTTATGAAGTATAAATTGTACACTGACCTATCAAAATATTAGAGAATTTTCATGTTATGTCAATGGAACAATTCCTTTCAGTAATTACTGATTCATAAAATTGATCACATAAATTATTTAAAACTTATATTAATGAGTATTGTCTCAAAACATTTAATAAACATACATTTGCAAATTTTCTTAATGATCATTTCAATATTAGAGAATGATGAATGATTATTTCATCATTCTATATTTATTTAAATTTTAATATTAGATATTAAATTATTTAATATTAGATATTAAATAAATAAATAAAATAAATACCCCCTCAAGCTTGCCACAGAGGTCTGACAGGAGCCTGTCAGTTTATATGCCATATATGAACGATTTTTATAAAGCAAGATCATTTATTGGTAAATATTCCAGCTTCCATAATTCTTTAAATTCGTAATCAATATTTTTGAAAATCGAGCTTTATGTAGATTTAATTATGATCTTTAATTTAACTTCAATCCCATTTTCCCATTAAATGCTTATTTTAGAAGTTATAGAGCTTCGAAGTTAGATTTCATGACATAACAAAAATTCTCCAATATTTTGGTAGATTATTTTAAAAATATGAAATGCTAGCGATTTTTTTACATCACCATAAATGTAAAAATATGAACATTCAGAAATGTGGGTACTATTTTTTTTTGGCATTCCTGTAAAAAAAAAAAAGCTATCAGTTCTACCTTGAAAACTTGTTGTACACAGGTAAATTATTTATAGCAGTTATTTTCTTATGCAATATTTTGAAAATAATACCACAATTTAGGCACATACACATCGTCGGCGATTTGTCGGTTCTTCGAGAAGCATTCACTTTTCTTAGTTCTTTTCGAAAAGAACTTCGCAATGAATTTATCCTTAGTTTAACCATTTTAATATTTGCGTCATCGGTAATTCTTTTGCATGGGGAAACAAGTTCCTGATATCTTTGTTCCTTTTTAAATTCATTCATGTAATCAACTGAATTTATTTTCCATAGACAAGGAAAGGAGCGATACAAATTTAAGAAATTGAAATAAGTGACAAATTCTTGAGACCAGTATTTTTGATTTGACGTTTCGAAACTAGATAGTGCCGAACAACCACTTGTTAGTATACAGCTTTGTGTTGGCAGCAAACTTGGTGGTCCATGAGCTAGCGCTAGTGCCAGGCAAACCACTCCATACACGATCACTCTAGTTTCGGGCCGCGCAAAGGGACGAAGAGGACCGATTGGCAGAATTTACCCTTCCTGCTTGAAAAGACGTGGATTGATGTGGTTTCACCTTCGAACTGCACCCCTATACACTCTCTCGCTTGGACTGAAAGGGTAAGCTCACGGGCCCGGCTTGTCTCCAAGCTCGATCTGTATGGCCAGCTAGTATTAGTATATTATTTAATGCACATCACCCTCTTCTACTTTTAGTGAATTTTGCATTACTTTTCTTTACCTACAGGGAAATTTCTATCGGTCATTTTGTAATTAATCATAGTTTCGCCTTAATAGGTATCAGTTTTATGATTATTTGTGTCATTGATCAAATTCCAAATTAAGAGCATAAATCATCTTCATATTTCATGTGTTTATATTGGATTTATATTTAAGTCGAGTCAGTGTTGATTCATGGTAATCCTTAACGAAAATAAAAAGAGTATGCTCTGAAAGATTTGAGCTCATCTACAAAAGTGTAACTACTATTTTATTCTGATTTTATAAAAATAGACAATATTATTTTGCGCATATGCCTTGTATGTTTTCACGCCACTTCCAGTACCGTTTTATTATTTTGTATTTCTTGATTAGTATTGTTCTTCGCGTGGTTTCACGCCATCTCTGCTCTTGTTAGTTTATCTCCCTTGATGATCATATTATGTAATCATTTCCTGTTCACCACAAGTTTCTGTATTAATAAATTATTATTGTTGATATTTGATACAGCCAAGGGAACTTCATTAGCAATTTACTTTTATTTATTATAATATGTAGATTTAAGATATAATGTTTATTCTCAGGTGTTTAGTTCTATTTATACGCTTAAATTACCGTTGATTAATTAATTTGTTTACATAACCTTGTGAATACTTAACGTCAGCAATGGTCAATAAATTACCATCGTTATTATTAACTTTATTATTAATATTAATATTATTAAGCTTATTATCACCCTTAATATTATTAAAAAAGTTTATACATCCTATTTAATGATCGGAAAAAGAAACTAAATATAGAATATATCTATTTCATGGGCTATCCATATTTTTGAAAAGTAATCACTGCAAATGACTTTGATAAACAGTATACCGAAAAAAAAGCATAATTTGAAAACCCAAGTCATTGGTAATTGATTCTTATTTTGACTTTTATAAACTTCAAGAGTTAACTGGGCCCAAACTATCTAAGTTCTAAGATTATGCTGTATAATTCTTCAATACTGATTGAGGAACATACTGATGCCCATTTCAAAGAGACGTCTTATTCTGAGAGATTTAGCACTAAATTCTAAAAATGAAAATAATTAAATAATACAGTTGTATAATAATTAAACAAAATCTTGTCAAAAAGGTAGCATTCAACATGATAATTGTTCCCAGTACAATATTAACTTTCACTTAGACGGTTAAAAATGAAAGAATTATCAAATAACAGTGTTTACAGTTTACTTTCTCAGGTCATACTTTGCTGATGCAGTTTTACTCTTCATATATACTTCAATAGATTGAGTAGATAGAAAGTGTCAAACTCCATCAGCAATGATGAGGTTGGTACCTTTTTAACATGTTAATGAATACACCCATCTCTCAATTTACACGGTATACAGATTCAGGAAAATCACCGTATAAATTAAAACCGTGGAAATCGAGACCAACAACTAATCGAAAATATGGGGATAGGATAAAAAAATACTTGTTATTAATAAAAATTATATTCCAAGTTTTATTCAGACATACTTATCTCAAATTTCAACTCAGCAGAAATAATGGCCATTAATGTAACATAATGTATTTTGAGCTTTATTTGTACTAATTTAGATAAGCTTAGACTAATTTCTAATATATTTCATTCTGGTCACGAGAAAATCCTTATCGTTAATGTAGACGTACACTATGAAATCAACAGACAAAATTTGAAAAAATGATATTTATGAATTGAATATAAATTATAAAATTAGCATTTGCACAAAATTTAAACTTCATCTTGTAAATTTAGTATTTATATGATATATTTTAAAAGAGTGTACTTACGAATAAGCTGTATTTATCCTATAAAGTTTAGCATGCTACTAAAATGAAATAAAACTCAGTTTTTGCTAGCCTAGAAAAATTAATTTAGAAAAGTGAAATCTCTGGCTATACAAAACAGGCTTTATTTAATTAACATATTTGCATGGCAGATTAAATTACAATGGCAAGAAAAAATTTTTAGCGAAAGAATATAAATATAACTTTCGTGGATGACAATTTTATTAATATAGGAATTTGCTAGAATCTGTGTATTCTTGAAAATAAATGATATCAATTAAAACCGTTTAGTTGATTTTTTACTCTGGGATAACAGTCTAATAGTCTTCCTTCAGGTTATGCCATTGTTACTTAATACTATGTATTTATCTGTTTAAACAAAACAAATTAAATCCGTACCCTGTAAAATAGAGTCTATAATCGTCTAAAACGAACTGGTTGCAACATTGTACCTTGTAAAATCGAATTTATCACAGTCTAAACGAAATCGGTTTCATTTCTTAAACTTTTAAACCGAAACCGTGTAAGTCAAGGAATGGATGTATTTGATTTCCAATTAACCAATAACAAAAGGTAATATTAATATTAGTTGGTTTTCTATTGCTTTTATCCTTTCAATTTTATTGATATTATCAGAAGTCTGCGTGTTCGTGTCACGTCCGGGTCAAGTTCTTCTTTAATGCCGTCCCGTGGCCGAGTGGTTAGCACAGTTGCCTACTGATCTACGGGACCTGGGTTGGAGCCGCGGATAAAGGCATGGACGTGTGTGTTGTTTCTCTGCTGAGGTCCTGCCATCCTCACAGACCTTCTACTGTTTCATATAAGCTGACAGGCTCCTGTCAGACCTCTGTGGCAAGCAGCTGTTGAGGGGGTATTTATTTATTTATTTTTTATTAAGAATCTTGATCACTAATCTCTAAGCAGGTGGTTCACACCAAACTTAAAAATCGAATATTAACATTCATTTGAAAGGAGCAAATTTTGTATTATCCGCAAAACTGATAACATAAAAACACTTAAAGCAAATATTTTCTATGATGCGACGAATAAAACCTATTCAAACTTCCTTGTATGAAACGAAATTTATATAGGATAGACTGATAAAATTCCTACCATCGTTTGATAAATCTTGAACAGCTTCAAATTTCTTGATAATTCGTTAATAACAGCGGTTGTAAATACACAAGTGTGTGTTTTAGACTATCGGACTACCGGATATTGTGATTTGATAGAACCGAGTGTGTAGTTTATCCAACACTTAATCTAATCATCTTACTTCACCCATTAATGAGACTTGAAATATTTTGTTGTGTCATGATGACAACTGAATAAACGAGATTTATATGGGCCCAAAGGATCCAGGGTTTTAGTTTAGACACCTGGGAAGTAGATTAATAATTCTGTCTACTGATTATGACGGTAGTTTCTTGCGTTTCATTCAGATTGTTGACCTTGTTAATCTTTGATAGGGGATAACATTCATAAGGAAGGCTGGATGGGCTCAGACCACATATCTTTAATAAATAAAGGTGTCATTAAATCGTTGTCTTGATCTTCACTCTCAAAATACGGCGTTGTCTATGAATACTGCTAGGAATGAACAAGCAATGTATCCATTAATGTACTGCTAACGCAAAATTATGTCAACATAAAATATTTACAACTAGAGGTCTTCCCTTACGACTTAGGCCTCCAACACTGCCAAGGTGGTATTCAACACCCCTGGACCTATTGCTGGTTCGCTCCTTCCAGAGAAGTGACTCATCAAACATAGCCATATCAAAATTTGTATTTATAGCTGATATAACAATGTGACAAAGTACTTTTGTAATTGTTCAGCCAATAGTACGGTGACCAGACGCCACCTTTTTCCGGAACAGTCCCTGTATGAAACACTCTGTACCCGAAGAATAAATATCATTGGAAGTGTTCGCGGAATCAATTTTTAGATGTTATTTTAAATAATAAGTTAACTGTACATCTTTAGCAGATATTTTACATATATAATAGTACTGAAAATTGTTATAAATGTTTGGTCAGTAATGCAAGTGACTGAAAAACTGAGGCTAGAATTTTAAAATGAAAGTCGCCAATTGAGAGTTGTCAAACTAAAGGGACCAGACATCCCCGGAAAACAGAGACGTTTATTCACCCTAGTTTGACTGTTCGCACCTGAATTTCTAAAAGTTCCCAGATCTTCTGTAAATCTGGCCACCCTATCCAACAGGTTACAGGTCGGCTCGAGCTAGGCCAAAGTGAAACAGATGTTTATAGATGCCTTAGTACTAGTCGTTCTGTAGTGCATAGACTTTGACAGAAATTAAAACAAGGATAGCATGCATCCAGTTGATTCAGTAGTTGACGACAATAGTCAACAACCTCAAGAAAGGACCGCTATATGGTGTTTTGTACCCGCAGCATGTGAACATTGCATCAACTGCAATCGGGCCTTGCAACAGTGAATGCAATTGGGATATCCGCTACTACCGTACACTGATGACTACATGAGGTATCTTATACACTAGGCCAGTGGTTCTCAACCTTTCATGCTTCACGTACCACCTGGAAATGTGTATGTAACTGGCGTACCCCTTGTATAGATAGATAAAATTATAGTTATAATATAACAATGGGAATGAAATAAAACGTATATATATATACACACACACACACTAAATTTTATATTCATAAATTACAAATATCGAATAACACAAAAATGACAAACAATTTAACAAATCTTATAAAATTATAAACATTTTATTAATCAATGAAATGGTTGCTCTTGTTTACGCTTGCACAGTTCATCAATAGTTGGGGTAACCTTGCTAAGGTAGGGTCGCAAGTCATCTTTAACATCAGCCTGTTCCTATATTTATTTTTTAAAGCAGTTATAGATGAAAAACCAGTTTCACATAAATAAGTTTTTGTGAAAGGTAACAAATATTTGACTGCAAATCTTGACAAAGTCGTTCTTGACAAAGTTCCTTCTCCACTCCAATACAAAAACTAATCAATGGCTTTGTGGAATGAATCATTTTTAAACTATTGTCACAATATATCTCAATGAATTCTTCTTTATTGGACAATTGAAGTTCTAGCGACTTTTGAGCTCTCAAGGCGTACCCCAAAAATTTTACCGCGTATGTTGAGAACCCCTATTCTAGGCAATGGCAGTGGTGTGTGCGCACCTGACCTATTGCTAGAGTAGGGGCTGCCTAAAATGATACATCATGTTGATATGTTGCTCCAGGAGTAATGGGCCCAGGAGCAATCCGTACTCTTCACGGATGCATCGAGATTTTCCCTCCACAATGATTCGCAGCTTTAGTTGAATTTCGGGAACTAAGAACTTTCTACCATGTCACAGATATCTGTGAAGGAACACCTGCCGTGGTGATGTGTCATAGTTTGGAGAGAGCTATCTTTTGCTGGCCATAATGATCTGAATGTGCTTCCAACAGTTCAGGTTACTAGTGAAAGGTACAGGGATGAAATGGTGGACTCCTTTGTGTGGCCATATGTGATGCAATAGCTGATAATGCCCGACCACACCATTTCATCCCTATTATTCTATTATGATCCTTGTCAATCGCTATCTGCAGAGTAGCAGAATTAGCCGCAGGGAGTGTCGCTCCTGTTTTTCAATCTAAATCCAACAGCACTTTCTTGCGATGTTCTTTGACAAGTGGCTCCCTTGAATCCTGCTCCTGAATATATACCCTCCCAGAGCTTCGGGGCACTTTGGATCATGAGACATTGCAGCAAGGCTTGCATAGCTATAATAGATCATCACACCCTGTATTGAACCACTTGGTCTATCTCAATTGACCTTCACCGTTATATTTATGTGTCTGTATTCAGATATAATTTTTGGATTTAGTCCATATTTCAACTGCTATTCTTAAGCACAGTGTCTATGACATCATCTTCCGATTCTCAAACAGCAAATCCAACATGGATTTAAAAAAAAAACGACAACATGATTTTGAGGGGTTTTTTACTTTATGTAAGCCAGTGTATATTGTCTACCATATATATCAATCCATATTATGAGTGAGTGAGTGGCAGGGGTTAATGCTAATTCTAACTTATGCTGTAGAAGTGGTAAAGCTCTTAAACTTCTCCAAAGGGTTAATCCGAGTCATAAAATCTATCGAAAACAATATAGATCTCGAGAATAATACGAAATTTGACATTCGATGCATTCTTCAAGGTCGAATTGGGTTCATATAGAGGTAAAGTTGATCAACAAGTGCTAGAAACAGAAAAAGTGGTCCTAGGAGTGTTGCAGGATGTAGATCATAGAAACATTATATATTTTTGAAAACAGAGTATCCCACAAGGTAAAATAGAGATAAAATATTTGTTGGTTTGGATTTATATTATAGAAACGTGAAAATTGTTGCCTAGTGGTATACTACATCTCAAAAACATTAAGAAATTCCTGATCCAACTAGTTCATCGAGATCAGAGATCAAATTTCGATTTACGTGTGTTCCTAACCTGAAAATTGGTGACTAGGGATATTTTCCTTTCCGTATGTTAGAAACGTTACGGAATTTCTAATCCTGTGGAATCCTTGAGGTCAGATGTCAAATTTCCATCTACCTCTATTTGGTGGGAATTGGTGCCTAGGAATATATCGGGTAGCATATGTCAGAAAGGTTAAGAAATTGCAGATTCAGTGTTGCATTCAAGGTCAAATAGGAGTCGGGGTGACAATCAAGAAAAAAGTAGGATCCAAAGACTGCAATTGATTTATCATATACAGGGTGTCCATGAATTCATGGCCAAAACGTGAGGGGATGGTAGTACACACCGAACGCACCAATATTCGTCATAGAATATGTGGCTGCAAACGCAGTGAGGAGTCGGAAATGAAGGACAGACACAGAGGTTTCCAGAGTGACAATTATTGGAGATCATTACAACAAATGGTCAAACGTCCGCCCACCAAAGTTGATACAGTGATGACAACGTTGAGTAGTGATCGGCGTACCTGCTCGTAAACACCGGGCTTGTCTAGCACATCGGCGGCTGAGAATGCTGGGATTTGGCCGACCCAGCGCTTTTAAGCCGTGCCGCCTCGTCTGCGCCACCTACCGGCACCCTGATGTGTTTGCGGCGGCATATTCTATGACAAATATTGGTGGGTTCGGTGTGTACTACCATCCCCTCAGGTTTGGGCCATGAATTCAGGGACACCCCGTATATCCTAATGAAGTTAGCTTTTTAAGGTTGGTAACCAGGGCGTAACTAAAGATTTTTTCTCTCTTCGTATTTAAGTTTGGGATTGTGTTCAATACAAGTGATTAGAGTTTTTATGGTTAATCAGGAATTCCGAGTATAATATATTCTGTTTCAGATTATATGAAATATAGATTTAGAGTGTATAATTTAGATAGATTTTGTTTAGGTAAACTTATAGATAACTTAGTTAGACAAAATTGAGACATGCGATTAATGTCATATTTTTACTTGCGTAGTTACTTGGTAAGTATCATTTGTAACGGGATAACAGGATAATGGGAGTAAGGGAAATTCAGCAACATGATTGACTACCGGCTATCCGAAATTAGTATTTATATTGAATTGTAAAGTTCATATTCGAAAATTCATTTTTTTTCTGTGTAGATGTCGATAGAATAAGGAATTATCTACACATAAATGTAAAGTGTATTTATATAGTATTAATAATTATCTCTATTATAATTTTTTTAATTGTTGTTGTTGTATTGTGAGTTTTTCCCGTTAATAGGAAACTAAAAATTTATAAGTATATAATTTCTTTTACCTCTCTCCTTCCATTTCTTAAATTATGTATTTTCCTTAGTCTTCGGATTAAAGTAGAGCAGAGGTGGCCAAACAGTCGATCGCATTCAACAGTTTGGTTGATTGCGTATCTGTCATAACTGGTTATCAGCTTGCAGTAACGTGAACGCACTGATCACTACCACTACTGTATCACAAGACCTAGCGTTAGCGAATTTTTACTCTAGATTAAATTTACACTTTATTAAAACATCCATTTAATCTAGACTAAAAATTCGCTAACACCAGGTCTTGTGATACAGTAGTGGTAGTGATATGCTATTATTAATATATAAGACAAGTCATGTCTGTTAATGAATATGCATTTTTGAAGTACTTTTTTCAAGTAATTATATAAAAAAAGTATATTATATTATATAACATTAGCATGGTGATAAATAAAAAATTATATGATTATACTACAATTATACACTTTATTAAAATTTCTAATTGTAGTCTAATCATACAATTCTTGATTATATATATATACTTACATACTTATTTAGCTGACCCTCATTTGTAAAGTAATTCAGTTGCCTTTTCTTTACTTCAAAAAACTTAGAGCAAATTAAATTTCAATGCAGAAAAAAGCAAATTAAGCAAATTAATGCATTATGAGCTTGACTTCCAAACACAAACAAAATAAATACCTTAGGAGTAAAAGTACTCAAAAAAACTAAAAAAGTGAAGGAAATGTGTGAAAAATATAAAGCAAAAACATTGTGTTTTCATAGTAAATACATTATTACAATAACTTGTTAGTAAAAAAAATCGTCCTTCTTAGAAATTAAAACTATTCAACAGTAAAAAACACGAAGCAAAAATATTATTGAGGTTCTTTCAAAATGACGAGATTAAAAGAGGAAAACAGTTTTTCAAGTAACTCGACACAATCATTTTATGTTGAAGTCCCTAAAAATGTTTCATGAAGTTAGGTAAGTAGTGCATTGTTCGTTGTTGAGAAAAGAAGCAGCAATTCATTCTGCAGTAGCAAGAGATAATAGTCGAGGAACGTGTCAGTATCGACCTTTGGCCAACATGGAAACTACAGCAAAAAGCAAAAGATTCTTTCTTGCCTTGTAGGTTCCCCTTTGCTTCCGTATGACGAATTTCGCTTAATGACCTGAACGAGGTTTTATTGTTTTCTGCGAATACTTCTCGAAGATTCCTTACGTGCTTCTTCCTTCGGTTCTATTAAGATCGAATGAGTTCGACATGATCTGAGTAGAGGGCATGAGCATCTCATTCGTTTAGTATAAAAGAGTATTGGAATAGAACTCGTTAGTAAATCTTCAGATGCTGGCAACAACAGATTACTTATTGGTATTATTTTCATTGTTTTGATTACTATACATAACCTTGGAAAAATTATATACTTGTAGAATCTAAAGTATATTTTACAAATAGAAAAATTAAATGATTATTTTAATAATATAATTTCTAAGCTTTTAATAATTTGAAAAAACTACTTGTGAAATACATATTCATTAACAGATATTACTTGTCTTATACAACATCTTTGATAGTTAGCGGTGATTTCAAGAAGGAAAAAAAAAATGTTTTTCCATTGAATTATGAAATTGAGCGGAACTTTATATACCAAATGACGTCAGACACGGAAAGTCATGTTTTAGGATGCTGTAGTGTCCAACTGGCTTTAAATTCTCCAATGCAAAACCTCTCTAAGGTAACAACAGGAAAAATACTGTGTAAATTGGAGGATTAAGAGACGATAATAATAAGAAGATTTTTGCGATTTTATTGAATTTAATTCACTTACAGTGTACACGAAATATAAATGAAGTAATACCATGCGTCCTTTAGTCCCTTTTTTAAAGTCAAGTTTATACTTGCACAATCTTCGAGATCTTGCCGAAACGAACAGACAATACTGTAACATTGACTGGATTAAAAGAGTAATCTGTTTTTAACTCTCTAATAATTTTCAACGCGACTAGGTTTTTTACTCTACTATGTAAGCCTTCACAAATCAAATAGAACTGGAATCGAACAAGTAAATTCTCACACATCTGTGGTTTTCAGTTGTTTTGAATATGATGAAACATACACTGAGATGATAGTTTATTCGATACCCTACCTTGTAGCGTGTTGTGCCTCCTTTAGCCTTCAGAACACCCCGAATTCTTCGGGCATGAAGCTTACAATATGATGGTTGTGTTGTGCAGGAATATTGTATGGTGTGGAAATGATTGTGTAGCGCAGTTGCTGTGAATTGTTGACAGCACACTCTCGCTGCAATATGCAAAAGACTCTCGCTGGCAATATGCCAAAGAGAAAAACTGTGAGGAAGAGGAAGGAGAGACTTGAGGAGAAATACAACACAAGGAAACAAACATCAAGAACTTACCCAGGTATCAAACCAAAGTCCATTTGACTTGGAGCCTAACACGCTAGTCATTCTGCTAGCGGATAGGATATGACAGAGTAGGTATTTTATGATAAGGAACATTTTGAAGTACAATATTTAGAAGTTTGTTTTGGTATCCTGGGGTTATCATATGGGCAATAGTTATTATAGTTTTTAAACAATTATTTTGGGTAAACCACACAATTTTTAGTTCTTATGCAGTCGCTATGTATAAAATTAATTCCTATTCTCTCGCGTCACTGGTAACTTACTTCAAATGAGCAGTATAATCACATCTCATTTTCTTAAAGGCCTTTCAGAATTGTTTTCCTTATTTTTCAAAATATTGCTCAACATCAGATCTTCCATTTTCGTATATTGTCATATAACTTATGGTACAAATTTTCATTTTGCTGAAAGTACTAAAGAGTATTTTGATAAATAAGAGATAAAATAATTTACCTTGGAAAATTATATACTTGAACAAAACAACCTTGAGACGGTAACTTAAGAACTGGTTAATATTTTACTGTACGTAAAACATTTGCACTTTGAGAACTTAAAATGAATAAGATCTAGACGATATTTTTAAATAAATCGCATTGGCCAAACAAGAGATAAACTTAAAGTGGTAAATCCAAGAATTATCTACATAACTCAATCTATCTATATCTGTATAATACACTGGTCTCCATAAATTAAGGAAAATTAAGGAAATTTTAATAAGGAGTGTGGTCACCCCTTACCGCAACGCAGGCATGACAGCGATGTTCTATGCTGTTTATGACGTTGTGAATAAGCTCAGTAAGGAGTAACGACCATTGTTCCTTTAAAGAAGTATAATAAGCTCCACTTTGCTTTAGGTGGCCGGTTGAGGGCAGCATCACGTCTCCCCAGAGCATCCCATACATGCTTAATCGGATTTAGGTTGGGAGATCGAGCTGGCCACTCCATGCACATAATGTTCTCCTCTTGAAGGTATTGTTCCACTAGTCGAGCTCTGTGTGGACGAGCGTTATTGTCTTGTAAGATGAATGTTTCACCTATTGCACTAGCGTAAGGACGTGCATAAGGTCCAGGATGCGATCTCTATACCTTTGAGCACTGAGGTTCCCACTCGTCAACACATAGAGGTCTGTGCGTCCACCTAAGGAAATGCCACCCCAAACACACGCAATACCTCCGCCGTAACTGTCTCTTTGATGGCTGTTACTGGGTTGATTGCAGGTATCGCGTTCTCTCCGTATCAAACAATGTCCGAAATCATTCTGCAAGCGATATCTGGACTCATCTGTGAAGTTCAGGGACCTCCATTGCTCTTCTGTTCAGTTAACATTTCCTGCGTGCCCAATTCAACCGCTCTCTCCTGCGACGTGACGTGAAGGGTATACAAATTACTAGCCTTATAACTTGCATACCTCCCTCATGAATCCTTCCACGCAGAGTAGAAGCTGGTACAACCTTCCCAGTGGCTGCTGCGAGAGAGGATCGCAGCAGCCACTGGGTACTGCCCCTTCGTACTGTTAATTGCAGATATCGAGTTTGTACAGCGGTCGTAACTCAAGCCCTTCCTCGGTTAAACCTCCGAGACGCGGAATCCATGCTATGAAATTGATTCCACAGTCTACGAACCACAGAAGCGCTCACATTCAGCCATCGTGCCACGTCTGACTGTCATTCAGTTATCATGCCACGTTTGGCCAGCTTCGCATTGGCCAATAGCTCTCCAGCGCAGTTCATTCAGCAAATGATGTCTCGAGGTCATTTCTACAAAATGGCTCTTTCGAATTTCTTTACTCGCATTTACAACACAAAATATCCACTCGAAAACACCCGTTTTTATGCAAATTGACGAAACCTAGCCTAATTTGCATACAATATACGCACTCGGCATTACTTTTCTGGTTACATGAAAAAGTTTGGTGAGGATCGCATAATTGTTTGGCGAATCATCGCGATTTTTCTCATTTTTCCTTAATTTATGGGAACCAATGTATCTAAATATTTATATAACTCGATTAAAGTAAATCTATTTCCGAATGCTTGATATAAGACAAAAGAAATTAAAATTGTGCATTTCCTTTGATTGTTTTATACTTTTTGCTTAGAACAAACAATGAAGCATAGTTTAAAAAGACAAGAGAAAAAAAGCCTAATCATAGTCTTCTCTAAAGAAAAAGAATGTTCAAACTAAGTGCAATTTTACACTAATGGTTTTTCGTAAATCAAAATGGAGTTATTTTTAATAGCTATAATGATATCTATATTAGATTTTTTTTTGCTTTAGAATTTGTGAAACTAGAATTCGACTGTACTGACATCCCTTTAGGCCTGCCAGCTGCTAGAACTGATGCGAATGTCTTTAAGTCGATCAATAGACTGACGGTTGAATGACCCTTCACTTGCTTGTGCAAATATTGCGCACTTCAGAACTTTAAAATTTATATCACAACAACGTTCTACTCGCAGTATGAATCCTAAACGGCATTGCCAAGTTCTAATCAAGAATATTCCCGCATCTAGTAAAAATCCGTTACATTCTGTCACTTGAACGACAATATGTAATTGCTTGTTCTTTGTATCATGACAGCTGAGAAAATGTAACATTCTCCATTAGAGGTGAGTTACGGCTAAATATTTCGATTCCGAGTTCGTGTGGACGCTGAATTATTGAATACGAGGCCTCTGGAGTCCGAGCTATTTCGACAGTTGTTGAACCCGAGTCCTTCCAAGGGATCCCGAACCATTTCAACAACTGTTGAACCCGAGCTCGAACCATTTCAACAACTGCTGAACTCGAGCTCGGGTCATTTTGACATTTGTTGAACTCAAGCCAAAACCATTTCGACATATGTTGAACCCGAGCCTGATTTCGGTAGAAAGTTTCTTTGACGCATCATTATTAATTTAACTCTTTAATTATTAATTATAATCATTTTATGACAAAAACAAAATACCGATGCTATTTAAAATGGAAAGCTAGAAAAACTAGTAGAAACTGAAATTTCGTGGGTAATGTTAATATAAACTAAAGAGCCATTCATTTATTAATGCTAGAGAATGCATAAAATATAATCGGAAAGTGCATGATGCTTATTTTTAATTAGTAAATAATGATTAAAATATTCAAATTAACATTCAAAATGCTTCATATTTTTTCTTATTTTTTTTCACAAAGATATGTTTGAATTTGAAATTATTCTGAGCTCCATTTCTTCTGAGCCAGAAGTCGCCTGTGCTATTTTAAACCCGAGCCCGAAGTCATCTCCATCGTCTAATCCAGTGGTTATCAAACTTTTATGCTTCACGTACCCCCTGGAAATGTGTATGTAACTGGCGTACCCCTTGTATAGATAGATAAAACTATAGTTATAGTATAACAATGGGAATAAAATAAAACACTGACTTTGTTACTAGATCTAACGACTTTTGAGCTCTCACAGCGTACCCCAAAAAAAATTATCGCGTACCCCACGTTGAGAACCCCTACTCTATACACCAAATTCTCGCGCTTGGTTACATAATAAGAGAGTATCACACCATTCAAAGGTGCGTCGCAGTTGAAAAAATATTACGGTAAAATTAGCTTTGCGTCACATTATTATATTCTTTTTTCATTTAAAAGTATACAGTATATTGCATTTACAACCTTCAAAACACTTTGTTCAATTGAAAGTACATATTGCATTTACAGACCTTCAAAAATGGTTTATTTGAAACTATAACTGATTTAACACAAAGTATGTATAGTGTAGCAAATCCTGATTAAATTATTTTCGGAAATTCCTCTTTGAATCATTTATGGGGTTTTATGACGCAAGAGATTCTTTGAACCATTGCCTAGATATTGATTTTCTCACGAGAAAAAACTAAAAATATTTGTTCCACATTTGAGTTCTGAATTAATATGTTTTATTGATTAACGCTCAGCCTTATCTCTAACTTTTCCATTAATGATTGTTTCCGACACTTATGTATATAGTGAAATGTCAGTATAAGGAAATCGAACGGGTGACTAAAATATATTGGTAATAGTGAAATGCAATGAAAAAAGTGCTTTGATAGTTACGTAGTACAAAATAATCGTTATGAAAAATATTTGCCGTGTATTAGAGTTTATTTCTTTAAAACGTTGGAATGAAATAACAGAGTAGTTAACTTAGCCAAACTCTAAGCATCAACTACAAAGCAAAAATAAGAAAAAAATATAATTATCATACTTAAAACGACACATAAACGAGATATATACTAAAACCTTCTTCCATCTCTTCCACGTGTAAACTTCTCAGTCGGTCATCCATATATAAAACTCACAGAATAAAACCTCGGCAAAATAATAGGACATTAAATAGATGCGACCAATTTAAAATCATCAGATTTAGAAATGATGATTTAAACTAAATTACAGGATGATAAAATAATAAACTATTCACACGATTCGAAACAAGGAGACAACAGCCTAGGACAAATATAATGATGAGATTTCAGTGATCTCATGGCTCATGGGAGGCTGTGGCTGAGTTGAAAGTGCTGCGTGGGACTGGGGAGAGGTTGTCATTAACCCATAAGACACATGTGAAATAGGGTAGCACCTTTCACTTGTGGTAGCTCTATTCCCCATATCTTGAAGTTAAACTGTCAACGTTATATACAGGAGAGATCATCCTGCAACCAGACAACGAGAACTATAAAGGCAGGATACAGGTAAATAATACTGTAGAGTTTTTCTATAGATTATTTCTGTACCCTTTTCCCTTTGGCAAAAGCAGGATGAATATTTTTACAAAACTGTTATTCGAACTTATGTCACTTGTTCAATATTTCACAAGACAATTCTATATTTTATGGCGTTGTCCTATATAATTTAAAAAAAAAACTCAGAAAGACGCTTTTACCTATGTATCTGTTTGTCGGTTTGTAAATTTGTCAAAAGAGTTGTTTCACCATATCTTTCGAACGCGATGGGGAAACTTAATGATTTATGTGACAAATGAAAGTTTGTTACGCGGGGAGTGTCATAGGCTATAATAAATTGACCCCCCATGTTTCCTTTCCCCTAAAAAAGGGAAAATATGAAAACCATTCTTCCACTATATTTTCAGAAAGCAAGTGTCGAAAGTAATGAGCTATACGTCAAATGAAAACCTCTGATGCTGGAATGTCATAGTTTATGAAAAATGACCCCTTTCCTTTCTACCCCCTAAACAAGGACGGAAATATGAAAATGATTGTCGCCCTATATCTTCAGAACACGAGTGCAGAATGTAAGAAGCTATGCGCCAAATGAAAGCTATTGTCGTGGGAAGGGGCGTAAGCAAATAAAAATTGCCCTCCATGCATTCTTCCACCTAAACAAGTCGAAATATAAAACAATATTCTTTTGCTATATATCTGGGACGCGAATGTTGAAAGTAGCCAGCTGTACGTCAAATGAAAGCTTGTGACGCGTAAAGTGTCATATGTATTAAAAAATAAATCCCATGCCTTCTTCCCCTCTAAAAAACGGGAATTAGGAAAATCATTCTACTATATCTTCCGAACCCGAAGCATACAGTTACGAGTTAGGTATCGAATGCAAGATCATAAAATCACCGTCGTAAACTATTTCGAATTTTTCCTCCACTATTCTACCCCCCTCCTGATAAAAGGGGATGGGGCGGATTTTCGTGGGGTTAGACTTTAACGAGTTATATCTCAAATTAAAGTTTGTGACGTCTCCAATATCATGAGTTACTTCAAACACAACTGCAAAAGGGAGAAAAAATGTAGTCGATGTTTCTGAGTCATATATCAAATGAAAGTTTTCGAAGGTAGTTTTAGTGACAAAGAAAAAATACAAAAAATTTAAAAATATTGAAAAATACATATCTTCCTATATGGTCTAAAAAAAAACAGAAAATAAACCTAAAGCATATCGATGGTGCAATTAGTCACTGAGTTCGTATTCACTTCAAAGGAAGATGGCGCTGGCAATCTCGTTGAGTAGATCGGCACCTTCCCTTCCATTGAAGTGGATACAAACTCTAGTTCAGTGACTGCTCGCACCATTGATATACTTTATGTTTATTTTCTACTTTTTAAGGCCCATATAAGAAGATAGGGGTTTTTAAATTTTTTGATTTATTTATTTTTTTATCCTATGATTTTTGTTCTGTCCTTTAAAAGTTCTATATTTTTGATACGGAATGAAAATCGTTCTATGTTCCACTAATTTTCATAAATGTATCTTATTATTATTGATATGATTGTGGAATTATAAACTATATTATTCATAATTCTTAATTATTTAATTGCACTAAATTATGAAATAATTCTTGAAATAGTGTGAATCTTTGACAGATTAAAAGTTATTTTCTTGATATATTCGTTTTTTTTTACGTTTTGGAATATTTTTGAATTTTAAATAAAATTAATATATGCATATTATTTATTTGATTTTAGAGCTTTTTAGGATATTTACAACTTTTAGAAGATGGCTTTGCTAGACATAGCATAAAATTTGAGTATCATGACAAAAATTGACGAACAAATAATTTTAAATGAAAGAAATTGCCAGAAAATGTCTTTCAATCAGTGTGATATATTTTCCTCCGAAAACATTATCACCGTAGGTGTCATAAAAATATTTTTGATTCCTGGTTGTTCGTTAAGAACCCATCTATTGGAGATTGATTTATTTTTTAATATTGGGCCATTTACTGAGATTTCATGAATTTTTTTGATAAACGTTGTACCATTTTATGCTACACCCAGCAGTCTCATGTAAATCAACTTTAAAAAAATATTAACGGTTTTTTTTTATGAAGAACTTTTCTTGCATTCACATGGCCAAAGTAATCTAGAATGGCAAAAATAAGTGACCCATTGGCCATAATCTTGAAATATAGTAGATCAAAACTCCTCTTAGTAAGTTCGTTTTTCTAACTAAATTATACTGGAATTAAATAAAAAAGTTGCTGCCATATTTCTCAGTTCCCTTGCCATTTATATTATCCTGTCCTCCCCTAAAACGTTTCTTGCTGCATGCCTGTTCTGATTTTTACCCTTTGATGAGCCGGGCAGCGAACAAACATCAACATCCTGTTATTTTTTTAAATATTTTACCAACTTGGTTCGTCCACTGAGTCTGATCTTGTTTTATTTAAATATTGTGATTCTATTCTTTCTGATAAAACATCGTCCCGAAGTTGGGAAAAAAATCTGAAAATAGCTATTTTCATAGTTCAATCTTAGTAAGAGGAAATAAATGTAAAAATTAAAAAAATTCTTGGCATAACTTTTTGCTGCATTCTAAATAAAGTAAGAATCATTAAAACAGAATGCATAAACAGAATTTCTTGGATGCATTAAATTGCTTAAGTCTGAAGAAGCTAAAACGTAAAACATTTGCAATAAGTACAGCAAAGCAAAGAAAAATTGAAGTTTTTTTTAATTAACTTAACCGATTTTAACTGAAATTGGAGTCTGAAAATATTTTATCTACATTTCCTCCAGAGTATTTCACATATTTTTTTTTTATATTTTTATATTTGAAAACTAGACAGATTGCCTGGGTTCATTCGATTAGTAGTGAGCCAGACATTGGACTACCGGTAGGAAAATAATTATTTTCTCCAAATGTGAGTCTAACAATGAAATTTTACTGTTTTTAAATTTAATCGTTTAAGTGAAACTGGGGTCTGAAAAAATGCTTTTTCAGCTTATTTTCTTAATTTAAACTTTTGCTTCTCTAAAGAGCCAGAAACATCTAAACTAGGCCCGTCCAATCCGCAGCTCATAAAACAAATAATCAATATCTGAATTTGGCTCTTTTTCCACTTTACTGAGGAATATTTTAGGTGCAGCTAAACACTTTTGACCATTTATGGTACTCATTAAAAAGTATATTTTTGTTTTTTAATCAAGATGGTTTCTTGATTCCTTAAAAATGTAGTTTTTTTCGCCAAATTCGTTACATTATCCCTTAGAAATGTATATTTCAGCCTTTGCGACGATTAATTTTTCTGTGGCTCTTTAGGAGCATCGTTCTTTTGTTTTTAATAGCTCTTCATTAAGTTTGGCTTGGACGGGAGAGTTCTAAATCCGTTCTGTCCAAATTCTGTAAGACCGCGGGTCATTTTTTCTTTTTCGCGGGCAAAAAAAAATTCGTGGGCCACAAAAAAAAATTTATTTCGAGGGCCAAAACAAAAGAATAGGACAGGATATGTAATTGAAAAATCAGTTCATATCACCTTAAAAAATTATTTTATTTATACGAAAAATAATAAGTAATAATAAACTAATATAAATTTTCTAATTCTTTCAAATATTTAATAATGGGAGCACTGTGGCCATAGTTGTTGGGCAATAAGATTCGAATGAGTAAGTTGAAACAATGCAATAATAATTGCAAATAGAATGAGTAAGTTGAAGATTGCATATCAAGTACAGTAATATAAGTTGACGAAAATCATAAGGTGGATTACAGATATTTATTAAAAATTTCAAATAAAATTTGATTTTGTTCGTGGGGCCAAAAATGTCCTTGTGCGGGCCGTATGCGACCCGCGGACCGCTAGTTGGACAGCGCTGATCTAAATAATACTTACTCTCGTTAAAGTAAGGCAAAGGGAGATTCAGCAAATAAGTTTTCGTATTTTATATTTAAATCATTTACTGAAAATAAGTGTGGAAAGGATTTTTTACATGTTTTTTACAAGTTCTAAATGAGATTTTCGTCTAGAAGTTCAACAACATAAATTAAATAATACCGTAGTTTCATAAAAAAAAATAGTGGTTGTGTTTTAATCCCGAAAAATTAAGGAAGAATAGTAAAAAATAAAAATTTGTTAGTCAATATAAACTTTGAATTCTACTATTTGGAAAAGTTTTTCTCCAAGCAGTATTTCGCATATAAATTATAGAGAACATTTTAAACTCCGTAACGGTTTTTTGAATGCTCTCATTAACTCCCATTGTTAAAAAGTTGCGGAGAGTAGCCAAACGGTTTTTCGCAATAAAATGTATTTCAGTATTTTCATTTTGATAAGGCTAAAGAGTTGTCTATATATTGTATTATATGACAGTCTCAGATGGTCAAAGTTCGGCTCTGCATACATCATACAACTAAAGAAAACAAAACGAAAAAATTGGCATTATTGAAGATACACGTAAAATATATTTTTAATAATTATCATTATCATCGTCATCAAACAGCCATTTGCTACGGAGGTCCAACCAGACCGTGCAGTTTAGTTCTCCAAATATGTCTGTTATGAGCTACATCTGTTGCATCTCGTCACTGCACACCAATTCTAACAAGGTCCTGTTTCACATTGTCTGCCTACCGCATCCTAGGTCTCTCCCTCTTTCGGAGGCCTTTAGGCACACTGTTCATAAACCTATTCGCCAATCTATAATTATCCAACGGAGTCTCTCTCTGCACAATATCCTGATAAAAGGAGGTTGCCGACTCCTTTGCCTAACCTCATCATTAGTTACAAAGTTGAACCACCTAATGCCCAAGATACTGCGTAAGCATCTAGAATCAAAAGCATCTAGTTTCCTGTTATCAGGTTTACAAATAGTCCAAGTTTCACTACCATAACTAAGCCCGGAAAGAACCAAACTATTATACAGTCTGATTTTAGTCTTTAGGGGTATACGCCTATTTCTCCACACTCTCCTTAGATTCTTAAAAGTCCCGGCAGCAATCCCTATTCGTCAGTTAATCTCATGCCGCACATCACCAGTATCTGTTACATAGCTCCCAGGAAAATTAAACTGTGACACCTGCTCAAGACGGCAACCATTCAGATGAACTGAATCACAGGCTGTCTGACCAATTTTCATCACTTTAATTATCTCTCTGTTCATAACCAAGCCTACTCTACTAGCAGTTTCATCAACAGCTCGAATGAAAGAGTTCATCTCATCAACATCATTTGCCAAATGGGCTAAATCATCAGAATATTCTAAATCAGAAATGTTCGTATCTCTAGACCATATAAGGAGAAAATATTTCCTTTGCAGTGAATTTCGCATAATATAATCAATAATCAAACTAAAGAGAAAAGGAGACAAAATGCACCCTTGTCGAACATCAGGAATAATGTTAAACCAATTGCTACAAGCCTTACCAACTCTCACATATGACTCAGTGTTATTATAGAGAGCTTTCATTATGCTAACTAACTTGTCTGGTATACCATATGATCTCACAATCAACCACAAATTATGACGATCAACAGACAAAAGCCTTTTTGAAATCAGTAAAGCTAGCAAACCAAAATGTTCTGTAACTCTAGACATTTCTCAAGAATCTGCATGAGTAAAAATATCTGATCTACACCGCTCCTACCACTTCGGAATCCACATTGCTCATCACGCAATTACCTGTCAACCAGATTCTATTAAGCACAATCATGCAAAGAACTTTACCTGAAACAAAAAGTAGGCTGATACCTCTATAGTCATCATAATAACTAAAATCATCTTTTTTTTTTTTTAAATAGGGATAATAATAGCTCTGGTGAAATCCTTAGGAATAATGAGTTTATAGACCTTTAGATCTGATGTCGTGGTCAAGATCAAATAGGGTCTGAATGAAGGTCGAAAAATCAAGAGGCGCCGATAGATTTCTCGTTACAAAATATGATTGATTGCCTTAACTATAGCTCTTCAATGGGTATATTTCCTTTACTCATTTGGGAGCCTGTAGTGTGCTTTTGGCATGTCCATCTAACCCGCTGTGAGTACAAAAGCTCAGAGTTAAACGATTCAACACGAAACAATAACTCGTTCCGCCAGTAACAAGCTTTGGTTATTAATGAATCCAGTTCATTTTCAGCAATACATGGCTTACAGCAATGCAAAAACGTGATGTATGGTTGAAGAAAGGAGGCGGAAATGATGAACTCAAGTTAAGATAAATTAAAACGCATGTAGATCAAATTGGAGTATACTCAGAAACGGAAAAATCGAAACAATTTCAAAACATAGGTTTTTGTAATGATTCTTAAAATTAATTATGGTAATTTAAATAATTATTACTCATGTTTTAGAGAAATAAAGTATGATTCAAAAACAAAAAGAAATTGAATGTCGAATATCCTCTCAAGAACAGAACACTTTCGGCTTAATTAAAAAACTGTTTTAATTTTGCACTTTCTAACGGTGATAATTTACGCCAATGTTAGTTTAGGTAAATGTATATAGTGATATTAATTAAGTCCCAATTCCGATGAAATTTTCAAAAGTGAACAGCAAACTTTAGAACACCTTATGTATTTAATATTTAATATTTAAATTTCTGGCAAGCATTTTTCAATTGCATTGCATGGCTACCATTAGCTTTCATACCTGTGTAAATATTTCAAATGCTTCAACCAGTGACCTTCAAATAGCAAACGACAGCAAATGATAGTGGAAAAGTTAGAAACATGAAATAATATTGAATATCATTTCGTTTCAGATCTTTGAATTACACTTGAAAATTGCATAACCTACACGTGGTATGAATGAATGAAACAACAACATAAAGTAACTTTTAGTCCTATAAACTACCTATTTCTGATCTACACGTGACATTTATATTTAAATATATATATTAGCGTAATCGCTTCTGAAAAAGGGTTTAAAATGAAATGTCAGGCAGTATTCATTTCATATTTGTCATTTTACTTTCGGACTAGTATATTTTGCTAAAATTGAGAAGTACATAACTTTTATATCTGTGTAAGTTTGAAATATTGAATCAATTTTGAAATAACTAATTAAATTGAATGAGATGATGCCAAAGAATGAAAAAAAAAATTCGAAGAGGATTTGAAATCGGCGAAAAACAATACTTTCCAAGTGATATAACCAAAACACCAATCAATGGGCTGCAAAAATCTTGGTCATATTTGTATATCAGAAATTAAGGTTACAAGGTCGATATGTCATACCCAGTATATTGAATGTATCCAATCACCCATCTAAAGTAAAAGCACAAAGTAATACACTATTTTTCAACGTAATCACCACAAATATTCAAGTACTTTTCACTACGTATAATGAGCTTATCCATACCATCAGCATAAAAGTTCCCTGCTTGAAGATTCATTCTTGCAGTGACGCACATTGCAGCTTTTTATCTGATGCGAAACCCAAGTGAACTTTCAATTGTGGAAAGAGGTGGAAATCGCATGGAGCCAGATAGGAATTTTATGCGGGACGACCGTGAACCACTCATCGAAAGTACTGCAACAAGTGCTGAGATTTGTTTCCTGTGTGCGAGCGGGCGTTGTCGTGAATGAGAATGATGCTCTGGCTAAAGAGACCAGGGCATATCCTCTAATGGCCACTCATAAGAGTTTCAGTTGCATAACGTTGCAGCAATGCGAGAATGGCTGCTATTCGTTATACCTTGTTGTCGTCCATTACTGCATGTGGGTTCCACCTTGCACATACCTTAATGTATTGTAACACCTAAGTGACAATACACTGGACGTTCCATACGATATCCTATTTTGGATACAATGCGCTGCAACACGTTGATCCTGTTGAATGATCTTAATGCGTGCTGCATTTACTTCCATTATGCAGCTGCTGGTACGCCCACTATCATTTGGTACAGTATCCCTTCCTGCCGAACACCGCAAATAAAAAATGGTAACATGTTGATGCAGCATAATACACTCTCTGTACACTTCAACAAGCTGTCAGTGGATTTGGTCCGTATGAAATTCCCTCGTCCATAGAAAACGAACAACTTCTCGGACTTCTTCACGAGTGACACTATCATGAACCTCTTTTCTCATTAGTTCCACTAGGGAGTGAGGAAGAATTATCTGCCAACGGTATAAGTCGTGAAGTTGGATTCTCCCATCTTCTGTATAATAAACTGTCTTTCACTTCTAAGCAGTCCGATTACGCTCAATAACTTTGGTAGTTGGGCTATACCAAGAGATGTATTCCCAATTAGGTCTTAGATTTTTCAATCAAATTTTTTATTGGCCTTATATCTTCATCGTTTAGTTGGGCCTTTCTAATTTCTATTGGGTTCCAGATGTTAGGAGTATCACTGTTTGCTTGTGTCGATGTTATTTGTCTTATGGGCATTATATCTTTAGTACCATATTTCAACTCTGGATTATAGCAATGCTTACAGTTGTTAATACATGGACGTCTGGAAAGGGCATCTGTATTCTTATGTATTTTGCAACTTCGATGCTCGATGGAGAAATGGTATTCTCGTAAACTCTGTATATATCTAGCAATTTGTCCTTCGGGGTTTTTAAAGTTTAGTAACCACCTGAGTACAGCATGATCAGTACGTATTAAAAATTTCTGGCCATAGAGATAATGATGAAAATATTCTATTGCTTTTACTATTGCTAACAGTTCTTTTCGTGTTACACAACAGTTTCTTTCTAGTTTGGATATAGTTTATTTGCTAAAATAGGCAATAACTCTTTCTTGTCCGTCTTGCTTTTGTGAAAGCACAGCACCAACTCTTGTGTCACTTGCGTCAGTATATATTATGAACTGTCTCCCAGTTTGTGGCTATGCTAAAACTGACGATGTGGAAAGAGCTTGCTTCAATTGTTGGAAGGCCACTTTACATTCGGTGGTCCACATGAACCGCTGGCCCTCCTCTGTCAGGCAATGTAATGGCCTTGCGACGTTGGAGAAACCAATGACAAATCTTCTATAGTAGGTGCAAATTCCAATAAAACTACGAAGGTTGATGCCAGTCTTTTACAGCTTCTATCTAACTAGGAGGTCTGTAAATGGTAGCTAGGTAGTCACTGGAAGGAGAGCTATGCACCAATCCCCTGTGATGATGCATAGAACCGGCCAGGCCTAGCACCTAATGTCCGACCCCGCCTTCTCGTGGTACAGATGGTTAGTACCTTTCAAAAGAAATACTCTCTTGTAGAAGTAAACGGAAGGAAGGGAAGGTCTGCCAGATTAGTGTGACCTACTGATCTGGACAATTCTGGCAACTTTTATTTCTTTCTTCCCTGCTGAGGACTGGTCAACCACACAAGGTCCTGGTGCTGAACATATAAACCCACTGGCCTGGACTGATATATGGATCTGAGCTTGATTATGGGTCCTGATTTTGCTGCACTGGTGAGCTTCTGTGGAGGGAAAATCTTCTACTGTATTTTCTGTTTGTTTGTGGGTTGACAGCCCCAAGTGAATAGATTCACAGGATATGTTTATCAGCTGGTGGATAATCCTGAGCAGAGGTCATCGCAGGCACCTGAACTCTTTGCTTCTATTGGCATGTCAAATTCTACATTGGAGGAAGTCTTCCTGTGTAGATAGCTTCAGCCTTTAGTGGTGGGGGAACGGATCTTTGCCCCATATATGCGATTAGGGGACTGTTGATATTGTCGGCATTCCCTCTCTCAATAAACATAGTTTCTTTCAACATCCCACTAACCATTTTCTCTCCATGGGTAGTTGGAATGTGAGGACTCTGCACAGAGCTTTTTCTCTTGATGTCCTCACACAAGAATTACCCCATTATAATTTAGATATTCTTGGCTTGCAAGAGATCAGATGGACAGATAAAGGTCAGATTCTTAAAAATAATCTTAAATTTCTCTTTTCAGGGAGGGACGACAATAAGCATCACCAAGGCGTGGGTCTGCTTCTCAGCAGACACGATAGTGATGCTCTTCTAGGATATGAGAGCATTAAGGAAAGGTTTCTTACAGCAAAATTTCAGACAAGCGTTAAAGACCTGAATGTTATCTGCTGTTATGCCCCCACTGAGGATGCCGATGAGGATGAGAAGGATATGTTTTATGGACAACTTCAGGATATTTTGAATTCTATCAAGAAAGGAGATATTACCCTTGTTCTAGGTGACTTCAATGCCAAAGTTGGTACTGACTCTGACCTTTGGGGAAGAGTAATAGGTCCTTTTGGTATTGGTAGCTGCAATGGCAATGGGCAACGTCTCCTACAGGTAAGTAAACTCAATGGATGCAGAATAACTAACACTTATTCCAAACACCGCGACATACATAAGTACACATCGGTTTCACCGGATAGGCTGCATTAGAATATGATTATGTATTAATTAACATCAAATGGACTAGTTCTGTTAGGAATACCAGGTCATATAGGGGAGCTGAAATTGGGTCTGACCATTACCTCGTTAAAAGTGTCTTGCAACTTAAACTTAAAAAGTGTTGTGCTAATGTTAAAAAATTTGCTTTTAATACTAAAGCTCTGAAAAGACCCAGTTATAGCCAAAGCTTACCATGATAATCATTATGACAGTCATGGTATGCTTACTACTGAAGTTGAGGAAGAATTGGGTCATATTAAACAGGCTTTTTTGGACACGAATAGTACTCTTTTTGGAAAAAAGGAGCAGAGGAGACAGAATTATCTGAGTGATAAGGCACTTGAGCTTGTTTCAGAAAGAAAGAACTGAGGAATGTCCTTAATCAATACCCTACTAATCCTAATAGAAAGCATTACAGAGAACTTAATAAACGTGTAAAAGATGAATTAGCTGCTGATAAGAATCTTTGGATTGATGGATTGGCTGCCAAAGCCGAGGAAGCAGTTAGACAGCACAACAGCAGAGAGCTGTACCAGATAGTTAATGTTTTGTGTGGTAGAAAACGAAAAGGTATACAGGGATTAAAGGATAAACACGGTGAGGTTATAGAAGGTGAGGATTTTGTCATGGCTAGGTGGGCTGATCAATTCACTAAACATTGTGGTTAGTTCTACTCCCATTGTTTGCAATGATGATAGATGCATTGGTGGCTTTAATGTTGGCCCTATAACACAATCTGAAGTTATTTTGGCTGTTTCTAAACTTAAACTGCATAAATCCCCAGGAGTAGATGAAATAACTACGGAAATGCTTAAAGCTGGGAATGTTTCGGAGACTGGATGATTGAAAATCTGAATATCTTTTATGATAAAGGCATGATTCCTAAGGATTGTACCAGAGCTATTGTTATCCCTATTTTCAAAAAAGGTGATCGCAGTTCTTGTGATAACTATAGGGGTATTAGCCTACTCTCTGTTCCAGGTAAGGTTCTTTCCATGAATGTGCTTAATAGAATTAAGAATCTGGTTGACAATCAATTGCGCGATGAGCAATGTGGATTCAGAAGTGGAAGGGGATGTGTGGATCAGATATTTTCACTTAGGCAGATTCTTGAGAAATGTTTAGAGTTTCAGAAACCTTTGGATGTTAGCTTTGTTGATTTCAAAAAGGCTTTCGACTCTGTTAATCGACACAATTTACGGTTGATTGTGAGATCATATGGCATACCAGACAAGTTAGTTAATATAATGAAAGCTCTCTGTAATAACAGAGTCGTGTGTGAGAGTTGGTAAAGCTTGTAACGATTGGTTTAGCATTTCGTCTTGTGTTCGACAAGGGTGCATTTTGTCTCCTTTTCTCTTTAGCTTGATTATTGATTATGTTATGCGAAATTCACTTCAAGGGAAAGATTTTGGCCTTAAATGGGCTGGAGACACGAAAAGTTCTGATTTAGATTATGCTGATGATTTTGCCCTTTTGGCAAATGATGTCAATGAGATGAACTCTTTCACTCGTGCTGTTGATGAAACTGGTACTAGAGTAAGTTTGGTTATAAACAGAGAGAAAACTAAAGTGATGAAAATTGGTCAGGCAGGCTGTGATTCAGTTAATCTGAATGGTTGCAGTCTTGAGCAGGTGTCACAGTTTAATTATCTTGGGAGCTATGTAAGAGATACTGGTGATGAGCGGCATGAGATTAACAGACAAATAGGGATTGCTGCCGGGACTTTTGAGAATCTATGGGGAGTGTGGAGAAATAGGCGTATACACCTAAAAACTAAAATTAGACTGTATAATAGTTTGGTTCTTTCTAGGGTTAGTTATGGAAGTAAAACCTGGAAGCTTTGTAAACAAGATAGCAGGAAACTAGATGCTTTTGATACTAGATACTTATGTAGTATCTTGGGTATTTGTTGGTTTAACTTTGTAACTAATGATGAGGTTAGGCAAAGGACTTTGCAATCTCCTTTAAGCAGCATATTGTGCAGAGAGAGACTCCGTTGTTTTGGCCATGTTGCCCATATGAATAATTATAGATTGGCGAATAGGGTTATGGACAGTGTGCCTAAAGGCCTCAGAAAGAGGGGGAGACATAGGATGCGGTGGGCAGACAAAGTTAAACAGGACCTTGTTAGAATTGGTGTGCAGTAGCCAGATGCAGTAGATGTAGCTCAGGACAGACTTGCTTGGAGAACTAAGTTTCATGGTCTGGTTGGACCTTCGTAGCCCATGGCTGCTTGAGGATGATGATGATGATCTTATTAGGATAAGTTTTAATCCCTGATATAGTGATGACATGACTGAGGTAATGAATTTTTGCTAGAATAGTTACACTTAATCGGTCCCAATTTTAGCTTGACTGCCCTAAGTTTTTTAACACTTGACGTATAATTCTCAAATATTTTTCAAAGTCTTTCCAAGAACGATGATGTCATCCAAGTAGACCAGGCAGACCTATCAAGACAAATCTTTCGTCACCGACGCCATTAGTCGTTCAAACGTTGCCGGTGCATTGCCAAGTCCAAATGGCACCACTTAAACTGCCAAAGTCCATTTCCTGTAATGAAAGTTGTTTTCTCACGACCTTCAGAATGTATACCAACTTACCAATAGCCGCTTTTCAAATCTCTTTCGAGAACCATTCTGACCCATCAAGTGTGTCATCAATCCTGGGTAAAGGGAAGCAGTCCTTCTTTGTTATATCATTCAATCTTCAGTAATCCACTCAAAATCGGGTAGTCCCATCATTTTTCTTGGCAAGATCCACTGGTGATATCCAGAGACTCAATGACGGTTCTATAATATCCTGAGCCTCCATGTCCCTTATAAGTTGATCTGTCTCCTCCCTTTTTGATAATGGAAGCCTTCTTACTGTTAGATGGATTGGAGAAGAATCACCAGTGTTGATCTTATGTTCTGTCAGGTTATTACGGCCATAATCTTTTGATGTAGCAGAAAAAAAAAATGTCAGAAATCTCTTTAAGTAGGGTTTTGGACTTAATACTCGGTCTTCAGTTAATAACTTCCTTATTTCTTTCCACAAGTCAGTTAGATCAAAGGGTATGTCAGTATGATATTTGTTTGAGTCAGTAGCTTCTATTATGTTTTACTTGTTACCCATGTAATAGATTCATATGTTGTTAATGTTTCACCCTTTTTCAATAATCTATTGAATTTGTTACAGTTCATCACTCTGATAGGATCTGCTCGTTATCGACACTGACTAATGTCCTTGCAATCAGGATACCATGAGCCAAAGCTCCTTTACCAGGGGCATCAGTGACAGCCAATCGGAAGACCCCAAATGTCTCCGCCCGATGTCCACAGACTATAACTTCACTTTGTGCTGGGATTTCTGTATCTTCCGTAACTGTGTCACATTTGATATGGAATCAAATGTTCGGCTAAGCAGAGGGATCTCTTTTGTCTTATAGATGAGTAAGCTGTTACTGGGTCTAATTCTGAATCCATGTTTCTTTAGGAAATCAAGACCTAATATGCTTTCATCGAAGATTCCAGCGATGTAAACAGGATGGCGTACAAGACAGCTACCAAATCTGATGTTCAGTTCCATCCTTCCATAGACTTTAGAACGATCTTCAGTGCATGTTTGTAGGGTTATATTAGCCTGTCTAGCATTCCAGTTTGAGTGAGATATTGTTTTCTTAATTATGTTTGTTCTGAATAAAGTTACATTTGTAGCAGTATCTATTATCATACGGCAAGGCATTACATTCATAGTTTCATCAGATATCAACCCGTTGTCTCCACTATGCAGTGCTGAAACGTGGGCGACTTCCCCTGCGGCCAACCAATCAACAGACAACCTTTATCCCGTAAGACTGACTAATTTTTGTTTTCCTGATCCTGCAGTCTATAGTAGAAAGTAGTTGGCACGACTGTTTCCAGTCTTGCCATTATTCCAAAACTGAAGCTCTGTGAATGTCTTTCAGGAGGAATCTTTTATCTCTTTCAAAAGAGATAGTTTGACTTTGGTTAGTTCTTGCATTTCACTATTTTTTTTCACAGTTTCTTCTGCATTCACGAATCTTACTGTGCGATTGTTCCGCTCCGGAGGGTAGAATGGAGCACTAGTATTTCTGGCACGTCCCACAGCTGATTTTAAGGATTCACCTTCCAACATTCTAAGGGATTGTTCAGTCTCAGAGTCGGCAATAGCATCAATAAATTGTAGTTGAGCTAAGTTATCTTGAATATCTGGTGAGCATTTACCATAAGCAAACCTAGCTAGGCGCTCAATATCACTGGCAAGTTGTTGCAAAATTTCACCACTCTTCTGCATACGATGTTTAAACTGAGTCATAAGTAGTAGCATAAAAGAGAATTCTGGGCCAGTAAATGGGTCCAAAGAATTCTGTGAAAATCCACGGGAAAAGTTATGGGGGATGAGGTAAAAAGTATGTTTCTTGTGGTTTTTTGTGAAAATTAGAAAAAAATGGGGGTGTTTTTGGCATGTGAAAAAATAATTTAAGTTTTTTTTGGGAACATGAGGTTTAAACTAATTTATGATTTAGTTTAAATGGATTAGTTTGAAATGAGGTGTGTGTATGTGATAAAAAATGATGTGTTTGTTGAGTTATCGTACACTTATTGGATTATTCGGTTGTAAAAGCCATGTAAATCGGTGTTCCTTGTGGTTTATTCTGAAAATATTTGTGAAAATCGAAAAAAAACGTGTGTTTCATGTGAAAAAAGTAATTTAAGTTTTTTGGGCAGACAAGATTTAAACTAATTTGTTTAACTAATTTTCAGAAAAAATGAGGTACCTGTGACAGAGATAAAAAACGATGTGGTTTGTTGAGTTATCATACACTTCACTGGATTATTCGGCTGTAAAAAACCAGGTAAATCGGAGAATTTGACAAAGTCAGAGAGTTTTGAGAAATTTGTTTGAAACATATGACAAAATCAACAGATAAAATGACGTTTTCGTGGGTTCTGATGAAAAGATAGACTTTAAATATCTGTGAATGTATGAAGAGAGGGTACTAGATGAAAAAAAATTGGAAGTGAAAAGTGATTTATGTGAATTTTTTAAACAATTAGAAAGAATTTGAAGTGAAAAGAGGTTAGAATAATTTTGAGAATGTGTGAAGTTTGTAAAGAGAGAAGAGTTTTATATTATCGTGCTAAACTGAAATCAGTCTCCTCAAAAGAACAACGGGCTCGAGATTTAATTTCATTGAACTAAATCTCTTATTCAGTGAATCTCAGAATTAAAGTGAAGCTGAAGAAATACTGGTTCGGGAACATACATATTTTTTTAAACGTGCAAATAGATGTAGATTTTGCAATGATGGTATTTAAAATAGTTTTTTTATCCAACAACTAGCAGTTTTCCCTCTAGTGGTTGTAAAGTTGCTTTTCGTTCTGATACATTTACGCAATATACGTGATATAATTCAATTGGCAGTCTATTTAATTTAAATCGTATTTCGATGTCAGCAGTCGCTGATAATTCATATAGACGTGATTCGTATTTGCTGACATCGAAGTGGAATATCGGATACAGTTTCATAAAATCTTGGTAACTGACTTGTGTACCCAAATCAATATCCAGTTAAAAAGCTGTTGTAAACTCGCGCATAATCTAAACTGTTGGGTTCAATGTTGCACTTGAATTCTTGTTCGGGAAACTGTTTGCTATTCACTCTGATTTGAATCCTTTCTAGTAACATGTGATCAAATACCATATTGTTTCTGGTTTGATTATTTAATCGGTTAGACTTTTGCAAGCCGACATAAAGATGGACGGGTTTATTTTGACTTGTAGTAACCCGCCAACTGACATGAGAGTCAATTCGAGTATCAGATTTGTACAGTTTGCATGATTCCCAAAAGATTTCATGTGGATTGCAGCTTGCTAACTGAGATTCTAATTTTGCAAGTACCTGTAGTGATGGTTTCACTTTTGGAATAAACCGAGATACGTGAGATATTTCAAATTTATACAACGTAGCCCAATTCTCCGAATAATGCTTTGTCGTCACTTTTTTCTAGTTTTATGGTATGATTTACACCGCGAAACACTTTATCCACGTCTCGGCAGAATCCAAACATCCGATTCACTGATAAGAATAAACTTACATTTTGACTATTTTTTTGTGATTTCATATCTATCCGATAGTCCTCGATTGAATTCAGGATTTTTCTTCAACCCGTGTGCAAAATCCTTTATCTTATTATTGGTGTCCAGTTTATCTTCGCCTCCGTCGTACAAATACTTATTCATTTTCGAACTGTCTGCGGTATCTTTGAACCACATCATACTTCTGGCAGCACTGTGTGCAAAGTCTTCGGTAAAATCAATTAAATTGTGAATCGTGGTCGTCACTCCTGGCAATTCAATATTTTCTATATAATATTGAGCTCTCTTAAAAATGTTGTACCCGTTATTGACCATCGTAACTACATCATTGCCGTCGATTTCAGATCCATCTAATTTCAGTATTTTGTCTCTGACGTGTATATAACTGTTGTGCGGATGTAGGAAAACATCCATATCTTTGGTAAATATTTCGTATTTTTCGCGATTTTTAACATTAACATTTGTTTCTCGATATTCTAAGTACTCATATTTTGCCGTGGAACCGGCCAGGTCTAGCACCTAATGTCCGACCCCGCCTTCTCGTGGTGCAGGCCGTTAGTACCTTTCAAAAGAGATATTCTCTTTTGGAAGGGAACGGAAGGGGAGGGCTGCCAGTTCAGTATCGCCTACTGATCTGGTCATCTATGGCCACTTTTTTCTTTTTTTTTTCAACCCTGCTGAGGAGTGGTCAACTTCACAGGGTCCTGGTGCTGACCATTTATACCTACTAGACTGGACTTGTTTATGGATTTGAGCTAGATTATGGATCCTGGACTTGCTGCACTGGTGGGCCTCTGTTGAGGGAGAGTCTGCCGCTGTGTTTTCTGTTTGCTTCTGGGTTGCCAGCTCTAAGTGAACAGAGGCATGGGATACCTTATATCAGCTGGTGGATAATCCTAATCAGAGGCCATCGCAGGTACCTGAACCTTATTTAGCTAGTTGGGCATCGTCAAGCCTAAACTGGAGTAATGTGTCTCAGGCAGGCCATATGGTTCTTGAAAAAGTCCACTTGAAAAGGTGGTGCCTGAAGTTCCTACCAGCATCGGTGACTTCAGCCTTTAGCGGAGGAGGAACAGGTCTTTGCCCCATGCCTGCGATCAGGGGGCTGTTTGATATTGTTGGCCCTACCAATCTCAATAAACCTAATTTCTTTAAAAAATCCTAGTAATCATTTTCTCTCTGCAGGAACGTGGAACGTGAGGACATTACATAGAGATTATTCTCTTGATGTCCTCATGCAGGAATTCCAGCGCTATAACCTAGATATTCTAGGCTTGCAAGAGACCAGATGGACAAGTAAAGGTGAGATACTTCAAAATAACTTTAAATTTCTCTTTACAGGGAGGGAGGATGGAAAGCATCACCAAGGCGTGGGTCTGCTGCTCAGCAGACATGCTAGTGATGCTCTTCTGCGATATGAGTGCATTAATGAAAGGTTTCTTACAGCAAAATTTCAGACAAGCATTAAAGACTTGAATGTTATCTGCTGTTATGCCCCCACTGAGGATTCTGATGAGGATGAGAAAGATAGGTTTTACAGACAACTTCAGGATATTTTGAATTCTGTCAAGAAAGGAGATATTACCCTTGTTCTTGGTGACTTCAATGCCAAAGTTGGTACCGACTCTGACCTTTGGGGAGGAGTAATAGGCCCTTTTGGTATTGGTAGCTGCAATTGTAATGGGCAACGTCTCCTACAGGTAAGTAAACTAAATGGTTTCAGAATAACTAACACATATTACAAACACCGCGACATACATAAATACACATGGGTTTCACCTGATGGGCTGCATAAGAATATGATTGATTATATATTAATTTACAACAAATGGGCTAGTTCTGTTAGAAATACCAGGGCATATAGGGGAGCTGAAATGGGATCTGACCATTACCTTGTTAAAAATGTCTTGCAACTTAAACTTAAAAAGTGTTGATCTAGGGTTAAAAAATTTACCTTTAATACTGAAGCTCTGAAAGACCCAGTTATAGCTAAAGCTTACCATGATAGGTTACTTAGTCATTATGACAGTCATGGTTTGCTTAATACTGAAGTTGAGGAAGAATGGGGCCATTTTAAACAGGCTTTTTTGGAAACTAACAGTACTCTTTTAGGGAAAAAGGAGCAGAGGAGGCAGAATAATTTAAGTGATAAGGCACTTGAGCTTATTTCAGAAAGAAGGAACTGCAGGAATGTCCTTAATCAGTACCCTACTAGTCCTAATAGAAAGCATTACAAAGAACTTAATAAACGTGTAAAGGATCAGTTAGCTACTGATAAGAATCTTTGGCTTGATGGCCTTGCTGACAAAGCTGAGGAAGCAGTTAGACAGCACAACAGCAAAGAGCTGTACCAGATAGTTAATGTTTTGTGTGGTAGAAAACGAATAGGTATACAGGGATTGAAGGATAAACAAGGCAAGGTTATAGAAGGTGAGGATTCTGTCATGGCTAGGTGGGCTGAGCATTTCAGTGATGTTCTAAACAATGTGGTTAGTTCTACTCCCATTGTTTGCAATGATGATAGATGCATTGTTGGCTTTAATGTTGGCCCTATAACACAATCTGAAGTTAGTTTGGCTATTTCTAAACTTAAACTTCATAAATCCCCAGGGGTGGATGAAATTACTACGGAAATGCTTAGAGCTGGGAATGTTTCAGTTACCATTTGGATGACTGAAATTCTGAATATCTTTTATGATAAAGGCATGGTTCCTAAAGATTTTACCAGAGCTATTATTATCCCTATTTTCAAAAAAGGTGATCGCAGTTCTTGTGATAACTATAGGGGTATCAGCCTACTCTCCGTTCCAGGTAAAGTTCTTTCCATGATTGTGCTTAATAGAATTTAGAATCTGGTTGACAGGCAATTGCGTGATGAGCAATGTGGATTCAGAAGTGGTAGGGGATGTGTGGATCAGATATTTTCACTTAGGCAGATTCTTGAGAAATGTTTAGGGTTTCAGAAACCTTTGGTTGCTAGCTTTGTTGATTTCAAAAAGGCTTTCGACTCTGTTGATCGTCATAATTTGTGGTTGATTGTGAGATCATATGGTATACCAGACAAGTTAGTTAACATAATGAAAGCTCTCTATAATAACACTGAGTCATGTGTGAGGGTTGGTAAGTCTTGTAGCAATTGGTTTAGCATTACTTCTGGTGTTCGACAAGGGTGCATTTTGTCTCTTTTCTCTTTAGTTTGGTTGTTGATTATGTTATGCAAAATTCACTTCAAGGGAAAGCTTTTGGCCTTAAATGGGCTGGAGATACGAAAATTTCTGATTTAGATTATGCTGATGATTTAGCCATTTTGGCAAATGATGTTGATGAGATGAACTCTTTCATTCGAACTGTTGATGAGACTGGTAGTACAGTAGGTTTGGTTATAAACAGAGAGAAAACTAAAGTGATGAAAATTGGTCAGGCAGGTTGTGATTCAGTTAATCTGAATGGTTGCAGTCTTGAGCAGGTGTCACAGTTTAATTACCTTGGGAGCTGCGTAACTGATACTGGTGATGTGCGGCATGAGCTTAACAGACGAATAGGTATTGCTGCCGGGACTTTTAAGAATCTATGGAGATTGTGGAGAAATAGGCGTATACACCTAAAGACTAAAATTAGACTGTATAATAGTTTGGTTCTTTCTAGGGTTAGTTATGGTAGTGAAACTTGGACGCTGTGTAAGCAAGATAACAGGAAACTAGATGCTTTTGATTCTAGATGCTTACGCAGTATCTTGGGTATTAGGTGGTTTAACTTTGTAACTAATGATGAGGTTAGGCAAAGGAGTCTGCAACCTCCTTTAAGCAGCATATTGTGCAGAGAGAGACTCCGCTGGTTTGGCCATGTTGCCCGTATGGATAATTATAGATTGGCGAATAGGGTTATGAACAGTGTGCCTAGAGGCCTCAGAAGGGGGGGGGGGAGACCTAGGATGCGGTAGGCAGACAATGTCAAACAGGATATTGTTAGAATTGGTGTACAGTGGCCGGATGCAGCAGATGTAGCTCAGGAAAGATATACTTGGAGAATTAAACTGTGCTGTCTGGTTGGACCTCCGTAGCCCATGGCTGCTTGAGGATGATGATGATGATGATGATTGTTATATTTATCACTGATGTTGTACCAGGTATACCATATATTGCTACCGATCAGTGCTATCTCGTATTCACCATTGAGTGTGATCGGCGTTTCATAATTAATTTCCAAATCTTCTGGGTTGTATGCCATAATACTAGAGGAAGTGATAGTTATAAGTACCATCTTTATTAATAAGTGTAGTAATATATAGTATTTATATGCTGGTTGTTGCCAACAATTCATTCCTATTATTAGGAGTTTGTTCAAACTGATACAATACATCATATGGACTTACGTTATTATTCCTTCGTTTAATGTAATAGATGCAATAGTAACCGCATTTTACAGAGTAATTTGCTTCAATTTGCGAATAGTTATAGACGAACGGCTTTGAAGGTGTAAGTAAATAGTGTTTTATTTCTTCTGGTGGCGATAAACCGAATGGATCAAAGTATTCAACGTAAGATATCTTTGCATCATTGAAATAAGATGCCCAATGAGTTCCTGAACCATGGGAAACGTCAAAGTTCACTATACCATTTTCGTTCTTGAATATTTTTGTTGGAAAAGAATCGATAGAGTATACACCACGGAATCCTTTTTCGTTTTCCATTATTTTTTCGATATCTAAGTTACTTAATGGCTCTTTTTTTAAAACCCTTGAGCTATTTGTTTTCCTTGAATGTACAAACCTTTTCCCTTTCTTTTATTTTTAGATAAGCCAGCTGCTCTTTGCTTTCCAGGAATGTATAACCCTTTTCCTGGAACATTTTGTGCAAACTTAGTACCAGCATATCCCGCAGCTCCAACTGCAGCTGCTTTTCCCAATGCTATGAGTGCAGGTATTAAGAACGGCAGATAATCCACTTAGCTGTATTTTACTGAAACGAAGTTGAACTGGCGTTGCAGATTTTTTCAGTTTAATGATTTGTCTCTTTGTCAGTTTCAAAGTATTGTTACCTTTCTTCTGTGGATCAATACTTAAAGTTATAGGATTCTTATTTAGAAAAACACTCTCCAATTTTTGTTTTTGTCCAGGCGTTAAACTAGTTAGATAACTGTGATATATTATACTTTATTTTATAAGTATCACGTACTTATATTTTATATATAAAAATTAAGCATGTATTGTGTAAAGTGTAAAACGAAAACTTTAACGGATAACGTTGAATATGTCACATCAAAGAATAAAAGAGTAATGATGAGAGGTAGATGCCGAACGTGTGGAAAAATGAAGTATAAATTTGTGAAACAGAGAGAAAATTTGTAAAAGGTGGAGATATAGTAAGCTGGATTCAAGAAAGGTTTAATCCACCCGAAATGCACATTCCAGGTTACCAGTATTGTGGACCGTTTACGAAACTGGAGAAAAGGTTAATGCGAGGAGATCCTGGTATTAACCGTGTGGACAAAGCCTGCAAAAAGCACGACATTTCTTACAGCAAATCTACAGAAACTAAAAAGAGACACGAAGCCGAACAAGAATTGTTAAATGATTTGGATGAAATTCAGAATCCAACTTTAGGAGAAAGAATTTCAAGAACGATAATCAAACCAATCATTAAAACAAAGAAACGGTTCGGTTTAGGACGCAAGGAATAAGATGCTTTCTTCCGTTTACTATGACGCAATAAAGGGATTTTCCGGTTTAAAAGATCCAATGCTCAAATCTGGATTGACGGAAAAAGAAGTAAAAAGATTTTTCCAACAACAAGATGTGTACATGTAACACAAACCCATTTATAAAAAATTCCAAACCAGACGGGTTTATGTCTCGAATGTAAACGACCAGTGGCAGAGTGCTTTAATCGATATGCAAAAATTTAAATTTTACAATAACCACACGAATTACATTTTAACCGTGATTGACATTCTCAGCAAATTCGGCTGGGCAATACCTATTAAAAAGAAAACGGGTAATGAGATTACCAAAGCATTTGTCGAAATTTTTACACAACGTTAAGCCATCCAAGTTACAAACCGATAAGGGAACTGAGTTTATCAATAAAGAAACTCAAACATTGTTTAACCAACGAGGTGTCCATCGGTTTGCCACAGAAAATGAGACTAAAGTTCAAATTGTGGAACGATTTAATAGGACTCTAAAGACAAAAATGTGGAAATATTTCATTGGCAATAACACTAGAAAATGGATCGATGTTTTACCAAAACTCGTTAAGAATTACAATGCTTCTTATCACAGATCAATAGGAATGACCCCAAAAGAGGCATGCTTGCAGAAAAACAAAGATATTGTGTATTTTAATATGTTTGGTTAAGAATTAAATCTGTTGCAGCACCAAAATTTAAAATTGGCGACAGAATGAGAATCGCAAAGTACAAGACACCGTTTAGAAAAGGTTATCTGCCGAATTTTACAGAAGAGATTTTTGAAATTGCTCAAGTTCTGAATACAGATCCCACAACCTATAAGATCAAGGATCTGAAAGAACCAATCATTGGTAGTGACACTATATAAGTTGAAAGTAAGATGACACTTATAAAGTTGAAACCATTCTGAAAACTAGAGTGAAGAATAATAAAAAAGAGTATTATGTTAAATGGTTTGGTTATGATAATACTGTTACGACAGAAGGAATCTGGCAACCGAAAGCAAAGTATCAGCCAACGAATAAGAACTTTGGGAGAATTTAAGGAAGAACTGTGGAGCGTGTAACGGTCGTCTGTTGTAACGGTCTGGAGTTCGAAAATGGACGGTTAGCTTTTCTGAGACAGTGCGCGTTAAGTATAAAGGTATCTTTATGTGTTGTGTACGCGGGAAGTATAAAAGTGGTATCTTTTATGTGTTGTGTACGCGGGAAGTATAAAAGTGGTATCTTTTATGTGATGTGTACGCGGGAAATATAAAAGTGGTATCTTTTATGTGATGTGTACGCGGATGTTCAAGCGACATGGTAATCAAGTAAAAAGGTAATATTTAGTGGAATAGACAGAGCTAATGCTGTGTGCTCTGCGCAGGAAGATTGATGACTTGTATATGGTTAATAGTTGATTTGTTAATAAGATGCTTCATCCATATTTTCTTTGTAACAATTTAACTTGTATTGAATTTGGTTTTGACATATAGTGTTTTTAATACTCACGCTCAGTGGCTATCCAGTTTTGTAATCCGCAACAATACATTTAATTCCTGGGTCAAAGAGGATGATCTTTTTAAATAAAGCAAATAGAGATTAAAAATTTTGACTTTGAACAACATGAAAAATTCTTGAACAGAAACGTATTAGCACCTCTCTGGCCTTTTAGACTTTTAATCTGTGGTCCATCGGGCTCAGGGAAGACGAACCTTTTGTTGAACTTAATATTTAAACATCTCTACTATAATGAAATATTTTTATATGCCAAAGATTTAACCGAGCCGAAATATCAGTTTATGCAAGAAATATTCGACGATTTGCAAGAAATTTTGGAGTAAACATTTGGCGAAAAAATCTCAATTGTCGAAAAGATATCGTCAAGGTCAACGAACTGGATCTCGACATGCAAAATTTAATTGTTTTCGACGATTTCGTAACGGAAAAAGATCAAAAACTCATCGAAGAATTATTCATCAAAGGAAGGAAAAATAACATATCATTGATTTACCTGACACAGAGTTATTTTTCGACTACAAAAGACATTCGACTGCAGTGTAATTATTTTATATTCTTTAATATGCAGAACAAGAGAGAAATGTTGCAGATACAAATGGATCATGCAACGGAAATCAGGAAAGTGTTTTTATGCAGTTATATGCATATGCAGTTTCAAAACCACACGATTTCTTATTAATCGATAAAAAAATCAAGCACATGCCTCTCAAGTACAGAAACAACTTTGGTAAATAAAGATGAATTACTTGACAAAGTTTGGCGTCATCAGCTCTGAGACTGGTTCCGAAAGAGGACCAGCGGGAATTCCAGGTGTCGGTTTTAAATTGACACACGATGGGGACTACGACATGAGTAATAAATAATTGAGAAATGTAACCAATACCGAAGAGGGATTGGACTCTGTGACAAAACAATATCTGCAACAAGAGTCTATAACATTGAATCACACGTGAAATTATGACGCAAATACTAAAAGAATATCGAATATAGGCAGACCTATAGAAAATGGAGATGCCGCTAACATTCAATACGTTAATAATACTTCTTTAATTTTTCGGAACAATCGCTAAGATGCACGAAATAAACAAATAATCAATGTTACTGAACCGGATGCAGATTCTGGAGTAGTTACAAACCGATATTTGGAAAAAAGAGCACTTTGCAATGACAATGATAATTACAATGCAACCAATAAAGGCATTAAAAATTTGGCAGAACCGATCGATTCATCCAATGCCACTACAAAACACTATGTCGACAACTTGACCACTGTTCAAAATAGTCCAATGAATAAATTGGTGAGAAAAAAAGGGCTTTACGTTCCACGAAGCATAGCATTCGACGGGCAGAGTTTTAATGCAGAAAAAAAAAATCCTTGATATTGACGATCCCGAGTCTGATTCTGCTGCTGTAACTAAGGGATATTTGAAAAAAATCGCATTAACTGTCGAGTATGTCTTTAATGTGAACAATAGGAGAATAGGAAATCTCGGGGAACCGAAGCATAACAGAAATGCGACAACAAAACGTTACGTTGATGGCTTGACAAAGTTAGATCCTAACCCATCTAAATGCTCTATTAAGAAATGAAAATGGACTTTTTGCATCAAGTGGGAGCAGTTTCAATGGCGATGCAAATGGGAAACGAATTACGAATGTTGGCACCCCAATTCTAAAACAATGATTCTGCTACGAAACTATACGTTGATAAAAATACTGTAATTTTCCTTACCAATGGTGATAAAGAAGTGAAAAAAGACATATTGCAGTCCCATCCAATTATACAGATAAATACAGAATTCGACCTACTAACGCCACCTATTTTCAAAGATAATTATCATCTATGCATTTCTAATGGATATATATCGGCAAAGTAATCTGCTGCACAACAAATGTTATGTTCAATAACATCGGTATTGTTTAGAAATTTATTCTTGAGCACACACTACAGTCATGTCTATTTCAACTTCCGGTTATTCAAAATATTCGATGTTTTGTATTATCGGACCATGATTTTTCGATCATGATTTTTAGCTACTGTATATAATAAAGAGGGTATAACTGCTAACTCAAAGATGAGCGCAACTATTCTATGTACCAAATGTGGGGTATTTATTCGCAAATCCAATATGAACCGTCATACGAAAACTGCATGCACTTCTCCCACATTTGAAAAATGTGAATTTTGCAATTCCAGCTTTAACAGAAAAGACAATTACAATCATCATCTGAATCAATATCATATAAATAAAAGCAGTGCTTTTCCGAAAACGTTTCGCACATATAAAATTTATAACTTAAATGTCAGAGATGACAAAAATAGTTTTCTGAAGAAAAATAACAATAAATGGAAACAAATAATTCGCAAGAAACTCAGTCAGCCTCTAAAAGTTAGATTCATATTGCAAATAAATTTTAAAAAGCAAACGGATCCTGAAGGACAGAAAAAAAGTTAGATTCATATTGCAAATAAATTTTAAAAAGCAAACGGATCCTGAAGGACAGAAAGAAATATGTGCACATTTTTCGACATGTAACGAAATAATCAGTTTGCCTACTTATCTCAATCAATTACTGAAAAATGCTTATGAGAAAATTGACAACGACTTTGAAAATTTTACACAAAAGGGAAGTGGATGGGTGTTTGACAAAATACTTTCTATGGAAATTCAAATGTCTCAGTATAATGCAGTTGGAACATCTGCTTTCGTAAATTTACCAGAACATTTGAAATCTACAAAAGGCATAGCGAATGTTAAAAACTACGACAACAAATGTTTCTTGTGGTCAATATTATCAGCTCTACATCCTGCTAAAAACCATCCACAACGTGTGGAAAAATATAAAATGTTTGAAAACGCCTTAGACACATCTTCATTGACTTATCCAGTAACCCTCGATCAAATCCCAAAGTTCGAGGTTTAAAATAATATTTCTAAAAATGTTTTCAATTCTAAGGAAGATGGTTTTCATGCGTTATATATTTCATAGAATCCTGTTAAAGAACCCATACAACTTTACTTTTAAAAGACGGCAGTAATTCTCTCTATTTTGGATTAAAAATATTAGTAGTCTTACAGCATACTTTTCAAGACATTATGGTACATCCTATCCCTGCCCATACCGTCTTCATAATTACACTCGCGACGATTTATTAAAGAATCACGCAGATATTTGCAGATCAAACACTTTACAAACTATCAAGTTTCCCGAAGTGAATAGTACGAAATTCCATACAATTAAAAATGGTTTCAACCACCCATATGTGATTTATGCAGACTTCGAATACTTTTCGAAATGTAGAAGAATTGAGAATAATCCATGTATTTAGTACTAAGTATTTAGTACCGTCAGGATTTGCATATATTATAGTTGGATAGGAAGGTAAACTGATCAAAACCAGAATGTACAGAGGGAAAAATATAACAGAATAATTTTTGAATGAAATGATCGAAGTCGAAAATTTGATCAATGATTTGAAGAAATGTTGATTGGCAATTTTTTGCTGGAGCAAAATATTGTATTATTTGTGGGAAAATTCCAGGAACTGATAAAGTAAGGGACCACGATCACTTAACTGGAATATCACAACAAATGTAATCTTCAATACAAATTCTCACTTGAAATACCAGTGTTGTTTCATAATCTCAAAGGATTTGATGGCCACTTTATAGTAAAAGATTTGTGGAAATTTAAAGATAAGAAGAAAATTTCTTGTATTCCACAAACTACAGAAAAATATATATGAATTAAATATTAATTATGTCGTTCACTATAGGTTAGTTAAACGCTATGTGGAACTGGGATTGAGGGTGAAACAGGTGCATAGAATCTTGGAATTTGATCAAAAACCATGGCTGAAACCTTACATAGATTTTAATACAACTAAACGAATTAATGCCATAAATAATCTTCAAAAAGACTATTTCAAACTGATGAACAATGCTATATATGGCAAATGTTTAGAAAATAAGAAAGAGAATAAAATGCCACATTGTGAATACTGAAGAAAAGCTTAAAAATTTAATTGCAAATCCTAGGTACGTTTCTTGTGTTAAACTTGCAGAAAACTTCGTAATTCTCCATATGAAAAAGAAAAATATTATATTAGATAAACCATATTACATTGGTGTAACGATTTTGGAGTTGAGTAAATTGCACATGTATAATTCCTTCTACAATTTTCTGAAACCAAAATTTAATGCTGAATTGTTATTTACCGATACTGATTCCTTCTGTGTTGATATCCAGACAGATGACATATATGAGATTTTTAACTCAGACTACTTTGATTTCTCAAATTACCCCACAAACCAGGCATTATACAATGAATCAAATAAAATGGTTCCAGGAAAATTTAAAGACGAATTAAAAGGTCTTCTAATCAAGGAGGTTGTTGCGTTACGTCCAAAATTGCATTCTATAGATTCTCCAATTCCTAAAAATGCGGCCAATGGAGTTACAAATGAATTTAGTCCCGAAGATAATCGGGAATGTCTATTTGATGGAAAAATCGTATATACGCAACAAACAGAATTTCGATCGGAACAACATGATATGCATGTATACCAAATTAAAAAAGAATTGCTTTATCCCAAGAATACACAAAACGACATACCAATGGAATTCAAACTTACGCTTTTGGAAATTATAGAATCTCATATGTGTATGGTAAAGCAGGCAATACCATTTACAAAACTTTGAACTGAAAACAAATGCAAAAAAAAATTAAGTACTAATGAAATATTTTGGAAACTGTACCAATTTGTAATTCTTTAGAAATGCTAATAATCAATGTTTATTATCTCTCTTAGTTAGAAAAGGGGACATAAGGATTCAAATTTAAGTGGACTCGACTTAATTTCTGTGAAATCCTATGGTCTGAAACCCTTTGTAATAAAATTAAGGTAATAAACTGTTTAGAACAACTTTGTACAAGCGACAAAGGATTAAATATCATAGCAGTTTATCTAGCTAAAGTCAAATATCGTATTTTTTTATTCGGTCAACACTAATTATTTTTGTCAGATTAGAGAACTTGAAAAATCATAACTATCAATGTTAAAACCAAGCTTCTAGCTCGATTAGAACAAAGGTTATTACAACACAAAATCTAAAAGAATCGAACCTGTAAAACTTAAAATAATGGGTCGAGACCGCTTCGAATACATTTAGCGTATAGTATTTGCCAAATGGAACACAATGATATTAGTTTGAGTTCTGTAGCTCTATTAGAAGCAGAGTTATGAAGCCGCAAATTTAAGAGGGGTTTGACCCACTTTTTCGGTTCAGACCGATTATTCTTTCGTCAGATTATAGAACTAGGTAAACCCCAACTTTTAAAATTGAAACCAAGATCCTAGCACAATTAGAATGGACGTTATAATTCCACAAATTCTTAAAGTGTCGAACCCAGAAAACAAAAACTAAGAGGTCGAGACTGCTTCCAATACATCAAACGTATAGTGCTTCCCGAATGTAATCTGAACACATTAGTTTCAGATGTGTGGCACAAATAGAAGCAGAGTTATAAGGATGCAAAATTAAGAGGGTTCGACCCAGTTTCTACGCTAGGAAACGGGTCCGACACCGTTTCCAGTTGAATTAGCGAAATGAGTTCCAGTACTCGAACGTGATGTTGATGTAAAAACCGAAAACATTTCGAAATCTTAATGAGAATCAGCAATGTGTAGTATGCAAAAGGTTTTGAACCCAGAAGCCCTTAAGTAACTAGGTCAAGACCAATACCCATATGTTCAAAGTGTAATACACCTGAATGAAATACAATAATATTAGTTTCAAATCTGTAGCTTGATTACGAGACAAATTATGAGATCATAAATTTAAGAGGGTTCGACCCACTTTCTCGGCTAGGTAAGGGGTCCGAACCCGATTCTGGTCAGTTCAGAAAATAGTGTCTGCTTAGCATTATTGAACAACGCCAGAATGAGCTCTGTAGCATAATCGGATCAAACGTTATTTAAACTTTTGTAAATTGCAATGACTTAACTCTCCCTCCCACTCGCCTCCACCCTCCTCACCTCTCCCACTCCTCCTCGCCTCCCTCCTCCCCCACCTCTCCCATAGAATCAATGTTATTTAAAATGCTGATCAATATTACAAAGTAATTTAATCGCACTGGTTTAATTTTTTTGCAGGTAGATATGCAAAACACTGCTACAAAAACTTATTATTTTAGATTTGAGTTAAAGTTCATAATACTATTTTATTTTTAATTTTGTTTCTTTACCCACCACTAGAATATGAGTTGCTGCCGAGTATAGTATATAAGACAATTAGCTTTAAATGATAGTATTCCTTCCCTTGATATTGAATGAGACTGCTCATCTATGTAAAGCCTTTTAGGCTCAGTACATGAAACCTCTTTGGGGGGGGGGAGATCTGGGAGGAGTGTTAGTTGGTCCGTGGCCAGCTAGCAACATGGTCTCTGCAGTTGATTGCAGTAACCATGGGATCGCTCGGCCCGTTGGGGGGGGGGGGGTCTAGCAGCGGTCATAATCACGGACTCCGGGTCCAGTTGTGTCTTGTATACAGCTGGAACTGGAGGAATTTTTTTGCACTCGATCTAGGCACAGAGAGAGGAAGAGGGGAGGAGGGGACAGAGAGAGAGGAATAGGGAGAGGAGGGGACAGAGAGAGAGGAAGAGAGGGCAGAGGGGAGGAGGGGACAGAGAGAGGAAGAGAGAGCAGAGGGGAGGAGGGGACAGAGAGAGAGGAAGAGGGGGAGGAGGGGACAGAGAGAGAGGAAGAGAGAGCAAAAGGGAGGAGGGGACAGAGAGAGGTAGAGAGAGCAGAGGGGAGGAGGGGACAGAGAGAGAGGAAGAAAGGGAGGGGACAGAGAGGAGGACTGCCCATCGAACCGAACAACTTCCTGAACCATAAGAGATTTAGTTCAAGCTCATTGTTCTTTTGAGGAGACTGACTTCTCTCTTTACAAATTTCACACATTCTCAAAATTATTCTAACCTACACCACTTTTCACTTCAAATTCTTTCTAATTGTTTAAAAAGTTAACCTAAATCACTTTTCACTTCAAATTCTTTCTAATTTTTTAAAAAGTTAACCTAAATCACTTTTCACTTCCGAAAAGTTTTTTTTTTTTTTTCATTTAGTACCCTCTCTTCATATATTCACAGATATTCAATGTCTATCTTTTCATCATACCCCCCGAAAAAGTTATTTTACCTGTTGATTTTGTCATATGTTTCAAACAAATTTCTCAAAACTCTCTGACTTTGTCAAATTCTCCGCTTTACCTAGCTTTTTACAACCAAATAATACAGTGAAGTGTATGATAACTCAACAAACCACTTCATTTTTTATCTCTTTCACAGACACCTCATTTTTTCTGAAAATTAGTTAAACAAATTAGTTTAAATCTTATCTGCCCAAAAAACTTAAATTACTTTTTTCACATGAAATACACGTTTCTTTTTCGATTTTCACATATATTTTCAGAAAAAACCACAAGGAACACCGATTTACATGGCTTTTACAACCGAATAATCCAATAAGTGTACGATAACTCAACAAACACATCATTTTTTATCACATACACACACCTCATTTCAAACTAATCCATTTAAACTAAATCATAAATTAGTTTAAGCCTCATGTTCCCAAAAAAATTAATTAGTTTTTTCACATGCTAAAAAACACTCCCATTTTTTCTAATTTTCACACATATTTTCCCAAAAAACCACAAGAAACATAATTTTTACCTCATCCCCATAACTTTTCCCATGGATTTTCACATAATTCTTTGGACCCATTTACTGGCCCAGAGCTCTTATTTATGCTACTACTGTCATATAGTATTGTTTTAAATAACTATCACCGAATCTGAGATACCAAACTTTGATAATCAAGTCGTTTCTCTTCTGAAACAGATTGTAAAACTTCCGTTAGCAGAATTTCTTAAGGAAGCTGCAAGGAAACTGGTCATCTGAAATTCATTCCACACATTAGCTCTAGCGCTGACTTCAAATTGTGTTCTAAATATTGTCCAAGATGATTTTCTAGCGATATGTGCAAAACATTATTGTCACTAAAATTACCATTATCAGAAGAAGAGGGTAACATTTCATTTCTAAAAATCTGAAACTGGCATTAACAATCAGTGTTAAAAGTATCAAGTTTGGTGTTAAAATCACAAGCAATTTCATTTACACTTTACACCATCAATATAATTTTTACACTATCAATTTCGACCTTTAAACTATCATACTGCCTGTTGAGTTCGGTCTTAATGTCTTTATACTGGTCAGTTATTTCACGTCTTTGAGCTGCCATTTCAGCTTTCAAACATCGTTTTGAGAGGCTATTTCAGCTCTCATGTCATTATTTTGACTGGCTATTTTAGTTCTCTAGTTATCATTTTAAGAGGTCATTTCAGCTCTCATATTACCAGTTTTACTCTTTATGTCAGTTATCAGCTTTACTAACTCATCCATATTTCGAGTGAAAGGCGTTCAATAAATAATCCCAATCCTGACATCAAGTGTTATGAATTCAACAGATGGAAATTGAGCGTGAGATCAAAAGTAACATTTAGTAACAATAACTCTAAAATAATGTAATATATTACAAAAGTATGAATGAAAACATTTATAGAAACTAAAATCAACCAACACAAATCTTCATCAGTATAAAAATAAATCTTCAGAAGAAAATAGCACCTCATCACTCACTATTTGTACAAAGAGTTGTTTCCTCTATAATCTTTTTACAACACTCGACACACTTATTGGGCACAATCATATTTGTGAACAAATCTGCAATCTATTAAGGATAACCTTACTAATTCCTAAGCAAACTAAATAACTATACACCAAATGACTTCCTTTAGAGGTTTTAGTCATCAAGTACTCCAAAACTGCGGCGAAGTATACTGGTTTCTTAGAACAAATTCTTTTTCAGACGTTGATCACCACGCAAAAGGCGATGAATTCTTCTTTTTCTTACTCGTTCACTAACAAGATTCACACTAATAAACTTATTTAACCTCTCACGCACGCACGAATAAAAATATTTCTTGTTTATAATCTAGTGCATAGACTAAGACAAACTACGTTTTCCTTTACACAAATTCTTCGTATTTTGAACTATCTTATTTTTTATTTCTAAGTTCGTTCGAAGTGGTTAGTAACATAATTCTCACGCTGAAATAAACGCGAGCATCAAAATGATAGATCACATCATGATATCGTTATTACTCGTTCATCTGTCGTAGCATTATTTTTTTATCACCTCAATAGATGATTTTACATAAAGTAGTTCAATTTTCACTATTTTTCAGTTTAGAAGGATAAAAGCACTCCGTTTGGAATATAGCTCTAAGGATCCTATTTAGAGCTTGACTCCAATACTTGTTTAATCCGCCCTGATTCGACATGTATTTGTACAGTTCGAAACACTGGAAAACTGTTATAAACTTCAACATTCTATTAATCGTATACAGGACTGGTTTAAGGAGAGTGCTGCGGGGGAGGGAGGGTGACAAGAGTGACTATATTGCAAGAAACTGAGCGACATGTTTACTACTATACCTACCATTTTTTTAAAGTAATAAATATTTGAAATTGAACTAGTTAAAAAAGTTTAATTGGTAATACCAATATTATGCTCAAAGAAAGGTGTGCGACATCGGTGCTTTTGTTTATTTAATAAGCTATTTATGTTTCATTAATGATAGCATTGTGGGGGGGGGGGGGGCTCAAATGCTGTCAAGTTTGACCCCTGAAATGTTCTTTGCTGCCTTACGGGTGATTCAACCTGATTGATCAGTCCTAAAGTCGGCCATGTTATTGCAAAATAATGTTATCTACAAACGCCATGCACTGGCTAATGCGTTGGAAATGAACATGTTTACCCAATATTAATTATATTCTGGTTTTTGTTCGAAATAGAAGCTTTTTTTTTGCTTACTTTAACCTCTATGATAATTCAGCAATATTTTGCAATCAATAAGGGAAGTTATTTTGAACTCATTTTTTGCCTACCTGAACATTATAATGAATTCCTTGTTTCCACTAGAATCTATTCGACAACCTGAGTGTTTGAAATCTTGCACTATATTGTTGCAAATTTTTAAATGGATGACACTGAGCGTGAGTATAATAAGTATATTTACAATGCAAATTACAATACACTGCAAATTATTACAAAAATATGGATGAAATAACTTTTAAACAAATGTGCTATCGTACATAAATTAATTACTCTTTTTCTACAGAGCATACAAGACCAGCTCTGTCTGTTCTGCTAAACTACTACCTCTTCGTTTTGTTTGTCATATATCTCGAATATCTTCACTTCAGGCGTAAACAATCCTTCGTCTTTGGTTAGATCACTAGATTTATCACACTAGCAAAACAAAACAATCATTCGCGCACACACAACATAAAGATATTTCTTGTTTTTGCTTATCATGCACTAACTCAGACTAACTAGACCTCCCTTTTGATCTGCACAATTTTTAACATTGTAAATCTATCATTCTCTTTTTCAGGTCGTTTCTACATTCAAATTCGTTTATTTATATAAATTTCACGCAGAAGTATATGCGAGCGTTTATGTCACGTTTTTCATGAAGTCACTGTAGCGCGTTCATCAGTCGTAACAATATGTTGCAGTTGTGATATTGTACTTTGAACAAAATGCCTTGCTTATCGGCTATAAATTGCCACAATAATGCCGAGAAGAGATTTTGTGTGAGATAAACATTAAATTTAAAACCTATTGATGCAAGTCGCCTTTTGGAGGTAGTTTAAAAATATTTCCAATTATTTTGAAATTTTAAACAGTTGATTTAGGAATTAAAGCTTTCCATTAATGTAGGTTATCAATCAGTGCAGAAAATTTAATTCAGATAAAAACAAATGAATATCAAAATATTTCAATTAAACGTGGTTATAAAAATAATAATTTATTTAAATGCTGGAATGATACAGATTCTAATTGAGATCGGCAATACTCCAAAACTTTCCAAAATGCAAAGATTGAGTTTAGCATCGGAACTACTGAGTTTCTGGTTGTATAAAAATTTTGGACTGTGTGTTTGACTCTTTAGTTATATAGTTTCAAATTTAATACAACTTTCTATTAACCGTGAAGTAAAACGCTGTACTTGTCTGTGTGTTCTATGTAGAAAAATGCATTTTACTTATGATGTTCTATGTATGAAAAATGCATAATGCTTATGATTGGAAGAGTTGGTCAAAGAAGAGTTATTAAACTGAGTATGTTTGTGGAATGCAGAAGTATGAAATTCTGACATGTAAATATTGTGAAGGTTTCTATTTCATTGAGTTATTACTGCTTCCATTTGGCGTGTGGTTATGAGAAAGGGTTAAGTTGCATTCAATGCAGCACAAACGCCTTCAAACAAATTTCGATATTCGCACAAAATTCAACATGCCTTTTGAATCCCCCCCCCCCCGATAGGAGACCACCTTGTCGTGGTGGGGGGCTTAGGGCCCAGCAACCGGTTGAAGGCTTTGCTGACCGAATTGGGTCCTCGGTTGGACAGAGCCAAGACCAACCGAGGTCGAAGACATCACTGACCGATTTAGTGATCCGGTTGGACGGTGTCAAGACCTCAACATCAGCGCTCCGTGGAGCAGTTGAAGGGTACGGCTGAACGGATTTGGTCCCCTAGTAGGCACGAGCCCTTTCAAAGTCTGGGCCCCACTAAGAGTCTCCACCCCGGGAGCCGAGCGAACTTGGATCTACATATCCTTGTTCATTGCTAACCGGGGAACAGATTAAATTTCAGGTTTCTGCCGGTGGTTAGCGTTCCTTCTATAGGACTGCTGCCATAACAGGTTGAGGATGAGATGCATCTATATGGTGTAATCTTGTCCCCGACTCTAGATAGTCACGGCTTTTCGTTAACTTCGTAGTGTCGTGAGACGGAACCGGGGATTGCCATGGTTGCTGAACATCTGGCAACAAATAGTACAATGCCTTTTGGATGGCAAACATTTGCCACCCAAAAGCAAAATCGCTTTTGCCGTCGTCCACCCCTCAAAAATTATTTTGGGATCGTAAATGCGATTATTTTTTTAATTACAACTGATTTCATTTTTGCCGCATCTACGTTTCTTAACATTTTTATGAACTCAAATGATAATACTATATTTTGACGCTGGGTAAATTTTTCTTTCTCAGTGTATGAAATGTGACTGGGTTGGCTCAGTTGGTAGCGCGCCAGGCTCGTAATCTACAGTTTCCAGGTTCGAGTCCCGCTGGACCAGCGTTAAGATTTATCTCCGTAAAACACCCCGTCCTGTCTCGGTTAATAAGGAACACTGATGGGGTTGAAAATGCCACCGTCCGTCGGATGGAAAGTTAAACTGTATCTCCATGTGGGGAACAGCTATACTCTGTGCACGTTAAGGAACACGCTGGACGGCCTTGAAGGGAGGCTGCCATATGTCACCCAACAGCTATCCATTTTGATAAAATGAAGGTTTCGCGTTCTATGCATATACTTAGTCATGGCTTTAGCTCTGCAATTAAATTTTTCGCTGAGAGTAATGGCGATGATTAACGATTGATAATAGCTTGGTTTATTGAACTAGTTAATAAATAGTTTAATATGATGACCTCGAGAAACTCAGTGATGGCAATCCGCATATTTGATGCAGAAAAACACTCTGAAACAAATACATTTTTGGAAGATGTTTTTGAAGTATTTAATAATTGAAAAATTTATAATGAAAAGAGAAAACTTTTATGGAAGTCTATTCAAACGGCAGTAGTGAGGTCAACAACTTGAGTACCAAAGCTACAAGACAAGTTTCTTAAGAAAAGTAACATAAAATATTTGTTAATTTCCCGTTTTACTCAAGGCTGTCTAGAAAATTTATTTTCAATAATTCTGTCCGAATAAGTTATTTTAACAGCATTTCAGTTCAAAAAAGAACTTAAAACTGATATACATTGCTCAGTATTCGAAAAAAAAACTGCTACCTATGATGTTGATCATGGAGAATTTCTTTCTGTTTTTCTTGTTGTTGCAAAAGAATTAAAGCATTCAAATGGGCCAACATTGGTTTTTCAACAATGTTTTGATCCGCAAATTCAGAGCAAATTTGTATCTCAATATAGAACAAAATGTTTTGTATCAGATTATTGACTGTTTGATCAGTAGTAGTCAAATATCTAAAACTTGCAACGAATGCATCAATTCTTTGGGTTCCGAAATAAAAGAAATGATTTTTCATATAATTAATTAACTGCTGTAAAAGAATATAAATTAAATTCTGTTTTATGCAAATGATACGACATTGAACTTTTTTTTTCTAAATTTGGAAATCATTTTTCGCTCAATCAAAATCATTTTTCTTCAGGAAAATTTAGATATCAAAAAATTATTGTTTCATGCAATAAAATTCAGATGATTGTGTTCGTAAAACCTCTTTTCCTAATTGTCACATATTCAAAATGCACAAAAAAGCGGGAAAAATGGTCAAGGAAGCAAAAGTGTAATGATGAGAGCACTTGCTTCACAAATTAAATGTATAAATGTAGAGCACACAACTTTTAAGTTTTTACATTCTAACAGTTATTGTGTATTGCGTAATATTAGGTGACACTGAAACGTTAATATTTTTTTTAAGTTTTCATAGATTGGCAACATGAAACTGAATTTGCACATTTTATTTTAAATTTATATGATAGTGAGTTACTTGAAATAACGTGAAATGTTATCATTGGCTAAATTCCGAATCTGAACATCAGCATAAAGTTTCAAAATATCCAAAGCAAAATAATTTTAAAATATTTATTTCTAAATAAATCACTTTACTAACAATTTAAAATCTACTTTGCGACTGCTCTAAGGGTTAAAAGTTTATTTTTAAGAAAAACGTTAGGATGTTACTTTAAAACTCAAAACACAAGCTAGCACAATCTAATCATACTCAGTGCATCCGGCAGCCGTCTCTTCTTTGGCAATAACTTGGGACCGTCCGTGTGGTCACTCTCATCTAATACAGGTTCTCTGAAAACAACGGATCGCCAGCGACATAGCAGACGGAAATGTAACTAGCGCTGAAATCGCTTCACGTCTTGAAATCGGTAGGCGTTCCCATTACGTAGCACTGATTCAACACTCTCTTATGTCCTCGGGATTTCCTTTGTGATACTCTGTATAGACCTTGTAACCTTATGTTCTCACCCATCTACGTAGTAACTTTCCGCTTCGTGTAATACCGGAGATCCAGAAGAAATTCATTCTGATTCTATGATGCAACTCTTCTACAAAATGGTTTGGGTTGCTCTTGTTGCTTTACATATGGTAGTAATGAACTATTCATTTAATTAATATTTTATAAGTAGAATTTATTTTCCTGAACTACTTGTTTGTTGCTATTTTTTTTTAATTTGTCTTACGTATTTCATTAAAAATTTTCCTGCTAAGTATTAAAGATCAAATTTTGTATTATAAACGTTGAACATTCATAAGCTTGCATGATTTATATTAATCACACCAGATTTGTTAACTCTCATGTGAAAAGTATTATTTTTGCCTCATGGTTAAGAAACCTTTTTTCTGCTTGATAGATATAAAACCCATATTTAATCGCAGCGGCGTTATTTGTTTGCATCTGAAAATCGTTTTATTTTTTGACTAGCAAAAGGAAATTGTTATACTGTACCTCGCACATTTTGTATCAGGATTTTGGGTCCTCGTCTTTTCTATTCCAGACCTTTACATTATTGGGGAAAGAAGAAAATATGAAAACCGTGCACATGAATTTAATTAAATTTCAAAACAAAAGTTTTTAATGTTCTTAAACTTTTTTGTGTGTTTCAGAGAAATGAAGAATGATTCAAAAACGAAGAGAACCAGAGAGTCGAATCGCCTCTCGAGAACAAAAAATATTCATTTTCAAACGAGAACATATTTTTTTTTTAATTTTCCATCCTCAATATCTTTGACCAGTGGGAGTTCTGAATGGGGATATTTCATTAGTATCTATCTAATCTAAAAAATGAATATTTTATTTATCTCTTTGTGTCTTTTCTCTTTCGTTCGAGTTGTTTTCTGGATGTTCGTGTTGTTTTCTGATGAGGCCCTGCCATCCTCTCAGATCTTCTACTGTGGCATACCTGTCAGACCTCTGTGGCAAGCAGCTGCTTGAGGGGGTATTTATTTATTTTTTTTATTTTTATATATTTATGTCTTTTTTTTTTTCATCTTTATTTGCCGCCTCGGTGATACAGTGATATCACGTAATTTCGCAGTCGCACTCCAACTGCCGCGGTCTTGGTTTGAATCCCGGGCTGGCATAGTTGTTTGTGTGCTGCTAGCTAAGGTCAGTAGTGAGTGCTTTCTTAGTAGTCAGTAGTGAGTGCCAGGTGGTGGTCAGTAGTGAGTGCTTTCTTAGCGGTGGTGGTCAGTAGTGAGTGCTTTCTTAGCGGGGCATGTCTTTATATGGGGAAGCCTGTACAAATTAAAGCTAGTTTCTAGACCCTACTCGCCCTATAAGTTTCAAATAAAAACACAAGAAAGGAAAAAAAAAAAGTTAAGTGTCTACAATTCCTATGTGGGCAAGAGATGGGATTCAGATATGTCAATGTAAAACACTTAGTCATCAAACTCTCCCACCTAAACATAAAAAATTCTCATACAGGTTATTTAACATACCAGTTGAAAGAATTATCATTCTAAACCTACAGCACCTTTAATGTTAAAAATTAAATTTGGAAAATGTGCATAGTAATATTTTTTCTCACCTATCCAGACTAAAAATAATTATTTATTTCGTAGAAGAAAAGCTTTTAATGCCTACAGATGGAGAAAAGGACTAAGGAATGAAAACAATTGCTTATTTTTTTTTAAAATAAAGCTGACATGTTCAAATTATATAATAAAGTAATGTAGCATAATTTTAAGAGTCCTTATATTTATTTCCTGTCTATGGTTTTCCCCACAATTTTAGTGGTTTTTAACAAATTTCTTGAATATTACTGGTATTATACAGAAGTTTAATATTTTTTCACTTCCACTACCGGTTACTAGCATTCTGAAAGGAATGTGCATGACCCCCTTCTTCCGCTAGATGCGGCCCCTGTATATATTTTATATATGTTTATGGATAGAATGTATCGATTTTCCTATAATTTTTTTATCATCATCAGCAATCTTTTCCATACTGCATTGAATATCACCATTCGATTAGTTTCACAGAAAAAATAAAGATACGGAAACGAAAAAAAAAAAAACATTCAGCTTCAACTTCAATTCCTTACGAAGACTCATTTCAGTTTCCTCGGAGTTGGTGAATGACGTTGCTTTTCGACATCACAGGCGGTGAGCACGAATAGGACAGAGGAAGAAGCTATTCAGACCCATCTCTAAGGGCATGGTCTTGTTTATTCGAGGTGACGAAGCAACTGGATTGTGGTGAGAGATTTTTGAAGTGACGAAGCGAATAACCCCGATATGAAATATATATGCTGGAGTGGGTCTTATTTTTATTGCAATTTTGTGAAAGAACGATGCAGCCGTTCTTGCGTCGCATGTGGATTTTTTTTTTCTTCTTCTCTGTGTTTGTTCATAGAAGGGAATCATTTGGTCTTTACTTTGGATTTCTGGTAACGCAAAGGGGTATATAGATCAAAACTCACTATAGTATTGCATAACGGAGTTATACCAAGATAGGTAAAATATTTACGGATAAAAGGAAAGTCAAGCAAAGTATGCATGAGAGTAACATAATTAATATAGGAGATAATTGTTTTGGGAAATTTTGGTAATCAATTTGCTGACTTGTGAATAGGTGTTACATTCAAACGGTGTTACATTCTAAGGAATAATATAAACTATCAATCAAATAAAAAAAAGAAACTGAAATAACTATAAACGCTTTAAATAACTGCATGAATCATTTAGGTGTCAGAGTTCAACTGTAGGGATGAAGGCGCATTCTTAAGAAAACTGTTTTTGTTACTTAATAAGTAGCAAATCCTACTTTGAAGTATAAGAATATTTTTAAAGACTTTGGATACCACATATACATGTTTTAGGAATGCGAGTCTAGTTGTTAGGAACTGCTGTTCTTTAACCAATGTTTAAAGCGTTTATAGACATAAATTGCATTAATAAATAAACAATAAATAAAGTATCAGTTGGCAGCATATTAACAATGACTATATGGAATTTTCTTCTCAGTGCTCCTACTTGTTCTAAGATAATGCTATGAGTTTCTATATCCTCCAGTAATCCTTATGGAATTCTGAACTTCTGCTACCACTTAAAGCAGTGGTTCTGAACCATTGTGCATCACATTCATGTGAAAAAAAAATTAAAAAAAATATCCTCAGAAAATAAAAGTGTCGTTAAACATAAATTAAATGAACAAGAATGAGATAAATATGCAAGACAAGAATCAGAAGATCATTTGTATTATTATTTTTGGAATTGAGCATTATTATTTCAGTTACATACTTGAATTTTACAAATATTAATTAACGCGTTCTCAACTCGCTTGACACACTGGAATTCCACGAATGAGGATGAATGACAGAATGAGGATGGTACAGTGCTATCAACAGCAGTGCTATTTAAGTTATTTAACTGGATTAATTTTGATGAGTAACGAGGAAGTGAACATAGCATTCGGTGTGCCGCGCGATGTGAACTTCACAAGCGTGTTTTTGCTGTAGAAACTCTGATCATTGAAACAATGATTGTATCACGAAATAATTTAAATTAGTGTTCAGCATAAATAACGTATTTTAAGATTTATTTATAATCATTAAACATTGTTTAAATTACTATTATGCATAAAAATAAAACTAAACTCTCTGAAAAGTTATATCAATATCTAAATTCCTTGAATATGTGCGCAGATAAAAGACGTGACAGCGAAAGAAAAAAGTCTAGAAAGTATTTTTTCATAAACAATGAATAAAATATTATTAACAGTTACACATTAATATTGCATAATGTGACATTAATATCGTGTCACAAAACCTGCACATTAGTAATTATTATAACATAAATTACTAGAAAACTCTAACGCTGATTAACTCTATGAATAACGCCATCCTTCATTAAATTCTGAAGGAAAAGAATTACAGCTTCTCGATAACAAAACAACTTCTCAAAAATTATATTTTTTCACTGTTGCTGTACTTCTATTAAGGGTGAATATATTTTTCATCTTTTCATTCATTTATTGGTTAGCATTTCCGCCTGGACCAATGCAAAATACAGCTTATATAAGCTGATATCTTATTTTTGTCAGAGTTATTCGTAGATACATTTACAATTATAGAGAACGTTTCAACCTAAATTAAAGTAATACTCCAGACGTCAATTTTTCTAGTGTCCGTAATGTTTAATTTTGATTCTGCTGCTTAAAAATTAATTTGCTTGTTGATTTTTATACCATCGCGGTGACCTAGGCTGTTAGTTCATGAGGAACTAACCTTCACTTACTATTAGAGGGCTTTTCATATAGTTTTTCCTACCACCGACATTAATTAAAGTTGCTCTCATCATCCTACCAATTTTAATTTCTGTCCAAATTTACATTGAAATGAGGACTCTAAGTTATGTATACTTTTCAGGTCATCATATAAGAATTCAAGAAATATAACTCGGGGATTCTGGGTGTGTATAGAGACCAAACAAATATGTAAAGAAAAAATATCGAAAAAATTAAATACTTTTTTTATACAGTGATGATGATAAGCAAGTTGAAAATTTATCGCTTAGATGCAATATTAGTGATGCTCCTTTAGGTTAGTTTGCATCAATAAAATATCAGAACCACGGATTATGATCAACATAATCTGTGGTTCTATTATTTATTGAATGCATGAAAAAATGGCATTATAGGAGAGTTATTTATTTAGGAACGGCTCTATTTAAGAATGACTCTAAAAAACTACCATACTAAAAGAGTTATCACAAATGAATTTAAGCATGGATTAAACACTTGAAAATTCTCTGATTCTATGCGCCACTGAGAGCAAGAAGAGTAGATCTGAAAAGCAACTTAAAGATATCTTGAATCATTCAAGAAAGGGGATATTGCTCCTATAATGGGTGATTTTTGTTTCAAGATGCTACCGAATCTAAAATTTTATCTCGAGTGATAGGTCATTTTGGTGTTGATAGCTGGAATGACGTTAGATAACTTTTTTAAAGACAAGCAAACGCAATTATTTCAGGATAGCTAAAACGTTCTTAAAACAACAGTAACTACTTACAAGCATACAGTATGCACAGATAGGATTATATATGTAAAAAAGCATGTAGGAATATTATTAGTGTGTTAATTAAATTAATTTACTATGAATAAATAATATTAAATTGGATTGTTCTCTTAGTAATATCAAGTCATATAACTATGTGTATGTTGTTGCTGTAGGGTACTTTTCACAAGCGTGTTAGGTATGTTTTACAGTAGGTTGTAAGACATTAAATCTGATAATCGAAACCTGTATTACCTCGCCCATATGACACCAGGTCATAAAGGTGCGTAAAATTTTGATCATTGACTTACCAAATGTCTCTCAGCTGGGACTTTAGGAATACTTACAACGAATAAACAACTTCATTTAAAAATGACTCTGAAATATGCAGAGATATGCAGTCTGCAGTGATGGGTTGCTTAGTCATTGTGACAAATTTATTTTGCTTGTAACTGAAATAGAGGAATAACGTTATCTAATAAAAGGATTATTAATAGATGTTTAAAGAAGTAGTTAAAAGCTGATAAAAATATTTGTGTGGCTGACAAAGAAGAGAAAATGGTTAGACCAATAATATAAGTTTTATATTATTGGTCTAGTTAAATAAACGTGAAAACTTTAAATGCATACCTTTATTGTACAAGGATTGAGATATGAAGATGGCAATGCTACTTACGATCAATTGTTCCACCTTAATCTTATCAGGAGGAGCTGAGAGTTCAAGTATGATCTAAATAAGTTGTTAGTTCTGATCTTATTCTTTGAAATCAAGATATTTAATTCCTTACTAGCTTTATTGTTTGCCCTATAACGCAATCTAAATTTAGTTTGTCATTCTTTCAATTAAACATAACAAGATATCAGATATAAATAAAATTACTTCTGAATTCATGAGAGCTGGAATATTTTCTATGATAATGGTGTGATCCTAGGGAATTTACTAGACATATAACCATTGTTCGTTTATATAAATGGGTACATAGTTGTTCCAATTATTTAAAAAAAAACAGTCTCTTTCTGTTCATGGTAAAGTTTACGGCGTATTATATTGTCAAACAAAATTGATTTGATGGACAATAAAGAATAGAAATTCAAAATTGTTGGAAATGCTTAGAGCAGTGGTTCTCAACCTTTTATGCTTCACGTACCCCCTGGTAATGTGTATGTAACTGGTATATATGTGTAATATATAAGATGTATAGATAGAAAAAACTATAGTTATAGAATAACAATGGTTATTTTAACTTTGTTATTAGATCTAGTGACTTTTGAGCTCTCACGGCGTACCCCAAAAAATTTACCTCGTACCCCACGTTGAGAACCCCTAGCTTAGAGGAAACTCTTCATTGAAGGAATCGTTCATAAATATTTAGTGCTTAAAAACCTGTTGTTAACAGCATTGTAGATGTAAAAAAAAATAGAATATTTTGATCATCGTAATCCGTGGTTCTGATATTTTGTGGAATGCATGAAAAATTGGCATATTGATAGTCTTTAATAACACTAAATTTTGTTTGATTTTGCATGTCTTGGAATAATAAGCATAGAACAGTCTGCATTAAAAAAACGTAAAAAGTGAGTTCAAGTGACGCAATTCAGCAGGAAAAAAAAGTGGGGCGAAGGCTCCCTTTTAGAGGTTTGTTAAAAAAAAAACTAGAAAAATGTTTCAATATGCACGAATTGGATAATTTATTCTTCCATTACTAGCATTTTTAAAAGGGCGGGGACATGCCCCTGCCTCCCTGCCCATCCTTGCCTACCCCTAAATGCGACCCTATTTGGAATTGCAACTAGGTTACAATATGGTTGCAATTTGTCACATTTCCTATCTAATTGGGTGATAAATTACAAGGAAAGTTCTGAAAGGGAGAAACTGAATTTTTGACGGTCTAGAAATCTAAAACTATCCCATATAAAATATCCCAATATGCTGATGATTTGGAACGGTTGACAAAGCTCCCTGTCATATTCCCTATTCTTTCTCAACGGCATTTAGCAACAAACCTCGTTTATCCCAATGACTAAGCAACCTATTGCGATCATATTTAAATATTTCTGAATCTTTTGAAACCTTATTGTTAAAAATATATTTTCCCTTTGTAGAGCATTTCTTAAGCTTGCGTTGCAAAACTCTTCTAACAATTCAGGTTATGAACTCGTCATTAGAGTTGTTGACGAAGCGAGTAATAAGATATCCTTGATGATGTATGCAGGAGAAATTAAGCTGTTGAATGCTGGTTAGATGATTGCAGCTTCGTTTCTATTGAGTATTTGTACCTCCATCACGACTAAGATTATCCTGATAATGAAACTTCTCTCGTCATTAACACAACAGGCATATTGATGCTTTTGATTCCGATGTTTAAGCTAATGGTTCTCAACATTCCTCACGACTGGCAAATTTCACAAATGTGACATGGCCTGTAAAAATTCTTGTATGCCAGTACTTTTTTTTTCTAGCGCTTCTTAAACTTTCTACCCTCAATAATGCTTATGAATCAGGCTATTATTTTATTAATCATTGAACACGATCATACATAAAATAAAAACTATACTTTTGCAATTAAATGTCATTATTAAAAACAATTTAAAACGTTAATATCTCGTAAAATTCAAACACAACATACTCTGGAGATTCAAGTTTATTTATGTATGTAAGTTCATTGCCGGCAAATGGCATCTCACGACTTGGGTTTCCAGTTATCCGGATTTTTTAAAAATAATTGTGGTTGACTAATATCGGTTAACCGATTAATATACAGGATTTAGAAAAATTCGATGTCAATCACTGAAAATCCAATAAAAAATATTTTATTTATTCAGTGGGGTCATCGCGACACCAACACCACTCAAGAGATTCTTAGATAAATTGTAACAGATTTTATGACCCCTTAACATATCGTAATTCGTCAGATAATTTTCCGATCGTTTCGAAATTGATTTACTGGGCTACTCGGCTCACCCTGCATTGCGTTCAAAAATCAAAGCTTTACCCACAATAAAAATCTGATGCAAAATTTCAGAAGTAATTTTTTCCACCGTTATTAAGTTTTTATGTTTCTTCTTAAACTGGTTGCGACCCTTCGTAAAAATTAGAATACTTGGCTGTGGTCTCATATTTCTCCCGCAGGATATCCCCTTGCTATTGAGTTAATATTTCTTCCTACAATAAAACCAGATATAGAGATTAATATCAATTATGTTTCACTTTTTGTGCTCCCAGAGCAGAAATTGGTTTACATTCCACCCAATTTTAGCTGACGATAGGCTCCCAAACGAATAATACGTACCTATGTTTTATTCGCATAGAATGTGTATATATATATACTATTATTTTCATAGAATCGTTAACGTTTAACTTAAAATCGGAGAAAAGGATATTCGAATTTTTTTTTTCTGGAAAGCGGATATGGATATGGGCCCTATTATCAGCTGATACCGGTTACCAATACATTCGTTTTAGAAATTCTATTCACGACCCAACACTGGTTTCTGATATTACTGTTGAGAAACACATGTTTAAACAGCAGTTTTATTATATGTGATCAGTTTAGATACGAAAGTAGAAGTAGGAGTCACCTTTGCCAGAAAAGATTCTTTGTCAATGTAGTCAAACTATAGACAACAAAGAGCTACAGGTTAGCGAACAAAATTATGATTAGTGTGTCTAAATATTTGGTTTTATATAAATTTTGCAGCAGCTGCTGCTGCTCAGAAAAGCAAGGTTTGGGAAGCTAAATTTACATTTCAGTTGAATGAGCGTTTCCTAACTGTTTTGGGGATGGGTGCTGAGAATTTATTAAATGATCCTATGTCACAGATGACGAGAATCAGCAAATTATGGATGAACTGGATGATCAATGCAATTGCACAGATTTGATGAATCAGACAACTGCAATCATCATTTGGATATTGCAGAAAAGAGAGCAAGTCTATTCCTGAGAGGTTGCATATTTTAGCTTCGAACAGTTTGATTAACATAGTCCCCTGGCTAGTGAAACGTTCCTAGCAGATAACTTTCCCGGTGGAGCCCGTTACTTCCCAAAAACAAATTCAAAGAGCAAAAGAGCTCTCAAACGCAACTCTTCGTCTCAATGCCATGACCATTTTGTATCATTGTACAATGATTTGTTGTCACATCAATCAGACTTTACCTTACCCAGGCGGTGTTTTTTTCCATGTTCCAGCCGTTGACTGGCAGTTTTTCGAACCTTTTGCGTCCATTATGGAAAATGGCGAATATTTCTTTATTTTCCTGAAGGGAAAGAGATAATTTGATCCTTACAGTATGTCTATATTCTTCTTACTGAAACCATTTCATCGATTCTTTTGGAGAGGGAAATAGTAAAAAATCGAGGGAGGGGAGCAAAAAATACAATAGAACCAGAAAAATGTAAAGTGAAATCAAGAGATTGGATTTTCAATGCACTATAACATAGTTCCCCCCCCCTTACGTTTTAGAAATCTTTAAAAAAAATGCCTTGAAAAATATATGAAATATAAATAAGTTTAATAATTTTCCCTCTCTTACCCTGACTAAAATTCTGAAGAGAGGGGGATGCAACACCTGAACCCCCCAGATACGGTCCTGTCTGTAGGTATTTATTATATATAGTGTCTCATGATACCGTTTATTATTCCTGATTATCGCAAAGCAAAACGTTCGTAGTGTGAACACTTATCAAAGATAAGATGACAACACTATATTCTATTTTTTATACATAGGTCACAGTTAGAGAGTAAAACGGGTTGCAACTTAATTAACATTACTTACCGATTTCAAAAATTACGAATAGATTTATCTGTATAATGGAAAATTTTCAAAATTGATCGGTTTTTAAATAATTTTGATTCCATTTATTCTGATTGATATTTCTGATTGATATGAATCAAGTAACAACGACAAAGACACATTTATAACTATATATGGTGGGGTGGAAGCACACTTAATCTTGATGTAATTATATGAAATAAATATAATAATAATAATAATAATATAATTAATAAATAATTTACAGTGATGATGTAATTATTTTTTTCGGAACACTTAAAATTTCCTTATTTAATCTTCTCTGCAGACATTCGAAATTTTAAATTATCATGTACGAATTCAATAGTCATATAAGAATACGGTTAAACGGCCGTAAAATTCCTACGGTGGTTCAACCGTACTGTCCAATTGTGTTCTCCAAACACGTCTATCCTGAATAAGAACTGCAGCATTAAGCCACTGAATGCGAATTCCATTAAAGCCCTGTCAATTGAAGACATTCTCAGACTACTTCATTTTTCGGTTACTCCTTTTCCTCAAGCTTTTAAGAAAGTTTGCCATCCCTCATGTGGGCAAAACTAGCAAACAGCTGAATCATTCCTGCAAACAGTAAATCAGCTGAATCATTAACTAGGGGATGATGCCTTCATCTAACCATATTATCATTCCCCAAAATCATCCATCTACTGCAAAGGACATTCCGTATTTAACCCAATAAGACTTAAGTTGCCTAAAATATAGATAAAATACCCTTAAATGCCTTTACACGATTATCGTAAACCTCTGGTATTATATGTATTTACACACACACATACACACAGAGGCGTAGGAACGTGTTGGCATCGGGGCAGTTGCCAAGGTCGCCGGAACCGCAGGGCGGTGCTGGGGCGGCACGAGCCATTCCACGATATCTGACGTTTACGTGCAAAATAAAATCGAATGATTAGCCGCCCGTACATCGTTGAATTTTAATACATATTGTTATACCGTCGTATCGTCAAGACAGCATATTACATATTTTCGTTACTTCGTAAAAAATATTGTTTTATCGGCGGACAATTAGCCGCCCCCTTCCCCCAGCTCCGCGCGTGTCATAAAACAGTTTTTGCGGCGGAATTTCAAGCTGTTCATATTACTTTTACAAATCACGCCGCTATAAAATAAAATTTTGTTAGATAGGTATCTTTTTCTTTGAGCGGGAGTTCATAATTTGGACATTGTTATTGATTCCCTGACTGAAGAAGCGCTACATTCATTAACAAGTGAAGATTTGGAAGCCAAGGTTATTTCATATATCAAAAAAGTATCCTGAAATAAATGGAGATTAATCAACAATTGAAATAAAATGTTTAAAACACCAAATAAATCAAATTTTTAGAGAAGAAAATCCATTTAAATTCTATCACTTGGATGTATTAAATATACTTGGCAGATGGGAATTAGAAGAAAGTTACCCAAATATAATAATGGCTCTAAAAATATTCTTGACCATACCAACAGCAGTGGCTTCAGCCGAAAGAAGTTTCAGCTCAGAAAATTAAAACTTGTTGAATATTATTTAAGATCAACATCAGAACAGGAGCGTACATTACTTTGTTTCTTATCAATCGAGCGAGAACTGACTCAAAAAATTAATTTTTATGAGATTATTGATTTTGCTAATGAAAATGTAAATTATTTCAAAAAATAATTACGTGTATAATTAATTGCAATGTATTTTGCAATTATTTATGTGCAATTAATATTTCTTCATGTAACTGTATTAAAATAATGGCAATAAATGTATATAATATAAATAGCGTGTGTTCTTTATCAATAACTGAAAGAGGGCGAACAAATACATATTTGCCGAGAGCGCCAAAAGCCTAGCTACGCTTCTGCATACACACGAAAAAAATTTACAAAATTTACAATGTGTTATTACCCTACAGTAGAGTAGCCCATTGAGTTAGGGATCAAGTTCCTCCTTTCGCAAAAACTGTATTTTAATTCATTAAATTATGTTAACCAATTTTGCATGTATCCAATATCAATTTCGTTTATTTTAATTGCACATATTTACTATAAAATTAAGAAATAAAGATAGAAGAGAAAAAATATTAAATAAAAAAAAACCTCCCAACAGCCTTTTCTCATCTTTCCCAAACCTACAGGCGACGCCACATCTCAACTACTACAGGATTTAAAATTGTGCGTGAACAGGAACTAATTTCTAATATATTTCACCAATAAGGAGATTTTGAAGATCTGCATCACATTTTCCTTTTTTTTTTCATTTCGGAAGACAGCAGAAAAACAAACAGTTATTATTTTAAACTTGCCATAATTCTTTCAGTGAGAAAATTCCGTGGATTTTGCCTTGGAAGCGCTAAAAGTAAAAAGAAAGACAAGTAAAATAAATAGGAAAACAAAATAAAAGAAAATGACAAATAAACTGTGCAGTGTTTTGTGGGAAGAAATTTATCATCTTGTTTACGGTTGATGGAGAAAAAATAACTTCTTTTGGTGGATTACAGTTAAGAAACCAAATAAACTTTCGATAAAGTTTTGACACGAAGAAAGAAGCCAAGAAAAATAAGATGACACTGAACTGTTATCTTTATTGATTCTCTAAATTTAGCAAATTATATTTTGAGAAGCGTATCGCGTTTTTTACCGTTTTTGACGTGTGACTAGGATTAAGAAAGATATGGTTACATTCTGTCTTTCGAGGTTCCACAAGAATAAATAGTTCTACCATTTCAAATATAAGATTAGATAAACTACTTTAAAATTTAGAGTACAACTCAAAATGGGGAAAAAATATAGTTCGTAGGAACATATCAAATGAAACAGAAAATGAAGGAAATGTTAGTATTAATCAACAACGTAAACAATAAGTTCAAAAACAGTTTATTTTCTTTCTAATTTTTAAGCTACGCATATGCGCGAATCATATATTTTTGCACTTAAAAATAGTACCTGTGCATCTTCTCTTACATTGAATAATATTTAAAAGAGACTTTTAACTGTTTCATAGTAGTCCTTCTTTGTAACAAGCAACAAAATATATTGCTTGATTTTCATCTTTTTGACTTGGTATTGCTTTTTTTCCCTGTTATTCGCATTAAAAGGTTAGTTGACTCATGATAATTTTTTTTTAATTATTGACTGACTTGATCTCCCAGAGGTATCGATATTATATATTCGAGTCACACGATTTCTCATTTAAAAGTGTAGCAAACCCTGAGTTCATTTTAATTGACCATAATATCAGTATACAGATAGATCACTGGTAAACCAATATCTTCAACCTGAGGTACCTGTAATGGTCTACCTGTAAATGGTAGCTAGGCGTAAACTGGAAGGAGAGCTGTGTACCAATCCCTAGTGATGATGCACAGAACCGGCCAGGTCTAGCACCTAATGTCCGACCCCGCCTTCTCGTGGTGCAGGCCGTTAGTACCTTTCAAAAGAGATATTCTCTTTTGGAAGGTACTAACGGCCTGCACCGGTTCAGTATGGCCTGCTGATCTGGTCATCTACGGCCACTTTTTTTCTTTTTTTTCACCCCTGCTGAGGAATGGTCAACTTCACAGGGTCCTGGTGCTGACCATTTATACCTACTAGACTGGAATTGTTTATGGATTTGAGCTTGATTATTGATCCTGGACTTGCTGCACTGGTGGGCCTCTGTTGAGGGAGAGTCTGCCGCTGTGTTTTCTGTTTGCTTCTGGGTTGCCAGCTCTAAGTGAACAGAGGCATGGGGTACCTTATATCAGCTGGTGGATAATCCTAATCAGAGGCCATCGCAGGTACCTGAACCTTACTTAGCTAGTTGGGCATCGTCAAGCCTAAACTGGAGTAATGCGTCTCAGGCAGGCCATGTGGCTCTTGAAAAAGTCCACTTGAAAAGGTGGGGCCTGAAGTTCCTACCAGCATCGGTGACTTCAGCCTTTAGCGGAGGAGGAACGGGTCTTTGCCCCATGCCTGCGATCAGGGGGCTGTTTGATATTGTTGGCCCTACCAATCTCAATAAACCTAATTTCTTTAAAAATCCTACTAATCATTTTCTCTCTGCAGGAACTTGGAACGTGAGGACATTACATAGAGATTATTCTCTTGATGTCCTCATGCAGGAATTCCAGCACTATAACCTAGATATTCTAGGCTTGCAAGAGACCAGATGGACAGGTAAAGGTGAGATACTTAAAAATAACTTTAAATTTCTCTTTACAGGGAGGGAGGATGGAAAGCATCACCAAGGTGTGGGTCTGCTGCTCAGCAGACATGCTAGTGATGCTCTTCTAGGATATGAGTGCATTAATGAAAGGTTTCTTACAGCAAAATTTCAGACAAGCATTAAAAACTTGAATGTTATCTGCTGTTATGCCCCCACTGAGGATGCTGATGAGGATGAGAAGGATAGGTTTTACGGACAACTTCAGGATATTTTGAATTCTGTCAAGAAAGGAGATATTACCCTTGTTCTTGGTGACTTCAATGCCAAAGTTGGTACTGACTCTGATCTTTGGGGAGGGGTGATAGGCCCTTTTGGTATTGGTAGCTGCAATGGCAATGGGCAACGTCTCCTACAGGTAAGTAAACTCAATGGTTTCAGAATAACTAACACATATTACAAACACAGCGACATACATAAATACACATGGGTTTCACCTGATGGGCTGCATAGGAATATGATTGATTATATATTAATTAACAGCAAATGGGCTAGTTCTGTTAGAAATACCAGAGCATATAGGGGAGCTGAAATTGGATCTGACCATTACCTTGTTAAAAGTGTCTTGCAACTTAAACTTAAAAAGTGTTGTGCTAGAGTTAAAAAATTTACCTTTAATACTGAAGCTCTGAATGACCCAGTTATAGCTAAAGCTTACCATGATAGGTTACTTAGTCATTATGACGGTCATGGTTTGCTTAATACTGAAGTTGAGGAAGAATGGGGCCATTTTGAACAGGCTTTTTTGGAAACTAACAGTACTCTTTTAGGAAAAAAGGAGCAGAGGAGGCAGAATTATTTAAGTGATAAGGCAATTGAGCTTATTTCTGAAAGAAGGAACTGCAGGAATGTCCTTAATCAGTACCCTACTAGTCCTAATAGAAAAGATTACAGAGAGCTTAATAAGCGTGTAAAGGATCAGTTAGCTACTGATAAAAATCTTTGGCTTGATAGCTTGGCTGACAAAGCTGAGGAAGCAGTTAGGCAGCACAACAGCAGAGAGCTGTACTAGATAGTTAATGTTTTATGTGGTAGAAAACGGACAGGCATACAGGGATCGAAGGATAAACAAGGTAAGGTTATAGAAGGTGAGGATTCTCTCATGGCTAGGTGGGCTGAGCATTTCAGTGATGTTCTAAACAATGTGGTTAGTTCTACTCCCATTGTTTGTAATGATGATAGATGCATTGGCAGCTTTAATGTTGGCCCTATAACACAATCTGAAGTTAGTTTGGCTATCTCTAAACTGAAACTTCATAAATCCCCAGGGGTAGATGAAATTACTACAGAAATGCACAGAGCTGGGAATGTTTTGGTTACCACTTGGATGACTGAAATTTTGAATAACTTTTATGATAAAGGCATGGTTCCTAAAGATTTTACCAGAGCTATTATTATCCCTATTTTCAAAAAAGGTGATCGCAGTTCTTGTGATAACTATGGGGGTATCAGCCTACTCTCTGTTCCAGGTAAAGTTCTTTCCATGATTGTGCTTAATAGAATTATGAATCTGGTTGACAGGCAATTGCGTGATGAGTAATGTGGATTCAGAAGTGGTAGGGGATGTGTAGATCAGATATTTTCACTTAGGCAGATTCTTGAGAAATGTTTAGAGTTTCAGAAACCTTTGGTTGCTAGCTTTGTTGATTTCAAAAAGGCTTTCGACTCTGTTGATCGACATAATTAGTGGTTGATTGTGAGATCTTATGGTATACCAGACAAGTTAGTTAACATAATGAAAGCTCTCTATAATAACACTGAGTCATGTGTGAGAGTTGGTAAGTCTTGTATCAATTGGTTTAGCATTACGTCTGGTGTTCGACAAGGGTGCATTTTGTCTCCTTTTCTCTTTAGTTTGGTTGTTGATTATGTTATGCGAAATTCACTTCGAGGTAAAGATTTTGGCCTTAAATGGGCTGGAGATACGAAAATTTCTGATTTAGATTATGCTGATGATTTAGCCCTTTTGGCAAATGATGTTGATGAGATGAACTCTTTCATTCGAGCTGTTGATGAGACTGGTAGTAGAGTAGGTTTGGTTATAAACAGAGAGAAAACTAAAGTGATGAAAATTGGTCAGGCAGGTTGTGATTCAGTTAATCTGAATGGTTGCAGTCTTGAGCAGGTGTCACAATTTAATTATCTTGGGAGCTATGTAACTGATACTGGTGATGTGCGGCATGAGATTAACAGACGAATAGGTATTGCTGCCGGGACTTTTAAGAATCTATGGAGATTGTGGAGAAATAGGCGTATACACCTAAAGACCAAAATTAGACTGTATAATAGTTTGGTTCTTTCTAGGGTTAGTTATGGTAGTGAAACTTGGACGCTGTGTAAACAAGATAACAGGAAACTAGATGCTTTTGGTTCTAGATGCTTACGCAGTATCTTGGGTATTAGGTGGTTTAACTTTGTAACTAATGATGAGGTTAGGCAAAGGAGTCTGCAACCTCCTTTAAGCAGCATATTGTGCAGAGAGAGACTCCGCTGGTTTGGCCATGTTGCCCGTATGGATAATTATAGATTGGCGAATAGGATTATGAACAGTGTGCCTAGAGGCCTCAGAAGGAGGGGGAGACCTAGGATGCGTGTGGCAGACAATGTCAAACAGGACCTTGTTAGAATTGGTGTGCAATGGCCAGATGCAGCAGATGTAGCTCAGGACAGATATGCTTGGAGAATTAAACTGCGTGGTCTGGTTGGACCTCCGTAGCCCATGGCTGCTTGAGGATGATGATGAGGGTACGAACTGTGAAATGTTCTCCAATAAAACCCCGTTTCCCTTTCTGATCATGTCTGGGATTCCTTGATAAGTAGGCAAGATATATTGGCTGTCTCACATCTTCGTAAGATGTATTAGCAATCTCGGATCTTGGTAAGATGTATTGGCAATCTCGGATCTTGGTAAGATGTATTGGCTGTCTCAAATCTTCATAAGATATATTGGCAATCTCGGATCTTGGTAAGATGTATTGGCTGTCTCGGATCTTGGTAAGATGTATTGGCAATCTCGGATCTTGGTAAGATGTATCGGCTGTCTCACATCTTCATAAGATGCATTGGTAATCTCGGATCTTGGTAAGATGTATTGGCTGTCTCACATCTTCGTAAGATGTATCGGCAATCTCGGATCTTGGTAAGATGTATTGGCTGTCTCACACCTTCGTAAGATGTATTGGCAATGTCACTTCTTGATAAGATGTATTGGCAATCTCAGATCTTAATAAGATGTATTGGCAATCTCAGATCTTGATAAGATGTATTAGCAGTCTCAGATCTTGATAAGATGTATTGGCTGTCTCACATCTTGATAAGATGTATTGATAGTCTCAGATCTCGATAAGATGTATTGACAGTCTCAGACCTTTATAAGATGTATTGACAGTCTCAGATCTTGATAAGATGTATTGGCAGTCTCAGATCTCTTCCCAGAATTTCTATAATCTTAAGACAGACGTTTTACACCAGTGGCTGTTAATGCGTTTAGAAATGGGTTTCGGATCAATTTTTCGAGCTGTAGTTCGCCTGAGCCCGGAATCATTTGGAGAACTGTTTTGCCCGATCCTGAACAGTTTCGATAATTGTTGAGTCCGATTCCGATTTTGGGGAAAAAAAATATTTGAGCCATCGTAAGATATATGCATTGAGTGCTCGCTGAATTATGACCACCTCCCTCCATGTTATATAAGTGGAAGCTAACTGCGAAACTCTATAACTCGTAAACTAAACGCTTTTTGAAAAACTGTAGCGGAAGGTAATTTATATGTCAATCAAATCTATGTAAATCTCGGTTTTTAATAACGTTCTCATTGTACTTAAAGAGTTATGGACTTCGAATATTTAACAACAAAAATTATTTAGATTAAGTTTTCAAATATACATCTGTTGTATTAAATGGTGTGAAATACTACTTCATATTCAAATTATAATTAAATTCTGATTTAAATTCTAAAGTTACACATTGTTGTTTTTAAATATTCAAATTTCCATAACTCTCTAAATACTAAGGGAATATTTTTAAAGATCGAGATGTAGATAGATTTAATTGAGATCTTTAATTGATCTACCGTTACATTTTCTCATAAAATGCTTAGTTTAGAAATTATATCGTTTCAAAGTTAACTTCCGCTTATATAACACGGAGGGAGGTGGTCATAATTTAGTGAGCACTAGGTTTATACAGAAATGCATGTTTCTGAATATTTATTTTATTCTAATATTATTAACTATAATAATTTTATTGCAAAATAAAAATGTTAATGCTATTTGGGAAAAAATATTATATGACAGAAATACTAGTAGAAACTGAAAGTTAGGGAGTAAAATCATTATCAAGGTAAGGAGCCATTCATTTATTAAATATAGAGATAACTTAAAAATAATCAAAATTAGCATGATACTTATTTTTAATAATTAAAGACTGATTACAAAGTTCAAATTATAATTAAAAATGTTTATATGTTTAACTTTTTTCGTGATAGCGATAATTGAATCTGAAATTTAAATTATTCTGAATCCATCCCGAAATCGTGTTAGCAATTTAGAGCCACCTTCCCGAGTTAAAATATAGTCAGAATTGCTTTGAGATATTTTTAACAGTATGAGGAAGCGTTATGTGTCCTTTATTACTATCAGGGATGATCAGATCCTTTATAAATGTGAGTTTTTATCACCTTCTTAGTCTAAATATATACCTTAATGTATATATTTATACCTTAATGTATATATTTATATATGATAATTAATCACACGGTTATTAATCTTATAACTTTATTCTTAGTTAAAATTGTAATTACACTATAATTTACTTATATTTAAATTTCCTTAAAATCGATACAGACCTCTTTTTGGGCAGTTGCCGTTTTCCTGCATCTAATTTAACTTTTGAACTTGAGTGCAGTTCTTTTCATTCTGCTGATTAAAAGGCACAAAATTTACCCTAACACTGTTAATGCGTATAAAACATGACATACAAACGAGTAAATATTCACACTTCCGTATACGGTACATAAATAAATATATATACTTATATAGATAATAGTAAAAAAGAAACAGGTAAATTATTCAGATAGTAGTAATAAAGTAAAGTAAGTTTAAAGTGACAAATTACTTTTGCCTTAAAACTAGAGAGAACAGATATATCAAAATTGGCAGTATTAAAAATTTTGACAAATTAACTTGCATTAATCGACCGCAAGGGGGTGGGAAACAGGACATTATAGAACAGAGAGCTCCAGTCACGACACAAGAAGAATATGCAAAAAGAATTTCTTTAAATATTTTTTTTTAAAGATGGGTAGGAAGAAAGATTTTGAGCAGCGAAGCCTTTTTCTTTGTTAATAACTAAAATAAGGATTCATGCATCGTTCTGGATTAGGCAAGGTAACTGACAATTTTGTAATAGACTTTTACATGGTATGGTAGTTATTTTTGTCTTAGGAGAAGATAGTTAGAACTTTCAGACATTTATTTAAGTTCAGTAGACCAAGAAATTCCTTAGTGGTCCATTTACGGAAATGTTCAACTATCGTTATATGAATCAGATTGGAAAAGCATATTCCGGAAATAATAAAACAAAAGTAGCGAATGAAAAGGGAGGCAAGGTAAGCGCAACATACCATGGGCGCCAGCGGGTGTTTTTCCAGGTAAGGGGAAGCGAATTAGTGTTTCAAAATATAAATATTTATGTTGAGTGTTCGGTTAATTAATGTAGCTCCAAATAAAGAAACATGCATATATTATATAACCGAGGATGCCCGAAAGCTATACGAAAATAGAAGAGGAACATAGAAAATAAAGGAAATTGTTTTTATAATAATAAATAAAAATAAATGAAACAGAAAGAAAACGTAAAAAATTTCTTTTAAAATGAAAAATAAATAATTTTGTTAAAACTGACTTATTTTACATAAATTAATTTTTCGATCAGTTTTTTTCTGGGGGTGGAGAGAAACTGACCTCGTTGCCCACCTTCCTCCAACCTTACCCCCCATCCACCGTAGGTCTTAGGTTGCTGATGCCCATGCAACCTACGACCTACATACAAAATTCGTGCAGCGAAAAATATTTTTCCGACTTCCGTGCAAATATAGTTGGATATATTTTTTCACTGTTAGCGATTGGCATTAGGTCTGAATAACTCACAGATAAATTATGGGGACTTTTTGAAATCAGATCAGCACGCTGTAAGATGCAAGAGGTTTTGCTTATATTATGATTCGCAATAGGTCTGTATCTAGAATGAGATAAAAGATGGGGAGTCTTATGACGTAATCGAACTGGAATGGATTATGGAAAGCTTGTAAAGAGGAATTAGACAGATCAGATTTCACCATGCTTCGCAGAAGTCTACTTCAGTGGAAGACACGCTTACAGGGCAATTGTTGTACAACAGTGACACCATATCGAGCATTAACGATAATAACGTAAAGGTGTATAATATTCTACGGGTCTTTGAAAACAGCGCAATGTATCGTAGTCAACCTCAATATAGTAGATTCACCGTAGTTCTTTGCATGTCGAAACATCGGGAAGTATTGTCTTCTTATCCCACTTGCCTCATGTGACTTTGTTCTCTGAACTTAATGATGTTCATAGTTCTACAGGTGTTTAGCGGTGATTCCCTAGAATTAAATGCCGCGCTTGATATTCTATCAAACATAATATAGAAAAGTTATAATTTAGAACAATAATTGAAAATTTCAAAAAACATAATTCTTGACTTATAAGAGAAACTGGCTACATCGGAAATCATTTAATGAATTGGAGCCAATAATATGTTTGCTACAAAACTTGGGTTGATTTATCTCTGAGTGGCAATTTGTTTATACACAATGGGCGAAATAGCCAAATCACAAGGATTCCAAGGGCTCAGAAAATGTTAGAGAAAAGAGATCCACTGGATAGCTCTTAGGACACAGACGGAAGCCTCTTGTCATCCTGCAGGTTCTTTAACATGAAGAGAGTATTGCTCCCCTGCACACGGCGCAACGGCATAATGTTACATCTGACGGACGGCGATCTTTTACAAGAACATCGGTGCCACCTTCTGCTGAGATAAATATCAATGCTTGTTTAGTTCGGATTCGAACATGAGAACTACAGATTATGAGACTTGTGCGCAACAGAATGAGCAACACCCGCCCCAACGTTATGGAACGCCCAATGTTCAAACCTTATATCAGTTAAAAGATTTAGAGCAAATTATACATGCTGAGATTACATTAGAGATGCTCAAAATATGACCTGTCATTGTGTTTAGCAATAGTACAAAATACAGCCACCAAATGGCTCGCAGAAAAGGCTCGCCAAAATGCTCGCAGAAAAGATCAAATTGAAATCTATTCCCTGGACCTTGGGGCTGGGGTGGCTCAGTCGGTAGCGCGCCAGGCTCGTAATCTGTAGTTCCAAGGTTCGAGTCCCAGCTGGGTCAGCGTTGAGATTTATCTCCGCAAAATTCCCCGCCTTGCCCAAGGTCAGTAGGGGACACCGATGGGGTTGGAAAGGCCGCCGACCGTCGGATGGGACGTTAAGCCGTGGCCCCATGTGCGGGAGAGCCATACCCTGTGCACGTTAAAGAACAGGCTGGATGGCTTTGACGGGAGGCTACCATCTGTCTCCGAACAGCTGTTCCAGTGGGTAACCTCCCCCAACCTTCTCTGAGCCTTCGGGGTCCTTGTGACCTGTCCATTTAGCCCATGGTGTGCAAAAAAGTGCCGCTCAGAGGTAAAACAACAACCCAACCCTGGACCTTTTGCATCAGTTGGAAGGTCACGGAAACAATTCCCGACTCCAACTAGTGGCATGTTTTACACTTCCTGCTTGTTTTACAGTGAGAAAAAACTTTGGAAGAGAGATTCGGCATCTGAGGTGGTAAGATATTTGAAAATGTCGAACGTGAATTATTCTGACAATTTGACCGTCTTCGAAATTTCAAGGAAATTAACTCTGTAGTAATATTGTTTATGATGTTTATCATAGTGCAAATTTGATGACCAATGTAATTAAGATTGAATTGATGAGAGCGTCTAAGATGATGCTGATTTGTTAGATGATACCAGTTTTTGTTTAGAATGGCTGTGCTCTGTAACGTGATTATCTACATGTGGTTTGCATACCCATCACTAGATTTGTAGAAAGAAACAAAAGACAAAACATACCTGCTAGAAACAAGAACATATTTCACTTATTGCAATATATAACTATTTCCTTCTACTCTATTAGCTAAAGTACCCGGCGTTACCTAGGAAAAATGTGCAGTTTTCAAAATAATGGCGAATAGAGTTTACGTTCCTTGAAAGAGTTTTTCGGTATAAAATTGAACTGTGAACTGAAAATGCATTTAAATAATAGACTATGCCGTTCGCGAGTCACGTTCGTTTCAATATCATCAGAATATCTCTCGAGGAAAAACAAACATCAAAATTTATTTTTATCTTTTATCTCTTAGATTAAAGTAATGCAGCATAACACGATGCAACCACGTTCTTTTACTCTTCCATATGCAAATATTTAACAAAATACTGAAAAGAGTATAGCCAAGCGTCTGGAGCGAACCAAAATATTTCGAGAGTTGTTTTTGAAACTTTTATTATCCGAATACCTGTTTATATATATGTGTGTAGAACAACTGTTGAACGCTAGATGTAAATCGCTTTTGTATTTTTTTGAGTTATGAGCTAACATCCACACATACTTAGGCTTCTTTTAATAGGTATAGGTAATATTTATTTACTTATTTTTATTTTGGACAAGTTGCGCAGTCCGTAATAGATCTGTTGCATATAAAAATCACACAAGTGTTACATCGATTTGCATTATTCAGAGGAATCTAGTCAGCAAGAAATACGGCTAGCCTGTAGATATGTAATTTTAGGAAAATGGCGTTTTCTTACCCCCTATTGAACTTATCCAGTTAATATTTTGCACTGTACTACCTCAGGCTACTTCTTAGTCTCTGTCAAAAATTCAAGTTCCTAGCCTCTTTCCTGGAAAGTTGTGGTGATCAGAGACACACACATACATCTGTTACTTTTGTGATTCATAGTTTAAAGGAGCACATAAATATTTTAGGCTCGTTTCGAAAGGTAAACGCGACATACACAAGATGTCCAGAAACTATTGGAATAGTGTTAAATGACATAAACAGGGTTAATAGTAGGTAAATTCATAATATTTCAGAAATAATGTTATATAGAGGAATGTGTGCAAATCTTGGAAACTGGATAGCACATACAAATGACATGTTGTCAAGGACAAATAAAATGTTTCAGTTTCCGACGAAATTTCAAAAATGAATACAGTGCGGCAAGTAAGTAATGAGACTGAAATAAAATAAAAACAATGATGCAGTGGGAAATACGTTTACTAATCGTTTCCATCAAAATAATCTCCGGGGCCGAATACACTTCTTGCAACACTCATATAAACTTTGGAAAGACTTGGAATATTCTTCTGTTCTGATTGTATTCAGTTCCGCCTTCACGTTCTTCTGAATGTCGTCGTCTTATCTATATGGTGACGTTTCAATCTCAATTTCAACCTAGGCAACAGAAAAATGTGTAGTACAACCAGCTCAGGGAAATAAAGCAAGTGATTTCAGCACTGGTCTTTTTTTACCCAAAGCATATGGCACAAACTTTGCACAAAAGTTTTTCTTCCCCAAGTCTGTGATAATTATGGATTTCATCGATTTCTTATCACCATTTAGTTCATTTATCACCATTCTGATTGTCAATCGATGGATTCTTTTGAATAAATTGTCCACTTTGTCCACCAACTCTGGGCTGGAAGCTGTTTCCAGTCGTCCACTGCGAGAGTTATCTTCCACATTCTTTCTAAACTTTGAAAACACTTAACCCGTCAAAATGTGTGTGCTCTGGACGGAGCCTTATTTCCATAAAATATCCGTAACATTTCATGGGCTTCAATGAAGTTTATCCCGAGCTCTACACAAAACTCGATATCCATGCATTGTTGCAATGATGGGTTTCTGATGGCGCAGTAATACTCGATGCATAAAGTACATCCATAGAAAAACAACAGCTTAATCCCAATTGCTTTTACCTAGCTGGATTGCCAAGATCATACTTCAGTACGTCTACAGTATCCACTCGCCAGAGCAACCCTTTTTTGGGGCGGAAGGCAGTGAGCAACTCTTAAAAACGGGTCTTATTCGAATTGCACAATGATTCTCTCTAGCACCGCTTTGCCCTTGGGGGAGGGGGCGCCCTAAGGTCGTCGCTGCCTCTCTAGCTATGACACTCGCACTGCATATTTTTTTATCACTTCAATCTCATTACTTTCTTGCCATACTGTTTGTGCAAAAAGTGTGAAAAAATAGGAAATTAAATTTAAACACTAAATTGAAGCATCAAAGAGTTTGGTTTATTTTAATGTGTGTTTGAAAGACTTCTTTCTATAGCAGAGTAATAAAGATCCTACTGCTTTTGACTGCAAATATTTGCATTATGTTTTGGCTACATATATTTTGAAAAATAATGAGCATCGATGAAAGAGTTATCAAATGTTTTTGTAAACAATATTATGGAAGTTCAGTTTGTGTTATTTTTTATTAGTATCAGGATGCCGAGGAAAATCCATTTTATGTATTTTCGCACCATACATAATTTTTCGTTTATGTGCATCAGATACAATTAAAATATTTTCCGTGTCCTGTTAACATAAATTACATCATAAATCTTTAAATGACCGATAATTAAGCACACAGACACGCTATAGTTTAATTAATATGTAAAGAAATAACGTCAGAATTTCCAACGAGACAAATGCTGTAAAGATTTTTTTTCGTGTCCTTTTGATTTCGTCTTTCAGCTGCGAGCTTCTTTCATCTTATCACGCTGTTGTATCTCCTGCATAATGTTCTTTGTCTGAATTCACAGCTAACTGCTTTGGAGGCAAAGAGAGTGAAAGAATTACGAACCGACAGGCTTCCAAGCGACTACTTCAGTGAATATGTTCTAAGGAAGGACGAAAAAAAGAGGCGAAAGAGTAGTGTGCTGATGTTGTCGCTGAACACTCGCTAAATAATTTAATAAACGTGCTTCCAGAGCATCTACTCCCTTATGACTAGAAACGCACTAGTCATGCAAATATTGACAGCGGGTGTTTATGAATGCTTCCTTGTTGTCTTGGCGCATTTCTGATAAAAAAAGAGAGTCGAAAATCTATCTCCCCATATTTCTTTAACCATTTGTTTTTGTTGCATAAATATAGGGATTTCCTGAACGTATGTGGTAATGGAAATGCATAATCACTTAACTTTAGATTTCTCTCATATCTGAAGTCATCATACTAGTTGAACAGTTTTTTCTGATATAGAATATATCAGATGTAACATTTAATAAAAAGGAAATGTGATTTCTGGGTACGTTTGGTGATTTCACCATGTGAAGTCCCTTTTGTTTTTTTAACAAAAGATTTGATCCTCTACAAAAATTTTGCCTTCCGTGAATACTATTTTTATATGTAATCATCATTTTATGAAGCAAATAAATCCGCGTTTATCAATTACTGAGGAAAACTGAATCTGTAATTAGCAAATTCAGAAAATTAAAAAAAATTAATCATTAATATCGTTTTTCTTTCATTTGGTGTAAACGTAAAACGTTAGTTATCACTAAAGTCAAATTTTAAACTTAATACCACTTAGAAGTAAGAATTGAATCTTCATAGCCAGCACGGATCTAGAAAAACATAAAGGGGTTGGTGGAGGGGGGAAATGACGCAATCAAGTATGTAAAATGGAGGACCAAGTGACTGGTTTTCCATTTGCAGTGTAACATTTTGCCCTTTGTTTTAGAGGTTAAAGAAACTTTATGAATTATTTGGGTTGTTTTACCTCCGAGTTGCACTTTTTTGCACACAATGTGCCAAATGCCCAGGTCACAGAGACCCCGAAAATGTTGGATGGAGGAGACCCACTCGACAGCTGTTTGGAGTCAGATGGTAGTATCCCGTCAAATCCATCCAGCGTGTCCTTTAACGTTCACAGGATATGGCTCTCAGGCACACAGGAGCCACGGCTTCATGTCCCATCCGACGGACAGAGGCCTTTCCAAGCCCATCGGTGTCCCCTACTGACCGAGGAAGCTTGGAGATAAATCTCAATGCTGGCCAGCTAGGACTCGAACCTGGGTTGGGTTTATTTACCTCTGAGCGGAACTGTTTTTGCACACATTGGGCTAAATGGACAGGTCACAAGAAACCCGAAGGCTCAGAGAAGTTTGGGGGAGGCGACCCTCTAAAACAGCTGTCGGGAGACAGATGCAACCTCCCGTAAAGACCATCCAGCGTGTTCTTTAACGTGCACAGGGTATGACTTTCCCGCACACGGGGCCATGGCTTAACGTCTCATCCGACGGCGGGCCAAGCCGTCGTCGGATGGCCACTTACGGCAAAACCAATATTTTTGTTTTGGTTTTGCCTTAAAAATCAATCAATTCAATCAAGCTGAAATAATTTGATTTTGCGGTAAGTCGGTTCGAATCCCACTTACGGCAAAACCAATATTTTTTCATCTTACTATTTCATACGTTTAATATCTACAGGACATCTTCTGTGATTACCACTGAATCGAGGAAGGGATATTAGACCATTAAATATGGCTATATTTAAATATTCACACGTTAACTTCTGCGCTACGCGATGCGAAGGAATCAATGAAGTATGCAGCATTGCTGTAGGTGAATACAAATCAAACTTTGTGAAGACAATTTCTGTCCTTTTGGGTAAAGATCTGAACACCAGAAATATTCTTACAACTCTCTGCAGAGTAGTCTAGCTATTAGCTTCTGTATAGTCAAACAATTCTGGTGATAAATGGTAATTAATTAGCTCCCAGTTCGATGTCATTTCGTTAACATCGTTGCATCTTTTTAAAACCTGTTCCAGAGTCTAGAGCAAACTTGTTCAAAATTGCGGCCACCAAACAATTTGAGTACGTCACCAAAACATTTCAACCTTGAAATAAAAAAATATGGATGATAATTTTAAAGATCATAAAATCTCCTCACAAAAAGAACATATTCAAACAAGAACATCGGTTTTATTATAATGATTTTCTTTGAACCAAAGCAGTATAAAGTTATTGTGACCATACACAGCTCTTCATGTTTGATGATGAATGACCAATTAGATTTCAGTAATGAAGAATAATTATTTGTATATTCTGAAAAACGTTGTTTTTCTATTTTGAGTTTACGTTACAAGTCTTTACATACATATATAACCTTTCATTTTATTCAATATTTCTTATGCGGCTACAGCCAATTCCTCGTGTTCGGTATTGCATCCATGAGAAACTATCTCCTGAGAACCACTGATCAAGATATTACATGTGAAGTGACACTAGTCATGGTGTCACTTGCCAATATCAAAGTTGTATTCGGTTATTTTACCTCTGAGCGAAGCTTTTTAGCACACAATGGGCTAAATGGCCATGTCATAAGAACTCCGAGAGCTCAAATGAATGTAGGGAGTAGGGGACCCACTGGACAGCTCTTGAGAAACAGATGGCAACGTCCCGTCAACGCCATCCAGCGTATTTTTTAACGTGTACAGGATATGGTTCTCCCGCACACGGCGTCCTTATTAACGTCCCATCCGACGGATGGTTGCCTTTTAAAGCCCATTGGTGTCCCCCTATTGACTGAGCGCAGGAGTTTTGCTTAGAGAACTCGAACCTGCGAACTGCAGATTACGAGTATGCGCACAATCAACTGAGCCCCCTCCGCCCCCAAATACTAAGTCCTCCTTCAATTTAATCAACTGCTCTTCATCGATTACATATCCAATATTATGGGTTCTAAATGCCTTGCTGTATCAATTTTTACCAATCTGATCTTTTTTTTCTATTTTTTTCCATTTGAAATAAAAGCGGTTGAATTATAGAAAACATTAGCTGTTGGCGAAAAGTAATGTTTAAAATAATTTCTGAGAAAGACAATTTTGCATATTTATACAAAATGTTTCCGTTTGTTTCTCCTTGCAAAACTGATATAAAAAATAATTACTTTTTTTTTTTCATTTTACTTTTGATTTCAATTATTTCCAAAATATTAGTGGTAACTTAATTTTTTTCATTTCCATGTTATATCCAAATACTCTTTTATTATCGAACAATTAAAAATATCAGTTATAAAAAATAATGACACTATTTAATGCAAAAATAAATATTCCTATATAAAGAATTAATTATATAAAATTATTTTTTAAAAACTTAAAATATTTTTATACATGAAACAAATCCCGCCCATCAGCAAATTTTGGATTGCAGGTGACCTGTAAAAATTTATCTATTTGGACCAAATTAAAGTTTACGTGGCTGTTTTTATTTTGTTGCTGTAAGACTTTCAGCCCTAACAGTGCTACAAAGATAAATTCAATTCTCATGATTCTCTCTGAGATAAGTATGAAAGGTGATGGAGGATTTCTTCCCGCAATTTTCTGTTGTAATGCAGTGTCTTCATTAAATATGTGGTGAGTGTTGTCATAGAGGAAGTTCAGATCTTTTCTTTCCATGAGGACCGGTAGTTTTTGTATTAAAACCTGGTTTAGATATTCTCGGCTGGCAAGAGACCAGATGGACAGATAAAGGTCAGATTCTCAAAAATAATCTTAAATTTCTCTTTTCAGGGAGGGACGACAATTATCATCACCAAAGCGTGGGTCTGCTTCTCAGCAGACACGCTAGTGATTCTCTTCTAGGATACGAGTGCACTAATGAAAGGTTTCTTAAGCAAAATTTCACACAAGCGTTAAAGACTTGAATGATATCTGCTGTTATGAACCCCACTGAGGATGCCGATGAGGATGAGAAGGATAGGTTTTACGGACAACTTCAGGATATTTTGAATTCTGTCAAGAAAGGAGATATTACCCTTGTTCTTGGTGACTTCAATGCCAAAGTTGGTACTGACTCTGACCTGTTGGGAGGAGTAATATTCCCTTTTGGTATTGGTAGCTGCAATGGCAATGGAAAACGTCTCCTACAGGTAAGTAAACTCAATGGTTTCAGAATAACTAACACATATTACAAATACCACGACATACATAAATACACATGGGTTTCACCTGATGGGCTGCATTAGAATATGATTGATTACATATTAATAAACAGCAAATGGGCTAGTTCTGTTAGGAATATCAGGGCATATAGGGGAGCTGAAATTGGATCTGACCATTACCTTGTTAAAAGTGTCTTCCATTAAACTTAAAAAGTGTTGTGATAGGGTTAAAAAATTTACTTTTAATGCTGAAGCTCTAAAAGACCCAGTTATAGCCAAAGCTTACCATGATAGGTTACTTAGTCATTATGACAGTCATGGTTTGCTTACTACTGAAGTTGAGGAAGAATGGGATCATTTCAAACAGACTTTTTTGGATACTAACAGTACTCTTTTAGGAAAAAAGAAGCAGAAGAGACAAAATTATCTGAGTGATAAGGCACTTGAGCTTATTTCTGAAAGAAAGAACTGCAGGAATGTCCTTAACCTTTTCACGACTAAGGGAAACATTTTTCCCATTTTAAAATTGATGATTGCCCTATTTAATTATAACCTTATCTGCATTTTTTATACAGAATGTCAAAATAGAACGTATGCCGAACGCAATTACGTAAACGGGAACGTTTAGAAAACAAAAACAGAAGTGTCAGGACGCATAATATATGTACTATGTGCAATGTCCATCTTTGCCTCACTACCAAAAGAAATTGCTTCGCAGAATATCATAATTAGCACATCATTTTGTATAGTAATTTTATTTCATAATTTTGTATTATTTTAGTTAACATTTTGTTCTAATAAACCAATAAATAAAAGACATTGCATAATAAGCCTAACTATAATTTGTGTTATCTTTATAGTCCATTGGGAAAAATATTTCCCATAAAATTCCAAAAAAACTACACATTGTTATGTATTTTTATTATGATTTTTATTTATTTTACGTCTAAACAAACTAAAATAAACAGTTACATACTAATATTTACTCTTAGAAACCTTATGATCCTGAAAGGGTTAATCAATATCTTACTAGTCCTAATAGAAAGCATTACAGAGAATTTAATAAACGAGTAAAATATCAGTTAGCTGCTGATAAGAATCTTTGGCTTGATGGCTTGGCTGACAAAGCCGAGGGAGCAGTTAGACAGCACAACAGCAGAGAGCTGTACCAGATAGTTAATGTTTTGTGTGGTAGAAAACGGACAAGCATACAACGATTGAAGGATAAACAAGGTAAGGTTATAGAAGGGGAGGATTCTGTCATGGCTAGGTGGGCTGAGCATTTCAGTGATGTTCTAAACAATGTAGTTAACTCTACTCTCATTGTTTGCAATGATGATAGATGCATTGGTGGCTTTACTGTTGGCCCTATAACGCAATCCGAAGTTATTTTGGCTGTTTCTAAACTTAAACTACATAAATCCCCAGGGGTAGATGAAATTACTACCGAAATGCTTTGAGCTGGGAATGTTTCGGTTACCACTTGGATGACTGAAATTCTGAATATCTTTTTTGATAAAGGCATGGTTCCTAAGGATTTTACCAGAGTTATTGTTATCCCTATTTTCAAAAAAGGTGATCGCAGTTCTTGCGATAACTCTAAGGGTATCAGCCTACTCTCTGTTCCAGGTAAAGTTCTTTCCATGATTGTGCTTAATACAATTAAGAATCTGGTTGACAGTCAATTGCGTGATGAGCAATGTGGATTCAGAATGGTAGGGGATGTGTGGATCAGATATTTTCACTTAGGTAGATTCTTGAGAAATGTTTAGAGTTTCAGAAACCTTTGGTTTCTAGCTTTGTTGATTTCAAAAAGGCTTTCGACTCTGTTGATCGACATAATTAGTGGTTGATTGTGAGATCATATGGTATAACTGACAAGTTAGTTAACATAATGAAAGCTCTCTATAATAACACTGAGTCGTATATGAGAGTTGGTAAGGCTTGTAGCAATTGGTTTAGCATTACTTCTGGTGTTCGACAAGGGTGCATTTTGTCTCCTTTTCGCTTTAACTTGGTTATTGATTACGTTATGCGAAATTCACTTCAATTTCATTTCACCATCAAGACTGTGGCCTTAAATGGACTGGAGATACGAAAATTTATGATTTAGCCCTTTTGGCAAATGATGTTGATGAGATGAACTCTTTCATTCGAGCTGTTGATGAGACTGGTAGTAGAGTAGGTTTGGTTATAAACAGAGAGAAAACTAAAGTGATGAAAATTGGTCTGGCAGTCTGTGATTCAGTTAATCTGAATGGTTGCAGTCTTGAGCAGGTGCCACAGTTCAATTATCTTGGGAGCTATGTAACAACAGATACTGGTGATGTTCGGCATGAGATTAACAGACGAATAGGGATTGCTGCCGGGACACTTAAGAATCTATGGAGAATGTGAAGAAATAGGCGCATACATCTAAAGACTAAAATTAGACTGTATAATAGTTTGGTTCTTTCTAGGGTTAATTATGATAGTGAAACTTGGACACTTTTTAAACAAGCTAACAGGAAACTAGATGTATTTGATTCTAAATGCCTACGCAGCATCTTGGGCATTAGGTGGTTTAACTTTTTAACTAATGATGAGGTTAGGCAAAGGAGTTGGCAACCTCCTTTAAGCAGAGTATTGTGCCGAGAGAGACTCCGTTGGTTTGGCCATGTTTCCCGTATGGATAATTATAAATTGGCGAGTAGGGTTATGAGCAGTGTTGATAAAAACTTCAGAAAGAGGGAGAGACCTAGGATGCGGTGGGCAGACAATGTCAAACAGGACCTTGTTAGAATTGATGTGCAGTGGCCAGATGCAGTAGATGTAGCTCAGGACAGACTTGCTTGGAGAACTAAATTGCACGGTCTGGTTGGACCTCCGTAGCCCATAGCTGCTTGAGGATGATGATGATTACAATTTTTTTTTCTCCGAATACAGACTTTCCATCAATGCGACAGTTTACAAGCCATTTCTCTTTGTTTAGTTCTAAAAAAATTCAACTCTTTACAATAGACTTCTGTTGTGGTGGTTTAATTTGAATTCCAGAAATGAAAGTGAATCGTACCTTTCAGATCTCACTAAATGCAAATACCTCGTCTTATGTCAGCCACTCATGGCAAATCATTATCTTGCAGCAAAATAGCTCTCTCTTAAACTTTAATTGCCAACACTGTTTCTGGCTCAGATTCTTGCTATTCTTCAAACGCAGCGTAGAATTTTAAATCCTGAAGTTCATTGTTAGTTTGTATCTCAATCTAGGAGATTAAAAAATCCGTCACATCATCGAAAGTTATCATTATTTTTAAGGGCTTTAAATATTCGTTACAGAAAAAAAGGAACATCGTTAGAACCAATCCGCGTTGAAAGAGTTCCCTTTAAATGGAGGTAATCTGTAGTATCAAAGGTGTGCCCCTTATTTGTTAGATTAATAACCAAAATGATTTTGTCCATAATTATATGACATTTTATGTAGTTGTATAATTATTATAAAGTTTCACAGTTTTGTAGCATATTTATAACATGTGTTTGTTTTTAAACGACATCTCTAATTGCTATATTGATATAGTGTAAATAATAATATATTTATATTAATATAAAATAAATACCCCTCAAGTAGCTGCTTGCCACAGAGGTCTGACAGGAGCCTCTAAGGTTATACGCTATAGTAGAAGGTCTGAGAGCATGGCGGGTCTTCAGGAGAAAACGACACATGCATCCATGCCTTACCCGGGGGCTCGAACCCAGGTCCATAAGATCAGTAGCCTAGCGCGCTAACCACTCGGCCACGAGACAGTTACGCAACATAAAAATGCAATACCACAAAGTTAACGAGGTAAGCCTCATGAAATGGCATGTATTAATGAGAGACGTTATGAGAAAGCAGCAGTTATTATTATGAGAGGTGCATCAAAGTACCGACGAGACAACCGTGAGCAATAAACTGCATATTAGATGTGCCACTAGAAACCTTGCCTTGAAGGAAACGTTTTAGTTATATTGGATATGGGGAGAGTAAAAGAAGGGGCATCAGAAGAGGGGGCGGGGTTAGACTCAATCGATAGCGCACCATGAAATTATCAGGTTCGATCTCAACTGCATCAGCGTTAGCATTTATCTCCGGTAACTCCTATTCTGTCCTCCGTTAGAAATATAACACCGATGGGCTTCGAACGGTCGCCGTCCGTTTGATGAGATGACAAGCCATGGTTTCCTGTGCAGGAGAGCTATATCCTAATCACTTTAAAGAACAGCTGGATGACATTGACGGGAGGCTACCACATGGCCCCTAATAACCTTCTACTGAGTTCTTGGGGTCCTTGTGACTTGATTATTTAGTCAATTGTGGGCATAAACAGTTCCCCTTAGAGGTAAAACAACCTGACCAACCACGCAGCAGAAGAACGAAAACTGATATTTTGTGATATTCAATTATATATATATAATGGTGAAATCTATCTTCTGTGTTCTTCCGTGGAAGACAATATGCTTCATGATAAATTATAAAATGAAAAATGTGGCAGGTAAATATATACACTCTTTGAACCAAATTAAATCATATATTTTGGAAGAAAGTGAATAGTGAATGAAAAAGTGATGTGAACTAGTTTTAGACACATATGGTTTAATATAACATCAATGTCATAAGGGTTTTACGTAATACGCAGCTATAAAATAAGAATGGTGTGAAATAACATTTTAGATATTTTAATGTCTAAATAACATCAATTAATAAAAAAATTCCATTGTTTCTAAAATTTCTGCAGAATGCTCATTTTCGTTTTAACTTTGTATTTATTTTAAAATAATTATTAAACACTTAACTTTTTGTTGTATTTGGGCGACATTTTCATTCTGTAATCCCGTGGACGAGTGGTTAGCACGTTTGGCTACTGATTCGAGATCCGTTCGAGCCCCGGGTAAGGCATGGATGTGTGCGTGTTGTTTTTCTGCTGAGGTCCTGCCATCCTCTCAGATCTTCTATTATGGCATATAAACTGATAGCTCCTGTTAGACCTCTGTGGCAAGCAGCTGCTTGAGGGGGTATTTTTTTTATTTTCATGCATTTTAAAATGTTAAGTTTGAATGTTTTTGTAAATAATATAACTTGAAACACAAAAATATTTTAAAACGAAACAAATATCATTAAACTGCAGTTAAACCTTAGACAATTTGTAAAATTTAACATGCATCAAAACTTGTAACATGTCTCAAATTAGCCTCATGTAGGCTTTAGATTATTAAATGATTTCACGAAAGAATTAAAAATCAATATTTAACTCCAAGAAGACTAAGGCATCACAGCGGACTTCATGACATCTCAGTATTACATTACTAGCGAGCAAGCAGACTCTTTGTTTAAAGTATAAAGTTGAAAGTACTAGTATACTAAAGATTAAAACAGAACAAAACGATATATGGAATGAAAAACAACACGAATACATCAAAAACAACTGCGAGAAAGTTTAGCAAGCCAAAGTTATTGTAAAGGTCATCGAAATTATATATTTTGTATTAAATTACTCTTACTTATTCTGTATTAAATTATTTTTGCTCCTAAGTAAAGTATTTAATGATTTCATTGGATTTAGCTAAATAAAAATTGCGACTTTATATTTGTGACCATTATTCTAGTCTGTCCAATACTACACCAACACGAATTGCATACACTGAGTGGTCAATTTATTAGGTAGAGTCTCATGCCATGTCAATATTTATTCAGATACAAAATTCATTAACTCCTTGAATGAGCTTTATATGATGTAATGTGACTGAAGATAATTTAAAAATTAAATCAAAATTATTTCAATCTCGATTTTCAGTAATATTCATTCTGTATTTAGAGAGTTAGGGAAAGGGAATTTTAACAGCAAAAATTTACTTTGAAAAAATTCCTCTTAAATGTTAATAAAACAATATAAATTTAAAGCAATTTTACCCCAATTTAAATGTATTATCGCAGAACCTACCTAACTTTCTAATTCTCTCAGCTTCCATAACTCTAAATACTGAACGCACATTCTTGGAAACCAGGAGTTAAATACATTTAATGGAGATCTTTAAATTATTTTCAGTAGCATTTTTTCATAAACAGCTTATTTAAGAAATTACTCAGTTGTGTATCAGAGATACTATTGACATAACATGGAACTGTACCTAGTAAATTAGCTCCTGAGCGTATAATATACATTACTAATAATAATTAGATTAGGGCAGCTTTTTCTTTTTCATAGGTTTAGAATTTGAATTTATGTCAAAGATTGCATCACATATATATGGAAACGATTAATGGAATAACACTTAAATAAGTAATTTTAAGAGTTATTGCAAATGATTCTTTAGCTAAACATTGTTCGTTTCCTTTTCTGTTAAAGCTAATCTCATTTTTTGATTGCATTACATTTTTAAATGCAGTATTCTCTATGCGCATATATAGGGTGGTTAAAACTAAACTGACAGTACTCAGAACGATGTAGAGAAGGATCTACCCGACGGATTACAGCGAAAAGTGGTGGATACCTTAATAAGAACATGGGGTAGAGAATTTGCGAATAAAAAGAAAATTGTTAGTGTTAATATCACCAGGTTTCGTGGGTGCGCTAGAAACGTGATAGAACATGCTAATTTCTAGTGACATTGCAGCCAATCACACGTGAGAGTTGCATGAGGAACACTATAAAATGTGGTCTTTCTTGTAATCGCTAGAAGGAATCATGGATATCTGCAATTTGCTTGAAACATGTCTGTTATTCTTGTCTTCATTTCAGCAAGCAATTCAACATTGCCTTGGTAAACTCTGCTTTTCTAATAACCCCATAACTAAAAATCGCATGAGTTTAGGTCAGGGGAACGTGGATATCTGAAGCTTGTTTGAACTTGCAGTTATCCATGAAGCTTTGCTATTGAAACACATTTACCAAAACGGCAGTAATACCGCCTCTGCATTACGTGAATATCGTCGTCTGAAAGATATAAGGAAAGGACCTTTGTCGCTAAATGGACTGAAGAATATGGTACACAAATTCCAAGAAACAGGCGAGTTGGGTGTGGTTCCGGGTAGAGGCCGGTGGCCTGTTGCAGAAAGCAACGTCGAAGACGTTGCACTTACAGTTGCAGAAATCAAGTCGCGATTGGAGCTACCCGAAGTTAGTGCGAGACAGGTATCCCAGCAAATACAACTTCCGTAGTCAACTGTCATTAAAATTATATGGTCTATCTGAAATGGTATCTTTATAAAATTCATAGGATGCAGCAACTGCAACCACATTACCCTGAACAGCACATCGACTTCGCTTTGCGATTTCTGGCGAGGATTCAGCTTGACGACATGTGGCCTTCGAAAGTCTTATGGACCGATGAAGTGTATTTTTCCCTACATGGTGCAGTGAATACGCACAACTGCCGAATAAGGGGACCTACACATCCGCATTCTGTGCATGATGTGCCCCTACTACACTCCGATAATGTAATGTAACTGTATGGTGTGGGTTTACCATAAACTTTATAGTCGGACCATTTTTAGTTGATATCACGCTTCAAGGCTCCGTGCGTCGATCGGGAATGACCACACTACACAGATCTTCTCTGCCACAAGATTATTCTCTGCCACAAGAATGACCACACTACACAGATCTTCTCTGCCACAAGATTATTCCAGCTTTGCAAGAAAGAAATTGCTTAGACTTCATAACCTTCATGCAGGATGGGGCGCCACCCCATGTTGCACGTACGGCAACGCAATTCTTGCGTACCATATTTGTTGAGGACAGAATAATTTTCCAATGCTTGGCCACCATGTTCCCCCGACCTAAACTCATGCGATTTTTAGTTATGGGGTTATTTGAAAAGCCGAGTTTACCAAGGCAATGTTGAATTGCTTGCTGAACTGAAGGCAAGAATAAACAGCATGTTGCTTCCATTTCCCGAGACATGTCTGAAGCAACTCTCGATCACGCCGTATTATATTTTCAGCACATTTTGCATACAAATGGTTCACATATTGAGAATCCTGATTTGCAAAATAAAGGTTATGTTTGTTCAACTTGGTATTTTCTTTATTTTAGCGAATCCACGCTACCTGGTGCCACTAACACTATCTAATTTTTTTATTCGCAAATTCTCTTCCCCATGTCCTTATTAAGGTATTCACCACTTTTTGCTGTGTGATACGTCGAGTATATCCTTCTCTACATCGCTCTGAATACTGTCAGTTTAATTATCACCACCCTGTACATTGATATATGTTATAAGAATGTGGTTTTGTTTGTCCAAAGCTAGAAAATTTAATTTGATTCAGAAATGTGCTTTCTGGTAAGAGACAACCAAAAAGCCATAGGCATTGTCAAAATATTTACCTTTAAGGTTTCATTTCCAGTTCAGTTTCGAGATTGTGTACAGGGAGCAAAGTTGGACATTGAGTGAATGTTACTGATAGTTCGCAATTCAGCCTTTGGCGGTAACAATCGTAAACATGCCGCTTATCTCATTTGCATCTGAATGAAGCTTAGACGTCAAGGAGAGAGAGATTATACGTAGACGAAGTGGAAAACGTTTGCAATTGCTTTAGTAATGAGCAAACCATAGAGCAGAGATATCAAGAACACGTGGGGAAGATGTTTAGAAACAGAAACAGTCTTAGCTGCTAACTATCAACCTCCTGAATTTCGCAATCCATTAAGGAAACACGATGCAGAGGAAATGCTAATTCGGAATTTAACGTTGATAGTACGCTCCGAAAATAAGATTTTTTTAATTAACTAACTAATATGCAAACATATATTATCCTTTTCTAAAATTCTTGAACAGAAAATCATAAATAAAACCGAGTGGTTAGCAGACTTGGTTATTGATTAAAGGGACCAGGGTAAGGCATAGATGTTTGTGTTGTCTTTCTACTGAGGTCTCGCCATACTCACAGACCTTCTACTTTGGCGTAAAAACTGACAGGCTCTTGTCAGACCTCGGTGGAAAGCAGCTGCTTGAGGGGACATTTATTATTTTAAATATTTTTTGAAAAAATTATTTCTGGTTGATATACATGAAAAAGCGAAAATTTGTGAATTCTCCTTAAGCAGGAACATTTGAAAGTCAACAAATAAATCACTTTTTTCAAAATGACAAATACGTTTTTATAAAGAACATTTTCCTCTTCTGATGAGAAATATACATTCATATTTGCACATCAAGGATTTGGAAAGCCAGTCCTCCGTTGATATGATTAAGCTATGGCTCGGTGTGAAGGAGCATTCAGTCTGCACCTTAAATACCACTTTGGATTACCTTGACGAGAGGTTCCTACTGTCTTCTAACAGCTTTCAAGTATATCTACTTTCTCAACCTTCTCAGAGTGTTTGGGTTCTTTGTGACCTGATCGTTTAATCAACTAAGTGCAAAATAATTTTACACCCAGAGGTAAAACAACCAATCTTCTAACTAAAATTTTTGAGCTAAGATGGCAGCTTCCCCACTTCCTTAGTTAGGTTTATATGTTGTGGGCTCTGTTTCGGATCTTACCACTATCACCATAATGCCAATATCTCTGTATATTACATTACAACTATTATATATATATATATATCTGGATTTAATTATAATTTTTAAAAAGAGTTAAACATACGACTACCTCAGTAGTAAATTATCCTAGAGATGTCCTGTAGATATGGGATTCTATAAATAGTTAGCAGAAAAAATGCCGTGAGCGGGAAAATTACCACTCATATAATAATTACCACTCAAAAATACCACTCACGGCAAAACTGATATTTTTCAGCTAACTATTTCATAAGAACTACCTGTTTATCTATACCTTTTATTAATCATAAATCTATTTAAAACATTTTGTCGCTGGCAACTGTATTTTAGGTCTCTCGATAGTTACATTAATATATACACTTAGATGCCAGTTTATTAGGTAGTAGAGTGTTCCGCCTCCTTTGGCCTACAGAACAACCTGAATTCTTCCAGGCATGGAACTTACAAAATGATTGATGCTTTATGCAGGAATGTTTGTGTCCTATGCCCTATGTCAAAATGTTTGTGCGCACACTTGCTGTAAATTGAATGGTGGCACAGTCTTGCTGCGAACAACTCTTACTATCTAATCTAAAAGATGCTCCATAGGGTTTAGGTCTGGGGAGTGTGCAGGTCAATTGAACAAGGAAAACTCATCGACATATTCCTGGAACCATTTGTTGACGATATGTGCCTTGTGAGCAGGTGCATTATCATGCAGAAAGCGTGTATACGAGTGAGGATAAACTAGCCATGAAGGGATGCACTTGGTCAGCAAAGATGTTCAAATCCACTGTGGAGTTAAAATACCCTTTGATGGGTATCAGAGGGCTTAATCTGAGCCAAAGAAACATTCCCCACCATCACAACACCACCACGGGCCTGTATTGTTGATACCAGACAAGATGGCTCCATGGCTTTGTGTTGCTTGTGCCAAATTCTGATTCTTCCATCAGCATGATGCAAAAGAAACCTTGATTCGTCCGACCAGGTCGGTGGCTGTTGCACAATAAATTCCAATACATGGCTTTTGGAGATGATTTTCTGCACATCATTTTGCACGGGGTAATTTGACCGCACACCGCAGTCACCTAACGTATATTAATTCTGCTGCGAATTGCGTGGTTGTGGTTCATCTGTGCTCTTTCACGATTCTCCCTATTCTGCTTTGACACCTCTGATCCACAAGCTGTTTTCGCCCACAGTTTCGCCGATCATTGGTAATTTTTGCTATTCGCACCATTCTTGATAAACTCTTGAAACAGTTGTACGTGAAAAGCCCAGGAGGACAGCCGTTTGGGAGATGCTAGAACCGCCACGATTAGCACTAACTATCAAGCCACGCTCAAAGTAGCTCAGATCGCTCGTTTTGTTCATTCTGACGCTCAATCCAACTCTAACTGGTTCTAGAAGAGCTGGTCTCCTGATTTATACCGCACACTGCAGTCACCTGACGTATTACGTATTGTAATGAACCATTTATATGACAAGGTCTGGTGTACCTAATAAACTTGCATCTCAGTGTATTTGAACAACACTTATATACATATGTATATACAATTATTCGATGGACATATTAATTTTTCATCATTGACTTTCAAATGAAAGCTCAAAATAATCAAATGTGTACATTAAATAAACTGAGCTCATTCCATAGACTGATAATTTTTTTACGGCTTGTCTGATTGAACATTAAATTGATAAAATGAACATTGATAATGAGGTCTTGGGCATCATACTAATAAAATGTCATAATGAATCTTCTTCCATTCAGGTGTAATAATCTTGATGAATGTTTAAATCTCTTTTGTTTGATATGTATTTATAAAAGAGAAATTTACTCTTTTATATTTATAGTTTCATAGTGTTTCATTAATAACTAACCCTATAAACTTTTGAATATGTCTATGAACACATATATAAACGGCCTCCAACTTAAAAAAAAAACATCAAAAAATTTCTACTCATTGTTTTCCATAGGAATTAAATTTTAAAGATTTCGAAATTTTAATTGATTGTGTTATTATTGGGTAAATAGGATGATGACCTATTCCTGCGTCACAGAATTGGCGCGATACCATGTCACTCAGTCATTCAATTGCTCACAATCGTTTATTTATATCAGTATATCACAATCGTCTATATGTCAGCTAATATTGATAATGCAATTTATTCAAAGACGTTTCTTCCTTAATAATACTTTATAGAAATAACTGATTCTTCTGAACTAGAATCCTTCAAATTCGTTATTAAATCTACGTTGTCTCAAACATCAGTGACTTAAATACAAGTAAGAAAGTGCTATTAGTTTAAAAAATGATATATTTTCTTCAGGTACATTTGCATCAATGCAATAAATACTTAATGTAACGAGAACAAGCACAATATTTTAGACACATTTTGCCAACGATTGTCCCCATTCGCATTACTAAGCACAAGCAACTTTATTCAATTAGAATTAGTGATTTGCAAATTCCGATATTGAGATATCATAACCGAAATCGTGAACTAGTAAGCCCATCCATGCTAGTAGTATTGACCGGTTTCGACCACCAGTAATTACAGAGCCGGACGTAATCTTCCCAGATTATAATTCCTGCATTGAGTATGACTTGTAATTCTAGCAGTAGCCTCTCTACCAGTGTAGATTTCAAAGCTTCATAAATAAGCAATCCATTATGGTCCTTTACAATTAACATAACAATTTTCTCTCTTAAATATAATATGGTTAGTCGAAGACTAATCTTACAACTGTTCTACTCTCAAAGAAACTCAGTGTGCATTTCAACTCTCATTTCTTCCATTACAAATCATTTCATATTTTATGGAAAACGCTTTTGACGATATGAACGAAATAGACTAGTAATACCCATCATATTTAGCTCCCACATGTATTCATGACGTTTGCAACAAAATATACAATGAAAGATTGTTTCCGTGTACGTGCATTTCAAAATTTTATCTGACATTTGAGAGGACTCCTGTCTGCCTGGGGGTGTAAATTCAATTGCTGGCCTCCTGTCTGCCTGGGGGTGTAAATTCAATTGCTGGCCTCCTGTCTGCCTGGGGGTGTAAATTCAATTGCTGGCCTCCTGTCTGCCTGGGGGTGTAAATTCAATTGCTGGCCTCCTGTCTGCCTGGGGGTGTAAATTCAATTGCTGGCCTCCTGTCTGCCTGGGGGTGTAAATCAATTGCTGGCCTCCTGTCTGCCTGGGGGTGTAAATTCAATTGCTGGCCTCCTGTCTGCCTGGGGGTTAAATTCAATTGCTGGCCTCCTATCTGCCTGGGGTTTTACTGATCCTCCCGGATCAAGGTCAGCTCTTTACTTCTAGACATTTCCTCTCCCAATGTGGGGAACTACTATGAGTTTCAAATTCTATGACATATCCTGTCACTTGTCCAAAGCAGGTTTATCCCTAAAATGTCCATTAGAGTGAATAAACATCCGGAGCCCAACCTGGGCCTCCAAAAAATCAGGAGTTCGCCCAGTATTATACCAGTAAAGATAAATTCTCTATTAGTTTTAGAGTTGATTAAATAAAAATGTGAATAGCTGGGGTAAGTAAAGTTATAATTTACGGAAAGGTTCGCCCTGTTGAGTACCCTATTTCCGAATGTGGAATTAGACTCCAGAATATTTAATGAGTATGTTCACCAAAATCTCTGAAAAATTTCACCGTACTTAAAACACTGCTCAATAGATTGTGCTGCTTTTATTCTTCGTTTTAGCACAATATTTTCTTGCAGTTGACAACATTTACTTCATTCGTAACCATTTTCCGGTTCACGAACTTACCTTGTAAAATAAGTTGATGCAGGCAGCATTTTTACGTATAAAGCAAGTGAGAGCAAATGCACCATATTTCAAACCTTCTATGCCATAAATGTCTGTTTTAGTTAATTGACTCCCATGAGTGTCCAATCTGTACAAGAGCTTTCTTACTACCTTGAGTGGTTGTTCTGCAAAATGAAATTGTTCAATTATTGCTAATGGGTAATTCTTAAAAAATTCGACAGATCAAAAATTTGCTCTCGGTGCAAAAAAATCTTTTCATAAGGAAATAATGCTCCCAAGGGCATCGAATTGTCACAGCACGATCAACATCAAACCCACAAAATATGTCGTGGAACTAACTTATACATACATTTTTTTTTATCAGAGTAAATATAGAAACGATTGAAACGTTTGAGCTCAATACGCTGATTTTTTTTTTTCTTTTTCAAATGTGAATTATAAAATGTGAACATATTTGCTTCAGGGATAACTTTCAGAGCTTGACTTTACGTAATACATACAGAAAGTTTTTTATTTTTTGGATGAACTGAAAATTATATCGCTCAGTTTGTGTATTTGATTTAGTCTTCTACCTTTTAATTGCTAAATATAGCAAAAATGTGGGAACAGGACATTGAAGGCGACGGTGAATATCTAGTTTATTAAAATTTGATAATAACATTCTGAATAAAGAATATAAAATAAGATTTAATCCTATAATTTAAAACAATATTTCACAATTTACATTTATACAATATTTTACATGTTACCTTTGCAAACGGGAATGTCATAGCACTTAATATTAATAATACTTTAAGCCTACATATTAATTAAAATGAGAAGGCTCTAAAATAGAAAAGACGCAAAGTTACTTGGTTCATTTTTATTTGTTTCGCTTGCTTAAAAGTTTCATTTCATCACATCAACACTAAAAATAATATTTTTATCGAAATTGATTTTTGAATTGTGACATAACTTGCAATTTAAGCACTAATTTAAATTATTCTAACTAATGTAATAAGAACCGGAGACAGTTGGGGAAAGGATCATGCCTCCACCTCTTGCGAATACTAGTAGGGGTAATTAAAGCGAAAAATTATTAAACCTATATATATTTTTTTCGTGTATTTTTACAAGATTTTTTAAAGACCTCCAAAATGGAGAGGGAAATGCTATGCTACAATGAAAATCCAGTCTGTTGGCCATTCCTTTTACTCTTTTTTTTTAATCTCGATTGAGTTTTTTATTCCACCTCTCTCCTTTTGCTTTTTTTTAGATCCAGGCCTGAATCTTATAATTACTAATCTATAATTCGTCATACTTCAAATCTTTCATGACAATGTTGAATAGAAGGTCAAACATTCCCGTACTACAAACGTCGAAAGAATTTCAGATATTCCACGATATGGCAAATACTTCTCAAAATTTCTCTATGGCACTTCATCTACTTTTATACTCGTTGATTTGATAAGTATTAACATAAGTCACTCTTGACAGGCTTAGAGAAGAAAGAGGTTTGAAATTCTAAACCTGGTAAATATGCCTAGTATTTAAGAGACGCATATTAACAAAACCAGTCATCCAAAGCTTGTAATATTGGATATTTTTGTGTTCACGATATGTTTTAATTTTTTTAAACATATCTGAAATATCAAGTTTGTTTTAACATTTTCGATATATTTTAATTATTTCAATTGATTTTAGTCATGTAATTTAGTTTTCTAAAGCTGAAAACGATAAAATAAGTATAGAATTGTAATTCATTTTATATCGTTCTTAAAATAGCATTTCTATTTGGTACTGAAAACAAAAAATCTCCAAACTAAAGATAATTGTAAAAGCTTTAAAAATATGTGACTAGCTTAATCAAAACACGGTATATTAATAATCAACACACTCACCGATATCAACAAAGTATCCATTAAGTTATTAAGATGACACAAGATTAATTATATTTGTCGTATTAGATATCTGGACGGTTTTAAATTAAAACCATACAAAGGTTTTAATTTAAAAATATATGTTCTTTTAGGATTTGACACTTCCATTAAAATATATACGGGCTTAAGATTTAATTTGTCTGTAAAACATTCTCTGGATCTAGTAGTTAATTGGTCTATAAAATATGTATGGATCTGGAATTTAATTTGTTCCTAAAAATATCTATGGATTAGAGGTTTAATTTGTCTATACAAATATCAAAGAATGTGGGATTATATATATATTGTTATCAAACTGCAAAACCTCTTTTCTAATCGATTTCATGCTGCATTTATTTTTAAAATAAGTTTTAGAAATCAATTTTATGCATTTCACACGTTTTTCATCTTGAAAAAGTAGTTGAGAAATGATGATAAAAATACGAAAAAAAAAAAAACACGTCGATAGTTCATTACATACACCGAAGAGCCAAAAAATTATAACCACCTTCCTAATATGATGTTGGTCCTCCACATGCTGCCAAAACAGTTCTTACCCGGCGAGGCATGGACGCTACAAGTTTTCTAAAGAATGCTTGTGGTATCTGGTACCAACACGTTACCAGCAGATCCTTTAACTCTTGTATGTTACGGGGTCGAGCTGCCACAGATAGGATATGCTGTTGCAACAGAAACCACAGATACACGACTGAATTGATATCTGGGTAATTTGGTAACATGGAAGTCTTCCTCATGTTCTGCGAACCATTCTTGAACCATCTGGGCAGTGTGGCATGGATATTATCCTGCTGAAAGAAGGCACTACTAGAGGGATATACCGTTGCCACGAAAGGATGTACCTGATCTGCAATGATGTTTAGGTAGGTGGTAGACGTCATAGTTTCCTGCACGTAAATGACTGGATACAGTGTTTCCCAGCAGAACATTGGCCAAAGCATTTCACTTCTTCCACCAGTTTGTTTTCATCCCAAGGTTTATACTGATGCCAACACTTCCCCAGGTAAACGACGTACACGAACCTAGCTCTCCACATTGTGCAATAGAAAACGAGGTTCATCTGACCACATGACCTTCTTCCAATCATTCAAGGTCCAGTTTTGATGTTTGCATGCCCATTGTAGGCACTTTCCATGGTGAACCAAGGTTAGCATGGGCACTCGGAACTGCGTGCGGCTACGCAGCCCCGTTTTCAGCAGGGTTCAGTGTACTGTGTGTTGTGACACATTACTCCAGTCACCAGCATTCAAATTACGGGAGAGTTGCGCCGCAGGATCCCTTCCATTGACTTGTATACCATACGGGAGAGACTTCACTCACCTCTAGCATCGATGAACCATGGTTGGCACACACCTTGCTGGTGGTTCCTGGTTTTTCGCTCCTCGGACCACTTTTTGAAGGTATTAAAGTGAACACTACACAAACCTTGCTGTTTCAAAAATGCTCTGACCCAGTCATCTCCCAATCGAAGGGCACCACCTTGCTGTGGTGAGGGGCTTGAGTGCCTTAATGAGGTTGAGGACTATGCTGACTAGAGTAACTCATGTCAGACAGGCCAAAACAGAAAGGCCAGACTAACAGTTCCCCATCTATGAGGACTTTCACAGTGGTAAACACAAATTTATGCATGGTTGTCAGTTTTTGCAGTTTTATGCATGGTTGTCAGATAGGATATGCTGTTGCAACAGAAACCACAAACTAATGGGTTCGAGTTCAGTTCGGAGATGTGTAGTGAGTCTTTGTTAAAATAGGATGAGTGAGGAAAAAAGCGAGAGGAAGGAAATAAGAGGTTGCGAGAAGAGAGGAGTTAGTGGATAGGATATGAGAGAAGAGAATGTGAAAGAAGAGGAAGTGAGGGAAGAGGTAGTAAGAGAAGAAGTGAGAGAAGAGGAAGAAAGAGAAAAGAAAGTCTCCCAATTTCTATCAGGAAGCTTAGATCATCTCTTTACGCTGGACTCGAGACAGATTATTGGCTACTTAGGTTGCTAAAATTGAATAACGTATCTAATAGGGTTGGTGGCATGCCGGTTGTTTAGGAATTGAAGGGATCCATGGGACATGAGGGAGGTTTTTCATGGTTGCCATGCCTAAGAGTGGCCCACCTGTTTACCGTGGGTGGAGACCCATAATGTGGAAAAAGGGATCCTGGCAGCTGAGGGTCCGAAAGCTGGAAAGCCCAATAGTCCTTCTTATGCCCCTGCTTCAATAAAACGGGAGGTCTGAGCTTACTCACTGAGATCAATCAGTTTGTGAGGCATCCCCTGTCCTACCTCTATGTCAAGAGTGGACCAGGGGTTGTTGCAGGAGCCAACCAGGTGGTGGTGATCCTTGATTACTGAAGATGAGTCCAGACCCTGGTCCGGATTCTGCTCTGGTCTAAGGGGTGATAATAAGTCTAAGTATAACCTGGACATATCTCTGAGGTATGAAGAGCGACGAATCTATCTCGGAGGCCTCCAGTTGGCCTCAGTTCTCGGAGGCCCTCAGTTGTGGGTGTGGAACACCTGGGTGGAATACCTTAAATCACTATGGCATCTAAACCGTCGTCACATGAATCAGGTCAAAACGTTTTAAAGAAAAAGACTGGAAATTTCCAGCACAAATTGGACAATGGAGTAAGATCAAAAGGGTATGGGTGTAGTAGAAAAGCTAAATGCTATTGTTTGTGAGCAAAAGCTCACCTTAGAAATGATAAGTGGGCACCTAGCAGAGAAAGCTGCATGTTCCCCAAAAACAGAGTGGACAAAACCGACATACAAAGACAGTCAGAGGACAAGGGGTTGGAAAGGGAGGTTTAGTGGTGGCTAAGAAGCCTCCACCCCCTAAACAAAGGCATACCCCGCTGGTCTTCTTCTAAGAAAAGGGGATATCAGCAATAGAGGTGAGGGATAGCCTAAAGAGGAATATAAACCCCACTGAGTTGAATCTCGGAGTGATGACACTCAATCCCATGAGGGAAAATGGGGTCATCATTGAGTGTGGCATGCAGGGCGACGTGGACTGTCTTAAAAAAGGTGTTAGACAGTCATGTGGTGCTTAAAGAGGAACTTGAGGCCAAGCAAGCAAAGTGACTAAGGACCAAACTCATATGCCTATGGTATCCGAGAGGACGGATAGAGGTCTTTCGTGAGCAACTCAAGAAAGACATCCAGACCCAGAATGCCCTCTCGGACGAGCATGCGGAACTTTACTGTTCTCCTTGAAGGGCAGAGATGAAAACACTGTTCACTGGATTCTGGAGGCTAGCAATTCCTCCCATAGAAAGTTGATAGAGGCAGGTAAGTTGAATGTGAGCTGGTCACTGTGCAATGCAAAGGAGTACAATAAAGTACTCCAATGTTACAAATGCCATGCCTTCGGGCATATGCAGAAAGAATGTACTGTGAAGACACAATGGTGCTTTCAATGCGTGGGCAAGCACTCGTTCAGGGAGCGTAAATAACCTAAGCCAAAGTGTGTTGTTTGCAAAGTTGCAAAATAGGAACGTGGGGCTAAGTACAATCTGTATGCGATGGATAACAACTCTCCTTCATTTATTAGAGAACTGAAGTTGTTGCGTACGTGTACTGGTGGTAGCGGAGCGAGTTTGAAATTTCTACAGATAAATTTAAATGGGGCACAGGCCGCAACGGCCCTACTCAGCCAGGAGATAAAAGAGGAAGGTGCCGATGTTACTCTAGTGGAAGAGTTCTACTGCACAGAGAACATCACAAGGAGGCTATCTCTGACCAGCAGGCTATTTTGCATCAAAGAAGCCAAGCCTAAAGCTGGAATTTTAGTTTCGAACCCCAAAGTGAATGCCATCCTGATATATCATTCCACCACAGCGGTGGTAGTGCAGATTGGCTATGGGAATCTAAATATACACACCATCTCCATCTACTGTTCACCGAGTCGGAACATCGAGGACACTTTGACTGAGCTGCAAAACGTCCTAGCTCAGATCCAATATAAGAACTTAATGGTGGGAGGTGACTTCAACACAAAGCACCCCCTATGGGGTTTGAACAGACAAGATGTCAAAGGTGATATGAATCTGGATTTTATCAATATTGCTGATTTGATACTTTTCAATGATTTGAATACTCCAGCTACTTTTCATGGCCCCAGAGGCCAGAGCTGGTTTGACTTCACCCTTGATCCTGGCCATAGACGATATCACTAATCCAGGACTGGCACTTTACTGACAAGGTCACTCTGACTGGTGCCAGCTTGTGAATAGTTCAGTTGCAATCTAGCGTACCTCCACTAGTGCTTTCCCCATATGATGCCATCAGACCCAAGTGCAAGACCACTTTGGACTTTAACCCTTATGTCACAACTGCCCAGTGATGTGATATGGCACCACCACCTGTTCACATGATATGACATCCCTTATTAATAATGCATAATTAATATTTCATATTTGACTCCCCCTTATAAAAATTCCTTCCAAGTTTCAAGGTTCAAGGTGTTGTAAATATGGTGAAATTAGCCTCTAGAGAAGGGGTTTCCTACACCAGTCACAACGGAATAGTGAGATAGCGGATGCAAAAGAATCTGCCTCTCAGCAATCTATCTGAAAAAAAAAAGGAAAGGCCCTCTTCAGGACAATGTGCAAAAGAAGGCCCTTTTATGGACAATGTAAAAGAACTGAACATTACACCTTGCAGAGGAGGCCAATGTTCTGAAAGAAATCAGTGACAATACGGAAGCATGCACGTTGCAGCTTCTCACTATTGTTGTTGCCGAGGAGGGAGGTGATGGAGTAGTTAGTGGTTCCTATAGCATTAAGCTCCTGGAACAAAGCATCTTTTTCAACATTGTAGCGGGAGCAATTGAGCAGAACGTGGGATACAGTCTCAGGTGTGCTGCAATTGCACAGTGTGGACTGTAAACTCTGCCAAGAGTGTGCAGCGTAGAGTTGCTGTAGATGACACCAACTCGGAGATGATGAAGGAGGGTCTCCTCAGATCTGAGGAGATTACTGAGGTTAGGAGCAGTGAGAGAAGTTTCAACCAGGTATATGATAGAGGAACACCTGCTGTCCTTCTCCCACTGAGCAAGACGGAACAGGCTCACCAGTTGTGAGACAGAACTCTTGCAATCGCTGAGAGAGAGAGGGTAATTAGTTACACACCTCTGACTCCCCAGTGCCTCCTTCACGGTGTGATCAGTGATCTCATTTCCAGGTATCCCTATGTGGGAAGGGATCCATTGGAAATGGACCGTGATTCCAGCAGAAGTGACCTTCGAGCAAGTCTCCGTGATCTTCTATATGAGGAAGGGGTTGCAGCTATTGCTGTCTCGCTTCTGGAGAGCTTCCAAGGCTGACTTGCTGTCACAGAGGATGACAAAGTGGCCACTCTCTAGTTTGAGGATGAAACGTACAGCCTCAAGAATAGCATGAAGCTCTGCACAGGTGGAGGAGGTTAGATGTGGGAGACGGAAACCTCTGCCAATGCCAGTATCGGGGATGACAATGGCAGAGGCAGCACGTTGCCTCTCCCAGTCCACAGATCCATCAGTGTAGACCTCAGTAAATCTCTCATATCGTGCAGTGACATAGGAGGTGGAGAGAAGTCTGATGGCTAATGGATCAGACTCGATCTTACGACCAAGAGAAGGGATAGTGACATTGATCATTAGATCACTGTTCCTACAGGGTGGAAGATCGGTGAAGAGAGTATTGAGAGCACCTCGCAACTGTCCCTGCCAGTTTGTGCATCTGGAGCTGGCAGGAAGGACATAGTCATAGAAGTCTTTGGTGGACAGAACGATGGCAGAGTGAGGCCTGTCATGCAACTTCCTGAGAAGCTCATGGTTAGTGTGCAGGGAATGGAGCCTCGAGAGATGACACAGTATATCTCTCTTCCAGTGCAGGTGGAAAGGCATGTCATCAGCCTCTACAATGATAGACGCATTAGTTGTGTTAGGGCAGAGTCCTAGGCAGAGGCGCAGAGATATAATGTGGACAGTTGCCAACTTACTGAGCAGTGTATCAGAGGCATTGCACAGAAGGGGACCACTGTAGTTGATGCAGGAGAGGACCAAGTGCTGGTACAAGACCAGGAGGGTCTTGCAGGAACTTCCCCAATGGGTACCAGCAAGAAAAGACAGTATATTTCTCTGTGCAGTGGCAGCTGTCTTAAGATGCTGAATGTGAGGCCCCCAGCTCAGCCTGTTGTCCAGGACCACACCAAGAAACTTATGCTGATGGACAGCCTTGATGTGATCTGGCCCAAACAAGAGGTCAGGAAAGGTGGGTGGAAGTCGTCTCCTCGTGAAAACCATGGCCACAGTCTTATCAGTGGAAAGAGTGAGGCTTAGGTTGTCTAAGAGCTTGACAACCATGTCCACAGCTCGTTTCATCACGAGCTGAGCATGGTAGGGGTCCTGGCTAGAGAACCAAATGCAGATATCGTCTGCGTCAATGGAAATACCCACTCTCTCCTCGAGTTGAGAGGGAAGGCCTGACAGCGAGATGTTCAGTAACATCGGGCTGAGGACACCCCCTTGAGGTAGGTTGGGTTGTTTTACCTCTGAGCGGCACTTTTTTGCACACCATGGGCTAAATGGCCAGGTCACATGGACCCCGAAGGCTCAGAGAAGGTTGGGGGAGGGGACCCACTGGAACAGCTGTTGGGAGACAGATGGTATCCTACCGTCAAGGCCATCCAGCGTGTTCTTTAACGTGCACAGGGTTTGGCTCTCCCGCACACGGGGCCACGGCTTAACGTCCCATCCGACGGACGGCGGCCTTTTCAAACCCATCAGTGTCCCCTACTGACCGTGGGCAGGGCGGGGAATTTTGCGGATATAAATCTCAACGCTGACCCAGCTGGGACTCGAACCTGGGAACTACAGATTACGAGCCTGGCGCGCTACCGACTGAGCCACCCCCGCCCCTCCCCCTTGAGGTATTACATGATTGATGGTATGGGAGACGCTGAGTGTGTTGCCCAGCTTGACGCAAACAGTCCTTTTGGAGAGGTACGCTGCGATCCACTGGTTGATATTGCCTCTGAAGCTTAGATCATGAAGCTTGCAGAGAATATTCGAGTGGGACAGGGAATCGAATGCCTTCTGGATGTCGAAGAAGACAGCAACATTAGTAGTCTCTCCCACGGACCGCACCTGATCAGCAGCATAGATGAAGTCGATGAGATTGTCTGACGTGCATCTCCCTTTGCGGAAACCAAAGAGGCTGTCAGGGAGGAGACCATTGGACTCTAGGTACCATTCCAGGCGTGCAAGGACCAGTCTCTCTAGGATCTTACAGAAGCAATATGATAGAGAAATGGGACTGTAAGAGGACAGCTCCGTGGCGGGTTTCCCCTGCTTCAAGATAGGCATGATGTGTGTTGCCTTCCATGATTCAGGTACTGTGCAAGTGGTCCAGGAGTGATTGTAGGCTTTGAGAACACAAGCAGAGCCTCAGGTGACAGGTTAGCTAACTGAGTATTGCTGACACCGTCAGGGACTGGGGCCGACGAGCGCTTCGAAGCTGCAATAGCAGAGATGAGTTCCTGGAAGGTGAAAGGATCATTATAGCAAGGTTCAGAACCAGAGCCGGGCTGCTGAACCGTATCCTGAACATTCACCGGTGGAGCAGGAGGGAAGAGGTGAGGTGATTAGCAGTGGCTGCGAAGTCCTCCCCACAGGCCAGGGCAAGGTTATGGAAGGGGAGGGCAGGCTGTGGCTTCCCCATCAGGTTCCTGAAGAACTTCCAAACCTTCCCAGAAGGGGTGAAAACATTAATGCTGGAGCAGAAGGATCGCCACCTGAACCTTTCACGCCGGATTATTCTCTGACGATGACAGCTCTGATGATGCCCAACATCAATTCCACAGAGTTTATAGCAGGGTTCCACCGGATATGGAAGATGATGTTTCGTTCACTGAAGAGGAGGTGGGAGAGGTGATCAGTGCTATGGCCAGGGGTAAAGCTCCTGGCCACGATGGTCTGACAAAGCAGATTTTGATACAGTTGTTTAAGGAACACAAAGATATGTTCATCCAGCTTTTTAACAACTGTCTGAAGCCGGGACAATTCCCAAAGACCTGGAAACAGGCTGACCTACTCCTACACAACATGATGGGTAGAGATCTGGCACATGTAAGTTCTTACAAACTGATATGTCTGCTGCCGGTGATGGGAAAGATTCTTGACAAACTGCTCAGAAACTGGATGTATTACCACTGTAGTACGAACAATTTCCTGAACAACAAATAATTCGGGTTCAGGACAGACCAGTCCACCACTGCCGCTATTAAACAGGTGGTTGAAATTGTAATGGTTAACAAAGACAACAATTTGCACACCTCTCTCATCGCCTTGAATGTGATGGGCGCATTTGACAATGTCTGGTGGCCTGCAATTCTAGGCAGGTTAAAAGATTGTTCCTGTCCCAAGGAACATTTTCATTCTGGTGTCCAATTATCTCAGTGAGAGAATGGACACATATTCCCATGTCAGTGGGGTAGTCTCAAGGAACTTGGACAGGGGCTGCCCACAAGGTTCGTGCATTGGCCCATATCTCTGGAAATTAGTTGCAGAGACGGCTCTGGAGTTGACCCTACCTGAGAGTGTCTGGCTCCACTCTTATGCAGAAGACATGCTGCTTGTTATATTGGTCTCCTCCACAGCGAGACTGGAGATTACCGGCAATGCAGCACTGTTGGTGCTCGAAGGATGGGGTCTACATTACAAGCTTGGGTTCAGTTATGCGAAGACTACACCAATGACTGTAACCAAAGAGGGGTCCTCAACAAGAGTTACCCGATCTTCAAATTGAATGACAATAATATCTGCCATATGACGATTTTGAAATACTTGGGAATCACTCTGGATGAGAAGATGAGCTGGATCCTGCACCTGCAGGACCTTAAGGTAAAATACCCCAAAGTTATGTGCAAACTGGGGCGTATGAATCGCGTCTCATGGGGACTCTGAGGAAACGTTCTCAAAGAAATTTATTAAATGGGAACAGAGAGGATCCTGACATATGCAGCAGGCATCTGGTGGCGACCGACGGACCACTCACACTCTGCAGAAAGCTGCTCGCAGCCCAGAGACCAGCTTTACTGCGAATCACCAGGGCTTACAGGACCACATCTACAGATGCGCTCCTGGCAATAGCAGGTATCCCACCTCTGTAATTAACGGTTGGCAAAGAAGCCACCATATTCAGATTCCTGCAGGCTAGGGAAAAAGCAACATTCCTCAGAGTCCAGTGGAACCGCTAAGTGGGATACTCATCCCACCAGGAAACTGTGTGTGTCATGGTCTATGGAGTTACCTCAGGTCAAGGAGTAGAAATTTACACAGACTGTTCCAAGAGCAAGGATGGTGTGGGCTTAGCCTACACAGTCTACAATCAAGGAGCCAAAATGTATGATTATAAGAGGAATGTCTCTACAAATGACTCGGCCTTCCAAGCAGAGCTGTTTCCCATAAGAAGATGCCCTTAAATGTGCCCTCAATGACGGCAGTCAGAATAACAACATCCTGCTGTATACCGACAGCTGGGCAGATCTGGAAGCACTTGAAGATTCGAAAAACAGACATAATACGGTTAGAGGCCAAACGCATCCTAGGTACTCAGAACATGCCCAGGATCTTGTTCTCCTGATCCACACATGTAGGTCATGAAAAAGACGAGAAGGCAGACCAACTGGCGACTCAGCAGTTACTAACACTTAACCTGAGATAGCGGTAAAGACTTCTAAAACTACCCTGAAGTCTATTTTAAGTCAAAGAGTAATGGAAGAGTAACAGAGGCTCTGGGATACGACCGAGAATGGTCTTCAAACAAAGATATTCTTACAAAGGGTCGGTCTATCCTTGATATCCTCAGACAACTATCTCATGCAGGTAGTGACTGAACATGGGAGCTTCCCAGCGTATCTGGAGCGTTTTAGTGGTCTTAGGACTCTGCCCACAGTAACTGTAGCTGTGGGGCCACATTTGAGACCAGAGCTGCTTTCGCTCTTCTACTTACCTTCCATATTTTTCTAGTCAGATTGCACTGCACAATCCCTTTAACGGTCCAAGTCCCTACTGGTCTCCTCTGAGACAAACCTTAATCTTCTACTTCCAGGCTTCTCATCGCCGCTCGTGTAGTGTTTTACGATGGAGCAGGAATTTTTCCCCATGGAGGCGGATCCTTCGGGACCCCCCAATTATTGACAGACCCATTCGTCTGGTTATTACAATTTAGCCTTTGTCAAACTCGCTTAAGTCTTCTGCCTTTCGCACTTGAAGAACAAGAAAAACACTGATTAACAGAGCTCAGCATCAGGTGTTATTTATAACATTTCATGACCTTCACACGCTCCGTCGTTTGACTGCAGTTGCTTCAGTTTGCATAAAGAAACGTTGGTCATAATGTTTTGGCTCTTCGGTGTATTGTTACGACAGATGAATGAGCAAAAATGAAATCATGAGGTGCTGTATTATTTTGATGCTCGCGTGTGTTTTAGCGCGTAATTTTCGTCACTAGTTGATTAGAACAATAAAAACTGGAACTATAGCGATGTTAGAAAAGGAATAAAGAGTTTGGTAGTGTTTGAATGTGTATATTTCTTTTTTGCTAAGTGAATTAGCATAAAATTAATATTAGGAAAATTTCTCAAAATATTTAGAGATTAGGCCAAGGACGAGAAATAGTGGAACAAGTGGGGCTGACCTTAACTACTCTATAGGAAGAGTTCATCATCTGATGCATGGTGATCAACGTCTGAAAAGAATTGGTTCTGAAAGCCCAGTATACTTAGTTGCAGGTTTGGAGTTATTGATGGCTGAAATTCTGAAAGAAAATCATTTGACGCATAATTATTTTTGGTTTGTTTAAAGAATTGTAAGATTATTCTTGGTAGTTTACAGGTATATTCGCAAATATGATTTTGCCACTTATTGAGTATTGTAAAAAGTCTTGTTTGATGCTTTGAGTAGGGATTGTCATAATTCTAAAAAATAACTATTTGTTATAACAGTGATAAGGTGAAATATTATTCTGATGGTTTATTTTCAAACTGATAAATATAAAGATTTGTGTTACTTGAATTTATTTTATATTTGTATTTTTATTCATACTTTTGTAATAAATTGATTCATTTATATGATTTTTATCGCTAAATATTTTTGAACTCACGCTCAAGTATCTCCTATTAAAATTTATAACGATATGTTAAAAATTATCAAATTTTGAAAAGTCTTAAAAATATGAAATTATCAAATAATTAATTAAAATCATTATTTAATATTAATAATTTAATTACTTCCTTCAATAAATAATTGCAATTGCACATGCTATATATATCAAAAGAGCAGTAGTGAAAATGGGATGGAACGCGATAGGATGGCGTCCCACTAGATCCGAAGGTGAATGAGAAAAAAATATTTATTTTTAAATTCTTAAGAATTAAAGAATAAATAGATGATGCTAATAGACGAATCAAACTGTTGTAAAGCAAAACAGACCCATTAACGTTCACTTTGAAAATTATTTCGTTTTTTTGGCTGAGCGGAGATAGAATCGATATATCATGCCATATAGCTCGTTCAAAAATCCTATTACCAGCTCTATATAAGAAATACAGTTTTTCAACTTGATCCTAAGATTGTTTATAGTGAATTATGAATTATGTCTGCATTAATATAGAAATTCATGTATTTCAGGAAAAAAGACTTTTATACTTTAGTTCTTTTTGGACGTTTATATGCTAGAGGTATTTTTTCCCTCCCTCAGATCAATCGACATAAATGCTCACCCTGCAATAAATATTTAACCCTGCTGTTCTGTCCAGGTCTATTTGGCTGGAATAAATTATTTGGTAATAATTATTTTACCGACAGAGAAGTTGTCAAGATATTTATTGATTTATATTGTTTATACTGAATTATTGCTTCTACAGTTTTTAATTGTTTTTAATAATAACTATTTTTAATTGTTCCCATTTTTTTTTCTACTCGCTTTTTAATTATTGCTAATCAGCACTTTAAAATCTGGCTTCTACAATCAGGTTTTCTTTCAAATGTGTCACATTTTCCGAAAAGAAATAGAAAGAGAATAGAAGAAGAATAGAAAATTTTACAAACGAAATACACCCAATCCTATCTTTACACGGATTTTTTTTACACGATTTTGATTTAACACGGTTTAGAAAAAATTCCAATTCACTTTTTACACGATTTATTTTGAACTAACACGGTTCAAACGGCGCCTTTTAGAAATCCCCATTTGAATTTAATTCTAAAAAAACTCTTATTCAAGAAAAAATTCCTAGAATTTGCATTTATAACAAAGGTACTGCTTTTAAGTCACATTTTTCGAAGCACTTTAAACTTTGAAAATGTACTATAGATGCATATTTTGTGCACTAAATCTACAAAAAAAAGACTACACTAGCATAACTACACAACAAGGTTTCTCTATTTTATTGAAAAATTGTACAAAACCTACTTCATTCGGAATAAAGTGGCAGCATTGAGTTCTAGGAATTCCCCTCAATTTTATCTTCAACACAAGTCTTGGTCTCTCACTCATTTCGTGTTTAAAGGTAGAAGTGTTTAGATGTTTAACAGAATATATCGAAATTTTTTTTTTGTTTTTTGAAGTTTTCAACAGATGAAAGTGATTTAATTCCAGTCTTACGCAAACGAATGCGCCTATTGTCAGAAAGTGACAACGATTAAAATCTAGTTAATATGCATATGTAAGTCATATTTTTTGCACTTTGTATTCTTTAATTGGTGACATATTATTTTCTTTATTGAGGATAATTTACTTTATATATGTACATATAATTATCTTTATAAGTTTATATAATTTAAAATGTGTTTAAATGAATAAATATCAAACGAAAATTTAATTAAAGATTCTGATATGATTTGATTGAAAACAACTTATTATTTGTACTGGTTTTCCACGTCTGGAACCAATCTTGTATTTTTTCATATGCACTGTATTTTTTTTTTTCACACTTTTGTTTTGCACGATTTTTTCGGGAACCTATCTATCGTGTAAAAACAGAATTGGATGTATTAAGAAAGTAGTCCGGCGTTATCTTATTTGCCTATAATAATTTTCGACTTTTATTACTACCAATTATTGGCGCTGTAGAATATAAACATTTAGTTTCTGGAATTACCAGAGCATTGACTATATTTGTATTACTTTATTTTGCGTATTCTATTTTATTGTAAAAATTTTCCCCGGGCTTCAAATGTGCCGAGTAAAAATTAGTGTGGAAACAGAGGTCAGAGAGAAATAATATTAACGTTAATTTAGTTAAAAATTAGAAATTTTAAAAAGGGTAGAAAGCGTGGAAAAAAAGGGGGCAGGAATGCAATATTGGATCGTCAATGTTACATGACATAGATTTGAAGAAAGAAAGTTGCAGAATATATTTTATTATATTTAAATGTTGTTTGAACTGCTCTCTTGCTATCTTATGTCAACTAAGTGAATTCTAGTAGATGAAACCAACTACTACGTAGTAGACAGGCTTTAAAAATTACAATTATAACATAAAGAGCCATTTGAGTGATTTTTTTATTGTTATTTGTTTATATTTAATATATTAAATTGTTATTTACTTTGGTAAAGAATATCACAATCTTTTAGTAATTGCTAAATGCTTCTAGATGTAAACAAGTTCCACTGTTAATATTTAACATTCATTGACATTGCTTCTCGAAAACTACTCACCCATTAAGTATATCTCTGTAAAATCAGGAAAATGTTGAAAATCCGCACCTCTCAATCCCTAGGGGTGCCGGATTTTAAAAAGTTTATTGTATTATGTTCGGGCCAATATGGCCCGATACTTCAGATATCTCTAATATGCCAAATTTGCATCACTCTGTTGCCATAATAATATTATTTATGTATATTGATATTTTATAGGGAAAATGAGAGGGAGATGCTTCGTATTGAATTGAAAATACATCCGAAATTAGTTTTATTATTATTTTTTTTTTCAGATATTCTCAAAACTCATTAATCAACATAAATTGTTTTATTTTGAAAAAATTTGAAAAGTTGTTTTGGTCCTTTCCACTTCAGTTTAGTATTCTACTCCTCCACCCTAATAATTATTAAAGCATTTACATTTTATTTTTCCGTTCTATGGATATTTCAAAAACAATAGTAAAAATTATTTACCTTTACTATATAATCTAATAAATTATATATTTTTTCCACACACATATTTTTTTTCAATCCGTTCCAATTATAAATTTACATTTATTATTTTAAACTTAATCACTCGTGTTAAATTATTACTTCAGCAATTGCCACTATTTTGACTATATAAAATATAAAATATTAATTTATTATAGATATATACACGTTATTGCATATGTATATATATATACGTATATATATACAGGGTGAATCTGAAAAAGTGGGCAAAACTTTATGGGATGGTAGAACGCAGCTATACGAGCAATATTCGTCATAGAATGTATGGTCGGAACGCAAGCGGTGAGAAGTTAAAAGGTAGTTTTTCACTGTCACATTTAAAGAATGAACACAAGAAGGAGAGGAGATACTCTGTGCCTCACTTGCATTCCCGTCCGCCGCACTGTACACAAAGTGCATATCCGCCATTTCGTGGTTAGTATAACCAGTCATCCTCAAGGCAATCCACGTTAGAAATGCCGTTGGGTGCGAGGACCGACCCTTTTATACCATTTCCAACGCCACCTAGCGGCTCGCCGTTTGAGCTCCGCCCATACTTTCTATGACGAATATTGCTCGTATAGCTGCGTTCTACCACCCCGTAAAGTTTTGCCCTCTTTTTCGGATTCACCCTGTATACATACAATATACGTATATATATATATACGTATACTGTAACGTATATATATATATATAAAAATAACGTATATATATATATACGTTATTGCATATATTTATTTATTTATTAAGGAATTGTAAAAACTGATATGATAATAAAATGAATTACATAAAAGACTAAAAAGCAGTGTCCGGAATCGACCGGAAGCCTTTAGTTGCAAGTTAAAAACAATAGCGCAATCTATATAGAGAAATAAGCTACCATTACTGATGAGATGCTATGTCAAAATATATTATTAGCATTCTCTAGCAACCAACTCTGTAACATATTTTATATTTTCATATCTAATATTGTTCTTAAAATTTTCATACATAAATATCCTTCTTTTATAAAATAAAAAGTTGGCAAACCCAGTTGCAACACACCTTGTCAGGAACGTTTAGACTTGTTCAGCTTGCCAAAGTCAATTGAAGATATTCACTAAGTAACAAGATCTTCGAAAATTGGTTGCTTTGCTAGAATAAGCCAATCAAGTGTCACTGCAAAATGATAACCCACCGCCTGCAGTGAGTCTGTTTTTTTCCAACAGTTTGTTTTTTCTTTCTCTTTCGGAAATAGTGGTGTCACCCTGTCGCGTTCCACCCCATTTACGCCACAGCTCTTATGATATATATCTATGGCTTACACAATCGGGAATGATTATTGAAGGAAGTAATTTAGTAATAAATTATTATTTGACAATTTTAAATTTTCAGTAGCATTAAAGTCCGGATTGCAGCATATGCGCATTTGTGTCATCACTATAATAAATAATGCTAAATTAAGGTCTATGACCGTAATGTTAAAATTTGCATTGACGATGTGAAAGAAGCCGACGTACTTCTTATTCACAAAGCAAATGCTGTTGTTGCCTATTTAACGCTCAAATAATGATTACAAAAGGAATATAAAATCTAGAAGGACACATATAGCCGCTGGTGCTTATGAGACTCGTTTTCAAAGAGAAAGAAATTTTTCATTTTCCTATTGTTTCATTCCTGAAAAGTTTTAATTTGAGCTGGAGGAAGATGGGAAAAATGCAAATAGTATTTCATTAGTAATTATACAACATAAAAGTATTTGTCTTTTAATTCTTAAATCTAAAAAGTTGCATTTCCCACAGCTCTCTCTCAGAAAACAGGGTAGATAATTGCTGTCAGTGGAATATGTCTTAAAACTACCACTAATTTTTCAAACTTCTATTCTATGCACATTTTTTGTAAAACTTGAAAACAATTGGAGAATAGAGGGGTTTAACGGACCTAAACTTTCCGTAATAATCGCAGATTTCACCAATTAACTTAAAAAGAGCTCTGCTATTTCATCATTTCACTGATTCGTAAAGATATGTATATATTAAAACCACTAAAGTATTGGAAAAATGCGAATTATAATATTTCATTAGTATCAATCAAATTAAAAAAAAGTTTTTTATTTATAATTTCCATTGTTTCCAATCACAACTTAATGACATTCACATTACACTACCAAAATTTCATATTTCTATCATTAATACCTAGTTGCAATATTCGTTTTAAATTTCGGAATTTTCAATATTTTTCACCGTTAGAGGGCACAATTATAGTGTTAGAAAGATTCCGAAAGTGCGAATCATAATATTTTATCAATTCCTATCTTACCCTAAAATGATTTTTTTTTTATTTATGTCTAAATACAAAGAATTATCTGCTAAAACAAAATACAATGTGTTTCCCACTCACCCATGGTAGTATAAATACATTGTCTCTAACATAAATACATCGTTTGCAATATTCATTTGAAATTTATAACATAAATACATCGTTTGCAATATTCGTCTGAAATATATAGCATAAATACATCACTTGCAATGTGCGTTTGAAATTTTGGAATTTCCAGCTTTTTCCACCGCTAGAGGCTTATTATAGCTTTAGATAGATTAGTGCATTTCGTAATATTTCATCAATACCTAAGAGGTCAATTCGTTGTTGCCAATGGAAACATCATGGCGTTCACATTCCACCACCAAAATTTAAAATTTCTAGCTTAAATACGTCGCGGGCAATATTTGTCTAACATTTTGGAATTTGCAAATGTTTCCACCGTTAGAGGGTACAATTATAGTTTTCGGACTTTCGGAAGATTAAAAAAAATTGAATGGTAATATTTTATCAATTCCTATCTAACCCAAAAATAATTTTTCATTTATCTCTAAAAACACACATTAAATAAATAACAAAAATACTCCCTCAAGCAGCTGCTTGCCACATAAGTCTGAAAGGATCCTGTCAGTTTATATTCCATAGTAGAAGGTCTAAGAGGATGACAGGTCTCAGCATAAAAACGACATACATCCAAGCCTTACCCTTGGCTTGAACCCAGGTCCCTTAGATCAGTAGCCAAGCGCGTTAATCACTCCTCCAATAATTATTTACCAAAACTAAACAAGTGTATTTTCCCACCCCCTATGGGTCTTAAGAGATCAATTCATTGTTGTTGTTCATTCATTGATTCATTCATTGGCAGTGGAAACTTCGTGACCTTCACATTCCACAATGAAAATTTCAAATTTCTAGCATAACTATATCGTTTGCAATATTTGTTTGAATTTTGGATTTTTCAGCTTTTTTCACCACTAGAGGTCGTAATTATAGCTTTATACAGATTCGGAAAGTGCATATCGTAATATTTCATCAATACCTATCCAACAAAATAGAGTTTTTAATTTATCTCTGTAAAGAGAAAAGTTCGATGTCTACAGACGGATAGACATACAAACAGACAGACGACAAAGCGAAACTATTATCTCGTTTTCTTTGAAAACAAGATAATGGCATCATGTTGACTTAGATATGACTTGTATGAAAACTAAATTCGAAATCCATTTGTTTAGTTTTGTAATTATTTTTGGTGGGCAGTTCCCATGGGTGGCCTAATGAACGAACCGTCCCTAAAACTACAGTTGAAATTGTATTGAACTCTTGAAAACGTGATTACAAAAAGGAAAAATATTAAAGATCAACGAGTTTATGATAATAAATGGAAAAATTAAATTGGGCCACTTTACAAACATATAAAGAATTATTACTATTGGCTGTGATGTACAAAGGTTACGGAGAATCAATGAAAATCTTTTGTGTTAAAGAAACTGGTTGCAAGATATTTTAGCAATATTTCATCTTGAAATTTGCACATTTTGCGCAGTGATGAATTTTGCACGTGAACATTTTGCGCTATGATGAATTTTGCGCAAGGCACTTGAACAGTTTGCGCTATGCCTTGAGTAATCCTCTTCGATAATCAGACTGACCATCGAGTGAAAAGACGCATTAATAAATTTGCTGTCGTGAGAGAAATTTGGGAGAAGGAGGTGGAAATCCTACCAAAATTATTCTTTCCAGATCAGAATGCTCTGGTAGATGAAAACTCGAGGCAATATACTTCGAGTAAACCTGTCTCTGTTCGGAATAATATGGGGGTAACCTTTGGAAAATGCGACTGCAATATGGAATAAAGCTATAAGTACCATGTGATATTATAAACTTCGTATGTTCTGAAGACGCAAATTTTGACAGGAGCAGAATTATGAGGAAAATCAGAGAAGAATCAAGGAAAGAAGTTAGTTTGCGACCTTGCATATGATATAGGACGACACAATGTTAGGTGCGTTAATTTCTTAACTTCATAAACTTAAGACTACTGCTTCAAAAGCGAAACTGAAACTCCCTCAGCAAAATGTACAAAAAATAAACCCGAACTACCTCAGTAAATGAAAAATAAGGAAGAACCACTGTTTTATTTAGTGAAAATTAACAATAGTCCTACGATAAACAAAATGACATTCTCATGAGTATACTACACAACAATAAGTCTGCAAGCAGCTGTGCTGACTTTAAGGTCAACATTGCTAGTTAGGAAGAGTTTTTTTTCAAACCTTATCATTATGCAAAGCTATAAGTAAGACGAAATGCTTGCTAGAGCCTTTAGAATTTTCCATAAGCACATCGAATAGATAAGAGTAATCAAAGAATTGAAAAATTTGTGCAGAAAGAAGATCGAAAAAACACAAGTTATAACCAGATCTAAAATTCTTATTCTTGTAAAACATGAAGATTCAGCTAATTATCATTCTCAATTGGGATAATTCAAGTATCAAGGATAAAAAAATGGAAATCCAACAACTAGGGAAACCAATTAGAAGTATTTACATCAGTATGCTACCATTTTTGTCACAATGGAGTCAATACAAAAGTAACTATCAAAATACGAAGAAATCAAAGAAATAAAAGAATAATATGTACAACAGAAGGAGATAAAACATATAGAGACAGGTACGAAAATAGGAAGGATGACGCTAAATACAGATATACAAAACTTCATACGTATTGACTCATATTCATCAACCATTCAAGAGTGATTAAATTGTGTAATAGATACAGAGCAACACAACAATTTGTAATAAACTGCCTTGAAAAGCAAAAAAAGACGAAAAAACAAGTTACGTTTGCGGAAGTAATTGGGAAAGAGATACTACAAGAAACCCAAGACAACATAGAAATAAAAATAAAAGACAAACCGAGATCACTCCTAAATCACAAAGAAGGAAAGATAAAATAGATGAAACGGAAAAAGAAGAAGAAAAGCCTGAGAAAACTACACCTGAAAAAAAGTATGCCTAAAATAAATAATGAACCAAAATTCGGTAATAACATATTCAAACCGTTAGACATTTCGCTGCAAAAAGAGGAAAAAACATGGAAAAACGAAAAAACGCCAACACCAAATATGAAAATGAAAAACGAAACCAACCAGAAAACCAAGCAAAATTACAAAAGCAACAATTTAAGAAGACTCGTATGAAGAAATAGAAGACGGCGAACTAGTAATAGATATCCCAACGACAGTGTTGAAAAAGATGAAACACATAAGAAAATAGAGTAAAAATGGACCAGACTAAATGCCATAAAAGATATGCACGAAATTCTCCCTCATGCATTTAGTAAAGAAGATTCTGATATTGTAGTGAACTTAGAAATTCCGATTGCAAAAATGAAAAATCTTTAGATGGGTTTGGTTGTTTTACCTATGAGCGGCACTTTTTTCTACACAATGGATTAAATGTCCAGGTAACAAAAACTCCAAAGGCTAATAGAAGGTTGGGAAGGAGACAAAACATACCTTAGATGAAACATTCTATATAGGAAGAGAATATGTTGATTTATAGCTGAGGCAAATAACTCAAAATCATGAAAAAGGACCGGATAATATTCTCAAAAAAATTGCAGAAAATCTCGATAAATTTGACTTAATCTTAGGAAAACAAGAAAGAGATGACGTCATCAAACGTTCCCGCTGATACATCCTATATGGAATAGCACTCTGTGCTGTCCGCCGATCTGACGTCTTGATCCTCTTGCTTTCCTGTCTTTTTGAACTTCTTACCAGTCCGAAAGTTGCTCTTTTCCTAAACCGTTCGCATAATCCTACCCCCTTAACATCTTCAAAGTACGGTGTGGACTCGTTAAATAATCAATATGGGTTTGTTAGCCTCATTTGAGTGCTGTATAAAAATCCGAGGTTTTGACCGATTGCTAGAAAATGTTGGATAAATTAAAGATTTCTTTCTTGATGAAATCGAGACCACACTTGATTACAATTCGGGTAAGAGGACAGTGGTTTGAAACAACCTGTTGGTACACATGATTTGTAAAAAAAACTAATTTTTAGTCAATGGCAATTTTCTGTTATATGCTTAACATTTCTTCTTATAATGCATTTGTTTTATGGGAAAATATAGATCCAAAGTGAAATGAAAATAAGTGACTGAAAGAAGATTATTTTTAGAAAAACAAGGGGAATAACATTGTTTCTAACATCGGCTTTAGAAAATATAAACCACAAAAAAAAAATACTTTTGTAAATAGAACATGGGTCCTCGACTGGCATAGTGGTTAGAGAGTGTTACCTACTGTTCTTCTAGGCACATTTTGTGTATTGTATAGCTTTAACTAAGGCACTGGTTAGCAGTGACTTCTGTCTTAGTAGGGCAAGTCCTCGAATGAGAAGTCCTGTACAAACTAGTAGTTGTTTCTAGGACCCTTCTCTAGCTTATATGCGCAAATCAAAAAACACAAGAAGTGCGCAAAACAAATGACACAAGAAGAAACAAACGAATATCCCATGAGTGGTAATAAACAAGTGTAATGTAAACTTAGTCTTATTTTCAACTTTTTAAGATGCTATAGGAATATAGGTATTTTTTAAATTTTTGAATTTTTTTTGTTATCACTAAAAAAAAATAGCCGTCCCATGGCCGAATGGTTAGCGCGCTTGGCTACTGATCTAAGGGACCTGGGTTCGAGCCCTGGGTAAGGCATGGCTGTTTGTGTCGTTTTTCTGCTGAAGTCCTGCCATCCTCTCAGACCTTCTACTGTGGGATATAAACTGACAGGCTCCTGTCAGATCTCTGTGGCAAGCAGCTGCTTGAGGGGTATTTATTTATTTATTTTTATATCACTAAAATTGTTTATAGCCTACGACATTCCCCGCGTCAGAAGCATTCATTTGATGTATAGCTTGTTAATTTCGGCTTTCGTGTACTGGAGATATAGATTAAGAATTGTTTTCACTTTTCCCCCTTTTCGGGGGGCAAGAAAGCACATGGGTCAATTTTTATAGCGTATTCCATTGCCCACGTCACAAGCTTTCATTTGGCACATACATCATTAAGTTTTTCCATCGCGTTCGAAAGATATTGTGGAATAACCTTTTGTCAAATCCACAAACCGACAAATGTCAAATCCAAAAGCAATAGGAAGATAGGTAAAAATTTCAATAAATACATATTATGGAACTCATGAAACGATGAGCTGAAAAAGTATAATTGTATAGCATAAATATTTATATATAATAAGTTTTTTTAGCTTATAGTATAAAAGTATAACTGAAAAAGTATACAGATATATATATTTTTCAGCTCATCATTTCATGAGTTCCGTGTCTACAGGACTTATCCTGTGATTATTTACTACTGATTCAAATACATATTTTATTTGCAATAAACATTGCCAGACCAGCGTCGGTGGACTTTCTGGGCCGTCATCGGAGTAGTAAGTGAAATAAATTTTATTGCTCCTACGCGTCCTCTTCCTCCTGCATCAGTCCGTCGTGTTTTACACAGTGCTTTGTGTAGAGTGAGTTGGCTAAAATGAATTAAACACCAGAACTTTAGGGCCCAATTTGGGCATCTCCCAATAGTGGTTCCCGCCGTTGGACTTGCCAGCTAAAACTCTCTACACAATGAATTCAATCTGTTACAGCTGTGGAGAAACAATTGCTCCTAATGCCGACCATATGCTGTGTAGTGGAAACTGCAGAAGGAAAGTGCATTTCGGTGCTCTGGCACAAAGGAGAGAAACTAAAAAAAGATGACTCAAGAGAAGAAAAAAACGTGACTCTCTAATCTCTGCAAATTAAGCAGAACAAATAACATACCCGTTTCAGATAAGGAAAAGAGAGACAATACGCCTCTAAAGAATAACACACGTCTATCACCCTCGCCGACATCGAATGACAACATTAACTACAGTTAGGAGACATCCTTGGGTCACAGCTCCTCTAAGACACTTGGAGAAGGCTGTAACTCTAGTATACGACTCCCGTCTTCGGCGCAACAAGAAGCTAGAAACTTTCAAACGTTACTAAATGAAACAACGCACTTAAGAAACGAAATCAAAGACTTAAGGCATTCAGTAGAATTTTTCTCATCTCAATATGATACAGTATTGAATAAATTTCATGAGTATGAAGCAACGCAACTAGACACTATGAGCAAGTCGGCTACCATTGAAACTACATGTGCAGATGTCACTCAAGAGAATACGGCTATAAAGTTGCAATTTAATAATCTTGAACACTATGGCAGAAACCGAAATATCGAGATACATGGCATTCCAATGTGCGACCAGGATGAGAAACAAAACCTAAATCAGATAATGATCAATGTTACAAAGCGCTGGATATAAATAATTTTAACATTGATCAACTTGAAGCCTTACATAGATTGTCAACAAGGAACAAGAACAAAATATCTGCGATTATTGCCCAATTTATATCTAGAAACGAACGTGAACAATGGATGTCAAAAACGAAATCGAAAATCTTTGCCAGTAACGTTATTGATGACGCTAAAAAAACACCAATCTATCTAATTGAAAATTTAACTCTAATAAACAGAGAATTTTTCTGGAAAGCGAGGTGCCTGGCAAATCGAAAATTTTTAAATACGCCTGGTTTCGGAACGGGAAAATCATGATGAGAAAAACTGATGGTGACAGCATAATTTGAATTGATATGCTCACGAATTTCAATAATGTTAAACGGGAATTTTTCTGCCATGGCGACTTTCATTTTGATGACTTACCAATATTTCATCACAACGAAAATTTTCTGTGCGACTATGAAGAAGTTAAGAAATGGTTCTTGACTTGTAAATTGTGTTATGAATCTGATTGTGTTATGCAGCTTCCTGCATATGAACATTCGAAGTCTGAAAAATAACTGGAATACTCTCTGTGTTTATCCTAAAGATATTTTGAAACTTTTAGATATTATTTTATTGACAGAAACTAACATCCTCAGCACGGACGCTCCATTGTTCCATTTAGAAAATTTCAATCTACATTTTACGATAACTCTTGGTCCGTTTAAACGTGGAATTCTACTTTTCGTCCGCGACATATTATTAGACAAAACGATACCTTCGCTTGTGATTCCTGCTGAAACACTGAATATGAATATCTGCAAGGGTAATTTAACTTTCAATTTATTTGCTATTTACAGCTCACAAAGCTCAGACATTAACACTTTTCTTTCTAACCTCGAAAATTGGTTCCAAACAATTGACAAACATCGTAATCAAATATTATTTGGAGACTTTAATTTAGATATCAAAAATATCAAAAATCACGGAGTTACCAAATATGTAGAGTTGCTAACCGAGTTTGGTTTTTCACCTATCATTACTGGTATCACCAGAGAAGAATCATTGGTGACTTTCTCTCTCAGAATGCATTGATCACATTAACGTCCGACTTGACATTAAATTCGACACCATTCAATGATTTCTTGCAGTAGGATCGCAGGCTACTACTTAATTGCATTAACTTGCGGGAAAAAGAAACTTGGGAATTCGTCCAATCACATTAAAAAGTTAGACAGCAATTTTAACACAAAAACTATTTTAGATCATAAAAACGTATGCAAAGAAATAAGCCTAACAAACTGGTTGGACAGAGGCACTGGAAACGAAACCCCAAATTCATGACCACTAAAGGTACCTTATGAAGCATTCGTAAAAAAATATACGGCGATTACAATACAAAACAAAATATTACAATATACAATAACAAAATAAATAATGGCTGAAAAGTTAAGCAACGCAATTGTAGCATGGACTGGATAAATCAGGAAATAATAAACTTAATACGAAAATGAGACTCGGCTTGGATTGACTTTAAATTATTATACACAAGCTTATATGAACACAGTCACGTCCCTTATTAGGGAGGAAAAGAAAAATATTACTTTAAACAATTTGAGTCCTATAAAAACAATGCAAAGTAAAATTGGGAACTCATCAACTAGATTATCAGCATTAAACGTTATAACATTAAAACCTAAAAATTAAACCTAAAACTGCCATTCACGATTTTATCATGAAATATATGCCACAAGGTACGTCTGAAACTCATGCAGCAGAGAAATTTAACAACACCTTTGCAGAAATTATTGTCAATTTTTAGAGACAATAACCGTAAACAGAATCTCTCTACAGTTCCTAAACATATCCAACCTTCTATTCCCTCAATTTTTATTCCTCCCATCTCAAAACAAGAAACATTCAAAATTCTCAGTGGCTTAAAATAAAGGAAATCATGTGGATACGTTCAAGTACATATAAGCACATTAAAGCATGCAAAATCTCCTTAGCTGATCTCGTCATGAACTTTATCAGTGAAAGCATATCTACAGGAAACATCCCAAATAAACTCAAAATTGCTATTTTAAGACCAATTTACGAAAGTGGAACTAAATCCGATTGCACTAACTATAAAAATGCAATTACACTCTTAACTCTTATTCATTAACGGAGCTTTAAACAACGTAAAAAAAGCAGCTGTTAATCTTTCTGGACTTTCGTAAGGCATTTGATACGTTAGATCACGATGTTTTACCTCAAAAATTGTATATCAATGGTATCCGAGGTGTTACTCTTAAATGGTTTGAAAATTATTCAAAAAAAAAAAAACAGAGTGCATATTACTAAATTTAATGGCGTTTTTAGTGAGAAGAGAACAGTGCACACTAGTGTCCCACAAGGTTCAATTTTAGGTCCCCTCTTATTCATTATTTATATTAATGATCTAGCTAACCTTACACTGAAGGGCTCTCCTTATATATATATGCTGATGACACCGCCTTGTTTAAAGTGAATCAAATATAGGTGATGCACTTCGATACACACAAGATGATTTTAACAAAATTATTAACTGGTCTCACATTAATCGTATTTACATAAACTCAGATAAAACCAAATGGATGAAATTTCTTTCACCAGGATATTCTGATCTTTCATCCTATGGAATAAAGAACCACTAACCCTTGTGTCTTCATGACATGATATCTCATTACCCTGGCTGCTGCGGTTGTGATATTATTGAGCGTGTTGATAGCCATAAATATCTTGGACTTTACATGGACACAACCTTCCGATAATAATATTATTCTACTGTATCGTGCAAGTGGTACAGTAATAGGCCATAGGCGACTTAATAATAATAATAATCTTTATTCATATTCATGTTAGTTATACAAGGGTTTAAACAAAGTATCCTCATAGCATCTGCTTATCTGCAGCAGAGAAGAATAATAACGTTACATGAAAATACATAAGATATAGTTTAAAACAATGTTATCGAATTATGTGAATTTCAGTGGAAGTATATATTCAAAAGTTAGCAAGGGAAATTGCGTCTGTGCGTCTAAACTGTGCAGACTACAATTTTCTGGAAGCACACATACGTGTATTTTGGTTTACAAAGCTATCTGTGAATCTATATTGACTTATGGTTTGACAATATACGACTCAACTAACCTCAGAAATAAAAAAGAAAATAGAAACTATTCAATCATCCATTGCTAAAAATATATACCCATACAACTTAAGAAATTCATTTCATCGTAGCGAAGAAAGACTAAATTATCTAGGAATAATTTCTTTCACAACCTTTACAAATACAGCATCACTTTAAAATATTTTTCGATAATCGATTTAAATCTAAAATCTCTCATGAGAAAAACACAAGGTTACAATCCAGAAATTATTTCCAACTTCCAAAAATATTAAATAATTAAGGGAATTGTACAAGGGTATATACAGTACCTTGCATATTCAATTACCAAGGGAAATTATTTTATTAAACAAATTTAAAGAAATCAAAAATAACACTAAAAGTTTTTTCTAGGCACTAAAATCAATATAAAATTTCAATCCACCACAATGGCGCTTCCACTGAAATTCACATGATTCGATGACATTGTTTTAAATTATATCTTATGTATTTTGATGTAACGTTATTATTCTTCTCTCCTGCAGATAAACATATGTTTTGAGGATAATTTGTTTAAACCCTTGTACAACTAACATCAATATGAATAAAGATTATTATTATTATTAAGTCGCCAATGATCTATTACTATACCACTTGTAAGAGACAGTAGAATAATATGATTTAGAACAGAATTTTTGAATTAGAAATGGTATGGAAGCATGTTGCCTTTTCAAAATTTGTTGTTTTCATCCGAACTGTACAAAGGTATAGTAAAATTATAACAGAAAAACTGGATTAATGATAATACTACTGAATTACGTCTCTTGGTTTCATTTGGAATAGTTTCTCCAATTTCTTGAATATATTTTCCTAATCTGGACTAGAACTTTCGAAACAATTTTATTGAACTCCTTTGAATGCATTATTCCACTCTTTGCTGCAGCTTGAATCTGATGAGGCTTAGCACACTCCAGCTGGAATTCCTCAGAGTTGGTTGGTTGGGGTTTATTGGCGCATTAGCAACTAAGGCTATAATGCGCCATTCCTCGAGAGAATAGATGAGAAACATTTAGAATATTTTTGTTATCTGTCACGTGTGGACTATTCTGTAATCGTTCTTGATCGTATTGTAATGCTGGTAAAGTCATCCGCAGATTTTCTCAAATCGCAAATAATAAAATGTGGCATAATACACGTTTGCCATGAACTCTAACTTTTTTTCCTAAATTCCATTATTCTGACAATTTTAGACTCAAATGTTAACATTTAATTACTTTTTTTGAAAGCAAGGGGCAAGAACTGCTCAAATTTTCTTCCATGTCAATACGTTCAAACTAATTAAAATTTTTGCAAACATACAAGAGCAATGAACAGGTTCAGAGCTAGAAAAGAAATTGGGAGGGGGGGGGGGAGCAGGCGACGCAAAGAAACCGGAAAAAAAGTAAAAGGTAGAGAACAAATATATTATAAATATTCAAAAATAATGCAAGAGACTAGATTTCCACTGCAATAAACTTTCCCCCTTTGTATTAGAGATTTTCTAAAAAATTTCGTGAAAAATGCCCTGCATATGAATACTTACTTAACGAGTAGTAACCGTATAATTAATATGCCGAACCAATGTTAAAAATGACCCAAAACCTTGTACGAAGCAAACACAGTTATAGCAATGCTAAGATCGATCAATATAAATGAAACCCTTAGATTGGTGTATCAACGTTTGAAAAGCAAAAAACTGGAGAATTTTTTGTACTTAACAACCCAACCTTTTGTTTACACAGTGTTTATGAAGTTCATCACATTGGTATTGGAATCGAATAGCGATGAACTTCATAAACACTCTGTGGACAAATGGTTAGTTTGTTTAACATCTGAAACGTCCTCTTCTTTGCACATAATGAGCTAATTGGCCAGATCACAGAATGCTCAAGGGCTCAGAGAAAGTTGGGGTCCCATCTGGAGAACTGTTATGAACAGGACTGAAACATCCCGTCGAGGAAACCTAGGGTCTCCTTTAACGTGCACAAGGTATGGCTCTCCTTCACACGGCATCATAAGGCTTAACGTTTCATCCGATGTAAGAATGTTCAAGCCCATCGGTGTGCCCTTGCTCACCGAGGACAGGGTGAGGGTTTAGCGGAGATAAATCTCAACGCTGGCACAGGTGGGACGTGAACCTGAGAAATTCAGATTACCAGCTTGGCGTGCTACCGACTGAGCAACTACCGCCCCTGTGTATCTAATATATGAATAGCCTAAACTCTATTATACGAAAAATAGTAATTAACTAAATTTGTTCTTCCATTATATTTCGCATTCTTGTAAGTAGATTCGTACCAATTAAATGGTATTTTAAATTTAGTGAAATAAAAAACACTGTGACTGGCTTTTATTATGCAGTCTGTAAAGAGAAAAGTAAAAAACAAATGTGCATTTGAAATAAAAGAGTTAAAAAAATTATCTTAGAGTTATATGACGCGAAACAATCAACATGTGAAGCTTTTCCTGACGAAAAGTTCATTTCTACCGAAATTTGAAACACAAACTAGTATAACAATCTTTCTTTAATTTTATCTGAGGAGTCATTTTGTTACATGATGCATTCATGCATCGAATAATTAATACTATGTAAAATACTTTGCTTCATTAATTCCGTGTTTTTTTTCCTCTTCGTGTGTTTGAGTTTAAAATATCAGCAAATACGTCTTCTTTCAAAGACCACAGACTAAAGAACTGACAGTTCTCTGAGTTGAAGTTTGTTTACTGAAGGCGTGATGCAATAAAAATAAGTGAGAGGAAGTAACAAAGACCAAAGTAACCCATCTGATGTTACCAACCACACATTCGGGCAATGAAAGAACACCGAAAGAATCCGAAAGAAAGGAAAAAGAGTGCAGCGTGTGTATGCGGTGTGGAGACCGAGTCGAGCTGTCAGCTTAGCCATTACCGAAGCTGCAGCCGGTAAACAGCGCTGAGACCGCCATCAATCAGTTCACAGATTAATGTGGCTACTCGAGAAATGACGCGTGTCCTGATTATCGATCAGTCACACAAGATTAAATCGGGATCGCGGAAATGGCCCAGGGACCAACAAACAATAAAGGTCATTGACGAATGAATACTTAGAGGAAAGCGGTAAAAATGCGAAAGAATCACGGTAGAGTGATCGTTCTTATTCCCTTGCTGTAAGGATTTGCATGAACATGCAGGAGAAAGGATTAATGATAATTATCGGACGTTAGGATATTTATGAAATGTATTGATTAATACGAATAGGTGGGATGAGTTGTTTTAAGGACAATTGATAAAGAGCGCATTGTGCTGTCTCTAAATTTACAGATTTAGATAGACTACAATACCATCACATTTTGTAACTACTCTATCGTACTTAGATTATGTTCATATATTCATTATAAAAGTGCAACATTTTATACACTTCTTTACAGCACGACTTTAGTGATGTTTGACCCCCCCCTAGATATATTAGTTCAAATTCAGATAAATTAATCATTAAATTATAAGTAAAACTAATATATGAAGGTTAATTCTTAAGTCAATCTGTAAGTCACCTTTGTACAGAATGACCCAATTTAGAATAACTTGAAATATGATTTATTAAACATTCACGTCAAACCAATGGATAAAATAAAATAAACTTGCAGTTCAGTCTTCATCCCATCTCTTGGTAGTCCCCTTCACTTTAACAATATTTATGTGCACTTCATAGAATGTAGAATTACTTTAATTAATTTTATGGTAAGAACCTTATCATAATAGATCGATTTTGAAACTTAAGTAAATGTATTTGCTAAATTAGATACAAAGAAAAACTGCATTAAAATTAGTTCAATTGAAAACCTGCACTTGCCATATATATGTATGCAAAATATAAAAATAAATTATGAATCAAATTAATTTTACTACTTGCAATTTCTATGTTAATTATAAAGTAACAGAAAAACTCATATTCGCAATAACTGTAGACCTTTCTGTAGAAACTGCACAGAATGTCCTGCTAATTGATGTCGATAGTTAATGATACCACCAGGTTTATGTGACCAGTACTCTAATGATCTAAACTTCGATATTAGTACTAGAAAGCCAATGCTAATTCAATCACACAAGCTGCCTATTGTAATCCTAACCATATTTTGGTCGGTGATAAACAAAGACCGTTGCTTTAGGAGGAAACAAAGCGGACAAAAATAATTACTCCATTTATCCGAAAGTTAGGAAAGTATAAGTGCATTACAAACAAATGATATTGCTATTGTTTTGCAAAAATATTTAGAGAGATATTAGGTATGCGTTGAGACGGATGTTAGGAGAGATGTGGATCTTTGGATTTCCTTTCACCAGAAATATTGGAAATTGCTTTCTTAGAAATAAATGAAACTGTTTACATTTTCATTTCAACTGTCTTCGCCTGAACTAATAGTTACTGTGTTCTCGATGCTCATATTGTAAATAGATGTAACACATTGAAGAAAAACCGAATAAAATAAAACAAACCCAGTATACAACATCGACACATTTTCTGGAAAGGGAACAAAATCTTTGATTAATATAAATAGTCCATCATCAAAAAATCAACTGACGATACTTTCAAAGAAACAAAATTAAAAACTATTTTAAAAGATGTAAAAAAAAGATATTTACATTGATGTTGTTTGCAATTTGCAATGATTTAGTGGCAGAGTTAAGCCTTTCACAAGCTTCAATTCTGAAAAACGAAATTAAAAAATCTCCAGAATTTTTTTTTAAATTTAATTAAGGTTGTTCGGGAAGGAATTGAAGAAGAGTGTAAGGAGGCTTTTCCCATTCCCTTTCAAAATCCTCCACTAGATCAGAGAAACAGAAAACATACACATATATTACCCTACTTGTCAATAAAACATCTGTCCCTCGATTTACACAGTACTCAGTTTACATGATTTTTGTTTTACACGGTCAAAAACATGCAAACAGTTTCGATGTACACTGTGATGTATATGGTTTTAAATTTCATGAAAAAGTAACCAGTTTCATTTTACACGATTATAGACGCGTTTTTAAACAGTACGAATTGCGATTCTTTTATTTGTATGTAGATATAATACACATTAAGAAGTAGCAGTGATATATTGTCAAAGGAAATCATCCCAAAGTAAAAAAAATCAACTAAATGGTTACAATTGATATTATTTATTTTCAAGAATATATAGATAAGAGTAAATTCCTTTATTGCAAAATCGTCATCTATAACAAGTTATATTTATATTATTTCGCTAAAATTATATTCTTTCCATTGTAATGCAATCTGTCTCCCGACATCTTAATGAAATTTTGAATCGGCAGCGAGATCATATTTTCCTACACGGAATTTTTCAGATTGGTACAAAATGTGCTTTATATCATTTTAACAACTTCGTAGACTATTACATAGGCTAAATACAGCTGATTCGTAAATACACTGTTTTAATCACGCAAATACACTTTCGGATGCTCTTTGTCATCATCCTGCTTAGGTGCTTGGTAATTTCCAATACTGGCTTCCAATATGTTTTAGTCATAGTACATAATAAATCGTATTCATAAGCAACTTATTACAATTCGTAATTCTTTCTACGGCCACTACTCTTCTTCAACAGTAAATCTAAAGAGCAAATGATTAGAATCTGTTGATTCTACTTTGCGTAAAATTTCAGTTGGAGGCTGAGATTCAGAGTCTACCAGCAACATTGCTGCCCATTAGAAGTCATCTGCCCTGATGTCTGAACTCATCATATCTTTCTCTCACTTCACCATTTTCTACCTGATTTCTCCATGAATTTTTTCACTGCAATTTCAGTGCCTGACTGGATCTGCAACATCGTAATTTTTTTCGAAACCGTTTCAGGGTATTTTCTGTGTTCAGTTGAAATGTTTGCGTCACATTCATTACGTGCGAAATTCACTATATCTTCACTCTTTATTCACCTATTTCGGTGTCCGTCGACAGTACAACATAACATGGACTGCACACCAACTAAATGTATTTGAGCACCATTCGTGAAGAAACAAGTCTAAAATTTGTGATCAGCCTTCGGGTGGGTGACATGATTTAATCCTCACTTTTGATTCTAATTTTTCTCTGCATTTAATAAGAGAATAATTGCGGTAAACGTCAGTTCTACACTTTCATCTCTGTTCCATCACTTCCTTTTCAATTATTTCAAGTTCTAGGAACATTAAATGTGTGTTGATTCTGAAAAATTGGTTTATATACAGTTATTTGTCTATTATGGGGTGAATGATATAATAGATTGGAAATGTCACTGAAGTTTTAATGTCAGCTTTTCTTCTCTTTGGTTTGACACAAAACATTTAAAGATGAGCTTATTTGTGGTATTTCATCTTACAATTAGTGAAATGCTTATCCACTGTATGAATCTATAAGTTGTGTTCAGGAGCAAAAATTTTAATTTCATGAATACTGCGGCATACTTAGTGGTGAAAATAGATTTTATTTCTTACTGGTATGATACAGTATTCAAAGCATGGCTATGTGGGGAAAATCATGCACAGGAGGCTACTCCATTGAAGTCATCTCACAGGTGTAATAAACTGAAGTGTATGGTGATGATTGTCCGAGGGTTAGCGCGCTTGTCTACTGATCTAAGGGACCTAGGTTCGAATCCCGGGTAAGGCATGGATGTATGTGATGTTTTCCTGCTGAGGTCCTGCCAACCTCTCAGATCTTCTACTGTGGCATATAAACTGACAGGCTGTTGTCAGATCTCTGTGGCAAGTTGCTGCTTGAGGGGGTATTTATTCATTTATTTTTTATAATGTTTTAACTAATCTGTAAGAACTATTAACAAATGCACAAGTATTTTCCTTTTTGTATACCTAGGACAGATCTAGTCAACTCTCAGCTCATAAAGCAAATCATTAGTGCACTGAATCTGGCTCATATCTTCTAATTATTTCGACCATTTTTAAGTGCATAACTAAATGATATTTCCAGTTTGTAGCATTATTTAAAATTAATACTTTAGTTTTTAATCAAGATGATTTCCTGATTCTTTAAAAATATAGTGTTTTATTTTCCAGTCCATTACTTATTACATGTTTTCGTTTTTAAGTAGAGCATTTTTTTCCTGCGACTGTTTAAGAATACTTTTTTTAAGTTGATCTTGGCTAAATTTGGGCTGGCTACCTCTTATTTATTACATTCTTATATCGTGAGTTATATATTCAAAGGCAACTTTTCGTGATAAGCCTCATGGGTTTAAATGACACAGAAGGAGAAGTTTATAATCTTCTTTCTATTTTTTTGGCGGGAATGATAAATATTCTATAGGATACAAACTCTCGTTGAATTATAGATCATTACGACAGACTTGCACATAATACCGCTCTAATGTTCCTCGGACATACGCCCCCTCTCACATTTTATTTTCCAGAAGAAAGAGATGCTCGGTTTTTCCATATCAAATATATCTCCGTAAATCATTAATCTTTATTTAATGTATAATGTGGTGAAGATCTTCATTTTTTATATATGCAGATGATATAGTTGTAGTTAATATCAACAAATTGGAAGAAGATACGGTTAAACATATACAAAAATAACTATAATATTATTAATAAACTACAATGAACTTTATCTAAATAGCAATAAAACCAAATGAAAGACTTTTAATTCACCTAGTTTCAAAATTAACAATAACTTAATAATTAAAACACATAAAATGTGCACAAAAAATGAAAATATTTCTGAACTAGAAAACTTCAGGTGCATCAAATTGACAGAGTATATACAATAAAATATCTAAGATTACATCTCGATAGTACCTCTCCAATGGAACGTTCATACTGTAAAAAACTGAGGTATATTAAAAGTTTATGCTTTGAAGGTTATGGATACCAACATATATATCTTGGATCATCATCATACTCGAGCAGCCATGAGCTACGGATATCCAAACAGACCGTGCAGTTTAATTCTTCAAGCATATCTGTCCTAAGCTACATCTGCTGCATCCGGCCATTGTACACCAATTCTAACAAGGTCCTGTTTGACATTGTCTGCCCACCGCATCCTAGGTCTCCCCCTCTTTCTGACGCCTTTAGGCACGCTGTTCATGACCTATTGGCCATTTTATAATTATCCATACGGGCAACATGGCCAAACCAGCGGAGTCTCTCTCTGCACAATATGCTGCTCAAAGGAGGTTGCAGACTTCTTTGCCTAACTTCATCATTAGTTACAAAGTTAAACCACCTAATACCCAAGATACTACTACATAAGAATCTAGAATCAAAAGCATCTAGTTTCCTGTTATCTTGTTTACAAAGCGTCCAAGTTTCACTTCTATAACTAACCCTAGAAAGAACCAAACTATTATACAGTCTAATTTTAGTCTTTAGGTGTATACGCCTATTTCTCCACACTCCACATAGATTCTCAAAATTCCCAGCAGCAATCCTTATTCGTCTGTTAATCTCATGCCGCACATCACCAGTACCTATTACATAGCTCCCAAGATAATTAAATTGTGACACCAACCATTCAGATTAACTGAATCACAGCCTACCTGACCAATTTTAATCACTTTAGTTTTCTCTCTGTTTATAACCAAACCTACTCTAGTACCAGTTTCATCAACAGCTCGAATGAAAGAGTTCATCTCATCAACATCATTTGCCAAAAGGGCTAAATCATCAGCAGATCTAAATCAGAATTTTTCGTGTCTCCAGTCCATTTAAGGCCAAAATCTTTCCCTTGAGGTGAATTTCGTATAACATAATCAATAACCAAACTAAAGAGAAAAGGAGGCAAAATGCACCCTTGTCGAACATCAGATATAACATTAACCCATTGCTACAAACCTTACCAATTCTGACACACGACTCAGTGTTATTATAGACAGCTTTCATTAGGTTAACTAAATTGTTTGGTATACCATTTGATCTCACAATCCACCACAAATTATGACAATCAACAGAGTCGAAAGCATTTTTGAAATCAACAAAGCTAGCAGTCAAAGGTGTCTGAAACTCTATTACCCATTCCTCAAGAATATGGGTAAGTGAAAATATCTGATCCACACATCCCCTACCACTTCTGAATCGACATTGCTCATCACGCAATTGCATATCAACCAGATTTTTAATTTTATTAAGCACAATCATGTAAAGAACTTTACCTGGAACAGAGAGTAGGATGACACCCCTACAGTTATCACAAGAACTGCGATCACTTTTTTTGAAAATAGGGATAATAATAGCTCTGGTAAAATCCTTAGGAACCATGTCTTTATCATAAATGATATTCAGAATTTCAGTCATCCAAGTGGTAACCGAAACATTCCCAGCTCTAAGCATTTCGTTAGTTATTTCATCTACCCTGAGGGGTTTATGAAGTTAAGTTTAGAAATAGCCAAAATAACTTCAGAATGTGTTACAGGCCCAACATTAAAGCCACCAATACATCTATCATAATTACAAACAATGGGAGTAGAACAAGCCACATTGTTTAGAACATCACTGAAATCCTCAGCCCACCTAGCCATGACAGAATCTCCACCTTCTATAACCTTAACTTGTTTATCCGTTAATCCCTGTATACCTGTTCGTTTTCTACCACACAAAACATTAACTATCTGGTACAGCTCTCTGCTGTTGTGCTGTCTAACTGCTTCCTCGGCTTTGTCAGCCAAGCCATCAAGCCAAAGATTCTTATCAGCAGCTAACTGATCTTTTACACGTTTATTACGTTCTCTGTAATGCTTTCTATTAGGACTAGTAGGGTATTGATTAAGGACATTCCTGCAGTTCTTTCTTTCCAAAATAAGCTCAAGTGCCTTATCACTCAGATCATTCTGCCTCCTCTACTCTTTTTTTCCTAAAAGAGTACTGTTAGTGTTCAAAAAAGCCTGTTTAAAATGATTCCATTCTTCCTCAACTTCAGTAGTACGCAAACCGTGATTGTCATAATGACTAAATAACATATATCATGGTAAGCTTTAGCTATAACTGTCTTTCAGACCTTCAGTATTAAAGGTAATTGTTTTTAACTTTAGCACAATACTTTTTAAGTTTAAGTTGAAAGACACTTTAAACATTCTCCTCTTTAAAGTTATTTTTAAATATCTCACCTTTATCTGCCCATCTGGCCTCTTGGAAACCTAGAATATATAGGATATAGCGCTGGAATTCCTGCGTGAGGACATCAAGAGAATAATCTCTGTATAATGTCCTCACGTTCCATGTTCCTGCAGAGAGAAAATGATTATTAGTTTTTTAAAGAAACTAGGTTTATTGAGGTAGGTAGGGCCAACAATATCAAACAGCCCCCTGATCGCAGGCATGGGGCAAAGACCTGTTCCTCCTGCGCCAAAGGCTGTAGTCACCGATGTTGGTAGGAACTTCAGGCACAATCTTTTCAAATGGACTTTTTCAAGAGCCATATGGCCTGCCTGAGACACATTACTCCAGTTTAGGATTGACGATTCCCAACTAGCTAAGTAAGGTTCAGGTACCTACGATGGCCTCTGATTAGGATTATCCACCAGCTGATATATATATCCGATACCTTTGTTCACTTAGGGCTGGCAACCCAGAAGCAAACAGAAAACAGAGCGGCAGTTTCTCCCTCAACAGAGGCTCACCAGTGCAGCAAGTCGAGGATCCATAATCAAGCTCAAATCCATAAACAAATCCAATCTGGTAGGTATAAATGGTCAGCACCAGGACACTGTGAAGTTGACCATTCCTCAGCAGGGTTGGCAAAAAAATGGAAAAGTGGCCATAGATGACCAGATCAGTAGGCCATACTGAACTGGCAGCCCTCCTCTGCAGTTCCCTTCCAAAAGAGAATATCTCTTATGAAAGGTGCCAACAGCCTGCACCACGAGAAGGCGGGTCGGACATTAGGTGTTAGACCTAGCCGGTTCCGTGCATTATCACTGGGGATTGGTACACAGCTCTCCGTCCAGTTTATGCCTAGCTACCATTTACAGACCTATTATGGATACCAACACATACATTACGTTTTATAAAGCAATCTGTGAGTTTGTCTTAAATTATGCGATAACGATACATGGTACAACCAACTTAACAAAGGTAGAGAGGGACGATGACTTCCCTTTGACAATATTGCTGAAGATTTCGTTTCTGGCTTTAATATCAAGAAAAGAGAGAGTTAATTACTAAGAATAAGCTTGAACTGGGTGCAGAAACTTTGCAAAATATGGCTTTAATTAGTCATGTGATTCCGTACCTGCTGACGTAATTTTGGGAATTAGGACCAGACAGGCGCCACAGAGCCAGCCTGAGCCGACAGGGACCGTCAGGTAGAGAATAATTAAACGGACTGCGATGAACCAAGAGGCATAGACACCAGCCGGAGTGGAACAGTGAACTAGCGGCCTTTGGCGAACCAATAAGAAAGCCAGAACTTTGAACCTTAGATATGAAACAAGTTATAGGTGAGAACGTGGGAGGATAAGGGCTCTTTAGTAACACATTAACGGAAATTTGAATGGGAGAGTATTTAATTTAACATGAGTTGCCTTATCTTAATATAAATTAATATTGAAGGAATATGGGGATATTCAAGGCCCCATTTTGTTGTTGCCAAGTCTCTTTGAGACGAAGTATGAAACTTACTCCCTACTATTGTGAATATTTTCATATTAATTCTGTATATATTGTGTGTTATATTTTATAATATTTATGTCTTTGAAAAATCATATATTTTACTCAGAACACTATGTGTCTGTGGTTATTTATTACACATGCCATACTTTTGAAGATCAACTCTTGTAGGATTTCGGATCCGAACCGTAATTTTCAGTATTTTCCGTAATTTTCCTAAATGAAGAGTCAAAATTACTCGAATTAATTAAGTACTTTTTTCTGTCTATAATGAGCTCTTGATGGAGTTCGGAAGAACACTATCTACTAGCGTCGGCAGTAATTAATAAATAAATAATTTGGTTAACAGCATAAAACTTAAAATCATTTATGGTGACTACAGCGGCACACAAGGTGAGATTATATTCTCAGGTAGAGGCAAAATTGAATTCGATTTTGAGTGGTTCCAAATTGAATTCTTTAGAGGGAGATAGAAAAGAAAACTTCGCTAGGGTGCAGTAAAATAGTAAATTCATTCGGCTCCAGCAAACATTCTCTTGAGAGGGTAAAAATCAAACTCGCTTAAGGCGACAAACCGCTTTGAACCGGCGCTGGTTATTAAAACTTGGTAGCTCTGATATTCGCAAAACAAACAAAAAGACTGACACTAGATATTACTTGAATGACAACGTTGTGCAATGTGACCAAAGCTGTCAAACGGTGAGGAACCTCATACACGAGTGTGTGACATGTAGCTTCTCTGGATGAAATCTTAGTTCAGCAGCATTTCACATTCACATTCGACGATTTTTCACGCTTTTGCCATCTAAAATGAATTTACTTTTTATTTTCCCTTACGCAAATTTGTTCTTTTATGCTCCAGATACAATTTTGTTTCGCAACAAGATAAAGGCGAAAATGTTTAGTTCATTTCAGTTTCATTTCGAATTGAGAATAATGGAAGTCTAATCAATCACCTATACTGCATTAATGTTTACAGCAGTTGTTTCATTTTAGAAGAATTCTTTTCAAAATCTCCATTTATTGAGTATTTTTTTTCTGGGCATAGAGAAGCGAAGAAGAGTTTTTTTTTTTTTTCTTTTTTTTCAATATTTTTAATAACTTTAATTCATCTATAATCATTTGATATATATAACTCGTTATCTTCAGTCTTGAGGACTGAGGGTATAAAAAAGAAGCAGTGTTTGTAATTTCTTCCATTCTTGAGAGTAGATATATTTTATATATAAATATATCTACTCTCAATAGAATATAGACGGAAATATTTTTTAGTTCATTTCCACAAAACGAACAAATGTTTTCATTTTGCCTTCTGTACAAATTCGTTTTTTTAGTAGATAAATTAAAAATTCATCTCGGGTAGAATAGGTATTGATGAAATATTGCATTTCGCATTTTCAGATTTTCCTACTAGCTTTAATAAAGCTCTCAAACATAGTAAAGTTTCGCATTTTCAGATTTTCCCACTAACTATAATAGCACTTTCTAAGGTAGACGAAAGAAGTGAAAGAGGACCAGACTTTAACGAATATTACAAATTATTTGTTACGGTAGAAATCGAAAACCTTTGATGGTATAGGTTCAAGAGCATTGTATTGTCAGTACTGATTTGCCCATTACCTTTGGAAAAAGCAGCTCTTTCTTAAGAAATAAATGAAATGATTTTGTGTTTTTTGAATAGTATTAAAATATTATTATTTGAATTTCCCCAGTCCTCCATTAGTCTGTACATGGTAGATAGGTATTAAATGGAACGAGATCTATTCACCAATCCCCTGTGATGATGCCTAGAACCGGACAGGCCTAGCGCCTAATATCCGACCTCGCCTTCTCGTGGTGTAGACCGTTAGTACCTTTCCAAAGAGATACTCTCTTGTGGAAGTGAACGGAAGTGGAGGGCAGTCAGATTATTGTAGCCTACTGATCTGGACATCTATGGCTACTTTTCTTTTGTTTCTACCCTGCTGAGGAGTGGTCAACCACACAGGGTCCTGGTGCTGACCATATATACCAACCTGAACAGAATTATGGCTCTGAGCTTGATTCTGGATCCTGATTTTGCTGAACTGGTGGGTTTTGTGGAGGGAAAATTTTCCGCTGTGTTTTCTGTTTGTTTGTGGGTTGACAGCCCCAAGTGAACGGATTCACAGGATATGTTTATCAGCTGGTGGATAATCCTGAGCAGAGGTCATCTCAGGCACCCGAACTCTTTGCTTCTATTGGCATCGTCAAATTCTACATTGGAGGAAGTCTTCCAATGTAGATGGCTTCATCCTTTAGTGGTGGGGGAACGGATCTTTGCACCATGTCTGCGATTAGGTTACTGTTTGATATTGTCGGCATTCCCTCTGTCAATAAAGATAGTTTCTTTAAACATCTCACTAACCATTTTCTCTCCATAGGTAGTTGGAATGTGAGTACTCTGCACAGAGCTTTTTCTCTTCATGTCCTCACACAAGAATTCCACCATTATAATTTAGATATTCTCGGCTTGCAAGAGACCAGATGGACAGATAAAGGTCAGATTCTTAAAAATAATCTTAAATTTCTCTTTTCAGGGAGGGAGGATGGAAAGCATCACCAATGCGTGGGTCTGCTTCTCAGCACACATGCTACTGATGCTCTTCTAGAATATGAGTCATTAATGAAAGGTTTCTTACAGGAAAATTTCAGACAAGCATTAAAGACTTGAATGTTATCTGTTGTTATGTCCCCACTGAGGATACTGATGAAGATGAGAAGGATAGGTTTTACGGAAAACTTCAGGATATTTTGAATTCTGTCAAGAAAGGAGATTGTTCTAGGTGACTTCAATGCCAAAGTTAGTACTGACTCTGATCTTCGGGGAGGGGTGATAGGCCCTTTTGGTATTGGTAGCTGCAATGGCAATGGGCAACGTCTACTACAGGTAAGTAAACTCAATGGATTCAGAATAACTAACATTTATTACAAACACCGCGACATACATAAGTGCATATGGGTTTCACCCGATGGGCTGCATAAGAATATGATTGATTATATATTAATTAACAGCAAATGGTCCAGTTCTGTTAGGAATACCAGGTCATATAGGGGAGCTGAAATTGGATCTGACCATTACCTTGTTAAAAGTGTCTTGCAACTTAAACTTCAAAAGTGTTGTGCTAGGGTTAAAAAATTTGCTTTTAATACTAAAGCTCTGAAAGACCCAGTTATAGCCAAAGCTTACCATGATAGGTTACTTAGTCATTATGACAGTCATGGTATGCTTACTACTGAAGTTGAGGAAGAATGGAATCATTTTAAACAGGCTTTTTTGAACATTAACAATACTCTTTTTTTAAAAAAAAAGGAGCAGAGGAGGCAAAATGATCTGAGTGATAAGGCACTTGAGCTTATATCGGAAAGAAAGAACTGCAGGAATGTCCTTAATCAATACCCTACTAGTCCTAATAGGAAGCATTGCAGAGAACGTAATAAACGTGTAAAAAATCAGTTAGTTGCTGGTAAGAATCTTTGGCTTGATGGCTTGGCTGACAAAGCCGAGGAAGCAGTTAGACATCACAACAGCAGAGAGCTGTACCAGATATTTAATGTTTTGTGTGGTAGAAAACGAACAGGTATACAGGGATTAAAGGATAAACAAGTTAAGGTTATAGAAGGTGAAGATTCTGTCATGGCTAGGTAGGCTGAGCATTTCAGTGATGTTCTAAATAATGTGGTTAGTTCTAATCCCATTGTTTGCAATGATGATACATGCATTGGTGACTTTAATGTTGGCCCTATAACATAATCTGAAGTTATTTTGGCTATTTCTAAACTTAAACTTCATAAATCCCCCAGGGTAGATGAAAGTACTACGGAAATGCTTAAAGCTGGGAATGTTTCGGTTACCACTTGGATGATTGAAATTCTAAATATCTTTTATGATAAAGAAATGGTTCCTAAGGATTTTACCAGAGCTATTATTATCCCTATTTAAAAACAAAAGTGATCGCAGTTCTTGTGATAACTGTAGGGGTGTCATCTTACTGTCTGTTCCAGGTAAAGTTCTTTACATGATTGTGCTTAATAGAATTAAAAATCTGGTTGATATGCAATTGCGTGATGAGCAATGTCGATTCAGAAGTGGTAGGGGATGTGTAGATCAGATATTTTCACTTACCCATATTCTTGAGAAATGGGTAATAGAGTTTCAGACACCTTTGACTGCTAGCTTTGTTGATTTCAAAAATGCTTTCGACTCTGTTGATTGTCATAATTTGTGGTGGATTGTGAGATCAAATGGTATACCAGACAATTTAGTTAACATAATGAAAGCTGTCTATAATATCACTGAGTCGTGTGTCAGAATTGGTAAGGTTTGTAGCAATTGGTTTAACGTTAATTTTGATGTTGGACAAGGGTGCATTTTGTCTCCTTTTTTCTTTAGTTGGGTTATTGATTATGTTATGCGAAATTCACTTCAAGGGAAAGATTTTGGCCTTAAATGGACTGGAGACACGAAAAGTTCTGATTTAGATTATGCTGATGATTTAGCCCTTTTGGCAAATGATGTTGATGAGATGAACTCTTTCATTCGAGCTGTTGATGAAACTGGTACTAGAGTAGGTTTGGTTATGTAAACAGGTTATTGGTTTTATTATGTAAACAGGTTAAACAGGTTATGTCTCTCTGGTTATAAACAGAGAGAAAACTAAAGTGATTAAAATTGGTCAGGTAGGCTGTGATTCAGTTAATCTGAATGGTTGGTGTCACAATTTAATTATCTTGGGAGCTATGTAATAGGTACTGGTGATGTGCGGCATGAGATTAACAGACGAATAAGGATTGCTGCTGGGACTTTTGAGAATCTATGGGGAGTGTGGAGAAATAGGCGTATACACCTAAAGACTACAATTAGACTGTATAATAGTTTGGTTCTTTCTAGGATTAGTTATGGTAGCGAAACTTTTTAAACAAGATAACAGGAAAGTAGATGCTTTTGATTCTAGATGCTTACGTAGTATCTTGGGTATTAGGTGGTTTAACTTTGTAACTAATGATGAGGTTAGGGAAAGGAATCTGCAACCTCCTTTCAGCAGCATATTGTGCAGAGAGAGACTTCGTTGGTTTG